>CM054057.1:307127180-307727180 GCA_028641055.1 Alopecurus myosuroides | reverse complement strand
AT
This sequence comes from Alopecurus myosuroides, assembly GCA_028641055.1. Taxonomy (NCBI): domain Eukaryota; kingdom Viridiplantae; phylum Streptophyta; class Magnoliopsida; order Poales; family Poaceae; genus Alopecurus; species Alopecurus myosuroides. The sequence continues at coordinate 307,727,178 of CM054057.1, read as the reverse complement.
CCCACATGATGTATCATCATCATGCATTGTCTAAAGAATATATGAATATCAAGAATACCGAGTGGGCCCATGTTTGCATCTCTTTTAGGGCAGAGTCATTCCCATCTCAGAACATCGAGGCAATATACTCCTTTAGAATTACCTAGTCGCTAAAATTTTGTTCACCTAGTTTACGGTCTGATGCTTGATAGTACCAAAGAAAAACCTATAGAATATACAACCATGATCACCTCATGGTCAAAGATTTGTTGTAATATAACCATGATGTGATATGTCACTATGGATACATCGCAATGGAATCTCTTAGCATATCAACTACTAGGATATACCCAGACATATTGTTCTCTTCCAACAATATGTTATTTATTGATGCTGACATAAACAATGCCCATGACCAAAAAAACATAGCCATCAAGCATCCAATAAATTAGTCGTAAAAGGGAAGAATAGGGTTTGAAACTTGTTCATGTCACGACACGTGAGCGTGAGTTTTCATCGGAATCTCATATTCAGGAGCCACCTGTTGGAATGCGAAGAGATAAACAATTTTTTTTCTACGCGGTACTTCCAAGATCTAGCCGAGGTAGAAGGCCACAAGGATTACCACTAGACGCGTAGGTGCAGATTATCGATGAAGCACGTCGATGCAGTGTAGTCCCACGATCCGATCCAGTCTATCCAATCCCGCGATCGTCGAAGTGCTGAACGTACAACACCTCTGCCGGTATCCACATGTACGGGGAGGAGCTCTGACGGTGGACTGCTAGGTCCGGTGCGACGGCTGGACTGAGTGCGGCTAGGGTTCCCAACGCATGGGAGTGGAAACTTATGCATGTTGGGCAACCTGCGCCGCTATTTATATAGTGAGTGGGAGTGGGCTGCACAATGCTTGTGGCCCATTCCCTCTGTGAGTCCAACTCACTAATTTAGTCCATTTCCGGTTCGGGTCCAACCCGACCAATATACTTGCTCCCGCTCTTAAGTGTGCGACCCTGCAGGCTCATGGCGACTTGGACACGATTGGAGTCCGACTCCCAATCGATCAATCGGTAGCGGCTCCTAGAAGAACGTGCTGACTCCCAAGTGCCATAGAGTCATGACGACATACCTTCCAATGTGACTTTCATCTGAGTCCCTTTTGCCTCACGATATACCTTGTCGAACTATAGGCGAATTATCGTCATCTCTTAAATAGCTCAACTCTCTTCTCGGTCCGTGATATATGATTCATCTGACTAACTCTTAGTCAATAGACCCAGTTAACACTTAACTAAGTCGCGCATGGCCATGCTTCTAGAATCACATAACTGGAGAGCGCCTTAAGAATATCTCTCCAGTCGGAGCGGCAAAATCCCATCTTGATTATCCACATCACGCAACTTGCTTCTCATTCGACCCGAACTCTGCCTTTATAACTGCCTTGTCACGGAACAGCGTTTGGCAGAACCTAAGTCGGTGATTCACAACTCGGATTGTGCGACAACCTCAGGTCTAAGGATTACATTGATTGAGACATGCAAATGACGACTTTCTCGTTGCATCTCAATATGGGTCAGTCCGACTTGCTAAACTCTTTAGCCAAGTCTGTGAACGTTGGAATGGCATCGCCATGCCCATGACAAGTGGAACCGTGTCATCAGCCAACACTCACATTAGTCTAGGGTATGGGCCCAGCACAACCTTAATGACCAAGGACAATTTAGCATGAACAACATGAATACATAGTTCCACAATCGAATCACATATTCAATGACATATATCAGATGTTCAAAACAAGGACGACTTTATGAATACATTGGGAATTACATCATACATGATTGCCTCTAGGGCATATTCCCAACACCACCTAAGTTATATCATAATAACATGGATCATAATTATGAAACATATGTAGAAATATCATTGACTTTTGGGCATACATCAAACAGTCTCCCACTTGCACAACTGGCAACAAACTATTTGTATAACTCCATCAAACATCTAGAATATGTAAGTGAACTCCCATGCAAAAACTGTGTTAGATTAATTTGTCATAGACCCTTTTGAGGTTGTATGATCCATATGTATTATGAAGAAACTATTTATCTCATAATACCCCTTGATCTTTTGATGAACTGCAGTCTAGGCCATTCTAGGTGAAACCTTGGTGTTTCAACTAATAATAAACTGTGCTGTGATATGTCACTAAGGATACATCGCAATGGAATCTCTTAGCATATCAACTAATAGGATATACCCACCCATATTGTTCCCTTCCAACAATATGTTATTTATTGATGCTGACATAAACAATCCCCATGACCAGGAAAACACAACCATAAAGCATCCAATAAATTAGTCGTAAAAGGCAAGACTAGGGTTTGAAACTTTCATCATGTCACTACACGTGAGCGTGAGTTTTCCTCGGAATCTCATATTTAGGAGACACTGATGTCTATGCACGCTTCTATTCTTGTAGAAAGTGTTGGGCCTCCAAGTGGAGAGGTTTGTAGAACAACAACAAGTTTCCCTAAAGTGGATCACCCAAGGTTTATCGAACTGAGGGAGGTAGAGGTCAAAGGTATCCCTCTCAAGCAACCCTGCAATTACGATACAAGAAGTCTCTTGTGTCCCCAACACACCTAATACAATTGTCAGTTGTATAGGTTCACTAGTTCGGCGAAGAGATAGTGAAATACAAGTAATATGGATGATCATAAGTGATAGTAGCAATCTGAAATAAAAATGACAGCAAGAAAACATGTAGGAGAACTGATTGTAAGCAGTGTTTCAATGCTTAGAAAAAGTCCTAGGGATCATACTTTCACTAGTGAACACTCTCAACAATAATAACATAATTTAATGCATAAATATAATCTCTTCACTATGCTACGCCGAACCACTCTCCGGTAGGATAACAAACACCAATCATTGCGTAGGTCCATAAAGCACTCCTTAGAGTTCGCATTCCCCATCTAGGTAACCCCCACACTATCACCATGAGACCTAGATGGTTCCAGACAAACACCACAATTTCATAGGGTCATCCAACACAAATATATAAATCATTCACAGGGTGCACACACTGTCACCTTTACACCGTGATCAGAGTGTCTACAGAGATCTCATAACAAAACCACTTGAGTAGAATAATAGATGAAGAGTAACATCTACTTATTCATCTAGATTACAAAGCTGATTTTCACATAAAGAACACACCATGGGAGAGAGGGATGAGACACATAGCTACCTGTAGAGCCCTCAGCCCCAGGGGAGAACTACTCCCTCCTCATCATGGGAGTCAGCAACGTCGATGAAGATGGCGGTGGAGTCGATGGAGATGGACCCGAGGGCAGTTCTCCGTCCTGGCAGGGCGCCGAAATAGAGATTTCTGTCCCCCAAAACTTGTCTATGATGGCGGCGGATCTACATAACTTTTCATGGATGGAGGCTTGATGTTTTAGGGTTTATGCCCCGGGGGGAATAAATAGGCGAAGGGGCAATGTCGGTGGGCGCCCGAGGGGCCCACACCATGTGGTGGCGTGGCCAAAGGGGGGCGCCACAAGGTGGTGTGGCCACCACAGAGCCCCCTCCGGGTCTCCTTCGGACTCCGTGTATGTTACAAAATTCTAAGGTCCTGGGATTTTGTTTCGTCCAATTCTGACAATATTTCCAGAACAATTTTTCTGAAACCATAAACAACAGAAAACATGAAATGGCTCTGTGGCATCTTGTCAATAGGTTAGTCCAGAAAACATATGGAAAATGAAGGAAAACATGTGAAAACATAAAGGTATTGGATAGAAAACAAGCATGGACCATAAAAAATTATAGATACGTTTGAGACGTATCTAGGATCCCCAAGCTTAACTCCTGCTCGTCCTCGAGTAGGTAAGTGATAACAAAATAATTTTTGAGGTGACATGCAGCCAAAACAATCTTGATTAGCGTTATGTAAAAGCAATGCAAGACGAGATGTACTTTAAACATAGGCATGATAGGTATAATTCTAACAATGAAACTTAGCAATCATATTGCATCATGAAAAGTAACACAAATAAATGATCATGAATAATAATGCTCTTGAAAGTTATACGTTTGTTTTGAGCATAAAGAAATAATAGCAAAGTGATATTTCGCTTGTCCTTAAAAGTGGGGCAAAACATAAATGCCAAGACACCTTCAAAGTTCATGTGGATGAATAGAAACAAATAATTTGAGAGCAAGTAATAACATATCATGAATCAATCAATAATAATCTTTGGGACGGATGCAGATTATACTCAGAATGGAAACTACGCTCTCTTAGTTGTGCATAAAGTTAGAAGATGGATACTCAACATAAAAGTAAAAGAAAGGCCCTTCATAGAGGGAAGCAGGGATTAACTCATGTGCTAGAGCTTTTTATTTTATTAAACAGAGGTATTAAAAACAAATATTTTAAGAGAGGTGTATGTCTATGTCAACGAATGGTAATGAAAAACTTATCATAACCCATGCCAAGCAAGGCTTTTAGACTTTTGAGAGCAGTTTCTGTTGTTTATTTAGTTTGGCACTTCCCCCCACCATGCTTTTCACAAACCAAGGCTAGCCGTATCCACGGGTTCCCACCAACTTTCATCAATCCATGGGGAAGTGCCTTTTTTTATTATATTAATTGGCACCAACTCTCTACAAATTTAAATGAGCACATATTCCATACACATCGGGTGAAAGAGGGAGAAGACCTTTTCTTGACATGAACCACAATAAACTTTAAGCTACTTCCTCATGAGCTAAAACAAGGGCACAAAACAGGTGTAATTTTGAAGGTTTTAAAGGTAGCACTTGAGAATTTTATTTGGAGTGACGGTTAAATACCACATGTAGGTAGGTATGGTGGACACATTAGGAAAACTTTGGTTTTGGGGAGTTGGATGCACGAGTAGAGATCATACTCAGTACAAGTGGAGGCTAGCAAAAAATTGGGAGCGACAAATTAAGAGATCATTAATGGCCATAATCATGCATAGCAACAAAACATTATTAATCAAAGCATAAATGGTATTACAAGTCAAAAACTAAATGATCATAGAGGCTATAGGTGACTGGTTTGTAGTCATAAACATGGTGTAAGCATGCGCCAAGTCAACCAAATAAAGTATTCGAAGGAGAATACCATAATATTATGCTTCAACGTGATAAAAACAACTCATGATTATTTTAATGGCACATTAAAAAAATCTCAGATATTTAAGACAATTCATGCTACAATAATAACTACTAAGCATAGAATTAAAATAACATCTAACATGACATGATAAAGTCTAGCCACGGTCTAAACAAGCTTTCCAATGCACCACTATAAGCATGAAATATTTTACTCTTCTCCAACACCAATCATTTCATCTAAACAAAAACCCTCCAAAATATATATCAATGAAACAAGATAGTAGTACTAATACTATAATAGAACTAACAACTCTGAGTAAGAGATGCATGAAAACAGGAGCTAAAAAGGATTTGCATCAGCTAGAAGAAAAACGAAGAATACGAGTATTCGTATGAAAAAGTGGAGCATGTATCTCCCACACAGGAATGCTGGGTTCCAACCAAGTTTATTGCAGCAAGGAAAACAAAATAAAAAAAAACAAAAACAAAAAAACGCTCCAAGTAAAATACATATGATGTGACCGAATAAAAATATAGTTTCACTAGAAGTGACCTGATAAGTTGGTGATGGAAAAGGGGATGCCTTGGGCATCCCCAAGCTTAGACGCTTGAGTATTCTTTGAATTTTCTGGGATGAACCACGGGGGCATCCCAAGCTTTGGCTTTTCACTCTTCTTGATCACATTATATCACCCTCTTCTCTTGACCCTTGAAAACTTCCTTCACACCAAACTTAGAGTAATTCTCATTAGAGGGTTAGAGCACATAAAATGCACATGTTCTCCTTGGACACAAGCATTATTAATACTTTTTGAACATTAGCTACATCCACTGATGTTTTCTGGAGCAAATAAATATACTCAACATAGTAAAAGAGAACATGCAAGTAAAAATGCAGAATCTGTCAAAACCAGAACAATCTGTAAAGACGAATTTGTTCGAGGCACTTACGTTGCTCAAATCGTAAAACCCAGAACTAAAAAAAGTTTCGGAAATAGCTGAGGATCTTTCTGTGATTTTATACGAATTTAACAATGGACATCAGAAATCTGTTTCCTGCGCAGAAATCCAAATCTAACTTCAACTTTTCAGCAGAGACTTCACTTGGCACAACAAATGCGAGAAAATAAATATACAAAGGAGTTTTTACAGAAGTAAACAACACCTTGACTCAAAAAAAACATTGCAAAAGTAAAAACACGGATTATCTCGCAAGAAGTGCTTTTATTCAAAAGCCTTTTAGTTAGGCATCATAATTCGAGAAGATGCTCACATAAGAAATATGTGAAGCAAAAGAGAGCATCAAGAAGCAACCATAAAACAAATTTAAGTTTAACCCACTTCCTATGAAAAATAATCTTGTAGAAAAACAAGTCAATAAAGCACAAAGTGACTAGCATATGAAGACAAAATAAGTGTAACTTCAAAATTTTCAGCATAAAGAGGGGAAACTTAATATTATTGAGATACATAAAACCATGTTCCTCTCTTTCATAATAACTTTCATTAGCATCATTAATGAAATTAACAATACAGCTATCATATAAAACATTCTTATCATGAGCCACATGCATAAAAGAATTAATACACTCCACATAAGCATAGTCATTCTCACTAATAGTAGTGGGAGCAAATTCAACAAAATAGATATCATTATTATTCTCATCACCATAATCATCAAATATAGGAGGCATATTGTAATAATAATTAATTTTCTCTTCAATAGTAGGTTGACTGAAAATATCATATTCATCATTAGAATCATCATAAATTGGAGGAATAGTATAATCATAATGAACTTTATCCTTAGCAGTAGGTGGAACTAGAATACCACAATCATTATAATTATCATATATTGGAGGAAAAGTATAATCAAAGTAAATTTGTTACTCAGTGCTTGGGGGACTAAAAAGATCATTTTCATAAAAAAATGCTTCCCCAAGCTTAGACTTTTCCATAGAATTAGCAATAATGGTGTTCAAAGAATTCATACTAATAACATTGCTACTGGCATGCAAATAAAGCTCCATAGGTTTTTTAATATTCTCTTCAAAAGCATCATGTGCTAATTCAATATAAAGATTATAAAGCTATCTCATATTTTTGTTGTTTTCCATTAAGCCTAACTAGTAAAAATAAAAAAAAGAAAAAGAAAGATATAATTACAGAATCTAAAGGAAATAACTTCAAGCAGTCATAGAGGATGTGAGTACCTTTTACCGTACCTCCCCGACAACGGCACCAGAAAAGAGCTTGATGTCTGCGCACGTTTCTATTCTTATAGAAAGTGTTGGCCTCCAAATGCAGAGGTTTGTAGAACAAGAGCAAGTTTCCCTTAAGTGGATCAGCCAAGGTTTATCAAACTCAAGGAGGTAGAGGTCAAAGGTATACCTCTCAAGCAACCCTGCAATTATGATACAAGAAGTCTCTTGTGTCCCCAACACACCTAATACAATTGTCAGTTGTATAGGTGCACTAGTTCGGCGAAGAGATAGTGAAATAGAAGTAATATGGATTATTATAAGTCATAGTAGCAATCTCAAATAAAAATGTCAGTAAGCAAACATGTAGCAGAACTAATTGTAAACGATGTTTCAATGGTTAGACATAGGGCCTAGCGATCATACTTTCGCTAGTGAACACTCTCAACAATAATAACATAATTGAATGCATAAATATCATATCTTCACTATGCTACGCCGAACCACTCTCCGGTAGGATAAAAAACACCAATCATTGCATAGGGCTATAAAATCACTCCATAGAGTTCACCATGAGACCTAAATGGTTCCAGACAAACACCACAACTTCATAGGGTCATCCAACACAAATATATAAATCATTCACACGATGCACACACTGTCACCTTTACACCGTGATCAGAGTGTGTATGGAGATCTCATAACAAAACCACTTGACTAGCATAATAGATGAAGAGTAACATCTACTTATTCAACTAGATTACAAAGCTCATGATCACATAATGATCACAGTATGGGAGAGAGAGATGGGACACATAGCTACCGGTAGAGCCCTCAGCCCCGGGGGATAACTACACCCTCCTCATCATGGGAGTCAGCAACGGTGATAAAGATGGCAGTGGAGTCGATGGAGATGGCTCCGGGGGCACTTCCCCATCCCGCAGGGCGCCGAAACAAAGATTTCTATCCCCCGAAACTTGTCGGCGATGGTGGCGGAGCTACATAACTTTTCATGGATGGAGGCTTGATGTTTTAGGGTTTATGCCTCGTGGGGAATAAATAGGCGAAGGGGCAATGTCGGTGGGCGCCCGAGGGGCCCACGCCATGTGGCGGCGCGGACAGAGGGGGGGGGGGGCGTGCCAGCAGGTGGTGTGGCCACCTCAGAGCCTCCCTCCGGGTCTCCTCCAGACTCCGTGTACGTGACAGAATTCTAAGGTCTTGGGATTTTGTTTCGTCCAATTCCGAGAATATTTCCAGAACAACTTTTCTGAAACCAAAAACAGCAGAAAATATGAACTGGCTCTGTGGAATCTTGTCAATAGGTTAGTCCAGAAAAAATCTTGAAAACCAAGGAGAACATGTGAAAACATAAAGGTATTGGATAGAAAACAAGCATGGATCATCAAAAAATATAGATACATTTGAGACATATCAGCCACCTCAGTTATATCATAATAACATGGATCATAATTATGAAAAAGATGTAGAAATATTATTTCCTTTTGGGCATACATCCAACAGTCTCCCACTTGCACAACTGGCAATAAACCGTTTGTATAAGTGCATCAAACATCTAGAAGATGTAAGTGAACTCTCATGCAAACACTGTGTAGATACATTTTTTAACAACCCTTTTGAGGTTGTATGAACCATATGTATTATGAAGAAACTCTTTCTCTCATAATACCCCTTGATCTTTTGATGAACTGCAATCCAGGACATTATAGGTGAAACCTTGGTGTTTCAACTAAGAATAAACTGTGTTGTGATATGTCAGTAAGGATACATCGCAATGGAACATCTTAGCATATCAACTATTAGGATATACCCATCCATATTGTTCCCTCCCAAGAATATATTATTTATTGACGCTGACATATACACCGTTCATGACCAGGAAAACACGGCCATCAAACATCAAATAAATTAGTTGTAAAAGGCAAGACTAGGGTTTGAAACTTTATTCATGTCACTACACGTTAGAGCGAGTTTTCCTATGAATCTCATATTCAGAAGCCGCCTCAGTTATATCATAATGACATGGATCATAATTATGAAACAAATGTAGAAATATTATTGCCTTTTGGGCATACATCGAATAGTCTCCCACTTGCACAACCGGCAATAAACTGTTTGTATAAGTCCATAAAAAATCTAGAAGATGTAAGTGAAATCTCATGCAAACACTATGTTGGATACATTTGTCATCAACCATTTTGAGGTTGTATGGACCATATGTATTATGAAGAAACTCTTTCTATCATAATACCACTTGATCTTTTGATGAACTATAGTCTAGGCCATTCTAGGTGAAACCTTGGTGTTTCAACTAAGAATAAAATTTCGATATTTATCACAGATCATCCTGCATCTTTTTTTGAAAGACCACACCTAGTTCCTATAATGAACCGATATCTAATACTAGAAGTATTTAAACTTCGACCCTTTACTACTATTGTTGCATTGTTCATAAATATATTCTCAAAATTAATTAATCATTTTAATCCCTGCTACTCACATGATCATAAGATTATGTCTTAATCCTTGGTTTATAATTATCACATAAGTACCACTTTCTTCTATGTACTTATCTCATAAGTCATTTCTTATAATGTAAATCATACATTAGAAGCCATTCTCCTTCTTTGAAGAAAAATTCTTCAAAATTACTTCATGGAGAATATTCATAATAATTTTAGTTAATTGAACTTTTGTAAAATTCAGTTTTCCAACAATTATTATTTTTACATGTGTTGACAGTAAGCGTTGTAAAGGAATATACATTACGATAATAATGCCGAATCATTTGATCACGCTCACCATTGTTTTTCAACTTTGGATCTTGTACTTTAAATCCTTATGAGAACCTAGTTCTCCCAGGTTTCAAACTTTCATTCAAAACTTATGCTTTATTCTTGATAGTATCAATTCACACTTAGGATTTAATCCTTTGTGAATTAATACTTTTACTATCACATGTATCTTAGAAAACACCTTTTCAATGATACATCTATTCTGTCAAACAAATCCTTCAATTATTTCTAATTAGTAGACACCATTAACTAGCTCTCACTGCCTTTTAAGAAAACAAGACTTCTGTAATTTTCCATGAAGCTAAAACAACTCTTGTTTTACTTCATAAATTACATTGCCACTACAAAATTTTATGCGGACTAGTTTTTCTTTGTATAAATGAATTGGCTCTTTTATAATTAGTATACTGTATTTATCATAACCCTCGATTTGTACATTGTACGCATCCTTAATAATTTTTCCTTCAAAGGAATTTGTTTTGTTAATTTCTCATACATACTGATTGATAAAGATTTTCTATAGACCACAAGATCTTTAGTAGTCAACTCTTGATTTTATGTTAAAACCATTGAAGACAAAACACGTTTTATGCTCATCTTATTCCAACAGTAATTCCTTCAATTCTTTCAACTTGAACTAGATGGTATAAAATACTTTCGATAATTCATTTGGATATTACAAATCTTTATCATCTTTACTTTATTCCATGCACATCCTTTATTAAAATTGTCTTGAACCTTTTATGTGCATTATTGGTTCAGTGTTTTTCTTGATAATTAGTGATGCCTCATTCCGCAATGGCTCTTGGTATTAATATAAAAGAATTTTACCTTGGAATTGCTTCTTTCGGCACAACTCTGATAACTATTTCTGGAGATCCAATAGCCCCTTGAAGAATCACTATCATTCCACTGAATTCAACAAGGAATGAATTCCTTAAGAATAAAACATATCCTTGTAACAAAACATTGTTACTTATGTGGTGGTTTTATAAGATGATTTCCAATGTGAAATTGGAACAACCAATAAAGTATTAGTTTGTTTCTCCATCTTAGGATCAAGTTTTAATCTTTCATAAATTTTAACTTCTAAGACAAATGTGTCTCTTTATAGTTTATATTTCAAAAGAATGACACAAAGTAAAGACAACAAATTGTGCCAAAATTTTAACTTAAGTTATTATACTATATTAAGGGTAATATCAAGTACTTCTGCAGAAGAATCCTTCTTAGTGCTGACTTTGTCTCACTTAGTCAGATCATGGCTTGAAAACTTTCAAGACATCACTAAGACATAATTCATAAATATATCATGAAGTTTTGGTTATTAACAAAAGTAATCAATAATTTAAAAACTATTCTTGTTAACTTCACCATGTGGCTGAATACTTTAATGAATTCACACTTCAAAGAAGTGTGTAATTCACCAAGTATTTCAATGGATATCTTAAACTTCCTCCATCACGCATATGCTGTGTTTGAGATGATAGTGACACTCGATGGTGCTGTCAACACAATCACAAAATATTTTAGAACAAATGACATTTCACCAATTTAGAAGATTTGTAACTTTTATCATCCGCGAAGGGAGTGATCCTTAATATTCTCAGAAGATAACCATGACTATTATCCTATGAATCCACAAGAGTATTATGTCGCCAAGAATGCGACCTTATTACTATAACTTGATCCGAATCTCACAAATCTTTTGAACAATAAAAATAAAAGTGGAGATGTCTTCATCCTTGGATGATCCTTCATGCGCCAAACTTGACGCACATCAACACTTTTTTATTCTTCCATCTCACTACTTTCCGCAACTCCTATATCAAACGCATAAAATACTTTAGAAATCGATACACTTGAGATACTAGTAAGAATGACAAATATCATTTAGGCGTAACTCTTATACCTTTATCACTTTTAGGGAATTTCTTCTTTTGCTCGAGGAACCTTTTACGGTTCCTCTTCCAATGCCCTTTCCTTTTACAGAAAAAACATTCAGACTTGTTCTGAGCATAAAACTTGGGCTTATCCTATGCTTTCCACCTTTTCCTTGTCCGTTCCTTTTCTTCTTAAATGGTGTGGTTTGGGAAACCATCAATACTTGATTGTTTCCTCTCCTTACCCCAGCCTCAGCAGGTTTCAGCATAGCACAGAGCTCATTTGGTGTCTTCTCCATCCCATTGATGTTGTAATTCATGATAAAACCGTTGTAAGATAGGGGGAGTGAAGCCAACACTAAATCTGTACTTATCTCAGCCAGTATTGGAAACCCCAAAGTCTGAAAGCCTGGTATCGTAACCAAACATCTTGATTATACACTCACTTACTGAGCTTCGTTGTGCCATGTGAGATGACCACAAATCCTTTGTTATCTCATAACATTAAGGCTTGGCGTGAGTCTGATACGTGGCTGTGAGTGAAACGGTCATATCTTATGTGGACGTACAATCAAATCATTTATGCAACCCAGGATCCATACATGTCAACATGAGACATTGAACAACTGTCGCACCATCACTCTTCAAGTTGTGAGCATCCTTTTAAGCATCAAAAGCATTATAATTGATATCCTTCAAAGGAGGAGCATAAAGGACATACTCTTTCTTGATACCCGTGAGAACAATTATCAGGGTAGGGACTCAATCCGCATAGTTACTTCCATTAGCAGCAAGTGGTTTCTTCTCAAGTAGTGACCAAGGTTCATAGCTGGTGCATTACGATCCATTGATCTACAACAATTTAATATTTCACTTACACATGTTCATAATTATTTACCAAGCACTGGTCAAAATAAATTAACTATGTGCTTCCACTAAAACTGATATTTCTCGTGATTCGAATTTAGTGTGTTACAAGCTTACAACGGGTAGGTTAAATTTCAAATCACTTCCACCATGACTTCCGCTTCACCTTTCGGTGTATGTGCTCTGAGCTCATGACTATCATGCCTGAATGACAAGACAACATACCGATCCTGCTGCAACAAGTGATGACATGCTGACCCCTCTATCCAGGTGATGAACATGGACCAACTTGATGCCTGAATTTTGGTCATAAGAACACGTTGACCCCTGTAAGGTGATGAACACGAACCCCAGTCAGCTTGACGGTGCTACAGTTGGGAGAGCACAATCTACCTTCATATTTTTATGAGGAATCACCCCAATAATCATGTCTACTACGCAATCAAAGGACATAAAGAAAACAAATATAACATGCACAAGTAAAACAACTAGTGATGCAGTATAGTCTTCTTCCATCTCCAACAGATCCTGCCTTGGTGGTGCCATGTAAAGGTTCATGACAAGTGCAATGTCCTCCTTATGCATCATCACCATGATTAGATTTAGGATGGTTTGTTGGCTACAAAATAGTGTTAGTTAAAGCATCTCAAATTTTAAAATCTCAAGACTATACCACATCATGTTTCCTGCAAATCAGAGTTAGACGCCTCTAACGTTTGTTTACAACTTTTAGCGCGGCTGTAGGATCTACGAAACAAACCGTTAAGTAACCTACGCTTCATGAGGTATGATTATTCACATTGGTAGATTGACATTGTGGGGTGATTCAAATGCAGGCATTACGAAAACGTCTCGAGCCTCAGTCTAAACATATTCATAACCATGAACCTTGTGCGGATCCAATCCACATGCCCCTTACACAATGTTGTTAACAAGATCAACTATAAAGAGACCCAAATCTACTGAACCACTTCTTCGGACTAGATGAGATATGCCAGGGGCAACTCGAACGTCCTAGGATTGCTAGAGGTTTGTAAAAAATCTCGATATGCCACCGGAAACAAAATAACAAAATATTGTTGGGAAGCAATCATAAATAATCTCAACGTTGGAGAACTTTCCAACGTACATGCACAAACTTATTCAATGTTCGCACTCACCGCTGATGTAGATTAAATCTTGTACCTACACATAGATCACTCTGATACCACTACTGGTTTGCGTGTACGGGAGTTTAAATTTTTTTGCCATGCATGCTACACAACCACAAGATCTATCTACAAATATACAAGTGAATAACGATTCCTAGATCTAGTTCGAGATCGTGTACCAGAGACCATAGAAGCGGAAGAGATGTCGGTGACGATGTCGATGAAGCCTGTAGAAGACCCTCACGCACAAGCCCGTGGGTGAGGATTTTGCTGACTCCCTGTATCCAACACCTTGATCCTGCAGAGTGAGAGCCTCACGTGTTACCCCTCTAAGAGGGTGCACACAACATCGGGAATAGTTCTGCAGCGCTTTGTTATCCACAACCAGGCACCACAGGTATATAAGAAGGTGGAGTTCTCAACACATGAGAGAGATAAATTAGAAGATAGATCTAATTAGGAGAGTACACCTCAAAACCCCAATTAGAGGGTCTCTAATTAGATAGTCAAATTAGAGGCTCTAATTCTACTAGAGAGAGAGAGGCTTGGGAGCCAATTGATGTGTTTTGCCTAAGGGTTTGGGGTATTTTTATACGTGGAGAAGGGGGGAGACCTACTTTGGTAGGGAGGAGTCCCTTGATATGTTGCAAACGTATCTATAATTTTTGATGATCCATGCTTGTTCTCTACCTAATATCTTTTGTTTTCCACATGTTCTCTATCGTTTTCATTTGTTTTATGGATGTTTTCATTGACTATCTATAAACAAGATGCCCTAGGCCAATTGCTGTTTTGCGTTGTTTTTATATTTCAAAGAAGTTCTTAAAGAAATATTTTCAAAAAGGGTTGAAAATCCATGGAGATCGTTTTTTACCCAGAATAAAGACATAGTCCAAAGAAGAGCCAGAGGGGGGTCCAGGGGCGCCCCAGGGGGTGCCAGGCGCGGCCCCAACCTAGGCCGCGCCTGGTGGCCCCCTGGCTGCCCTGGCCACTGCCTCTCGTCGCCTCTTCGCCTATAAATTGTCTTTAACCCTAAAAACATTGGGGACAGAGTTATTTTCCATGAAACATACATAGAGGCTACATCACCTCGAAAGGCCAATCTAGGGCTTTCACAACCCTGTTCCTGTACCCTGCCGGAGAGGGGAATCATAATCGGAGGACTCTACATCGCCATGATCACCTCTAAACAGATGCGTGAGTATTTCATCTCGGGACTATAGGTCCGTATAAGTAACTAGATGGTTGTTATTTCCCTTATGCCTCCGTGTTTGGAGTCTTGTGAGCTGCCTCACATGATCGAGACCACCGTTATGTAATAGTGCATGTTGCGTTTTTTGGGATTCGATGAATCATGAGATTATGATTATTTTGTTCATGTCAATCTGAGATGCTTCACTTATATTTGTAAAGAGTTTTAATATTGTATTGTAATGATCTCCGGTGTTTATGATTATCTTGGCCATGTAGCTGTTTTCACCTCCAAGAGAGGGTTTATATGCTAGATAGTGGGTTCATGCCTCCCTTACATCCATGCTCTAGTGTCAAAAATGTGACGGATGGGGGATGTGCTGTTGGTACTAGGGAGAAAACATCGGTGCTCTTGTCTATGAACAAGTACTACTTCTTACATTACGTATTGTTATTAATGCATTTGTTTGTTGCACATAAAGAAATCACTTTGTTGCTGCAACTTAATGCTAGAGAGAATTGCAGGATAGCTTTCTTGCGGTGGGATTTTATATATGGATGCATGCTGGCTAGCGGTCCATATGCCTTGACGTAATGCCTACAATGTTAGAACCCGTGAACTATATCTCATCATAATAGTATTGTTATACGTTTATGATTTGTCAATTGCCTAGGAGGAATTTGTTCACCTAACAGGTTTGTTTTCTTTGGAGAGACACCACTAGTGAACCTATGTCCCCTGGTCCTATTTTCTTCATAATTGCAACCTTCTTTCAAGAAATTTAACCATTGTTTCCTTTCTATTCCGTTTTTACTTTTATTACTTGTCAATACTATACGTTTAATTCTCTAGTTTTCAGCAAGACGAGAAGATTGACAACCTTCTCGAAAGTTGGGGACAAGAGAGAGTTTATGTTGTGTGTGCAGGTCCACGCTTGTTGATACACCAGAAAACAAGCAACCTTCTTCAATACTATGAAGTCCTACTGGATTGATAACCCTGGTTCCTAAACCGGGGGAAAATTTCCGCTGGACTACATCATACCTTCCTCTTGGGGTTTCTCAACGAGCGTGTGATCACGTCTGCATCAAGAACTTTTCTATCACCGTTGCTGGGGACTTCTAGTTTGCTGCAAGGGGAGTATCACACTTCCACTCTCTTTATATTTTTTGTTCTTTCTTAGTTTACTTTTGTTTAGTCTTGTTTTATCTTTATCACCCCCCCCCAAAAAAAAATTAGTTCTCTAGTTTCTAGTCTTTTATTTGCGTTGTTAGTTTATTTTATTAGTATGTCTAGCTCTACTCCTTTTGTTATGTATCCCAAGGCTGAGGTCCTCACATTCAAACAAATAGCCGGGGAGAGATTTAAACATGCTTGGGAAAGAATTTATAGTTCACAAAAAATACAACCTGGCTTGCTTCAAATATATTTTTTAGATCCTTTTATCTTGGGCTTTCTGGTTGGTAAAAGCATGCTTTAGACATAATGGTTGAAGGAAACTTCCTGGAGTGTAAGGACATTAAAGCTCTTAATGCTATAAATAGCTTAGCTAGTCTCTGTATGGAAAATAATGAGAATGCCATACAATATAAACTTGATAAAATTATATAGATGACCGGTAAGCTAAGTTTAAATGAAATAGAAATACCTCTACAAGAGGGGCAAGTACTTACCGAGTTCGAGAATGATTGGGAACCTTATATTAAAATTAGTATTGATAATCAAATCTTTATAGCTTATTGTGACCTTGGTTCCATGATATCTACTATGCCTAAGATGGTTTATGACTACTTGAGATTTTAGAATATGATTGATCACCCATACTATCACCCACATGCTAATGGTACTATCTCTTAAATTAAGGTAATAGTTAATAATGTCCAAGTTTCTTTTCAACACAAAACTATGCCTATAGATTTCCTGATTATGGATAAAGAAGAGCATGGGAACATAGTTTTTGCAAGATCACTTCTGAAAACTGTGGGATGTTTGATAAATGTTAGGCATGGCTATATAAATCTTTATGCTCCCATTAGAGGAAAGTTTAAGTTTCCCAAACGTGTTAAAGATGCTATGGTTGAAAATGGAAGTGTTCTTGGAAATCATTCTATTGATAATAATTTATTCGTTCTTCATGCCAAGCTAAAAGGCGTTAAAGAAAAGCGCTTGTGGGAGGCAACCCACTTTGTTTTATTTTATTTTATTTTGTTTTCTTTGTATCTTGGAAGTTTTTACTTCTATAATGTAACGTCCCAGTGTTTGGGAAGTTATAAGGATCTAAATTTAATATGTGCATTTGCAAATCATGCATCTAAAAATACGGGAAATTTTGGCGCGAAAGTTTAAACAAACCAAAGTGACCAAAGTTTCACTTGACATGATGAAATAGGTCTAGTTCATCTAGTCAAGATTACATTTGGAATGATCGTTATAACAAGTATCTTAATAAACCAAATCATCTGATAAGAGAAACCAGAATTGGTGATGACCAAGCACAAACTCTTAACAACCTTAACCACAAGTCTTTTAGTGACTTGGGATAATTCATTAGGTATCTACAGCCAAAGAGGGGTGAGTACCCAAATCACACAACTCATAAATATACTTGCACCAATGAGTAATACACAATTTACTTAGTTTTATTGTTCTTCTATTAGAGGAAGTAAATTGGAAACTAAGTAAATCAATCATGTATGTTATAAGAACATATCTTATGGGAAACAAAATAACAAGTATATTGAAGAACAATAAAATTTAACTAAGTCTTAAACAAGATCTTTTTTACTTTGTCTAGATTATTTTGTTTTCCAATCTTCTCTGAAACATTCTGCAAGAGAAGCAACCCACAAGAAAGGAGGAACTACCACAGGAAGATCTTCAAGAAGATTATTTAGAGTGTTCTAGAAGTGCTACTCTAATCTACTATAAGAGTACTTGGAAACTCTTATATCTTGATATAATCTTATTAACTCTCTTGAAATAGTGTGATATTCCCATGTTAGTGTTATATAGAAGTAGTTTGGTAACAAGAATAATTACCTTGTTAACAGATCACTTTTGTATACTCAAACAATTGAGTGTCATACACAAACAAACAAAAGATTTAATTACATGGTACATCTCAGCCTATTGTATATGAGTAGTAATTTGGAGGCAAGTCTGATACACTTGTTAACAAATTCTTCTTATATACATATGGCAACTTGATGTCATAAAATAAACTCACATTCTTTTACAATCATCTAAGTAAAATCCTTGCTTGGAGTAATTGGATGTTTTCACCACAATGGTGAAACAGTTGAGGTTGGAAACCAAGAGAGGAACCTACCTGCAATGGACAAAGGTGATAAAAGAAGACAAGTGGAAACCAGTGACAAGAACATCAAGCAACATAAGTCAACAAGGAGCAACACTGTCTCAGTAAGGGAGTATAAGAAATTGTTAAGTGAACCATTAGGTAATATTAGAAGATCTATCACTTATGTGCCTGGTTAAGCCCATCAGAAATGAGGAGCTCATAGTAATATCTTAAATGGAAACAATTATCAAGTATGAAATAATAACAAGCCATTGCATCCACATGTCTTGATATTTGGAGGTAGAGGAAAACAAGCTTAATACCTTGTTTTCCAAATCCTTTTCATACACAAGATTAACAGATAACAACAAAGATTCATCTGCACATAACCATGTAAATTATTACATGTTCTAAAACAAACATGAGATAATAACCATATTAGAACCTATGTGGAAAACAAGCAAATAGGTTCTAAAGCCATTCATGTTCTCCACTTGATCAAGTGCCATAAACAGCAACATGGCCTACACATGATATAAGGAAATGTCCACCAGGCCTGATAAGAAACCCAAAGATGAAAATAACAAAGCCACACAAAGGAAAACAAATCCAATCATTACCTAACACCATTTGGATTGATATGGGATAAAATTCCCTATTGTGTGATTTCAATACAGTGTATAAAAAACATTACTAAATTATTTTCTAAAAAGAACTTGTAGTTAAAATTGTCCAATGATGATACACCACCTTGTTAACCACATGGTTGTCATGTGGAATCATAATACTCATGCATAAAATACTTTAATAGCCATTTAATAAATTAAAATAAGAGAAAACAACAAAATCACTTAATTTAGCACCTAAATAAAAAAAATACAAATATTGCTCAAATTCACCAAAAGAAATTATGGTGAGGTGTAAAATTTGATAAGGAATCCAAAACTGATTTTTAGAAATATTTATCTTTACAAATAGGCCCTCAAAACATAAGTTTCTTTTTAGTTTTTAAGACAGAAGGGATTCTTGGTAAATCCTAGAAGTTCTAGGGGTTATGGGGAAATTTTTATTTCCTTTGCATTTCTTCTTCCTCTGCCAGAAGGCAGAGGAGATCGATGCCGTGGTCGAGCCTCCATGCCACCTCCTGTGCGTGTGCTTGCCGCTCTTCTGCGTGGATAAGGGCTGGAGGAGGCCGTGTTCCTCTTGCTCACTCTCTCTCCCTCACTCGATCTCTCTCGCAAGCCCTTTCTCTGTATGATCTGAACCGAAGAACAAACCCTAACCCTAGCTATAAGCCGCCGATGCTCGCCGCCGTTCCTATCGATTTCGAGCTCCGGGGAGTATCCAGGGAGCACCGCCGTGTCCTTCTCCACCATCTAGAGCTCGCACGGAAGCCGGGACGTCCGAGAGGGGCAGAATCGGGCCGCCGCCAACCGCTCTGGACGTCATTGAAACCTTCACGTCGGCGCCGATTTTGGCTGCTACTCGCAACACCGACAACCCCATCGACTTCATGGTAACCTCAGGAGCACCACGGTGCTTTCCTCTTCCTCCCTCCTCCTCTGGGAATTCCTCCCGTTGTTACCGTCATCCGTCGCCGTGCTGTTGCTCGCCGCCGGCAACTCCGGCGACCTATTGGTCCAAAATCCACCACCACCACACTCGCTGTTCACTTCCCTGTCCGATGGTACCAACGAATTGCATCAATTTGAGGTAAATCGATGGATTGGAAACCAACAGGGATAATCATCTCTGTTGATGATGCATACGTTACTTCATCATGATATTATATTTTATTTACTATATTTTTGAATTAAAATCCAATATGACAGGTGGGGTTAATCATCTCTGTTGATGATGCATACGTTACTTCATCATGATGTCATATTTTATTTACTATATTTTTGAATTAAAATCCAATATGACAGGTGGACCCCACCTGTCAATTTAAAATAGGCAAAAAAATGATTAAAATTGATAACTCAATAACTTTTAATCCAATAATCAGAAAATACAAATAAAATATGGAAATGTTTAGAAAATTATAATCTATATGTTTATCAACTTTTCAAAAATGTTTAATAAGATTTCAAATTTAATATTTTCTTTAATTAAATTAAATCATTTAAAATTGAGAAAATAATAAATAATTCATAAAATCAAAAAAATACAAGTTATATACCAAAATGCTCCAAATGACAAATGAAACTCATCTATGATGTTTTCAAGATCATTTTACCAAGTTTTCATGTGTGCAATATTTTTCCTAGTCATTTAATTCATTTAAAATTAATAAATTAATAACTTATTCAAATATTTTCAGAAAGCATCAAATGTTATATCAAATTAAAGAGTAAAACATTGTCAACTCAAATATGTCAAAGATAAAACATTTTGTGTAACTTATAAACTTGTTTCTAAACATATATTGGAATTCTATTATATCTCATTATGACAAGAAATAACTGCCATAATATTATTTTCTTTATTAATGAAACTCTCAGGTTTTCACACATACTAAAACCTATCATCACAAGTCATTAGCAAGTATTGTGATCATAGAGTTAGTTGTACTAGTTCACCATTTTCAATTCAACTCCTTGTCACAAGCTCTACACTTTTTGAATATAAAATAAAATGTGTTTGTTATCTTTCCAATAATTGTTTTCCATGTGATGTTGTGTTATTACCTAACCATGTGATAACACTTGTACCTAAACATGATAAACATTGCTTGTTAAATAAAAGTGAAACACGTCTAAAAGAAATTAACAACAACATAACCACAAGTAATGCAACATTTCACCTTAAACCTATGTGAATAAGAAATCGTATCAAACGTGGCTTACACTTGTAAGCTGGGGTGTTTTCCAGGGCAATTCATGATGCATCTCATTACTATGCATGTATCATCTTGCCAATGTTTTCTGTAGACCTTACCGGGACTACTTTGCTATCTTTCAGAAGTCGGGATTCTCTACGCGACCCTCGAACTCGAAGACATTGATTATTATGGTTATTTCAATCTCAGGCAAGTTCATCACTTGCTCATATCCTTTGTAGTACTTCATAACAAACTAATTGCAAAAACTCTATAGTATTACCACCTAGTCTCAAAAGAATGCATTTTCCTATTTTTATAATAATATGACTACTTGAATGACTACCCGAGTGGTAGTGTTCTGTTTGGTGGGCGGATGGAACCATGGTAAGATGAATAGGTCAAAGGAAGGTTCCATCTGCATGGGAAAGTATTACCTAGGATTTAACAACAACTGTCGTCAGGATTCTTGCGACGTAAATACCGCGTGGACCATGGGTCTTCTATGGGGGGAGTAAGTCAGTTGTGATCTTCTCTCGTTCATATGTCAACGGACTGCCAAAGACGTACGCTGTAGGTCTTGCGAGACTACATGAACATGGGTGGGAGCCCTTACGTCCCACGGACTCTGGGGTCTATGAGTGTCTTCCAGGGGCGCGTAGATCTCCATCGTGAGGGGTGGAATCAGGCGTTCAACCTGCTGGCAGAAATGGGTGGGCATGCATTGTGCGGAGAAGCACGGATTGGCTTGGACCAACAACCGGGCCCCACACCTAAGTGGGAGTGGACATGATCTCGAGCCTGGTTGTGCACCATGGTCTTGGTCGCCCATGGGTAAAGTAACGCACCTCTAAAGAGTGTAAAAAGATGTGGCATGTTACCCCCTGTTCCGGGAAGGAGCTGCGAACGCCGCAGGAAAGGAAACTCCATGAAGTTCTAGTCCCGTGAAGATCTGGCGGGCATAGTTTTCAGAATTAAAAGAAACCTCTTGAAGAAAGTTTTACAAAACCTTGCATTAGCTTATGACTCTTTCGAGTCTAAATCTGTAGTTAGTGCATCAAACTATCCAATATATATCATGAACTTGCTGAGTAACGCTCGTTACTCATTCGTTCCCATTTGACCCCCTGCTTAGAGTTGAAGCCTTATGGAAGCCGTCATCGTGAAGCCATCAGTACCTCATGAAGCTAGGTGGAGTCATCTCTTACTTAGCCAGGAGAGCATCATCATCAACAACGCTGGAGGTGGAGAAGCTATCAAGGTGTAGGTGGAGCCCATTCTTGGACTTAGCTGTTATAAGCCATAGATTAGGGCTGACATCACCCATAGTGGATTTGGTTCTTAGCTTGAGTGATCCTCGAGACTGGAACCTCGAATTTCTTCTTCTAATGTTTCATTTGCAGGATATCTTCTTGATATATCAAAGAGATTCTCAAGATTTTGTAATGAAGTTTGTATCCTTTAGCTTTGCCTGGACCTGCTATGTTTCCGTTGTACCACTCTGAGAGATGTAATATTCACGGATAAGTCCTTATGTGAGTATTATGTCACCGACTTGCGCACTACACATGAAGTGGTGTGCTGGGTCGTCACATATAACAACATCTCCTTATCCTTTTTTTTATGCCAAGAGTAACCTCTAATAGCGAGTTAGTTTGATTTGGGGAAATTGCTGTTTTATGTCCAGATTTTGCGCTTCACTAAAAACCTCAGTCCTCTGAGCAAGAACCTGAGGAATTTTTGATATTGTTTTAACATGCCCCAGGTTGTTATCTAACTTCCATTAGTTTCACAATTTTTTATTTGAGCTATAGAAGGTCCTCCAAAAAATTAATCTTTACCAGCTGTTCTGTTTTGGTAGATTTGTGCCAATATTTGCATTTGGGTCTTAATCTTTTTCTTTTGATATTCTTTCGGGGGAGGGGGGTCTTAAAATAAGTTGTGGAAGAATCTAATCTTTTAAACTGAGTGTTAGACTTGTGTTGAAACTGAACCAAGTGGATTTATTATTTTTATGCACTGACGTTGCTAATGAAGATTGTGAGAAGTTCTAGGTGGAGGAAGTTTTCTAGTGTAGGGAGAGAAGTATGATATAAGGAGATGAAGGATGGACAAAAGCTCAATCTTGGGGATGCCCATGTCACCCCAAGACATATCCAAGAAGTACAAGCGTCAAAGCTTGGGGGTGCCCAAGGAATCCTCTTCTTCATCAACAAAAAAATATCATGTTTCTTTCAAAACACTATATTTTTATTGCTTCACCTGATATGTGTTATTCTTGGAGCTTCATTTTATTTTGATTTAAGTATTTTTTTTGTTTTCTTGATGTAGTTTATGGTTGGATCCTAGCATATTTTAGTTTGTAGAGAGACACACTCCGTTTTCATTGCCTAAAACACTCTAGTTTCCACTCTTATTGGTCTGTGAGTGTTCAGTTTTTGCCAGTACTGCGTCTAGCTCTTGTTTTTACTCAAATTTTGTTCAGATAGTGTTGGTTTGCTTCAGTTATATATGATTAGCTCCCTGGTCTTTTATGATTATTTTATTTGATAGTTGTTTCAAATAAGTTGATTGGTGTTGGATAAGAGTAAATTATTTCATGCTTATAGTGGTGCAATAGGAAGCTTGTTTTGACCGTGGCTTAGGCTTTGGCATGTCATGTTAGGGGTTATTTTAATTTTGTTCTTAGTATTATGATGTATCATGAGTTCATGACTAGTCTCAAATAACCGTGAGTGGTTATTGTGCCATTGAAATTGAATCATGTGTTGTTTCCTCATATTGAAGCATGGTATTGTGGTATTCTCCTTTGAATGATTTGTCTGGATTGACTTGGTGCATGCTCACACCATGTTATGACTATAAACAAGGTCATCTCTAGCCTTGATGATCATTTATTTTTTGAATTTTAATATCACTTCATGCTCTGATTAATGATATTTTGTTGCTATGCATTATTATGTTTGTTATTGCTCTCTTAGTTGGTCGCTCCCATTCTCTTGCTATCCTTCACCCTCTACTGAGTATGGGATCTACTCGTGCATCCAACTCCCCAAAACCAAAGTTTTCCAATGTGTCCACTATACCTACCTATATGTGTTATTTCACTGCTACTCCAAGTAAATTTCTCATGTGCTACCTTTAAACCTTCAAAATCATTAAACATGTTTTGTGTTCCTATTTTAGATCATGAGGAAGTATTAAATGCTTTATTATTTTTTCATGTTTGGTGGCTTCACTCCTGATTAGCATGAATAATGTGCTAGTCCTTAATTTTGCAAAAATAGCAGGCATCTGGGTGCCCAGTCCAAAGTAATTAAGCTATGACAATAACGTTAAAATCTCCTCACACTATGGACTTGATAAATCATGAACTTAGCTTTTGCAAACACAGGAGACAGGGGAATGTTATGATTCTCGTATGGGAGCCGCTCGTGAAGCCGTTAAGCATGAAAATATGATAAGTCATTTGATAGAATTCATTGACATAGACATACACCTCTCTCAAAAGTTGTTTTCAATACCTCTGTTTTATTACATAAAAGCTCTAGCACATGAGTAATCCCTGCTTCCCTATGCGAAGAGACTTTGTTTTACTTATATGCTGAGTCTTCATCTTCTTAATTTATGCACTAGTTAAGAGAGAATAGTTGTCATTCTGAGTATAATGTGCATAGTCCCAAAATTTGTTA
Source organism: Alopecurus myosuroides (assembly GCA_028641055.1). NCBI lineage: Eukaryota > Viridiplantae > Streptophyta > Magnoliopsida > Poales > Poaceae > Alopecurus > Alopecurus myosuroides. Next base: position 307,702,130 of record CM054057.1, on the reverse strand, counting down.
TTGATTCATTCCAGATTATGGTATTCCTTGCTCTCAAATTATTTGTATCTAGTCACCATTTAAACTTTGAAGGTGTCTTGGAATTTATGTTTTGCTACCACACGAAGGACAAGCTGGATACCACTTTATTATGTTTTTCTTTATGATTGAAACAAACGTATCACTTACAATGTATTGTTATTCATTGTCATTTATTTGTGTTACTTTTCATGTGCAACATAGTTGCTAAGTTTACATTAGTTCAAATAATAGTTTTCGTGCCTTTTTAATGTACTTTGATCTCAGCTTGCAATGCTTTGACATATCATTGATCAAGATTGTGTTGGCTTCATGTCACCTCAAAAATTATTTTGTTATCACCTACCTACTCGAGGATGAGCAAGAGTTAAGCTTGGGGATGCTGATACGTTGCAAACATATCTATAATTTTTTATGCTTCATGCTTGTTTTCTACCCAATACCTTCCGTTTTGCACATGTTTTCCATCGTTTTCCTTCGTTTTACATATGTTTTGATTGACTAACCTACTAACGAGATGCCCCAGGCCAGTTGATGTTTTCTGCTGTTTTTCTACTTCGGAAAAGTTCTTAAAGAAATATTCTTGGAAAGGGCTAAAAATCCATGGAGATCGCTTTTTACACGGAACAAAGACATAGTCCAAAGAAGATCCATAGGGGGGCCAAGGGGCCCCCAGGGGTGCCAGGTATGGCCCCACCCTAGGCCACTCCTGGTGGGCCCCTAGCTGCCCTGGCCACCGCCTCTCGTTGCCTCTTCGCCTATAAATTGCCTTTAACCCTAAAACATTGGGGACAGATTTATTTTCCATGAAACATACAGAGAGGTGCCCTCACTATGTAAGTCCAATTTAGGACTTCTGCAACCCTATTTCGGCACCCTACCGGAGAGGGTAATCATCATCAGAGGCCTCTACATCGCCATGATCGCCTCCTGACAGATGCGTGTGTACTTCTTCTCGAGACTACGGGTCCATAGAAGTAGTTGGATGGTTGTTCTCTCCTGTATGCCTCCATGTTTAGAGTCTCGTGAGCTACCTCACATGATCGAGACCACTGTTATGTAATTGTGCATGTTGAGTTTGCTGGGATCCGATGAACCATGAGATTTTTATTATTTTGTTCATGTAAATCTTAGATGATTCACTTATATTTGTAGAGAGTTCTAATATTGTCTTGCAATGCTCTATGGTGTTTATGATTACCTTGGCCACATAGTTGTTTTCACCTACAAGAGAAGCTTTATATGGTAGATAGTGGGTTCATGCCTCCCTTACATCTATGCTCGAGTGACAGAAACATGACTGATGGGGGATGTGCTGTTTCTACCAAGGAGAAAACAAAGGTGCTCTTGTCTACGGATGAGAACCACTCCTTGCATTACGTATTGTTCTTAATGCATTTGTCGGTTGCACACAAAACAATCACTTTGTTGCTGCAAGTTAATACCAGAGAGATTTGCTGGATAGTTTTCTTGAGGTGGACTTTTAGATATGGATGCATGCTTAATAGTGGTCCATATGCCTTGACGTAATGCCTACAATGTTAGAACCCGTGAACTATATCTCGTCATAATAGTATTGTTATACATTCATAATTTTTCAATTGTCCAGCTGTAGTTTGTTCACCCAGCATGTTTGTTTTCTTTCGAGATACACAACTAGTGAACCTATGCCTGCCGGTTCTATTTTCCTAATAAGTGCAACCTTCTTTCAAGCACTTTCACCATTGTTTCCTTGCTGTTCAGTTTTTTCTTTTAGTACTTTTAAATATTCTATACATTTAATTCTCTAGTTTTCAGCAAGACGGGAAGATCGACAACCTTCTCAAAAGTTGGAGACAAGAGAGAGTTTGTGTTTTGTGTGCAGGTCCACGCTTGTTGACGCGCCAGACAACAAGCAACCTTCTTCAAGACTATGAAGTCCTACTGGATTGATAACCCTGGTTCCTTAATCGGGGGGAAATTTCTGCTGGCCTACATCATACCTTCCTCTTGGGGTTTCTCAACAAGCATGTGATCATGTCTGCATGATCCCTCCCCAATTCCACCAAGGAGGTGGCCGCACCCCCTCCTAGGGGAATTCAGATTCGACTCCCTTGTGGAGTCCAACTCCCCCTCCTTTTTCCCTTTCCCCTTTCTGGTTTTACTTTTTATGTCTTCAACCAAACATGGAAAAACCAGGTAGGAGAAATGCGCCTATGTGTGGTTCCCATCCGGCATCCCCCACATGATGGATGCGGCCATGGAGGCAATCCTGCCCCCTTCCGGCACTTCCCCCTTCTAGGTTTTTGCCCAAAACTCTTCAGAACCTTGTGAACCCTATAGATAAAATCATCGACCTTATCTAATGAGTTAGAAATATATTTCCAACATCCCAGGACATCTCATGCCCCCTTGCACATGCTCCAGAAAGCGTGCAACTTAATTTTCTCTCAGAAAAACTCTAGAATAAATTCCGTCAGCAATAGAAAATGTTTCACTCTAGGACACCCAATGACTTCAATATAAATTATCTCCGATATATAATATATCTATCACGCAGAAAGATTATTCTGATAATACTCCTTGTTTATCCAATCCTACCAATATACACATAAACCAAACCTAACTTAACTGTGTTAATCCTACATGTCCGATAGTGTGTGGACATGAAACTGGAAACTCTTCCCTTCTTGATAATCAATAGTGTGGCCCTAGACACCCATATTGACTCCCACTCACTATGTGAAAGAGAGTCATTTGAACATGTTGGTTATTACAAAATATTCCCATTACCCGTGATACCAAACTTATCCAAGACTATGGATTCCGGTATTGCCGTGAAAAAATGTTTTGTTCACTATACATTTGTCTATCTCGTTAACTGTAAGCTTCCTTTTACCCGTTACTGTATTATGATATCCCAAATTATGTATCATCATCATGCATTGTATGCACAACATATGGATATCAAAAATACCGAATGGGGCCCAGGCTTGTATCTCTCTTTTTATGGAGGAGTAATTCCCATCTCAGAACATGGAGGCAATATACTCCTTTAGAATTACCCAGTGGCTACCATTTTGGTCACCCAGTTTACAGTGTGACACGTGATAGTACCAAAGTTAAACCTCCAGAATATACAACCCCCAATAAACTCATGGTCAAAGCATATGTTGTAATATAACCATGCTTTGATATGTCACTAAGGACAAAATACATCGCAATGGAATATCTTAGCATATCAACTACTAGGATATACTCAGCCATATTGTTCTCTTCCAACAATATGTCATTTATTGATGCTAACATAAAAACTGTCCATGAACAGGAAAACACAACCATCAAGCATCCAATAAATTAGTCGTAAAAGTAAAGACTAGGGTTTGAAACTTTGTTCATGTCAATACACGTGAGCGTGAGTTTTCCTCTGAATCTCATATTCAGGAGCTACGTCAGTTATACAATAATAGCATGAATCATAATTATGAAATATATGTACAAATATTATTTGCTTTTTTGAATACGTCCAACATATATAGGACAAAGAGGAGGAACTTGCCTTTCGGAGAGGGTTGCCCAAAGTCTATGTGCGCCATGATGCTCTCAGACGTGATCACACGCTCATTGGGTTACCCCAAGAGGAAGGTATGATGTAGTCTAGCGGAAATTTCCCCAGTTGTGGAACAAGGGTTTATCAACCAGTAAGAATTCAAAGACTTGGAGAAGGTTGCTTGTTGTCTGGAGCGTCAACAAGCGTGGAACCTTCACACAACACACAAACTCTCTCGTGTCCCCAACTTTCCGAGAAGGTTGTCAATCTTCTCAGATTGCTGAAAACTAGAGAATTAAACATATAGAGTAATGAAAAGCAATAAAATTAAAAATGGCGCAACAAGGAAACAATGATGAAAGTTCTTGAAAGAAGGTCGTATGAATGAGGAAATAGGACCCGGGGCTATAGTTTCACTAGTGGTGTCTCTCCAAAGAAAAGAAACATGTTGGTGAACAAATTACAGCTGGGCAATTGACAAATCATGAATGTTTCAACAATACTATTATGACGAGATATAGTTCACGGGTTCTAACATCGTAGTAATTACGTCAAGGCATATGGACCTCTATCCAGCATGCATCCATATCTATAGTCCACCTCAAGAAAGCTATCCAGCAAATCTATCTGGTATTGAGTTGCAACAACAAAGTGATTGCTTTGTGTGCAACAGATAATTGCATTAAGTAAAGTACATAATGTAATCAAAGATTCTCGTCCATAGACAAGAGCACCGCTGTTTTCTCCCTATTGGCAACATCACACCCCCACCCGTCACGTTTCTGTCACTTGAGTACAAATATACGGGAGGCATGAACCCACTATCTAGCATATAAACCCTCACTTGGAGGTGAAAACAACCACGTGGCCAAGGTAATCATAAACACCAGAGAGTATTGCAAGAAAACATTAAAACTTTCTAAAGATATGAGTGAAGCAACTCAGTTTGACATGAACAAAATAATCATAATCTCATGGTTCATCGAATCCTAGCAAACACAACATGCATAATTACATAATAGTGGTCTCGATCATTTGAGGCAGCTCACGAGACTCTACATGGAGGCATAACATAGAGAAGTACCAACTAGCTACGGCTATTGACCCGTAGTCGTGATATGAACTACTCACACATCATCGTGGAGGCAATCATGGCGACAAAGAGGCCTCTGGTGGCGACCCCCCCTCCGATAGGGTGCTGGAACAGGGCTACAGAAGCCCTAGATTATACTTTCGAGGTGACAGTGACTCTCTATATGTGTCGTGGAAAATATCTCCGTCCCCAAAATTTTTAGGGTTAAGGTAAATTTATAGGATAAGAGGGGACAAGAGGCGATGGCCAGGGCGCCCAGGGGCCCACTAGGCGCGACCTAGGATGGGGTCGCGCCTAGCACCCCCTGGGTGCCATGTGGTCCCCTCCGGGTCTCCTTTGGACCCCGTCTTCGTTCCGGGCGAAAAAGGATCTCCCTGGATTTTTAGCCCGTACCGAGAATTGTTTTAAGAACTTTCCTGAAATACAAAAATAGAAGAAAACAACTGGCCCGGGGCATCTTGTCAATAAGTTAGTGTATGAAAACATCCGGAAAATGAAGGAAAACTTGTGAAAACATGTGGAAAACATAAAGGCATTAGATAGAAAAAAACATGGAGCATCAAAATTATAGATACATTTGCAACGTATGAGCATTCTCAAGCTTAACTCCTGCTCGTCCTCAAGTAGGTAAGTGATAACAAAATAATTTTTGAGGTGACATGAAGCAAACACAATCTTGATCAACATTATTGAAGGGGAACGTAGCATAGAAAACAAAAATTTTCCTACACGCGATAAACCCAAATGGCCAAGATCTAATCTATGAGATGAAAGGCAACGGGGAGAAAGAGAGTCTTGAGATAACATACCCTCGAAGACTCTAAGTTGTACGAGAAAAGATCTCGTTGTTGGCGTAGTCGTTCTCACGCCGATCCCGAGCGAGAAGAAGAGCACCGCAATCCGGCGGTGCCTCCGTAATCGGTCACACGTTCAGCTCGATGAAGACTTCCGTTCCCTTGTTCCAGCGGGTTGCGGAAGTAGAAGATCCCTCCGGAATTCCAGCAGCACGACGGCGTGGTGGTGGTGAAGAATCCCACGGTCAGGGCTTCGCCAAGCCGGAGACCATGGAATGGAGCAGCAGATGGAAGGGAAAATGTGTGAGCAAGTGTGTGTAGAAGAGAGAGCCCTCACCCTCCTTTTATAGGGGAGGGGGAGGCAGCCCAAGGGGGGGTGCGGCCAGCCATGGGTGCCCCCACCCCTTCCTCTCTTCATGTGAGTGGAAGCTCCACTCAAACCCACTCAAAAATCCCTTAATTTCCCACTTGGAAAATCCAAAGGTTTTTATTTAATAAATAAATAAAACATTTTTATTTCTTTATTTATATTTGTTAATTCCATTAACAAACATTTGCATGCAGCACCTCGAACCATTTGTTAATTCTATTAACAACCGTTCGACGAAAAACCCCTTGAACTATTTCAATTTTCCCCGAAACAATTCCGGAGCTGCCCAAAATATTCTTCGGTATTCCGTATCCTCTCTAAACGCTTCATCGAACCTTAAGTGTGTCTCCCTACGGTTCGTGAATATTATAGACATGATCGAGACTCCTCTCCGATCAATAATCAACAGCGGGGTCTGGAAAACCGTGATGACTCCTATATATTCAACGATGACTCTCGTGATCGTGTGAACCTTTCAACGTCGTAACGATTTCCCTTTGTCTCGCGATATATTACTTGTCCGAGATCCGATCATCGGTATCCACTATACCTTGTTCGATCTCGTTATCCGACAAGTACTCTTTTCTCGTTCCCGTGATATAACATCCTAGTGATCAAATCACTTGCTTGCAAGCGGTGTCGATGTGATATCACCGAGAGGGCCCTGAGTATATCTATCCGTCATATTGGATGGACAAATCCCATTCTCGATCCATGAGCTTCAACCAATACTTTCCGAGTATCCAATGCCACCTTTATAGTCACCCTTTTACGGTGTGACGTTTGATGTCATCAAAGTATTCTTTCGGTATTAGTGATTAACATGATCTCATGGTCTAAGGAACAATGTTACTCCGAATGTAAGACATAACAACAAAACTAAATAACTTGATCGTATTGTTATACTTAGTTTAGGGTTTAAGTTCATCATGTCATTCTCCTAATGACATGACCCCGTTATCAACAACATCCAATGTTCATGATCAGGAAACCTTGATCATCTGTTTAATCAACGGGCTAGTTAAAAGAGAGGCTTCACTAGGAACGTTGGTTTGTTTATTAATCACACATGTATCAACGTTTCCGGTTAATACAATTCTAGCATGATAAATAAACATCTATCATAAACAAGGAATAACATAATAAACACTTTATTATTGCCTCTCGGGCATATTCCCTTCAGTCTCCCACTTGCACTAGGGGCAATAATCTATATTACATAGTGATGAATCTAACACCCATGGAGTTCTGGTGTTGATCATGTTTTGTCCTTGAGAGAGTTTTAGTCAATGGATCTGCCACATTCAGATCCGTATGTACTTTGCAAATCTTCACATCCTCATCTGCAACATGCTCACGGATGGAGTGAAAACGGCGCTTGATATGCTTGGAATTCTTGTGAGACCTTGGTTCCTTAGCATTGGCTATGGCACCATTGTTGTCACAATAGATAACCATTGGATCCAACGCACTTGGAACCACGCCTAGTTCGGATATGAACTCCTTCATCCAAACTGCTTCCTGTGTTGCCTCCGAGGCAGGAACATATTCCGCTTCTGTTGATGATCCCGCCACCACGGATTGCTTGGAACTCCTCCAGCTTACAGCTCCTCCATTCATAATAAATACGTACCCGGACTGAGACTTAGAGTCATCCGGATCAGTGTCGAAGCTAGCATCGACGTAACATCTTGCGACGAGCTCTTCTTCACCGCCATATACGAGAAACATGTCCTTAGTTCTTCTTAAGTACTTTAGGATATTCTTGACCGCAGTCCAGTGTTCCAAACCTGGATTGGATTGGTACCTACTAGTCAAACTAATAGCATGTGCCACATCCGGTCTTGTACATAGCATAGCATACATGATAGAACCTATGGCTGAAGCATAGGGAGTCTTATCCATCTTTTCTCTATCTTCTGCTGTAGCTGGACATTGAGTCTTACTCAACGTCTTGCCTTGCAACATAGGTAGGAACCCTTTCCTACTATCTTCCATTTTGAACTTCTTCAAAATCTTGTCAAGGTATGTACTTTGCGAAAGTCCAATTAAGCGTCTTGATCTATCCCTGTAGATTTTGATGCCCAATATATAAGCTGCTTCACCGAGGTCTTTCATCGAAAAACTATTGTTCAAATAACCTTTTACGCTTTCTAAAAGTTCTATATCATTTCCAATCAACAATATGTCATCCACATATAGTACCAGAAATGCTACAGAGCTCCCACTCACTTTCTTGTAAATACAAGCTTCTCCGTATGTTTGGACAAATCCAAAACCTTTGATCACCTTATCAAAACGGAGGTTCCAACTTCGGGATGCTTGCTTCAGTCCATAAATGGAACGTTGAAGCTTACACACCTTGTCAGCATCCTTAGGATCAACAAAACCTTTGGGTTGCATCATATACAACTCTTCCTCAATGTCACCATTAAGGAACGCCGTTTTGACATCCATCTGCCATATTTCATAATCGAAAAATGCAGCAACTGCTAACATAATCCTAACTGACTTAAGAATCGCTACTGGTGAGAAAGTCTCATCATAGTCAACTCCTTGAATTTGTCGGAAACCTTTTGCGACAAGTCAAGCTTTATAGACGGTCACATTACCATCAGCGTCAGTTTTCTTTTTAAAGATCCATTTGTTCTCAACGGCCTTGCGGTCATTGGGTAAATCCACCAAAGTCCAAACTTGGTTTTCGTACATGGATCCTATTTCGGATTTCATGGCTTCAAGCCATTTGTTGGAATCTGGGCTCATCATCGCTTCCTCATATGTCGCAGGGTCATCACCTCCATCTACCATGAAGTTTAATACGGGATCTCCGTATAGTTCAGGAGCTGCACGCTCCCTAGTTGACCTGCGAGGTGCGGTAGTTTCCTCTATTGGAGTTTCATGATCTTGATCATTAACTCTCTCTTCATCTGACAGGGTCGGCTCCGGAACAACTTCCGGCGCTGCGCTACTCGCCATTCCAAGAAGAGAAGGTTCAATAACCTCGTCGAGTTCTACCTTCCTACTATTCACACCTTTCGAGAGAAACTCCTTCTCCAAAAAGGATCCATTCTTGGCAACAAAAATCTTGCCTTCGGATCTGTGATAGAAGGTGTACCCTATTGTTTCTTTAGGGTATCCTATGAAGACGCATTTTTCCGCTTTGGGTTCGAGTTTATCAGGTTGAAGCTTCTTCACATAAACATCGCATCCCCAAACTTTTAGAAATGACAGCTTAGGTTTGTTTCCAAACCATAATTCATACGGTGTCGTTTCAACGGATTTAGATGGTGCCCTATTTAAAGTGAATGCAGCGGTCTCTAGTGCATAACCCCAAAACGATAGTGGCAAATCTGTAAGAGACATCATAGATCGAACCATATCTAATAAAGTACGATTACGACGTTCGGAAACACCATTTCGCTGTGGTGTTCTGGCAGGTGTGAGTTGTGAAACTATTCCACATTGTTTCATATGCATGCCAAACTCGTAACTTAGATATTCACCTCCACGATCAGACCGTAGAAATTTAATCTTTCTGTTACGATGATTTTCAACTTCACACTGAAATTCTTTGAACTTTTCAAACGTTTCATATTTGTGTTTCATTAAGTAAATATACCCATATCTACTCAAATCATCTGTGAAACTGACAAAATAACGATATCCACCGCGCGCCGATACACTCATTGGTCCACATACATCAGTATGTATGATTTCCAGTAAGTCTGTCGCCCGTTCCATAGATCCTGAAAACGGGGTTCTAGTCATCTTGCCCATAAGGTATGGTTCACATGTTTCAAATGATTCATAATCAAGTGATTCTAAGAGTCCATCAGAATGGAGCTTCTTCATGCGTTTAACACCAATATGACCTAAGCGGCAATGCCACAAATAAGTAGCAATATCATCATTTAACTTAATTCTTTTGGCATTCACATTATGAATATGTGTATCAACATTATCAAGATTCAAAAGAAATAAACCATTCTTCTCAGGTGCATGACCATAAAAGATATTATTCATATAAATCGAACAACCATTGTTCTCGGACTTAAAGGAATAACCGTCCCGCATTAAGCAAGATCCAGAAACGATATTCATGCTTAATGCGGGCACCAAATAACATTTATTGAGGTTTATAACTAATCCCGATGGTAGACGTAGAGGTAGCGTCCCGACGGCGATTACGTCAACTCTTGATCCATTGCCGACGCGCATCGTCACCTCATCCTTTGCTAGTGGTCGCTTATTCTGCAGCTCCTGTTTCGAGTTACATATGTGAGCAACCGAACCAGTATCAAATACCCAGGTGCTACTGCGAGTACTAGTAAGGTACACATCAATAACAAGTATATCATATATACCTTTGTTCACTTTGCCGGCCTTCTTATCTGCCAGATACTTGGGGCAATTGAGCTTCCAGTGGCCAGTACCCTTGCAATAGAAACACTCAGTCTCAGGCTTAGGGCCATGCCTGGTTTTCTTCTCAGCAGTAGCAACAGATTTTCCACCCTTCTTGAAGTTTACCCTTGGCTTGCCTTTCTTTCCTTTCTTGAAACTAGTGGTCTTATTGATCATCAACACTTGATGTTCTTTCTTGATCTCCACTTCAGCAGTTTTAAGCATCGAGAGAAGCTCAGGAAGAGACTTCTTCATGCTCTGCATATTATAGTTCATCACGAAGTTCTTGTAACTAGGTGGCAGAGATTGGAGAACACGATGTATCCTAGCTCAATGGGAATCGATATTCCCAAGGCTATGAGCTTATCAGCGTACGCAGACATTTTGAGTACATGCTCACTAACGGAGCTGTTCTCTTCCATCATGCAGCTAAAGAACTTTTCTGAAGCGTCATAACTCTCAATTGCGGCATGGGTATCGAAAATCATTTTCAATTCTCCCATTGTGGCATAAGCAGTGCTGTTCTCGAAACGTTTTCGCAGCTCTGGCTCTAATCCATAGAGGATGCCACAGTGAACTATACTGTGGTCTTCTTGTTGAGTCAGATAAACATTTTTATCCTCATCAGAAGCATCATCAGCGGGTTGGTCACCTAGAGGTGCATCAAGCACATAGAGCTTCTTGCAAGCGGTGAGGAGAATCCTCAGGTTAAGTGCCCAGTTGGTAAAGTTGCTTCCATTGTTCGCTAATTTCTCTTTCTCCATGAACATATTGAAATTGAAGGTAGGTGGTGCCATGATCTACAACATATTTGCAAAGACTATTTAGACTATGTTTATGATAAATTAAGTTCAAGTTAATTCTAAAATTATCCCATGAACTCCCACTCAAAAACAACATCCCTCTTAGTTGTCTTTAGTGATTACACGAACCAAATTCACTACACCGAAACCGATCATCACGTGAGACGGTGTAGTTGCAAAGGCGAACATCAACATGTTCATCATATCATTCATATGACTCATGCTTTACCTTTCGGTTACGTGTTCCGAGGCCATGTCTGTACATGCTAGGCTCGCCAAGTAGAACCATTGTATTGCATGTGCTTCAAGGCCATGTCTGTACATGCTAGGCTTGAAAACACCCGTTGTATGCGAACGTTGAGTCTATCACACCCGATCATCACGTGGTGTCTCGAAACGACGAACTTTCTTAACGGTGCATACTTAAGGAAGAACACATTATTATCTTGATATTAAGTGAGAGGGATCATCTTATAATGCTACCGTCGCGATCTAAGCAAAATAAGATGCATAAAAGGATAAACATCACATGCATGGATAATGTGATATGATATGGTCCTTCTTGCACTTGATCTCCATCTTGTGCATCATGGTATGATCTCCATCATTCCACCGGCGTGGCACCAAGGTCCGTGGCACCTCCATCTTGATTGTCCATTACAACATTTCACATGGATATGACATACAGCACGCAGGCCATAAAATAAGACAACCATATGGCTCCAGCCGGTATGTCAATAATTTACAAAAGATATCATCTCATACATAACGTTTGTAACATTGACCATATCACATCACATGCCCTCCAAAAACAAGTTAGACGCCTCTAATTTATTTTTGCATATTTTACGTGGCTTTGGGCTTACGAGGATAGAACCGTTCATATCTAGGTACAAGAACCACAACGTTGATAAAACATATTTTTTAACAACCCTTTGTAGATTAGATCTTAACTATAGTAGGAGAAACCGACACCCTCAAGCCACTTATGCAATTCAAGTTGCATGTCAGTTGTGGAACAAGTCTCATGTACGTGGACATGTAAAGTTAGTCCGGGCCGCTTCATCCTACTATGCCACTAAGATCATAAAATACTCAAAGAGACAAAAAACATGATCATCAACGCCCACATACTCCTATGTGTTCTACCCGTACAATTCATCTACGCATAGATCCGGCTCTGATACCACTGAAGGGGAACGTAGCATAGAAAACAAAAAATTTCCTACACGCGATAAACCCAAATGGCCAAGATCTAATCTATGAGATGAAAGGCAACGGGGAGAAAGAGAGTCTTGAGATAACATACCCTCGAAGACTCTAAGTGGTACGAGAAAAGATCTCGTTGTTGGCGTAGTCGTTCTCACGCCGATCCCGAGCGAGAAGAAGAGCACCGCAATCCGGCGGTGCCTCCGTAATCGGTCACACGTTCAGCTCGATGAAGACTTCCGTTCCCTCGTTCCAGCGGGTTGCGGAAGTAGAAGATCCCTCCGGAATTCCAGCAGCACGACGACGTGGTGGTGGTGAAGAATCCCACGGTCAGGGCTTTCCCAAGCCGGAGACCATGGAATGGAGCAGCGGATGGAAGGGAAAATGTGTGAGCAAGTGTGTGTAGAAGAGAGAGCCCTCACCCTCCTTTTATAGGGGAGGGGGAGGCAGCCCAAGGGGGGGGGTGCGGCCAGCCATGGGTGCCCCTACCCCTTCCTCTCTTCATGTGAGTGGAAGCTCCACTCAAACCCACTCAAAAATCCCTTAATTTCCCACTTGGAAAATCCAAAGGTTTTTTTCTTTAATAAATAAATAAAACATTTTTATTTCTTTATTTATATTTGTTAATTCCATTAACAAACATTTGCATGCAGCACCTCGAACCATTTGTTAATTCTATTAACAACCGTTCGACGAAAAACCCCTTGAACTATTTCAATTTTCCCTGAAACAATTCCGGAGCTGCCCAAAATATTCTTCGGTATTCCGTATCCTCTCTAAACGCTTCATCGAACCTTAAGTGTGTCTCCCTACGGTTCGTGAATATTATAGACATGATCGAGACTCCTCTCCGATCAATAATCAACAGCGGGGTCTGGAAAACCGCGATGACTCCTATATATTCAACGATGACTCTCGTGATCGTGTGAACCTTTCAACGTCGTAACGATTTCCCTTTGTCTCGCGATATATTACTTGTCCGAGATCCGATCATCGGTATCCACTATACCTTGTTCGATCTCGTTATCCGACAAGTACTCTTTTCTCGTTCCCGTGATATAACATCCTAGTGATCAAATCACTTGCTTGCAAGCGGTGTCGATGTGATATCACCGAGAGGGCCCTGAGTATATCTATTCGTCATATTGGATGGACAAATCCCATTCTCGATCCATGAGCTTCAACCAATACTTTCCGAATATCCAATGCCACCTTTATAGTCACCCTTTTACGGTGTGACGTTTGATGTCATCAAAGTATTCTTTCGGTATTAGTGATTAACATGATCTCATGGTCTAAGGAATAATGTTACTCCGAATGTAAGACATAACAACAAAACTAAATGACTTGATCGTATTGTTATGCTTAGTTTAGGGTTTAAGTTCATCATGTCGTTCTCCTAATGACATGACCCCGTTATCAACAACATCCAATGTTCATGATCAGGAAACCTTGATCATCTGTTTAATCAAACGGGCTAGTTAAAAGAGAGGCTTCACTAGGAACGTTGGTTTGTTTATTAATCACACATGTATCAACGTTTCCGGTTAATACAGTTCTAGCATGAGAAATAAACATCTATCATAAACAAGGAATAACATAATAAACACTTTATTATTGCCTCTCGGGCATATTCCCTTCAATTATGTAATAACATCGTAAGCTGAGATCGAAGTACTTTAACAAAGGCAAGATAAATATTATTTGAACTAATGTAAACTTGGCAACTACGTTGCACATGAAAAGTAAAACAAATAATTGACAATGAGAAATAATGCATTAAAAGTGATACATTTGTTTCAATCATAAAGAAAAACATAATGAAGTGGTATCCAACTTGTCCTTCGTGGATTAGAAAAACATAAATTCTAGGACACTTTCAAAGTTCAAATGGTGACTAGATAAAAATAATATGAGAGAAAGCAATACCATAATCGTGAATCAATCAATAATAAATTTTTGTACTATGCACATTGTACTCAAAATGACAACTATGCTCTCTTAACTGGTGCATGAAATAAGAAGGTGAAGACTCAACATAAAAGTAAAAGAAAGGGCCTTCACAAAGGGAAGCAGGGATTACTCATGTGTTAGAGATTTTTATTTAATAAAACAGAGGTATTGAAAATATAATTTTGATAGAGGTGTATGTCTATGTCAATGAATGGTAATGAAAAACCTATCATAACCCATGTCAGGCAAAGTTTTAAGACTTTTGAGAGCGGTTTCCTTTAGCACTTTTTCCTTGAGGTTGGCACTTCTCCCCACCTTCTCTTACTCAAATCATGGCTAGCCGTATTCACGGGTGCGCACCAACATTCATCAATCCATGGGGAAGTGCCTTTTTATATTATTTGAGTTCATATTATTTGGCACTTTCTCTCGGCAAATTTAGATGAGCATAGATTCCATACTCATCGGGTGAAATCAGAGAGAAGAACCTTGCTTGACATAAGCCATGATAAACTTTAAACTACTTGCTCATGAGCTAAAATAGGAACGCAAAACATGTTTAATAATTTTGAAGGTTTAAAGGTAGAAAACAAGAAATTTACTTGGAGTGGCGGTGAAATACCACATATAGGTAGGTATGGTGGACACATTGGAAAACTTTGGTTTTTGGGAGTTGGATGCACGAGTAGAGCTCATACTCAGGACACGGTGAAGGCTAGCAAGAGACCGGGAGCGACCAACTAAGAGAGCAATTAAGACCATAATCATGCATAACGACAAAATATTATTAATCAAAGCATGAAGTGATATTACAAGTCAAAAACTAAATGATCATCTAGGCTAAAGGTGACTTTTTTTTATAGTCATGACATGGTGTGAGAATGCTCCAAGTCAACCCAAATAAATCATCAAAGGAGAATACCAAAATACCATGCTTCATTATGAGGAAACAACACATGATTTAATTTCAATGGAACATTAAGAACTCTCAGTTATTTGAGGCTAGTCATGATATATAATATACTACTAAGAACACAATTAAAATAATATCTAACATGACATGCCAAATTCTAAGCCACAGTCAAAACAAGCTTCCTATTGCACCACTATAAGCATGAAATATTTTACTCTTCTCCAACACCAATCAACTTATTAAAAACAACTCCGAAAGAAAATAATCAATAAAGACCAGAGAGCTAATCATATATAACCGAAGAAAACCAACAAGATCTGAACAAAATTCAAGTGAAAAACAAGATCTAAACGCAGTACTAGCAAAAACTGAACACTCACATAACAATAAGAGTGAAATCTAGAGTGTTCTAGACATAGAAAACAGAGCGTGTCTTTCTCCAAACAAAAAAATGCTAGGATCCAAACATTTATTACAACAAGAAAACAAAACAAAATTGAAAGAAAAGCAAAATGACGCTCCAAGAATAATACATATCATGTGAAGGAATACACATATAGTGTTTTGAAAGAAACCTGATTTTTTTTTATGAAGAAGGGGATTCCTTGGGCATCCCCAAGATTTGACGCGTGTACTTCTTGAGTATTCCTTGTGGTGATATGGGCATCCCCGATCTTGAGCTTTTTGTCCATCCTTCATCTTCTCATATTATCTTTCTCTCCCTACACTTGAAAACTTTCTCCACGTAAGACTTCTCACAATCTTCATTTGCAACATTAGTGCATCAAAAGAATAGATCCACTTGGTTCCGTTTCAACACAAGTAAACCAATTAATTTAAACATTAGATACTGTTACAACTTATTTTAAGGATCTCCCCCCAAAACAACAAAAAATAAGAAGATAAGAGGCAAATGCAAATACAGGCACAAATATGTCAAAACAGAACAACATGTAAAGCTGATTTTTTTCGAAAACCTTCTATTGATCAAATCAAAAAGTGAAAAACTAATGAAAGTTAGATAATAACCTGGGGCATGTGTATAGTTTTTCAAAGCAATCCTATGTTATGTCGGAGATAAATAATGATTTTGGTGGCAGCATAGAAATATGTTTCAGGACAACAACTTCCCCAAATTGCACTACCTCTCTATTAGAGATTAATCTTGGCACAAAACGAAATAAAAAGGATATGGAACGGTTTTTACAGAGGTAAAAACTTCCAAGACTCAAAGAAAACAAAATAAAATGAAAGAAAACTGAGGGAAAACATAAGGAAAACAAAGTGGGTTGCCTCCCACAAGCGCTTTTCTTCAATGCCTTTTAGCTAGGCATGAAGAACGAATCAAATAGTATTAATATTAATACCAAAACAAAGAACACTTCCATTTCCAACCAGATCATGTTTAACACGTTTGAGAAAGTTAATCTTTCCTCTAATAGGAGCATCAAGATTTATATAGCCATGCCTAACATTTATCAAACATCCCACCATTTTCAAAATAGATCTCCCTAAAACTATGTTACCCTGATCTTCTTTATCCATAATCATGAAATCTATAGGAATAGTTTTGTTGCGAAAAGAAACTTGGACAATCTTAACTATTCGCTTAATTTTAGAAATACTACCATTAGCATGTGGGTGATAGTATGGGTGATCAATCAAATTCTCATATTTCAAGTAGTGATAAACCATCTTAGGCATAGTAGATATCATGGAACCAAGGTAAAAATAAGCTATAAAGCTTTGATTATCAATAATAATTTTAATATACCAATAATTTTCTAATTTGGTAAGGACTTGCCCCTCTGATGACCCCACAAGTGTAGGGGATCGATCGTAGCTTTTTCGATAAATAAGAGTGTTGAACCCAACGAGGAGCAGAAGGTATTGATAAATAGTTGCGAGCAAGGTTTCACTGTAAACACTAGAGAGCAATTGTTTAGGGATTTTTGGTAATAGTAATAAAGCGATAAAAAGAAAATAACAATATAGGTAAATAG
This sequence comes from Alopecurus myosuroides, assembly GCA_028641055.1. Lineage (NCBI taxonomy): Eukaryota > Viridiplantae > Streptophyta > Magnoliopsida > Poales > Poaceae > Alopecurus > Alopecurus myosuroides. Next base: position 307,685,044 of record CM054057.1, on the reverse strand, counting down.
TTGCTACAGGTGGCCCAATCCTTTTGAGCACAGAGTGAAAGTGCAAACGCACTTAAATCATCTTGTTTTGGTGTTTGTTAACAACACACGTATCATATTAGGTGTGTTGATGTTTTTCAGGGTCTATGAATAATATATCATATGATGGGATTGAGTATAAGAAAGGACAAAGAGCACCAGGGGATTTCCTGCTAGAATTATATTCCAGGCCGGAGTCTCCGGTATGCCTGACCGGAGTCTCTGGTATGGTGTTTCTCCTACATGAAGCTGGGTGGTGCGAGTGGTGTCACCCACTGGTCTCACACCGGAGACAATCCGGAGGAACACCAGAGTCTCCGGTCTCGGACTTGTATGTGAAGAAAGCGATGGTGTGCGAGTGGTGTCACCCACTGGTCTCACACCGGAGACAATCCGGAGGAACACCGTATTCTCCGATCTGGGACTTATCTGTGAAGAAAGCAAGGTTGCACACGTGGTGTCACTTCCTGGAGTTATACCGGAGACACACCAGAGATACTCCAGAGTCTCCAGACTGTCTATCTTCTGTGCTGCTCGCTGGACCACAGATAGGCTCTGCGCGAAGGTGTGAAGGTTGGTGTCACCCACTGGAACCACACCGGAGATTTACCGGAAACTATCCGGAGTTTCCGGACTGAAGCGCTAGCGAAAAACTCAGACCGGTCTCTCCGGACTTACACCGGATTCTCCGGTGTGTTGTCAGAATCGTCTCCAATGGCAACAACATTTATGAGGGGTATAAATACCCCGTCCCCTTCACCTACCTCCAGCCAGCTCGTCCCAAATATATCTCACCATTTCTAGAGCTCACCCACCTTGCTAGATCTCCCAATCCTTCCACCCAAAAGTGTTGATCTTCGGAGGATTGAAGGAGAAGGCCCCGATCTACGTCTTCATCAACCGGATTTCATTGCCCCCCTCATTTGTTTGAGGGGAACTAGTCTAGGGTTTCCTCTTTTGGAGAACGTAGACATCTTGTCTCTCTCTTGGTGATTTTTGTGATTGTTGGGAGCCCCCAATTTGGTTGCGGGTGTGTGCCCCAAACTAGTTTGTAAAGGACTGGATTCCCGCCTCAAAGGGGATCAATAGTGGAAGTTGGACTACGCCTTTGTGGCGGGGTTCATCGGAGAATAGGGTGAGGCCTTTGTGGTGTTGAGTAGGCCTTCGTGGAGAGCTCACACCCCTCCAATGAGACGTACTCCCTTAACAAGGTGTAACTCGGGAATATATCGTGTCTCCGCGTGCTTCCTATCGTTTATCTCATTCCCTTATCTTTTACTTGTGTTTGCATTGCATTTATTGTTGTACTTGTCGCATTTATTACCGTACTTGTCATATAGGTAATTTCACCATAGTTGCATTATCTAGAGAATTTACCTTTGTGTCAAGCTTAATCTTGTAGAAAAATTAAAATTGGTCGTAGCACCTATTCACCCCCTCTAGGTTCTCATAAATTACTTTCTATTGGTGTCAGAGCCTCGGTTCTTTTATCGGGCTTAACCACCTAAGAGTTAAGTATGGTCGGTGGGACGGACACCGTCGGTTCCGCGGTGCATGTCCCTATCGATGATCTCAATGAGTTGAAAAATTCATTGACCTCATCCACGGAGAACAAAATCAATGAATTGCGACAACTCATGTTGCAATTCATGAAACCCAAGGAACCGGAGGTCTCTACTTCACCTCCTCCGGATGAAGTTTCGGAGGGCGCCAAGAAAGGGGATAATGGTGATCCATCTAAAAATTCTTCCGCTAAGAACTCCACCGATAAGGGTACGAAAGGATATGGATAATATCACTCCGTCAAAGGACCTTATTCTCCCGATCCTCCCACATCCTCATATAATTCCTAGAGGAGATCTACCAAAAATTGATGCACATTCTTTTGGTTAATGGAAATATTATATGGAAAGTCACTTGAACTCTTCTTGTATAGAACTTTGGAGTGTCACTCGAGATGGATACAAGCCACATGACCCTAATAAATTGACAAGAAGAGAAGCTGTAGATTGTCAACTCAACTAAACCAACTTGTCTAATCTTCAACAAGCCATGGGTCCGAACCACATGGCTCATCTTCAACAATATTCCACCGCCAAGGAAACATGGGATGCTCTTGTCGTCATGTTTGTGGGCAATGAGAGTATGCAAAGGAATAGGTATGATGCCTTGAGCAATGAGGTCGAAGGGTTCTATATGCATGATGGTAAGAACCATGAAGACATGTACCGAAGGCTCAAGAATCTTGCCACCGCATTCCACAATGTTGGTGCCAAGTACATTGATGATGCTTTGATCAAGAGGAAGTACATGATTCCTCTCATGCCATTTTATCCCGCGGACTTGAAGAGCATTCAAGGAATACATGACTTTGCTTCTTTGACCTAAACTCAAGTGATGCAAGAGGTGTGCTCCTATCAAGTGCAAACCAATAATGCTCTTGACAACTGTGCTAGAGCCATAGGAATGCACAAAGGGGCATCGGTTGCCTTGAAGTCCAAGGTTGTGTCAAGGGAGGTTGAGTATGAAGAAGAGTGCCATGAGGACTTGGCTCCATTGAAGGATCAAGAATATGATCCCGTGCTAAAAGATGTCATTGCTCTTACCGTGCATAAGTTTTGGAAGAATCCATCCAAGGCCAAGGCATATGTTGAGGAGAAGACCAAGTCTCTCTATGGTAATGATCGGACTCAAAGAGTGAGGTCTTGCTTCAATTGTCAAGATAAGTACCATTTCATTGCGGAGTGTCCCTATGAAAATAGATAACTCCATAGTGGCAAGATCATTTGCAAGGAAAAGTCCAAGTTTGCTTACAAGAAACATCACTTCAAGAACAAACCATTCAAAAAGAAGTCCCCCACCAAGTTTGTGCTAGTGACTCAAGAGGAGTATGATTCCGGAAGTGATAAAGAAGAAGAAACCACAAGTGAAGTGGCCGCTATTTCCATTGCTTCAACTCCATCATCTCCATCTCTCTTTGAATCCCCTAATGAGAATCATCCTCACCCAAATTCCAAGTGCTTCATGGCTAAGGCCTCGGAGGTATCACCTTCTCCCAACTCTAAGACCCCAAGTGAATTAGAAAACCATGCTAGTCTTAGAGTAGAAGATCAAATTCTCTCTTTGGAATGATTTATGTCTAACGTGCAAGGGGATACCAAGAAGTACTTTAATCATCTCATGAGCCAATTGGGAGATGCCCATGAAGCTCTTGATAAGAAAGGTGAAATTGAAAGAAGGGATGCAGATGAGATAGCATCTCTCTCCATGACTCTTTAGGAAGAACATGATGGTAGAGTTTCTCTTGAGGAGGAACTTGAATCTATTGAAGAGTCACATAATGAACTTGCTTCTAATATCACTAAGGAACGTGACCTTGCAATTTCTAAATATAAAAAGGATAAGTTTGAGTTTGGTGTTGGTCATGATAAACTAACCAAGGAGTTTGAAAAGCTAACCGAAGCTCACAAGGCCTTGGAGAGTCAACACTCTTCCCTCAAAGAGTTACATGAAAAACTTCAAACTCAACTTAAAAACCCTAGAACATGTACTTCTTCTTGTGATCAAGCAAATATTATTGAGCAAAATGCTAGGTTGAAGGATAATCTAGCAAGGCTAAAGGGCAAGAGCCCTCAAGTTGATAAGGTTGTGGCCTCTAGCCCACAAGTTGTTTCCCCTAGCCCACAAGTGGTTGCCTCTAGACCACAAGTGAGTGCTCCAAGGCAACAAGTGGGCAAGCAAGGTCTTGGCTATGTTGCCAAGAAGAAGAACAAGAAGAAGAAGAGCAAGAAAAAGGACACCAATGGTACTTCGGGTGATATTTTCATTAGGGACAACACTACTCGTAGTACTCCCGCATAAGCTAACAATGTTGCTTTGAGTAGTGGTGTCATGAGGAACAACACTACTCGTAGCATTTCCGCGGGAACTAACAACCCACACCATTTTTTATATGTTGATTATTATGGTGTTGTGCAAGCTAAATATGTTGGTCCTATTGAGATTTACATTGACTATACTATTTGGGTTCCAAAGACCCTTGTTGCTAACATGAGGGGACACTCCTCGGGTCCTAACTCTAGTCAATGATATCTTGCAGGACTATTGTCGTGGGAAAGTCGCGGAAGATGTTACCGGTGGTAACTTAGTTTGGGGTAAATCGACTCTGGTGTTTGGGAGAGGGTTTAGCTCAGATCGGACACGAGATTTATCCTGGTTCAGCCTCTCCATTAGAGATAATAGCCTACTTCCAGCTGGGATCATATTGACTGGCGATCTAGGGCCTCGGGCTACAATGTCGCCGAGACTTTAAATCTAGGGTTACAAGTGGTTTCTCTCATATATCTTGAATAACTAGAATCTAGGGTTCTCTCTCTCTAATCTCCCTGATCTCACTAGTAGGAAACATGCTATAGCCACCAGGTTACCGCTGGCCAACAGGAATACCTGTGCGCCAGTGCTACTTACCGCTGGCGAACATGGCACTTCGTGAGCAAATTCCAGATCCAACCTCACCAGCCTTCGGCCTGTGAGCTTTTTTCAGAATCGCCAAATTCCAAAAGGAAAAAAAGTTATTTGAGACAGACTAAATTTTCCTACATAATCAACTTAATTAAATAAATTCAAAATTCAAAAAAAAAATAAATTTTTTTTTTTCGAGAAAAGATAATAAGGATGTCATATTTGGATTCCTCGTATTCTTGTGATCAATTTAGACATATCATTTGTCGAATTTGGAATTACGGATTTGTATATATGGTGCAATAGTTAAGAGGATTGATAGTACTATACTAACAAGAAAGAATGAGTGAGTCATAGGTAGAGTAGTGGGATGGAACTAAGAAGTTAAGCGTGCTCGGGCTAGAGTAGTGGGAGGATGGGTGACCGAGCGGGAAGTGGGCATTCAAAGTTGAAAAAAAAAGAAAAATAAAGGAAAAAAATCTACAGCGTGGTTAAAGGTTCCCCAAATTCAATTGTTTTGAAAATTTGAAAAAAAATAGCGAAAAAATTTATTTACGACATTTCAAATTTTCAGACTTACCGCTGGCGAACAAGACTGTGTTCGCCAGCGGTAACTAGATAGCGCTGGCGAACAAGACTTGTTCGCCAGCGGTAACCCCTTACCACTGGCGGTGTACTGCTGGCGAACACTTGTTCGCTAGCGGTAGCTTGTTTTTGTTCGTCACTGGTAAGCGTTTTCCTACTAGTGTCTACGCCATAAGGACCGGTTTATATAACACTAGGTTTCTTGGCTTTCCTTACAAGATACGGCCAGAGTCCTACTCGGAGTCTACACGCAACCCTAAACTGCTTTTCGTCCCCTCCAAGTCTTAGATGCCGTGGTTTGCACCGCCTTTCGGGTCTTCTAGAACCTTCCTTTCCACAAGCCGAGTCACCACTACGATTGCTGGCCCATCAATGACACCCGACCCATTACCATATTACCATGTCTCGTGTAAACTTGCTCCCACCGGGTCTTTGTTCCTCTGCATGGGCGTGTCGGGTTATTATCCCGCCAACAGTAGTCCCCAGAATAGCTTGGGCATCTTGGTTAGCGCGCCTTTCTTGTAAATTAAAACTTTCAGCCAACCACGAAGCGCATGCTATTCCCTGCAAAACAACAAATATTTGCATATAATAGCGTTATAGTTTAGATTGCTTTAACTATAGCCAGGGCGTCTCTTTCGGCGGTCCATATAGTAACCCGACTTTCATATTCCTCATAGGCTAGACCGGCTCTTTTGGTGGTCACTTATAACTCGGCTGCATGACAATAACTACCAAGATCTTATTTCCGTAATCAACGGGCCGAGTATCTCATTCCGCGATTTTCTCCATTTTACCGTTTGCTTTCTAGGGTTTTCACCGCGCCTATAAATACAGGGCCCCGTGGAAAACCCTAATCACAAACGCCACCTGCACTCCACTTCATCTTTAACCTCCAGGCGCCCCATTGGAGCTCAAGGCCCAAGCTCGAAGCTCGGACGCCGGCCTTCACGTGCACGCCGCTGTTGCCCACGAGAACCGGCCCGCCGCACCACGCCGCCGCGCCGCGCTCAACGAGCTCCACTTCCACCGCCGGTTCCTGGTAAGCTCCTCTAGGTCTAAGTTTCAATTTCTAGATCTTGAACTTATGTTCTTCATGTTCATCGCATTCATCTCTTTCTTACTTTACTTTTTATTTTCGTTCTCCGCTAGATCTTTGTCCATGGCTCCAAAGGCCGCTCCCAAGTCTAAGGGCAAGGTCACGGCTTTGAAGCAAAACCCGAGTCAAACCATCTCGGCCAACTGGGCAAAGTCGACTGTAACCCGGTAGGCCAACTCCAAGGTGTAACCCGGCCCAAGGGACACGGCGCAGGATCCGGCTAAGGATAATGAAACTTCTGGAAGGCCCAAAGTTTGTAGGCCTCGTAACCCGGATTGTGGGTTGCGGTAAGGAAAGCTAGGGTTTGTAAGCAGTGTCCGGGTAGGATTCAGGGTGCGCCTTGGAGGGCAAGTCAGGAGGGTACGGTGCTTTATAAACCGACCCCTACGTCTAGTTTGGAGAAATCTAAGAACCCTAATAGCACCGCTTGATATCGAGCATCCAGTGTATACAAGAGATCGAGTTAATATATTGAGATCGGAGACTCGGCGACTTGATTGCCGGCTACCAGATCGAGTTCCATCATGTTTTCCTCTGAGCTAAACCCTCTCCCAAACGCCTGTGTCGTCTTGCCCCAAGATCAGTTACCCCCGGTAACATCTGCCGTGATAATCCCACGACAGTTGGCGCCCACCGTGGGGCCTGCGTCCAAAGGTGTTTACATCGCGGGAGAAGCTCGGAAGAACATGGAGAATTTCGTCGTCGGCGAGGTCCACGTCAACCACAAAGGAGAGAAGATGGTGGACGATTCCGGCTGGGGGCCCGAGTCGGATCACCTCGAATCCGGATCTGTCGTGACAATCGGCCGGATCAGCGTCTTCATCGGTATGGTATGTACTTCCGGTTCGATCCCTGACAATTTTGGATCTGATTCTGTGTCAGGGGAGGCTACCTATATCCAATCAGACAGAGAAGAATCAATGGGAACAACAGATCAGATAGAAGAACCCATCACGAAGGGGGAATAGCCGTAGGAGCCAGCATGGACCCCGCGTGACCGAGTCGGTGGAGAGGATGATACCGAGTCTATCCGGGATCTGCTGGAGAACCGGTATGAGGAGAATAACAGTGAAGAAGAACAGCATGAATTCACACCAAGCATCGTACGCCGAGTTGCGGTCTACACGGCTCCCGCGGTCAACCTCAACCAAGAGAATGCGACCGCGGCCGCAGTCGGGGCGGCTCAGGTATTGACCCAACAGCAGGGCGCGGCTAACGGAAACCCGGTTCTGGCTCGGGTCGATGGAGAATCGGCATCGGTGACCAGCCGCGCAGCAGACGAGGAGTTGCACGCAAATACGTTCGGATTCCTGGGAAACCGGACACCAGGGGCGGGTCCTTCGAACCCGCGTCACCCGGCCCTATTCGATAATAATCTGATCCTAGATCCCACGGTTCTTGCTACGATTATCACTCCAGAAAACGCAGCAGAACGTGTCAGGGATCTGGATGTGGCTCGTCGTGCGTTGGAACACCAAAGAAGGCAAGTGGAAGTTGAGAGACAAGGGATGGTTACACGTCATCGCGAGCTGGATGCACTGGAAACCCGGCTCCGAGAGGAAACATCTAGAGTACATCAAAGGCATCAAACCAGATTACCAGCAACGGGTGGGGTTATTAATCCGGCTGCTTTATTTATCACACCTCAGGATCAGCCGATACCAGTGGTGAACCAGGGAACCGTGCCCCAACCGGCAACAGCGGGAGCACATCCGGCAAATGAGCAGGCCAGGTTACCCCTACAACAGACTAGAGTCACAACCGGCAACGATCTACCACCACCGCCACCATCACGATTTCGCACACTAGCAGGTCACTACAACAATACCATGGACAACGTGTATGCAGCAACACTCGCATTGAATCAAATCCCCGTAGGAAAGTCGCCACATGCAGAGAAGACCCGGCAAGCGATCGATCTGTTGCACACTGCGGTGGCGCAGCAAGCCAATTACCCGGATCATAGAAGTGGGATGCATGGGACGCCATACGCCAGTCAGCAACAAGGGAATATCCAAACAAGTTCAGCACGGCGGAGGGAAGAGCAGAAGCAAATGCCGCCTCCTCCCCGCGTTCAGGCAGCATCAGCAGCACATGCCGTTTTGGGTAGTTCCAGGGCTCGGAGAGCCGGGGCCGGGTCTGCAGCGCATGGACTACCTGCAGCACCGCGCCCAGCTGCGCCCCCCGCTGGATCACACGTTTCTCGAGCAAGGCCAGCCTCGACCATTCTTGCAGGACCCAAGTGTCTCTCGGACGACATCAGAGCTGAACCTTACCCGGAAAAATTCAAAGAGCCAGGAAAAGTAGTGAATTACGAACTAACTATGGATCCAGAAACATGGCTAAGCAGTTATGAGATGGCAATGTCGATTCGCAATGCGTCCGAGAATCTTCAAGCCAAGTTCATGTACTTGATGATGTCAGAAGGAGCAGCAAAGTTATGGTTCACCAATCTGCCGGAAAGATCGATCAAGTCCTGGGAGGAATTGAAGACCGCGTTTGTCAAGCACTTTCATGAGACGTGCAGAAAATTGTTCACTATTGATGATCTAGAGCGATGTGTTCAGAAGAAGGGAGAATCGGCGCGCAGTTGGGTGCGCCGGGTCATGGAGATACTTCACTCGTCCACGGATATTCAGCCCAAGGATGCACTACAAGCTATGGCAAAAACATGCAAGTATATACCTTTAGTGCAAAAGTTAACTCGCATGAAATCCAGTCGGAATGCGTCGGAGGTTACAACGGGAGAATTGATGGATGCGTGCAACAAACACGCTGCAACAGATACTACAGAGGAGGAAGTTGATGACAAGAAGGCAAAAGCAAACACAAGTAATAGCGGAAGAACCGGCAATGGATCAGCACCGGGTAACAACGGAAATAGCCTGAACAAGCGCCCGTTTGAAGGAGTCTCCGAGTTTGTCGCCAACACAGAGGCCGGGTCTTCGAGACCCAGATCTGAAGGGAATTTTAACACTGGAAATCACAATGGAGGACACTATCAAGGGCCTCCAAGGCCAGGTAACAGTTGGGACATCTTTAGAATGGCATGCCGAAAGCACAGCAGGAACGGCAAGCCGGCTAATCACTCCTTGGAGCAATGCACCGACTTACAGAGGTGGAAGAACGAGGAAGTGAACAGAGCCATGCGAGGTGCGGGTCGGGGAGGAGGACCGGGTCAGGGTGGAAACCCGGGCAACGGCCCACCCCCAGCCGGTAACCCGGCAGCCGGAAATCAGGGCAACAATCAAGGGGGAGCTGGAGGTTTCCAGGCCAACCCCAAACAGTTGGGTCAATACCACGTGCATACTACAGGAGGCTCCAACAAGGATAAAAAGATACTGAAGCAAGCGGTCAACTCAATCTCTTCGGCTATCCCGAGATATTTGAGGTGGTCAGAACAAGATATAACATGGAGCAGAAGAGATCACCCGGAAAGAGTAGAACACCCAGGAGTCTTAGCATTGGTAGTTGCACCACAGGTCAATGGGTACGAGCTGAAGAAGGTCCCGATGGATGGAGGAAGCAGCATCAATATCCTGTACTGGGAAACCTTTCTACGCATGGGTCTCAAGGAATCTCAGCTCCAAAAAAGTACGACAGTTTTCCATGGCATAGTACCGGGTCACTCAGCATGCCCCGAGGGAAAAATCGCATTGGAAGTAGCTTTTGGGGAATCAAAGGACAATTATCGAGTTGAGTGGCTTACTTTCGAGGTGGTTAAGTTGCGCAGTCCGTATCACGCGCTATTTGGAAGGCCGGCTTATGCTAAATTCATGGCGAGGCCATGTTATGTGTATCTGCAATTAAAAATTCCGGGTCCTAAGCAGACCATTACCATACATGGAAGTCGAGATATAGCAGCTGAATGCGATGAAGGAGACGCGGCAATGGCCGAGCAAGCCTGTAGAAAAGAGGAACTCAAACATTACCGGTCTCAAGCAGACCCGGAGGACAGGACCACCTCAAAAAGGCCGAGCACAGAAGGAGAAAAAGCAAGACCCAGGTCCGAGAAAGATGCTAAGATGGTGGCTTTCATCAAGAACGATTCCCCTAAACAATCTGGCATGGGAGAAGAAACCACACCACCATTCACGGCTAGCCGCGTTATGGGAACACCTCACCCGGATTGGCTAGCAAACCCGGTACTCATCATGAAAAAGTCCAACAAATGGAGAGTGTGCATCGGTCGCGTCAGCCCAGGACCGACTCCCAAGGAGAACTAAACAATGTAACGGGCAGCAGGCTTCAGACGCGCTCTTTTCCTACCCAGGGTACCTAAGGGGACTGGAAGGTTTTTAATGAGGCGGCCTGCTGACCCAAATTTTTTTGTATCAGTAAAAGAGATGGTTATCAAGTCTTATTATGATCTTTGCTTCGATCACAAGTAAGTAGTATTCACTGCTATCAGTACATCAGTATCATCAAGTATGTTGCATATATATAGGTCTTGGGGGCTGGTTGCTTGAATAGCACAGTCACAAACCCAAAAGGCCCGGCCTTGATGCCTATGAGTTATAAGGGCCGACTACTCGCAAGACGAGTACGGCTGCAATCTTATAACCGGACAAAGGAGCCAAATTTTCTTGACTATTCTTACTTAAGCTCGATGTGACTCGCACTAAAGTGGCATGATCTGTTCGCTTACGATTACAATCAGCCGTGCAGCCCAATGGGACTTGCCTGGCCCTGTTTTTCGTATAGATGTAACAACATGGTATCCACGCGAAAACCGGCTTACAGTACAAGATAGTCAAAAGGGTCATCTAAACGACAAGTTTATGCAGAGTACAAGGCTAATAGCCGGAAACTCAACGACTATCAAGCATAACTTCAGTACCTACACGGAATGGCTATAGGTTTTCGGCTCGGTAAAAAACAATTTGTTCTCTGAGAAAGGCCACACCCCCCTGACTCGGACTTTGGGCCATGGGGACTATGGACTTCGAAACAGAAACAAACTACTTGGCTATCGAAGCTCGAAAGACCCTACCATCCGAGTCTTGGGGACTTAAAGAAAAGTCCACTTATCAAAACCCGTGATACTCGGAAAACCGAGTCTCACAAAGGGAGCCAAAAAGAGAGTCGGGTATCGAGAATAAGTTCAAGAATAGACAAGTATCACGATTATCAAAAGGCCAGAAAAGGCGCAAAGTATATCACGGACTAAAAGTACGTTACAAATTACGATACCAATATCAGGGGTGCACAGGCGCACCATCAAAAGTATACTAGTTTTGAATACAAAGTATCATGTGATCGAGGTACTATGATGGCATTGCCCTATTCGGCCTCCTGAGTACGGTCTTCCGGGTCTTGGTCCTGGGCTTGCTGCTTAGCTTTCCCGGCAGCATTACCCGGACTCCCCGCATCAGGGCGGACAGGCGGAGGGACAGCTGGTGTAGAGGCAGATGGCCCTGATCCTAACTCGGCCTCTCTCTTAGCAGTTTCTTCTTTCTTCCTGGCCAAATCAGCCGCCCATTTTTCCAAAATATCAAAGGGAGGGGGTGCCTCCTCCAGTATGGTTTTGCCTTCAGCATCGTATGAACTCATAATCGTGCCCAGATCTATCTTATCGGCCAAAGCGGTTGCCGAGTGGCGCACCGCAGATTGTATGGCCTTGAAGTCTTTGGGTACAAACCTGGAGCCATCAGCTTTATATTCCGGAAACCCGGAAGTTACCTTTTTCGGGTCAAGCTTCGGAAAATAAGCTTTAGCCAGCGTAAAGGCTCGGGTCATGCCGATCCGGCAGGCTGAGCGTTTCCATATCTCGATCCAGCCAGGCACTGTGGAGCAGGCTTGAATAAGGTTTTCCTCACCCGGGTATACCTCGGTAGGCCACTTCACGGCATCCAATATAAACTTTGTACCGGCAAAGAAGGTCCGGAGTACAGTCTTCAATGTTTTAGCCTTGGCAACGGCATTTTCTTCTGGGGTCGCAAGGTTAGCGCCTGCAGTTGAAAAAAGGGAAGAACACATCAGTAATCCCGAGTATCATATGATAAAGTAAAAGCACGAAGTCAGTCGGAAGCAAAAACTCACTAAGCAAGATACGATAAGTATCCGCAATCTGGTCCGATAAATTCTTCAGTGAAGTTTGGGCAGTATTGCACTTCTTCTTGTATTTGAAATGTCCTTCTTCAAAGTTTTAACGTCAGCTTCAAGGGCCTCTCTTCGTTTTACCTCGGCAAGCAGGAGTCGTTCGGTCTTGAGTAAAATCTCATCGGACCGGGTCACCTCCGCCTGTAAGGAGCAGAGAGCGAAAGTGTCAGTCGGGCATTATAGCAAGCCGAATGTTGCACAAAGTACCAAGCACAACTTTAACAAGTTATGCTCGGAACTTGGGGACTAGGCGTATACTAAGAGATATCAAGTATTGTTACCTGATGAGCTGCGGCCATGCGCTCTAGGATACTGCGCTCTGAGGCCTTCATGGTGAGGACAGCGTTCATCAGCTGATCAAAGTTATCGTTACCCGAGTTAGAAGACCCGGGGTCGTGGAAATTTGGAGAAGAAGTTTTCTTCTTAGCAGGAGACGGCACCCGGGTCATCCGAATGTCGGAGTCTGCTCCTCCTCCTCCCGCGCCCAAAGTCGCAGCTTTTTCCCTCTCGCTTGCGTGCGAGGCTATCGGATACCCGGCTTCTTGCCTGGCCGGGTCTGTTGGTGATGCTTGTTCTTCGTCGCCAGCTGTGGCGAACGCATCGTCAATCGGTCTCTCTTTACCCGGGTCATCGGTCTCCATGTCTTCCTGGTCACTAGCAATGACCGTGGCCCTATAGAAAGTATGAGGGAGCAGTTAGCGTATAATCATGAAAAGGCGATGGAAGTGTGGTATAACATCGCGAAAAGAACTTTACCCGGGATTCACCGCAAGGTCCGCAGGGAATTCGCTGCTGGACCCGGATGAGACTGAAAGATACCAAAGAAGACATGAGATTACCCTGTGAAGGAATAGTTCGGAAGGAGTTCTATGTTTAAAGAGGGGTATGGTTAATACCAGCGTGCCGAGCCGGAGACGACGGAATACCCGGGTTAAGGGGATCATTACCCGGATAATTCCGTGTCGCCCTGCGCTTGGTCATAGGCGACTCCTTCAGGTACGGCCAAAAGGGTAATGCCAGGGTTAGTTCATGCATGTTATCGCAGGAGTGCGAGTTGGACGCAAGGAAATCGTATAGAACCTTGAAGACGATCCCTTGAGGTTTTCTCTTAGATCCGACTTTGAATGTCGGTTCTGCTTCGTCCTCATCGCTGGCGGACTCCACCTTGCCGTCAGCCTCCTCTTCCTCGTCCCTGTCTTCTTGTTCTGGAAGTTACCAAAGTTACAGTTGGGAAATGAAGAACAGGATACGACGAACTCAAAGGAACTAAGTAAAATTTAGAACGTACCTTCATCCGAGTTAACGACATCCTCTTTCTTCTCCGGGTCTCCGGAGTTAGGAGGAGTGTCAATCTTCCAGAAGTCATCATCGGCCTGAAACGAAGGCATAAGAAAAAGGGTTATTAGCTGTATCAAGTGGAAGGGATGAAGTTGAAAATGTGAAAACCAGGTCCTTACCGCGGGGGCCGGGTTCTCGCAGGAGAAGGGCTCCAATCCGGCTATATTCCGGATTACCTCCAGCTTTTCTGTCAAAAATCCTTTGATGGTTTTATTGGTATCACCGGGCGCGAAGCTGTGGGTGGAGTACCGGATCGGGTCCGTGGTTTGCCCCGAGTATTCGCACATTAATTTCGTGCGGATGGAGTTGGGCTGGATACGAAAATCGACCCAAGTTTTCTCCAGGTTAAGCCCGATGAGACCTTGAGCCGAAAGAATGGAGATTTTAGCCAATAAAGGCAGGATTGCTTCCCTGTCCGAGTCAGGGGAAAGGCACTAAACGTCTCGGAGATATCAAGTAGGCCTTCCGAATAACCCGGCAACTTCTTTTCGCCGGGTGGGGAGGTGTCCCGACAGTAAAAATACGAAAGTTGCCAGTGCTTGACGTGGGAGTTGAGGGTGAGAGGAGGCATTAGAGAATTCTTGCGGCGTTGGATAGAAACTCCGCCGCAAGCGAGAAGTGCACCGTCACCGCTTTCGCGGCACGGTTTGCACTGGAAGAGTTCAACGAAAAGAGCCAAACTTGGCGGAACGCACAAGTATGACTTGGAGAGGACGATGAAGTGAGAGATATTTAACATAAAGAGTTAGGCCCTATGTCAAATATGCGAAGGCCATAGTGGCTCAAAACATCGCGGAAGAAAGGGTGACCCGGAGGACGGAAGCCCCGTGTCACGTGTTCCACAAAGCATATTACCTCGTTTTCTGCTGGAGTAGGCCGAGTCTCGTTACCCGGCACCCTCCAGTGAATGTTTTCTTGAGGGGGAAGGACCCCTAACTCGACCAATTCTTCCAACTTGGCCTTGGTAACCGAAGATCGCGCCCAGTTGGCGGATATGGAGTTTGTAGTCTTGACCTTGGTCAGCTGCTTCCCCTGCTTCTTGGGCGCCATGGGGTTAACCTGTAAAGCATCAGGTAGAAGAACATGAGGAATGAGACTCGGAAGCTGTTAGTCGGTCGAGTATGGATAAGCGATATCAAGACAACATGGAAGCTGAGTATTATCCGGGTATCATTTTGCGGAATGAGGTACAAACTATCCGGGTATCATGTCTTGTTATAAAAGCTATGGAGGTTCATGTATTGATAAACATCTGGGGATGATGGATGGTTGCCCGTACGTCTATCACGAGCAAAAGAACCGGAAAAGGAGGATTTTTCCGGCTGGTAGAAACAAGGGCGGAAAATTTGGACGGCCCGAGCCCGGATTGGAAATTCCATTTCCCGATTTGTGGCGAAATTAATGATTGCAGGTAGTAGGAGAGTGAATTGAAGTATGTATCTTATCTATTGGGCGAGCTAGAAGGAATACTAGCAACCTAATTCGGCATGGCCGAGAAATCATTGGCGGGTCGATTTAGATCTAATCTGAGGTGAAATCAAGAAATTGCAAGGGCAAATTAATGGATGCAAGAGACTTACTGGAGGAGATTGAAGTGAAGCTTTGCGGAGGCAAATGGCGCAAGCCTGGTGTCCCTTCGCGATTCCTGGCGGGCAGGTCGGAGGCCTGGCGGCGGATCTTGGCGGTGGGGCGGAGCGCGCCGTGGCGGAGCGCAGCCGGCGACAGATGGGCTCCGGTGATACGCGCGAGGTTTCCGTAATGGCGCTCTGCGGGCTTGCGCACGGAGGAAGGAAGGAAGAGAAATGGGGGAAAGTGAGCCGTTGGGGTTAGGGTTATCCCTAAGGGCCTATTTATAATAGCTCGGGTGGAAAAGCTCAGTCCAACGGGCGGGACCCGGAAATTGCGGGGTAGCAGCTACCTGTTCGAAGTTTGGGAGATATGCTTCACATGCCGAACGAGATATCCGGACGGAAAAGAGAAGGGGATCCTCTCCGTGGCATCGGGATCAGTTATCAAGTAAAGTATAGAGTTTGGGCACTTTTATCAAGGCTTAGACCCGGAAAGTAGAGCAAAGCGCCTGGAGAAAGGCCGGGTTGCTATATGGCCACCATGGAGTTAGGCCTGGCTATATATCAAAGCACTGTCGCACCCTGATTTCTAGGGGATACTCACCGTACGAACTGGATGGCAGATGCTTGGATTATGGGGCATAACTGCTCCCACGTCCCAGCTTCCTGGTAGGCCTGCGCTTATGCGCGACAACACAAGCCCTGCTATTCCATCGTCGATGTAAACTATCCACTAGAGATCAAAGGCACTTCCGTCGACGTACTTCAAACCATACACACATGGTACGTCAACGGCGTTTAACAAGTGATATCACAACAGATCTCTACGACACAAAAGATTGAAATAAGTTGCAAATAGCTCTCATTAGAGCAGAGATAGCAAATACAATCATTCAGAGGGCACATGCCCCAACAATACATCATTACAATACAGCGGAAGCATTCAACATGTCTGAGTACAGACAAGAACCAAATAGGCCTAAGAGGCCGGAAACAAACAGACGGAGCCCATCCACGAAGTCTCGGATCCTGCCCGGGTCCGCTATCTACTCGTCAGCAGTCTCGTCGTCATACTCCACGTAGTAGCCACCATGGAGATCCTCGGAAACGTCGTCTGCGTAAACCACAGCCCCAAAGGGGTCAGTACATAAACGTACTGGCAAGCAAGACTCACAGTTCACCAAAGTGTAACCCGTCAACACCAAGCACAGATGCCTTGGGTTCAACGGAGGAAAGAGGATATAAAAGATGCTGCAGCTGGCTGCGCTAACCAACTACAGAGATTCTACCACTTCCGGCTAACAGAAAGGAGATAAGATCGAGGATTGTAACCAACTGAAAGATAACTTCAAACAAACCCATCCTGGATCTCGCCCCTTATCCAAAGAAGCAATCCGAGGATAACTCACACAGTTGTATTAAAGGTGAATCAAGTTATTGTGTCATCAACCTATTACTAGTCAAGTTATTAATCATTGGGTGTAACATGTTTGATCATTATGTTTAAGTTGTCCTGAGTACTTGTTAGCCAGTACTTTCACCAAGTAATCCATAACCGCGGAAAACACGGCTTCTCGAGAAGATTATCCCTGCAGGGTTGCACCAATTTGGCCGTACACTCATGAATATCCCGCCAGATGGGATGCCTCCCACCAAGCGGGGCACTCAACACAACCAACCATTCTTCGCATCAAGCCCAAAGAACCTTGGGCGCACGGCTAATCAAGCCCAGAAGAAAATGGACCCTCATAGCACTCTAAGAACGTGTCCCCCTATATGCCGACTACAAAAGTTCCACCCTGGCCTGGGCTCGCAAAAACATGCATGCGGCAAATGGAAAACACGAACTAAATGAGGCGATTTGGACGAGATGCGAATCAGGTCAAGTTGAGGGGGGCGCCCATACTCGCTTCCCAAATGCGGGTAGTGCGCTCATCATGGATCAGTAGACAAGACCCTTTTCCTATTAGGGTCGACACTAGCAGGCTTCAAAACCTCTCATGGGCCTCCTGCCGGTGCCTTATCATCAAATTATTATTTAACAATAACAGTAGCATGATTGATTGATTGATTAAACATCGAGCCCCCAGAACATAATGAAGTAATAACAGGAAGTAACGGGTAACAGACTCGAGCAAAACAACCTAAGCATGCTAGTAATACACGGGCTCAACCAAAAGGTTATAGGTATGGAGGTGAGGCAATATCAGGGTTAAGGGATTCATGTGATAGGTTCGTAACAGAAACAACTACTACTAAGGCTAGCAGAAAAGAACAACGGAAAGTATCGGTAACCAATGTTGAAAGGAACACGGTGGTTCATGTGAGTGATAACTTGCCTGCAAAACCCAGTAGCCTGGTACTGAGCTAAATCCTTAGAAGTGATGTCGTAAGTATCGTCGGTCTCAACGTCGTCGTATATCCAGGAAGAAGCAAACAAACAAGGCAGAAAGATAAACAATCATTATCATGGCATTGTGCACAATCAAGATGATGCATGACAAGTTAATGGTTGCATCAAAATAAACTAGTTGACAAGATAGACACAGGATTAAATGGACCCATATGCAATTGGATTGCATATGGAAAGCCCATGAATTATGGTTGAATTAATTGTTTTACAACTAATCATCATGTGTAAGTGAATTAGCATGATGCATGGATGAGGAAAACAGTGAAATAACAACAATAGAACCAAATGGAAATAAGGCTTAACAAGTTTAGAAATTCATTTATTAAGTGTTGGAATTTTGGTTACTTAAAGGTGTCACCCAAGCATTTGTTGTTTTCATCAAGTTAAATTGTTCAGAATAGATAACAAAGTTTATATTTGAAAAGAAAACAAGATTTTAGTTGGATTACAGGTTTCACTTGTTGCAAAAGGATTTCAAATGAATTATTTAGGAATTAAACAAGTTAAACAAGAATTAAATGAATTTAATTCAAATATGAACTTATTTGAATTTTATTTGTTCAAAGCATTAAACCAAATTCATATTTGAAAATTTTATACTTTTAGGGTTGGAAAACATATTTTATATGTCCCAAAAGAATTTGTTTTGATCAAGTTATGAAATTACCAATTTTAAATGAATTAAACAAGGTTTAAATTATTTAACCAATTTTAATTATTCAAAACAGAAAACAAAGTTTATATTTGGAAAGGTGGTTTAATTTTGCATGGAAAACATATTTCATTTGTGGAAATTGGATTTAAAATGAGCAAGTTATTATTTTGGCAATTTTAAATGCAATAAACAAGAAACAGTTGTTTTCAGCAATTTAAATTATTCAAAACAGCAAACAAAATTTTTATTTGGAAATTACATGAAAAATTGATTGGAAAACATATTTAGTTTGTGGAATTTGGAATTTTTATGATCAAGTTATGAATTTTGCAATTTTAAGTGAATTTGACAAGTTTCCAAATATTTCAACAATTTAAAATATTCAAAACAGTAAACAAATTTTATATTTGGATAGATCATTTAATTTGGGTTGGAAAACATATTTAAAATGTTGAAATTGGAGTTAAAATGATTTTATTATGCATTTTAGAAGTTTAGGATGCAATCTGCCATTTTAATTAATATCCAGGGATTTAGAAATTAATAGCAGGGACTTAGAGATAATTAGCAGGGGTCTAGAAAATAATAGCAAGGACCTGGGTGTGATTTGCAGTTTGTGCTGGATTGGAAAAATAGAAAAGAAAAGTGGGATTAATCCCGTGGGGGGTGGGATTCGAACCCACCCCCTCTGCTCGCAGCGCAAGGAACTGGACCGGTGGGGTGCTGCTCTGCGTTTGATAGGAGAGGGGTACGGGGGTAGATAAGGTTCAGTTTGCGGGTTTCCTTTCTGAACTTAGCGCACGCAACAGGTAACGCTGCAGGTAACAGGGGCAGCCATCGTCGCCGGCGGGGCAGCGATCACCACGGCTCGATGCAAACGCGATTCGGGGGGGCTGCTGATGCGTGCGTACGCGGGTGCTACGGAGAGGAACCAGGAGGGAGAGGAGAAGGAGCGGAGGCTCACATTGAGGGCTTCGTGGTAGACGTTCAGACGACGAACAGAAGAACGACGGCAACTTCCGGCGATGGCGCGGTCGCCGTGGGTGCTCCCAGCAACACGCGGTGAGTCGAGGCGGTGGAGGGAGACGCCGCGGGTCCATTCCCGCCGTCAGCGGCCCGTGGCAGCGCTCATCCCCCCGGCGACAAGCGTCTGCTTCCCCGGCCATGGAGGTTCAGAGGATGGTCAGTAGGTGTGGAGATTCAGATACAGGAGAAGGAAAGAAAATCGGGGGGGGGAGAGAGGACGACGGCGGAGGAGGAATAGGGCCTGGAGCTAGGGTTTGATGGGGAAATAGGGGTAGATATAGGCAGGGAGGGGCAGGTGGAGCTCGGAGTGGTTGAACGCTGGCGTAGGGTGTCGTCATCGTACGGAGCTTGAAGAAACAGGCCACCAGGCCGTGAGCGTTTGGGAGGGCTGGGGTTGTGGGCTGGGCTTGGCCCAGCCTGCCTCTCCCCTCAGCCGAAATTTTTTAATAAATTGTTCTGTTCTATTTTTTTTGTAGTTTTGATTTTGGAAGAGAAAGTTAATGTTTTGTTTGACAAAATTTCCAGAAAATTTAGGTTAGGCTAATTAGTTAATTAGGAACCATTTTCCAAGAGTAGATTCCAAAATTTTGAGATTTAAACATGAGGTTTGTATTTTGAAACCAAAATTGGGAAATTTTAATATTAAGGAACCATTAAGAAAAGAAGCATTTTTATAGGGTAGCCCCTATGAAATAAAAGATTAAAATTAGTTGATTGAATTGACAATGTGTATAAATTTGTTGTAACTCAATTTGGGGTGCTGTTTGAAGATGATTTGAATTTGGAAACAATTTAAAATCAATTGATTAACATGGAAAACAAGGAGTTTAATAGGGTGAACCCTATTAATTAAAGTGATTAAATGAGTTTGATTGTTTTGGAGAATTGTTATAAACTCAAGGTGATTGATGTTTTGAAGATGTGATTTGAATTTGAAATGATTTGGACTTAATTGATTGAATTAATTGTTTGATTAAAACCAACAATTTAATAAGTGATCAATCATGAAATAAAATGGAACAATTTGGTTGTTTTCATTTGTTATTTTTATTCCAAAAGTTGTAACAGAAAAAGTATGAAAACATTGTTTGAGTAAGGTTTGAATTTGAGTTGTGAAAACAGTGGAAAATAAATGCAACAATTTAGAAACAAAAGCAAACAACATGGAAACAATATGATGACATGATGCAATACTTAAATAAACATGCAACAAACATTCTAAGGGGATGGTTTTCATACTTGGGCTGTTACAAAACGCCCCCCTTGAAGGAATCGCGCCCCGAGATTCCTACTGAGAAAAGAAAAGGTCCGGATACTTATTGGGAAGATCCTCTTGAGCCGTGACACGTGAAACACATCGTGCACCTTGGATAGACGTCAGGGAATTAGCAAACCACCGGAACATTTTCAAGTAAAGGGAGAGGTTTTGTATGGATGGTGTATAGCTGAATAGAACTTGGTTTATTTGGAGAATAGATTATCTGGCTAGAATGGTTGAACAGGGTTATTGACATCAATTGAACACCAAGAATAACATCAATGTCAGGATCATCAACATGAGAGTAACGAGGAATATGTGGCCTCTCATTAGAATTGGATTGTTCTTACTTATCTTGGAAGTCAACATTTGAGATTCCGGGGAGTGAACAGAGTTTTGATTGCTTAGTGGAACCAGAATTGGGTAGTATGTTGTGGAAAAGATTGTTGACACAAAGGAATGTGATTCTCCGGTATGAAATAACACTTTAGTTGGACAAGAGTTTACGAGGAAGTTTTGATTAGACGCCGGTAGAAAAATTGAAATGGAAAACAACAACAAGATTTCAACGGACGAAAAGGATGTTGAGAAGAACAGGATATCAACATCGGGGAAAACGAGAACAAAACTCCTGAGGTACTATGGAAAACCCATCCGGGCTTCTTAAGGATCATTATCTACTGCTTAAGGAATAGAGGATTTGCTTCCGGGGCTTACACGCCTCCGTTCTCAATCATGAGTAAGCAACCTTTTAAATCATGTCACAACCACCTCCATTCCTATGGTCTAGTAGATATAACCATCCTAGAGAAACCAGAATTCGTGAAATCCTAACTTGAAAGTTTAGATGAGAATAGAAAAACAACGTTGCACTTCCTTACCAGAAAAAGGGAGGGTGGGTGGGGAAAGAAGAAAAGAACAGAATTCCTACTCTCACGTTTCATTTTGTTCCTATATAGCTACAAAATAGTTTCTAGACTCAACTGCGACCAGTAAAAAGGGATCCTACAGGCAGACAGGCTCTGATACCATTTGTCGCACCCTGATTTCTAGGGGATACTCACCGTACGAACTGGATAGCAGATGCTTGGATTATGGGGCATAACTGCTCCCACGTCCCAGCTTCCTGGTAGGCCTGCGCTTATGCGCGACAACACAAGCCCTGCTATTCCATCGTCGATGTAAACTATCCACTAGAGATCAAAGGCACTTCCGTCGACGTACTTCAAACCATACACACATGGTACGTCAACGGCGTTTAACAAGTGATATCACAACAGATCTCTACGACACAAAAGATTGAAATAAGTTGCAAATAGCTCTCATTAGAGCAGAGATAGCAAATACAATCATTCAGAGGGCACATGCCCCAACAATACATCATTACAATACAGCGGAAGCATTCAACATGTCTGAGTACAGACAAGAACCAAATAGGCCTAAGAGGCCGGAAACAAACAGACGGAGCCCATCCACGAAGTCTCGGATCCTGCCCGGGTCCGCTATCTACTCGTCAGCAGTCTCGTCGTCATACTCCACGTAGTAGCCACCATGGAGATCCTCGGAAACGTCGTCTGCGTAAACCACAGCCCCAAAGGGGTCAGTACATAAACGTACTGGCAAGCAAGACTCATAGTTCACCAAAGTGTAACCCGTCAACACCAAGCACAAATGCCTTGGGTTCAACGGAGGAAAGAGGATATAAAATATGCTGCAGCTGGCTGCGCTAACCAACTACAGAGATTCTACCACTTCCGGCTAACAGAAAAGAGATAAGATCGAGGATTGTAACCAACTGAAAGATAACTTCAAACAAACCCATCCTGGATCTCGCCCCTTATCCAAAGAAGCAATCCTAGGATAACTCACACAGTTGTATTAAAGGTGAATCAAGTTATTGTGTCATCAACCTATTACTAGTCAAGTTATTAATCATTGGGTGTAACATGTTTGATCATTATGTTTAAGTTGTCCTGAGTACTTGTTAGCCAGTACTTTCACCAAGTAATCCATAACCGCGGAAAACACGGCTTCTCGAGAAGATTATCCCTGCAGGGTTGCACCAATTTGGCCGTACACTCATGAATATCCCGCCAGATGGGATGCCTCCCACCAAGCGGGGCACTCAACACAACCAACCATTCTTCGCATCAAGCCCAAAGAACCTTGGGCGCACGGCTAATCAAGCCCATAAGAAAATGGACCCTCATAGCACTCTAAGAACGTGTCCCCCTATATGCCGACTACAAAAGTTCCACCCTGGCCTGGGCTCGCAAAAACATGCATGCGGCAAATGGAAAACACGAACTAAATGAGGCGATTTGGACGAGATGCGAATCAGGTCAAGTTGAGGGGGGCGCCCATACTCGCTTCCCAAATGCGGGTAGTGCGCTCATCATGGATCAGTAGACAAGAACCTTTTCCTATTAGGGTCGACACTAGCAGGCTTCAAAACCTCTCATGGGCCTCCTGCCGGTGCCTTATCATCAAATTATTATTTAACAATAACAGTAGCATGATTGATTGATTGATTAAACATCGAGCCCCCAGAACATAATGAAGTAATAACAGGAAGTAACGGGTAACAGACTCGAGCAAAACAACCTAAGCATGCTAGTAATACACGGGCTCAACCAAAAGGTTATAGGTATGGAGGTGAGGCAATATCAGGGTTAAGGGATTCATGTGATAGGTTCGTAACAGAAACAACTACTACTAAGGCTAGCAGAAAAGAACAACGGAAAGTATCGGTAACCAATGTTGAAAGGAACACGGTGGTTCATGTGAGTGATAACTTGCCTGCAAAACCCAGTAGCCTGGTACTGAGCTAAATCCTTAGAAGTGATGTCGTAAGTATCGTCGGTCTCAACGTCGTCGTATATCCAGGAAGAAGCAAACAAACAAGGCAGAAAGATAAACAATCATTATCATGGCATTGTGCACAATCAAGATGATGCATGACAAGTTAATGGTTGCATCAAAATAAACTAGTTGACAAGATAGACACAGGATTAAATGGACCCATATGCAATTGGATTGCATATGGAAAGCCCATGAATTATGGTTGAATTAATTGTTTTACAACTAATCATCATGTGTAAGTGAATTAGCATGATGCATGGATGAGGAAAACAGCGAAATAACAACAATAGAACCAAATGGAAATAAGGCTTAACAAGTTTAGAAATTCATTTATTAAGTGTTGGAATTTTGGTTACTTAAAGGTGTCACCCAAGCATTTGTTGTTTTCATCAAGTTAAATTGTTCAGAATAGATAACAAAGTTTATATTTGAAAAGAAAACAAGATTTTAGTTGGATTACAGGTTTCACTTGTTGCAAAAGGATTTCAAATGAATTATTTAGGAATTAAACAAGTTAAACAAGAATTAAATTAATTTAATTCAAACATGAACTTATTTGAATTTTATTTGTTCAAAGCATTAAACCAAATTCATATTTGAAAAGTTTATACTTTTAGGGTTGGAAAACATATTTTATATGTCCCAAAAGAATTTGTTTTGATCAAGTTATGAAATTACCAATTTTAAATGAATTAAACAAGGTTTAAATTATTTAACCAATTTTAATTATTCAAAACAGAAAACAAAGTTTATATTTGGAAAGGTGGTTTAATTTTGCATGGAAAACATATTTCATTTGTGGAAATTGGATTTAAAATGAGCAAGTTATTATTTTGGCAATTTTAAATGCAATAAACAAGAAACAGTTGTTTTCAGCAATTTAAATTATTCAAAACAGCAAACAAAATTTTTATTTGGAAAGTACATGAAAAATTGATTGGAAAACATATTTAGTTTGTGGAATTTGGAATTTTTATGATCAAGTTATGAATTTTGCAATTTTAAGTGAATTTGACAAGTTTCCAAATATTTCAACAATTTAAAATATTCAAAACAGTAAAAAAATTTTATATTTGGATAGATCATTTAATTTGGGTTGGAAAACATATTTAAAATGTTGAAATTGGAGTTAAAATGATTTTATTATGCATTTTAGAAGTTTAGGATGCAATCTGCCATTTTAATTAATATCCAGGGATTTAGAAATTAATAGCAGGGACTTAGAGATAATTAGCAGGGGTCTAGAAAAATAATAGCAAGGACCTGGGTGTGATTTGCAGTTTGTGCTGGATTGGAAAAATAGAAAAGAAAAGTGGGATTAATCCCGTGGGGGGTGGGATTCGAACCCACCCCCTCTGCTCGCAGCGCAAGGAACTGGACCGGTGGGGTGCTGCTCTGCGTTTGATAGGAGAGGGGTACGGGGGTAGATAAGGTTCAGTTTGCGGGTTTCCTTTCTGAACTTAGCGCACGCAACAGGTAACGCTGCAGGTAACAGGGACAGCCATCGTCGCCGGCGGGGCAGCGATCACCACGGCTCGATGCAAACGCGATTCGGGGGGGCTGCTGATGCGTGCGTACGCGGGTGCTACGGAGAGGAACCAGGAGGGAGAGGAGAAGGAGCGGAGGCTCACATCGAGGGCTTCGTGGTAGACGTTCAGACGACGAACAGAAGAACGACGGCAACTTCCGGCGACGGCGCGGTCGCCGTGGGTGCTCCCAGCAACACGCGGTGAGTCGAGGCGGTGGAGGGAGACGCCGCGGGTCCATTCCCGCCGTCAGCGGCCCGTGGCAGCGCTCATCCCCCCGGCGACAAGCGTCTGCTTCCCCGGCCATGGAGGTTCAGAGGATGGTCAGTAGGTGTGGAGATTCAGATACAGGAGAAGGAAAGAAAATCGGGGGGGGGGGGGAGAGAGGACGATGGCGGAGGAGGAATAGGGCCTGGAGCTAGGGTTTGATGGGGAAATAGGGGTAGATATAGGCAGGGAGGGGCAGGTGGAGCTCGGAGTGGTTGAACGCTGGCGTAGGGTGTCGTCATCGTACGGAGCTTGAAGAAACAGGCCACCAGGCCGTGAGCGTTTGGGAGGGCTGGGGTTGTGGGCTGGGCTTGGCCCAGCCTGCCTCTCCTCTCAGCCGAAATTTTTTAATAAATTGTTCTGTTCTATTTTTTTGTAGTTTTGATTTTGGAAGAGAAAGTTAATGTTTTGTTTGACAAAATTTCCAGAAAATTTAGGTTAGGCTAATTAGTTAATTAGGAACCATTTTCCAAGAGTAGATTCCAAAATTTTGAGATTTAAACATGAGGTTTGTATTTTGAAACCAAAATTGGGAAATTTTAATATTAAGGAACCATTAAGAAAAGAAGCATTTTTATAGGGTAGCCCCTATGAAATAAAAGATTAAAATTAGTTGATTGAATTGACAATGTGTATAAATTTGTTGTAACTCAATTTGGGGTGCTGTTTGAAGATGATTTGAATTTGGAAACAATTTAAAATCAATTGATTAACATGGAAAACAAGGAGTTTAATAGGGTGAACCCTATTAATTAAAGTGATTAAATGAGTTTGATTGTTTTGGAGAATTGTTATAAACTCAAGTTGATTGATGTTTTGAAGATGTGATTTGAATTTGAAATGATTTGGAATTAATTGATTGAATTAATTGTTTGATTAAAACCAACAATTTAATAAGTGATCAATCATGAAATAAAATGGAACAATTTGGTTGTTTTTATTTGTTATTTTTATTCCAAAAGTTGTAACAGAACAAGTATGAAAACATTGTTTGAGTAAGGTTTGAATTTGAGTTGTGAAAACAGTGGAAAACAAATGCAACAATTTAGAAACAAAAGCAAACAACATGGAAACAATATGATGACATGATGCAATACTTAAATAAACATGCAACAAACATTCTAAGGGGATGGTTTTCATACTTGGGCTGTTACAAGCACCCTAACCCGGCCTCCATACACTTGTGCGTTTGATATTTTTGCAGGGAATAGCCAGTGCTTCAAGGAAGGATCCGTGAAGCCCAAGCTATTCTGGGGACTACTGATGGAGGGATAATAACCCGGTATGCCAACTCCAAGGTGTAACCCGGCCCAAGGGACACGGCGTAGGATCCGGCTAAGGATAATGAAACTTCTGGAAGGCCCAAAGTTTGTAGGCCTCGTAACCCGGATTGTGGGTTGCGGTAAGGAAAGCTAGGGTTTGTAAGCAGTGTCCGGGTAGGATTCAGGGTGCGCCTTGGAGGGCAAGTCAGGAGGGTACGGTGCTTTATAAACCGACCCCTACGTCTAGTTTGGAGAAATCTAAGAACCCTAATAGCACCGCTTGATATCGAGCATCCAGTGTATACAAGAGATCGAGTTAATATATTGAGATCGGAGACTCGGCGACTTGACTGCCGGCTACCAGATCGAGTTCCATCATGTTTTCCTCTGAGCTAAACCCTCTCCCAAACGCCTGTGTCGTCTTGCCCCAAGATCAGTTACCCCCGGTAACATCTGCCGTGATAATCCCACGACAACGCTCGAGAAATTAGAAGAGCTGGCCGAGTCTGGGATCCTCCCTCCTCAACCGGAGATCTCATGGAGGGCTCCCGAAGAGGAGAGTCGGCCTGCACCTAGAGAAGGTGAAGTTGTTGTCTTTCTTGAGCACGTGACCCGGGGTTTCCACCCACCGGGTCACCCTTTCTTTCGTGAGATTATTCACCACTACAAACTCCGGGTTTTCGACATAGGCCCGAATTCGATTCTCAACATTTGCCATTTAATCGTTCTTTGCGAATCTTACCTCTGCATCGCCCCCAACCTCACACTTTTCCTCGAACTTTTCCAGTGCAAACCTTGCCGCGAAAACATGGATGGACCCCTCCTTGTCTGTGGAGGCGTGGCCATCCAGAGACGCAAGAAATCTTTGATGCCGACTCTCAATCTTCACTCCCACGTGAAGCACTGGCAAAAAACTTTCTTTTATTGCAAAGACACTTCCACACCCGGCGAAAAGCCTCTGCCGGGTTTTTCTGTTGAAACCCTTTCTCTCTCCGACAATTTAAGCGCCTTCGCTCCAGAGGCCGATAGACATGCCATCCAACCCCTCCTTCATAAACTATTCGTCCTAGCGGCCCATGGTCTTTGTGGGTTGAATTTGATTAAGACCTAAATCAGCTGTAGGATCCAGCCCAATAGTATTCTCAAGAAACTTCTTTGCGAATACTCGGGCCACTTGACCGACTCTCTCCGATACTCGGAGAAGTCATATCTGGCTGCTGATGTCAACAAGGCCATGAAGAACTTTCTGGCTGAGAAGGTGGAGGTTATCAAGAGCATTTCTGGGCTCTCCCCCTTCACCCGCTCAAACCCGGCTCCACCAGTAAGAACCGACTAATCTCCTCTGTACCGGTTAATTTTTCAAACACGCATATACTAACTTTTATCTTTGTTGTTCTTTACTCAGGAATCTGATGACTGGTGGAAGATTGTAACCCCTCCTCCCTCTGAAAACTCGGAAGACGAAGAGCCGAGTGACAGCGAAGAAGGTGATTCTGAGTTACTGAACAAGTACTTTGTCGACTTACTAGATCAAGATTCTCCTCGCACCTTCATTCCTGACAATACGCCACGATCACCAGCACCGACAGAAAAGTTCGACTCTGAATCTGAAGAGAGCGAACCCGAGCAACCTGAAGCCAAGTTAAGCAAGAAAAGGAAACCCAGGGGGGTCACATTCAAGGTGCCATACTCCTCCATGACCACAGAGCCGTACTCATATGCTGGTATGTGCAAACTTAATGAATATCTAACCACTTTATCATCTCAGAAGGCCGCATCTCCTCCACCCAAGAGACGGGCAACCCGGTCCTCATCGGGTGACGAAGGCCTCAACCCTGGACTTCCTCTTGAGTCGCCCTCTCGCCGAGCCGGTACTCCTTCATCTTATCGCAATTATATTCCTCGAAAATCTCCAACTCCGAGTCACCCCTTAGCCGGAAAACTCCGAGTCTCAGTTTCCAATTCTCTATCAGTGTCTTCCGTGTCAAGCAACAATCTCCCGAGCGATTTTGTCGTGAACACCGGGTAAATTTCATAACTTTCTTGACTATATCCCATATACTTTGTATGTTTCACCTTTATCAACCACTAACACATTGTTTTTCTTTCCCCAGAGCCAAGGTCACGCTCAGCGATCTGGTTGAAACCCCCGTTGATGACCCGATGGCGGAAGACCCGGAAAGCGTCGCTAATCCCCCGCCCGTTGAAGAGAAAGAGCCGGCTAACGCGGCCAACCCAAGAACCGAGTCTCCTCCTCCCGTGCCCCAGCCGACTGATCCCGAGGTTGAATACCTTGGGACACAAAGGGCGGCCGCTGCTCCAAAGACCGCCGCTGCCAGATTCGACTCGGGGAAACAGGAAGCAACCCCACCACCGGCTGACCGGGACGCCAGCTCCTCCAGGCCGACTCTCAGTGACCCGGAGTTCGAGAAGCTGCTGAAGGAGTATCACTCTTTGAAGGCGATCGAAGACGAGATTGTCGAGTCTTTGGCGGTAGAGCACCAGGTCTGTTCAACTGATGTTATCTATATCCTTATCCTAGTCCCCAAGTGCCGAGTAAACTGTCCACAGTCACTCGGTACTTGCATATATATTTGAAACCCGGTAACCTTTTTTTTCTGTGCATTACCGACTGATATTGCTTTGCCGACTGATACTGCTCTGCCATTTTCAGGCTTATGTAGCTTGTACTGATGAAGTACTTTCTAAGACAAATGAACTCCTGCAAGCTGAGGTGAAACTCCGTGAGGAACTGGAGGCCAATCTCAAGGACCTCTCCAAGCAATGCAAGAAGCAGAAGAAGAAACCCCGTAACGCTGAGGAGTTCATTAAGCAACTCACAACTTTTATAACCAAGACCTATGACTCGGTCGTAGGTAAGGCACAGCTATTTTCCGACTATTACTTTGCGTTAGTCGGATTTACCTATTTTACGAGGTTTTGACCCGGATCACACTATCTTACTCCCCTTTTTGTATTGCAGGTCCGAGTGAAGTTGCTGGCGAGCAGGACGACCTCCAAAAGCTCAGGATACTCAAGAATGTCATCGGGCAACTCGAGCGAGGGACCAAATTTACACTCGAAGCTGTGAAGTTGGCCAGTGACTGTACTGGCGTAACAAGCATGCTTGAGGCATACTCGACAGTCCCTGCCTGGATTGATGCCTGGAAACGCTCTGCTTGCCGGGTTGGCGTGATACGCGGCCTTGCTCTGGCTAAGGACTATTACCCCAAGATTGAGCCGGCAAAGCTTGTTAACGGGTTTCCGGAGTTCAAGACTGATGGTACCAGATTCTCTGGCAAAGATCTCAAGACCATCAACACCCAGATTCGACACTCGGCTAGCCTGATCGCCGAGAATCTTGACTTGAACAAGCTTACCGCGTCGTATAATGAGGAGGATAAGCCGGCTCACTTCAAGGCACCCAATCCCTTTGACATGGTATCTCGCTTCAAGGCGGAGCTTGCCAAGGAAAAGGCCGAGGCCGGTACTGTGCCAACTTCATCAACTCCGGTAGTTCCTCCTCCAGCTCGTGCTCCCTCCACGGATGAGCTGGACGTTGGCACGGAGAAAGCGCCGGAGGTGACCACTGAAGACCCGACTGCTGCTGCTACCGAGTAATGTTATTCCTTCTCGCCAGTAAACAAACATTCGGCCAATGGGCATTTGTATTATGCCTTCTAAACACTGCTATTTAATAGTGCGTCTGTCCACTTTTTGATATTCTTTCTAAGGATTGTAATACTTTAAACTTCTATGGTTTTGATGACCTCCGGTTGTCGCTTTGGTATGCATACCTATTTTTGCGCAACGTTACTGTTATATGTTTTGTGAGAAGGATGCCGAGTCTGGGTCTAAGGATTGTGAAAAATTTCTTACAAGTCCCCAAGACCCGGACTCTGGGTCTGAGGATTCTTGACTTGAGAAATTTTGTTTTCCCAAGTCCCCAAGACCCGGTCTCTGGGTCTGAGGATTCTTGACTTGAGAAATTTTTGTTTTCCCAGACCCCCAAGACCCGGACTTTTATTGACATGAAGGTGAAGGCTTAATCTGTGCATCATCACCCCTTACAAATTCCTGATATGTATGTACGTTTGTGTGCTTTGAAGTTTATGCGTAATATGTAATGATTTTCCGGCTGTCGCCTTTGCTCTGCATAACTTATGGTTTAGATGACCCATTTGACCCTTTCTGAAGTTATAAGCCGATTTTCGCATGGATTTTCAATGTTGCTATAACTCTAAATAAAAACAGGGTCAGGCAAATCCCAATGGGCATCATGACTGATTGAATTTATTGGTTAGCAAACACGCCATTTTGTTGCGATTCACGTCAAGCTTAAACCAAAAAAGGTCAAGAAAATGTTTGGCTCTATTGTCCGGGTTACGAGATTGCAACTGTACTTATTGAAAGTAATCAGCCCTCACAAACTAATGGCATCGTGGCCGGGTCTGAGTATACAACTGTGCTATTCAAGCAATCAGCCCCCAAGACCTTCATATGTGTACTAATCAACAGTAGGATTTCTGCTCTACCGGCTTACAGATAACTTGAACACTAAAAAAGGGAAAGATGCACAAATTTAGACCCACTAAATCATACGTCTTACTATTAAGGAACATACTTGACTGAAATAACACACTAGTATATACAAAGCATGATCAGTTATAGAAAAATATGCAAGAAACTAACAAAACTTAAGGAACATAATAACTATCATGATTTAACCATTTCTTTATTCATATGAAAAGGTTAGGTCAGTAGGCCGCCTCATAAAAAACCTTCCAGTCCCCGTAGGTACCCTAGGTAGGAAAAGAGCACGTCTGAAACCTGCTGCCTGTTACATCGTGTAGTACCATTTGCAAACTGAGTCTATGCTAAGTGTAATAAGGGCGTAGCTGGGCCATGTTCCATGGTTGTTCACACTCTTGCATGGAGGAGGTGGAAGGAGCAGTGTCATTCACATAGTCCGACTCTTCCCTTGCATCTACCAGGTAAACGATCCATTGTGCAGATTCCGGCTTATAATGAACGGACCCTCCCATGGGGGAGATAGCTTGTGTTTTCCCTCTTTGGATTGCGCCAAACGCAGTACCAGGTCTCCTTCTTGAAAGACACGCGTCTTGACCCGACGGATGTGATATCGCCGTAAATCCTGCTGATATATTGCGGACCGCTCCAAGGCTTGTTCCCTGTGCTCTTCTAACATGTCCACAGCGCCTTGTCGGGTCTTCTCGTTTTCTACCTCAACGTAAGCCGCCACTCGTGGCGAGTCATGGATGATATCGCTTGGGAGAACCGCCTCTGCACCATAAACCATAAAAAACGGGGTCATCTGAGTAGAGCTGTTAGGTGTAGTATTGATTCCCCAGACCACAGAGGGTAACTCCTCAACCCATGCTCCAGCAGCTCGGAGACACGGGACTCGTAATCGTGGTTTTAACCCACGAAGAAGCTCTTGATTTTCTCTCTCCACCTGTCCATTGGCTTGTGGATGGGCCACCGAGGCTACATCAAGTCGAATGCCATTGTTTCCACAGAACTTCTCCATCTCTTCTAAGGACATATTGGTTCCATTGTCTGTGATTATGCTGTGGGGGTATCCAAAACGATATATGATCTTCTTCAAGAATTGCACTGCTGTGGCTGCTTCACAGTTCGTAACTGGCATGACCTCAACCCACTTTGTGAACTTATCGACGGCCACGAGTAAATGAGTCTTTTTGAACGGAGACATGTGGAAAGGGCCTACCATATCCATACCCCAAACAGCGAACGGCCAAGTTAATGGAATTGTCCGCAACTCCATAGCCGGCACATGAGTTTGCCGAGCATACCTCTGACATCCATCACATCTTGCCACCAAGCGTTCTGCGTCTGCTAAAGATGTAAGCCAAAAGAAGCCGTGCCGATATGCTTTGGCCACAAGGGATCTTGTGGAGGCATGGTGCCCACAATCACCTTCATGAATTTCTTTCAATATTTGTCGGCCTTCTTCTAGAGCTATGCAACGCAAAAAGACACCTGTAGCACTTCTCTTGTAAAGCTCACCGCCAATGATAGAGTAACCATTTGCCCGTCTCTGGATTTGCCGGGCTATAACTTCCTGCTGTGGTAACTCGCCCCGTAGTAGAAATGCCAGGAACGGCTCAGTCCACTCTGGAATAGCACGCACCGCGGCCACGGATTCCGAGTCTGGGTCCCGATGAGCTGTCTCTTCTTCTGACTCGGTTTTAACGGAAGGCTTCCACAGTTCATCCAAGAAAACATGAGGCGGTACCGGCTCTCGACGGGAGCCGAGTCTCGACAGTGCGTCCGCAGCCTCGTTCTTACGCCGGTCAATGTGCTCCACCTGATACCCTGATAAAAACCCGGCTACTTTGTCCACCTCTATGCGGTATGCTGCCATCGTTGCGTCCTTCCTGTCCCACGTTCCTGAGACTTGCTGTACCACGAGATCCGAGTCTCTGTAGCACTTTATACGCATAATGCTCATCTCCTTTGCTACACGCAATCCATGCAACAAGGCCTCGTACTCAGCTACGTTGTTAGAGCAACCGAAATGAATTTGCAAAACGTAACGTAACTTATCTCCTTTTGGCGATGTGAGCACAATGCCTGCGCCCGATCCTTCATACTGCTTGGAACCATCAAAATGCATAACCCAAGATTCTGAACTTGGCACTAACAAGGGCACGCCTGTCTGAGTCCAATCGTTGACAAAATCAACCAACACTTGAGACTTGATCATAGATCGGGGCTCGTAATTGATGTGATAATCACCCATCTCGATGGCCCACTTGGCTACCCTACCTGTAGCATATGAATTTCTTATGATATCTGCCATGGGTATGGAACTTACCACCGTAATGGGGTGTTCTTGAAAATACGGCTTCAATTTCCGACTGGCCATCAATACCCCAAACAGTAGCTTATGCCAATGCGGATACCGCTGCTTTGCTTCTGATAAGACCTCGCTCACGTAATAAACCGGCTGTTGCACCAGGTAATCCTTTCCATCCTCTTTACGCTCAACCACGACTACTGCACTAACTGCTCAAGGCCCGGCCGCAACATACAGCAACATGGGCTCTTTGGGACAGGGCGTTGCCAAAACCGGTGCTTCAGATAACTGCTTCTTCAGAGCTTCAAACGCCTCATCCGCCTCTTGATCCCATACGAACTTGTCTATTTTCTTTAATAATCTGTATAGGGGTATTGCTTTTTTTCCGAGCCGAGATATGATCCGGCTCAGTGCTGCTATGCATCCTGTAAGTTTCTGGACGTGTTTCAATTCCTCTGGCTTTTTTAGGCTCTAAATAGCTTTGATCTTCTCCGGGTTAGCCTCGATCCCTCGCTCAGAAACGATGAAACCAAGTAGTTTCCCCGCAGGAACTCCGAACACACATTTTTTTTGGGTTGAGCTTCATTTGGTATCTCCTCAGGTTCTTGAAGGTCTCTTTTAGGTCATCAATGAACATTTCTGCATTCCTTGTTTTGATCACTACGTCATCGACATAAGCATGGACATTGCGCCCAATCTGATCCTCGAAGCACTTCTGAATGCATCGTTGGTATGTTGCGCCAGCATTTTTCAACCCAAAGGTCATGGTTTTGTAACAAAAAGCTCCAAAGGGGGTTATGAATGACGTCTTCTCCCAATCGTCCTCTTTGAGCTTTATCTGATGATACCCGACATAGGCATCCAGGAAGCATAACAAGTCACTTCCCGCCACCACATCTATGATCTGGTCTATCCTTGGAAGGGAAAACGGATCTTTTGGACAATGCTTGTTGAGACTCGTGTAATCTATGCACATTCTCCACTCGTTATTCTTTTCAACACTAAAACCGGGTTAGCCAACCACTTGGGGTGGAAAACCGCCATGATAAAGCCGGCTGCTAAGAGCCGAGCTACCTCTGCTCCTATAGCTTTTCTTCTTTCCTCGTTCATTTTCCTTAGGCCCTACTTCACTGGCCGGGACTTGGGGTCAACATGCAAACTGTGCTCAGCGAGTTCAGTCGGGATACCCGGCATGTCGCTAGGCGTCCATGCAAAAACATCCTGATACTCGCGGATAAACTCGATGAGTGTGCCTTCCTCCTTGCTATCCAGGTTTGACCCTATCGCAAACTGCTTGGAAGAGTCGCCCGCAATGAAAGCCACCATCTTTGTGTCTTGGGCTGCTTTAAACTTAGCTCTCTCATCGTCAGTATTTGGTTTTTTCAAAGATGTTCGATCTTCCGGGTCTACCTGAGACCTGTAATACCTGAGTTCTTCCTTTGAACAGGCTTGCTCTGCGAGGCACTCTGCTGCCACAGCCCTGTTCCCATGAATAGTGATGGTCCGTTTTGGACCCGGGATTTTCAACTGTAGGTAAATGTAACACGGTCTTGCCATGAACTTGGCATAAGCCGGCCTTCCAAACAGTGCGTGGTAAGGACTAAGCAGCTTCACCACCTCGAATGTGAGCCATTCTACTCTGTAATTATCCTTGGATTCTCCAAAAGCAACATCCAGTGATATCTTTCCCTCAGGGCAGGCCGAATGTCCTGGTACAATTCCATGAAAAAATGTGGAGCTTTTCTGCAGCTGAGACTCTTTGAGCCCCATACGTAAAAAGGTCTCCGAATATAGGATATTGATACTTCTCCCGCCATCCATCAGAACCTTCTTTAGCTCATAGCCATTGACCTGCGGCGCTACCACCAAAGCTAGCACACCCGGATGTTCTATTGCTTCCGGGTGATCCCTTCTACTCCATGTTACTTCCTGATCTGACCATCTCAGGTATCTTGGAACACCCGAAGAAACCGAGTTTACAACTCATTTGAGTATCTTCCTCTCCCTCTTGGAGGTCCCAGTGGTGTGAACATGATACTGCCCTAGCTGCTTTGGGTTACTCTGATAGCCCCCTGCACCACCCTGGTTATTACCCGCGTTACCAGCTCCTGCATTGCCTGCAGGGGGCGGACCGTTGCCCGGGTTTCCGCACAGACCCGGCCCTCCTCCTCGGCCTGCACCTTGCAGCGCCTTCTGTATTTTCTCGTTTTTCCACCTTTGTAGATCCACGCATTGCTCCAATGAATGGATAGCCGGCCTGCCGTTCCTACTATGGCGTGGGCAAGGCATCTTAAAGGCTTCCTCCGTTAAAGTTTCCATTCTAGTCGGCCGTGGTGGCCCTTGATAATTGCTTCCTACGTTCAAGTTTCCTCCGCTAAAGTTTCCATCCGCTCTGGGCCTTGCAAACCCGGCCTCAGTATTGGCGACTAACTCGAAGCCTCCCTCATACTGGATATTCCCATTGCCAACCCGGCCTCCGTTTATGCTGGTTATTCCCATTACCACCATTGTTACCTCCATTGTTATTCGGTGCTGCCCCGTTGCCGGTTCTTCCATTATTATTCATATTAGCCTTTCCCTTCTTATCCTCAACATCTTCTTCTGTGGTGTCGGTGGAGGCATGCGTCCATAGACTCCCCCATAGTAATTTCTGAAACATGCCTACTGGATTTCATGCGTACCAATTTTTGCACCAAGGGCGTATATCTGCATGTTTTTGCCATAGCTTGTATCGCATCCTTTGGCTGGATATCGGTGGAAGAGTGGAGTATATCCATGACTTGGCGCACCCAGCTGTGTGGCGACTCTCCCTTTTTTCTGCACACACCGATCCAAGTCATCAATCGTATATAATTTCCTGCAAGTTCCATGAAAATGCTTGACGAAAGCCGACTTAAGGTCACTCCACAAATTCATAGGCCTCTCAGGCAGGTTATTGAACCATAGTTTGGCTGCTCCTTCAGACATCATGAGATAGATAAATTTGGCTTGGAGTTTTTCTGAAGCGTTGCGAATAGACATGGCCATCTCATAACTTCTTAACCAGGTCTCAGGATCCATGGTTGGCTCATAGTTTACAACTTTACCAGACTCTTCGAACTTGTCCAGATAAGGCTCGGCCCTAATAGCGTCTGATAAGCATTTGGGTCCGGCTATGTTTGTCAACACCGGCCTTACTCTTGAGACGTGTGAAACCTCGGCTGCTGCGGCGGGAGGCGCGCCAACTCCTGGACCTCGCACTGCAGACCCAGCCACACGCCTTGCCCGAGAACTATCCACAATAGCCTGTGCCGCTAAGACCGCGGGAGCTGCTGGCCTAAGTGGAGGAGGCGGCATTTGCTGCTGCTCTGCCCTCCGTCATGCTGAATTCGACTGAATGTTCCTCGTATTGCCTTCCTTCTGACTAATATACGGTGTCCCGTGCATGCCACTCCTGTTATTCGGGTAATTTACTTGCTGAGCCACCGCGGTGCGTAACATCTCTATAGCCCGCCGGGTTTCTATTGCTTGAGGCGACTCTCCTAGTGGAATACGGTCGAGCGCTAAAGTTGCGGCGTACACGTTGTCCATAGGGTTATTGAAGTGACCCCGTGGGGTAT
Organism: Alopecurus myosuroides; assembly: GCA_028641055.1. Lineage (NCBI taxonomy): Eukaryota > Viridiplantae > Streptophyta > Magnoliopsida > Poales > Poaceae > Alopecurus > Alopecurus myosuroides. The sequence goes on along the minus strand of CM054057.1, from coordinate 307,648,161 downwards.
GAAATCGTGACGATGGTGGTTGCACAGCATTGCCCCCGGCCGCCCCAGCGGGTAGCACAGGTGACCCGGCTGGTATGTTAGTCGGTTGTCCCCCGAGCGCTGCTCCTGCGAACCCGGTTCATTGATTCACGATCGGGATCGGCTGGTCTTGAGGCGTGACAAATAATGCGGCCGGTTTTAGGGCTCCGCCTGTCGCAGGCAGTCTCGTCTGATGCCTCTGATTATATGCTCTAGTCATTTGTGCCTGTATACGATCCTCTAATTCATCCAACTGACGTTGACGCACGACCATCTGTAATTTCTCGGCTTCTACATCTCTCCTCTGTTGTTCCAATGCTCGGCGGGCCACGTCCATGTCTTTGGCCTGGGCCGCCGCATTCTTCTGGGTTATCACCGTTGCTAACACTGTGGGATCCAAGATCAAGTTGTTGCTGAACAGAGCCGGATTTGGTGGGTGTGACGTTCCCGCACCGACTGTTCTGTTCGTCCTAAATCCGAACATGTTCCTGTGATGAGTAGTTTCACCCGTTTCGCTGGTGACGGATGTCTGTTCACCATCGAACCGGGCTCCGGCCGGGTTTCCATTAATCGGAGTCTGTTGTTGGGCCAGCGCTTGCGCCGTACCAGCCGCGGCTACCGACACATCACCCTGATTCAGATTTATCGCAAGGGCTGTGCAGACCGCAACTCGGCGCACAATGCCTGGTGAAGATTCATATTCTTCTTCCTCACAACTATCTTCTTCGTACCGATCTTCGAGTAGGTGCAAGACAGATTCGGTGTCATCATCTCCAGTAACCCGGCCACGCGGGGTCCATGCCGGCTCCTCCGGCTGTTCCCTCTTCGTGGTGGGTGCTTTCTCCAGTTCTGCCATGCCTACCGACTCTTCCCCATCCGATTGAACGCAGGTGGCGGCCCCTGACACAGAATCATACTCATTATTGTCAGAAATTAAACCAGACATACGTACCATACCCACGAAGACGTTGACCCGGCCGATTGTGACGACAGATCCGGTTTCCAGTTGTTCCGACTCTGGCCCCCAGCCAAAATCGTCGACGATCTTCTCTCCTTCAGGGTTGGTGATGATCTCGCCAATAACGAAGTTCTTCATGCTTTCCAGAGCTTCTCTCGTAATGTAAACACCTTTGGACGTAGGCCCACGGTGGGCGCCAACTGCCGTGGGAAAGTCACGGCAGATGTTACCGGTGGTAACTTAGTTTGGGGTAAATCGACTCTAGTGTTTGGGAGAGGGTTTAGCTCAGATCGGACATGAGATTTATCATGGTTCAGCCTCTCCATTGGAGATAATAGCCTACTTCCAGCTGGGATCATATTGACTGGCGATCTAGGGGCTCGGGCTGCAATGTCGCCAAGACTCCAAATCTAGGGTTACAAGTGCTTGCTCTCGTATATCTTGACTAACTTGAATCTAGGGTTCTCTCTCTCCAATCTCCCTGATCTACGCCATAAGGACCGGTTTATATAACACCCGGTTTCCTGGCTTTCCTTACAAGATACGGCCAGAGTCCTACTCGGAGTCTACACGCAACCCTAAACTGCTCTTCGTTCCCTCCAAGTCTTGGATGCCGTGGTTTGCACCTCCTTTCGAGCCTTCTAGATCCTTCCTTTCCACAAGCCGAGTCACCACTACGATTGCTGGCCCGTGAATGACACCCGGCCCATTACCATATTACCATGTCTCGCGTAAACTTGCTCCAGCCGGGTCTTTGTTCCTCTGCATGGGCCTGCCGGGTTATTATCCCCCCAACAACTATGCTTCCAGTGGGTCTAAATGGATAATTGATAGTGGATGCACTAGTCATATGACTGGAAGCAAAGAACTTGTGACGGAGTTGCGCCCAAATGATATTAATGCAACCGTCACTTATGGAGACATGTCCAATTCTAAGGTATCGGGGTTTGGAAAGGTTGTGATTGCTCCTGATATCACTATCGTGGACGTGATGCTTGTTGAATCCCTTGGTTACAATTTACTTTCAGTTCATTCATTAGGGAAGATGGGTTTCTCCGTCTTCTTTGATCCTGATATTGTGGCCCTTTTGAGGAGAAAGACTCTTGACGTTGCATGCGTGGGACATGTTGAAAATGGGTTGTTCATGGTGGACTTTTCGAAGTCTACCAACTCTCAGTCAATGTGTCTTTTCGGAAAGGCGGACATGGGGTGGTTGTGGCATCGCCGCTTATCCCATGTCAACATGAGAACTTTGCAAAGTCTTCACAAAGATGGCCTTATCCTCGGACTAAAAATAAAATGTTTCATTTTCCAAATATCGCGTTTGTAGGTCATGTGTTGAAGGAAAGATGCATGATGCGGCCCACATGGCCAAGACTATTATCTCATAAAAGAGGATCTTGGAGCTTCTCCATGTTGATCTCTTTGGTGCCATGCCCGAGGCAAGTCTTGGAGGCAAGATGTATTGCTTGGTGATTATCGATGACTATTCAAGATACACTTGGGTCTATTTCTTAGAGTGCAAGAGTGAGACCCAACAAACTATCATCGACTTCACCAACCAAGTGCAACATCAACATTGTGTCCAAATCATGGCCATTAGGAGTGATAATGGCTCCGAGTTCAAGAACTACACCTTGAATGAATTCCTTAGTGATGAGGGTATTTGTCATCAATATTCCGCCACCTGCACCCCTCAACAAAATAGTTTAGACAAGCGGAAGAATAGAACTCTATTGGATATGGCAAGGACAATGTTGGCGGAGTATTCTTCTCCCCAATATCTATGGGCGGAGGCTATTTCCGCCGCATGCTACTCCTCCAAACTCCTCTACATCCGCAAGGGCTTGGAGAAGACTCCATACGAGATCCTCACCGGTAACAAGCCCAACGTCTCCTACTTCCGTGTATTCGGTTTAAGTGCTTCTATTTGATCAAGGGTGTTCGGTTGTCTAAATTTCAATCCAAAACTATTGAGGGTATATTTATTTGTTACGGTGCCGAATCCCACACTTATAGAGTCTTTGACAAAGCCTCACGGGTTGTCATAGAATCTTATAGTGTGGTTTTCGAGGAAAATGATGGCTCCCAAGTGGCGCAATTTCATGTTTCTAATATAGATGTTGAAATGCCTCAAGAAGCCATAGGAAGGATGGTTGTGGGATTTTTCCGCCCCATTGAGGGACACCTTATGGGGACTCAAGAAGAACTATGCTCTACTCAAGTGGAGCCCTCCTCTACAATAGAAGAACAAGCCAAGGAGCCAAGTGATGCACCTAACCAAGAACATGTTGAAGACCCTCCTCTCATTTACCAAGTTACTACGCAAGATGAACCACTCCGATCATTCAAGCTAGTCAAGGTCAAGGCCAAGATAAACCATCCTCATCCTCCTATCCTCAAGTTGAAGCTAGTGTTGAAGATGTTGTTGTTGATGATGATGATGATCAAGGCCAAGTTGGTAAAGACGGGGACCCAAATGATCAAGATGATAAAGTGATTCCTCCTCGCAATAATGAGGAGATCGAAGCCCGTCGTGCTAAAAGGATAAGAAGAGCTTTGAAGCATATTGATGCCCAAGACAACAAAGTGTTGGAAGATGTTCAAGCTAGAAGATCCACAAGAAGGCAATTGGCTCACTTTAGTGAGCATCAAGCTCACATATCTATGGTGGAACCAAAGAAAGTATTTGAAGCTCTTGAGGACTCTGATTGGGATGAATCTATGCATGATGAGCTCAATAACTTTGAGTGCAATATAGTTTGAAGCTAGTTGAGAAGCCCAAACATTGCCACAATGTTATTGGTACTAAGTGGACATTCAAGAACAAGCAAGATGAGCATGGTATTGTCATAAGGAACAAGGAAAGATTGGTGGCTCAAGGCTACACTCAAGTGGAAGGCATTGACTTTGATGAGACCTATGCTCCCGTGGCTCGCCTTGAGTCAATCTGTATCCTTCTTGCATATGCATCTTCACATAATTTCAAGTTGCAACAAATGGATGTCAAAAGTTCTTTCTTGAATGGTCCACTAAAAGAGGAGGTATATGTTAAGCAACCTCCGGGGTTCCAAAACCTCAACTTTCCTAACCATGTCTACAAGCTTGATAAGGCACTCTATGGACATAAACAAGCACAACATGCATGGTATGAGCACCTTAGAGAGTTATTGGAAGACTGTGGTTTTGAAGTTGGGAAGATCGACCCCACCCTTTTCACAAAGAGGGTAAAGGGAGAGCTTTTCATATGCCAACTCTATGTGGACGATATTATCTTTGGCTCAACTAACCAAGCTTTTAATAATGAGGTCTCAAAGCTTACGAGGACATGTTTGATATGTCCATGATGGGAGAGCTTAAATTCTTCCTTGGCTTTGAGACCAAGCAATTGGCTCGTAGGACTTTCATATCTCAAGCCAAGTACACCCAAGACATGATCGAGAGGTTTAATTTCCAAGGTGCAAAAACGAAGCCATCTCCTATGCAAGTCAAATGCCACCTCAAGCGCAATACGGATGGTAAAGATGTGGACCAAAAGTTGTATCGTTCTATGATTGGTTCTTTGCTTTACCTTTGTGCATCTAGGCCCGATATAGTTTTGAGTGTAGGTGTGTGTGCAAGGTATCAAGCGGCTCCTAAGGAAAGCCACTTAGTGGCGGTCCATAGGATCTTTCGGTAATTGGTTGATACCTCAAGGTTTGGTTTGTGGTACCCAAAGGGGGCACAATTTTCTCTCAAGGGCTACACGGACTTGGAGTGGGCTAGTGATCAAGATGATAGGAACTCTACTTTCGGGGCTTGCGAATTTCTTGGTAGGTCCTTGGTGAGTTGGTCTTCCAAGAAGCAAAATTCTATATCTCTCTCCACTGCCGAAGCCGAGTATGTGGTGTCCGCTAGTGCTTGCACCCAGTTGCTATGGATGAGGCAAACCATCAAATAGTACGATGTTCACTTGGAGAAGGTGCCTCTCATGTGTGATAATGAAAGTTCCATCAAGATCGCCTACAACCCCGTGCAACACAAAAGGACGAAGCATATTCAGATTCGTCATCATTTCATCCGGGATCATGTGGCAAGAGGTGATATTTATCTAGCATATGTCCCCACCGAGGATAATCTCGCGGACATCTTCACGAAGCCACTCGATGATGCAAGATTCATGTTCTTGAGGAATGAGCTAAATATCATTGATTCTAGGAGTTTGACTTGAAGATCTTGCACACACCCCTATAGTTGATACATGTTTGGGTTTAGGTGTAGGCATGGACATAGGAGGAGTGTTATCCTAACACATTGGGTTCTTCCTCCCCCCATTATGCCCAAAGAAAAAATTCATTGTTATCTATCTTTTTCTAGTGTTGAATTGTGAGCTTCAATGTTGAGAATTGGCAATGCACCCAAGATATATCTTCATGGTGACATACCATGATGTCTTACATGGTGTCATAGGTCACCAACCTCTTCCTTTGAAGAGTTGGTTCTCATTTGGTTCTTATTTGGTGATATTGTGACTTGTTGAGTTTTGTTTGCCTCTTTGGAAAACATACTCAAAATTTGGTGTTTAAAGGTTTTTTCTTGCTTTCCTTGAGTATGTAATCCCATCCCTATTGGTGCTTTTCTATCCCAAGCCAAAATGTTCCCAAAAGACAAGTTTTTCTAGCCTCATACATGTCCTGTCTATTTTCTGGGATTTTTGGAGTGTGGTCCGGAGACTCCGGTCTGCCACACCGGAATCTCCGGTCGGTCCGGAGACTCCGGTCTGGGGGTCGGCAGTATAAAAGAAGGGGATCGGGGGAGTTAGGGTTTGCGTTCCCACAACTCGACCCCGACCTCCAAACCGCCTGTTGCGCCGCCACCGTCGCCTCCAAGGTTCCTTCCGGCCGGTTTCCACCGCCGGAATCCGCCTCCAAGGGCCTCCCTCAACTCCCCCTCGCGTTTCCCCTCCGTGGGATCCTCCATGGCAGACATGGGTGGCAAGGATACCCCCTCTCCCCTCTTGTTTCTTGTTTTTTCTTCTAGATCTTGTTCTAGATACTTGTTTTGGGTGAGTTGGTACCTTCTACTTGCTGTTAGAACCACCCTAGGCTGTTTCAACCTGCAGAAATCATCTAGAAACTAGATTAGAGAATGTTGTGGTGAATTCACATCTTAGATCTGAGAACAGTCTAGAGACTCGGGTCTTCCAGTCCGGAGACTCCGATGTCATTCCGGAGATTCCGATCTGCCACACCAGAGACTCCGGTGTGAATTCTCCAGAACTTGCCTAGATGTTTCTGGTTGATTTCCTCCTCCACTTTTTGGACATGTATGCTCATTTTTTCTGCTATCTGGTTTTGTGTTTGGTTGTGTGTGTTTTCAGGGAAAAGGACAAAGTTATCCACCTCCAATCCTAATGTCCAACCAAGGAAGTCGCGTGGTCAATTTTGTGATTACCTTCTCACCGATCCAGAAACTGGAAGGGTTGCGCAGCGGAGTACCTTGGCTGGTGAGCGTTGCCAACAAGAAGCTATTCATTAGGAACAGATGCATGAACTGGTGAAGAAGGCCAAGTATGATAGGATCACCTCTATGGTGTCTCTGAGCAAGAGGGAGTATAGGATCATGAGGGCCATACCTTTCTTCACCATGGCCCGCACTGCTGAGAGTTCTCACTATTGGAGGAGGGAGTCCGAGCTGATTCAGAGGGAGATCTACGCCAAGCAGAGGCAGCCTGTTTGTCCTCAGAAGGTTCTTGACTTGGATGCTCTCGGCAGTTCTGAGTACTTTGAGGAGTCTGTGTTGATCACGAAGAAGCTGGGACTTGAGCACCTGGTTGGCATTCAGCAGAATTATAATGTCTCGGCCGTTCAGCGGTTCTTTTCCAATGTCACATTTGGAGATGCTCATGATGTTCCTCTTACTTGGATGACTAGGCCGAGGAAGTGTGAGTCCTCTATCAGCAGGTTGGCTGAGCTGCTTGGCTACCCTTGGGGTGATGACTGTGGTCGGCATATGCATATCCATGGGGTGGCTTATGACAAGAAGAGGATGGCTCCTATGTATGATAAGCTCTCAAGCATTGGCACCGCCAGGGATCTCAAGAGAGTTTACAACATCATTCTCCGCCTCTTCCGCAACAACATTTCTCCCAAGGATGGGAATGTGGATGATATTCGTGGTGGTATTATTAACTTGCTCTATCAGGCGTTCCAGTGTCACTTGGGTGGATCAGATGGTGAGGGGTATGAGATTGATGTCATGCACTTCATCAAGGAGGAGATGTATTCTGAAGTGATTGAGATCAAGAAGGTCCCTGTGTATGCTCCATATGTGATGATGCTCATTCTTGATGAGTGCCCGGGGCTTGTGTGTGAGACTGAGCACTCTGTTGGCACTCTTCAGGTGCTATCTTCTCACCTTCCTGATGGAGACACCCCCATGGGTGATGCTGAGGCTGCTCCTTAGGTCTCGAAGGAAGAATGTTGATCCTCCCTCTCGCTGCTCTAGCAAGGAAGAAACTCAGGATGAGATGAAGAAGCTTTCTTGGTTTTAGTGTAACATTCTTTGCATGACGATTGCAGTCCACAAGGAGAACCATGAGGCTTATAAGGAAAGGCGCCAGCTGAGGAAGATGGTATCCAAGCTCCAGGACCATGCGGGTATTGATGCTGCTCCTCCTGTTGGTACCCCTCCTACCGAGTCCTTGACCCAGTCCTATGAGAACTGGAACTCTCACCTCTACCCGTGGGGTGATTTTGAGGAGGTCACTTCAGCTCCTTCCTCTGCTACCAACCGTGGCACGGCTCCTATGACTAAGGAAGAGGAGCAGACTGAGGAAGAAGAGGATCTCACAGAGTTTGATGTAGAATATGAAGATGAAGATGAGGATGGAGAAGGCACGAACCGCGTTGATGATGATTAGGAGGACAAGGACTATGATGAGTATTAGTGATTCCTTTGGGTTGCGTGTAGTTGCTCTTTGCCCTTTTTGGTGTCTCGATGCCAAAGGGGGATGAGTAGCTATAGACTTCTTGGGGACTTGCAAGGGTTGCTTTGGTTTGATGTTATTTGCTTCGGAACACAAGCCTTTGGACTTGATTTGCTTTTATGGCTTGTGTTCCCTTTATCTTAGTTGATTTCATTTCCTAGTGAACTTTAAATCTATGTGTGTGGTGAGACTACATGGTGAAGCTATCTATCTTATTATGCTTAATATTGCTTTACCTATCGTATCTATGCATGTATTTATATTGTTCATTAGTAGTTGATCTAGAGGGCAATGTTTGTAAAACATAGCGGGAGCTCACGACTTGAGTGATCGAAAGCCCGTCTATTTTTTCAAACATAGCCTAGCTGTCATTTTATTGCAAATATGTGTGTTGTCATCCAACACCAAAAAGGGGGAGATTGAAAGTGCAAACACACTTAAATCATCTTGTTTTGGTGTTTATTAACAACACACATATCATCTTAGGCGTGTTCATGCTTTTCAGGGTCTATGAATAATATCTCACATGATGGGATTGAGTATAAGAAAGGACAAAGAGCACTAGGGGATTTCCTCCTGGAATTATATTCCAATATATTCCAGTCCGGTGTCTCCAATATGCCTGACCGGAGTCTCCGGTATGGAGTTTCTCCTACATGAAGCTGTGTGGTGCGAGTGGTGTCACCCACTTGTCTCACACCGGAGACAATCCGGAGGAACACCCGAGTCTCCATTCTGGGACTTGCCTGTGAAGAAAGCGATGGTGCGAGAGTGGTGTCACCCACTGGTCTCACACCAGAGACAATCCGGAGGAACACCGGAGTCTCCGGTCTGGAACTTATCTGTGAAGAAAGAAAGGTTGCGCATGTGGTGTCACTTCCTGGAGTCATACAGGAGGCACACCAGAAATACTCCAGAGTCTCTGGACTATCTATCTTCTGTGCTGCTCGCTGTACCATAGACAGGCTCTGCGCAAAGGTGTGAAGGTTGGTGTCACCCACTCGAGCTACACCGGAGATTTACCAAAAACTGTCCGGAGTCTCCGGACAGAAGCGCTGGCGAAAAACTCAGACTGGAGTCTCCGGACTTACACGGGAGTCTCTGGTGTGTGTTTTTTCAGAATCTTCTCCAACGGCTACAACATTTATGAGGGGTATAAATACCCCCTCCCGTTCACCTACCTCCAGCCAGCTCGTCCCAAATAGATCTCACCATTGCTAGAGCTCACCCACCTTGCTAAATCTCCCAATCCTTCCACCCAAAAGTGTTTATCTTTGGAGGATTGAAGGAGAAGGCCCCGATCTACGTCTTCACCAACCGGATTTCATTTCCCCCTCATTTTTTTGAGGGGAACTAGTCTAGGGTTTCCTCTTGTGGAGAACCTAGACATCCTGTCTCTCTCTTGGTGATTCTTGTGATTGTTGGGAGCCCGCAATTTGGTTGTGGGTGTGTGCCCCAAACTAGTTTGTAAAGGACTCGATTCCCGCCTCATAGGGGATCAATAGTGTAAGGTGCACTCGGCCTTTGTGGCGGGGTCATCAGAGAATAGGATGAGGCCTTTGTGGCATTGAGTAGGCCTTCGTGGCGAGCTCACACCCCCTCCAACGAGACGTACTCCCTTAACAAGGAGGAACTCGAGAATACATCGTGTCTCCGCGTGCTTCCTATCGGTTATCTCGTTCCCTTATCTTTTATTTGTGTTTACATTGCATTTATTGTTGTACTTTTCGCATCTATTACCGTACTTGTCATATAGGTAATTTTACCATAGTTGCATTATCTAGAGAATTTACCTTTGTGTCAAGCCTAATCTTGTAGAAAAATTAAAATTGGTCGTAGCACCTATTCACCTCCCTCTAGGTGCCCATACATTACTTTCACAGAGGACAAGCCGGTGGTACTTCTTATAATAGCTAAAACGTTCATGAGGACACATGGGAGGTTTCATCTAGTTATTTTCATCACACACCGTTGATTAATCTTTATCGTTTTGTTAAGTGTTATGTGGGTAGACCTATGTTAGCGCACCGTCCTATCCAAGACTAATGCACACTTACGACTACACTACTTGCAAGTGTCCACACATACAAGAAAGTAATTAAGAAATAAATCTAACAGTAACAATAAACTCGTGGTATCTACTGCTCCCTTATGTGAAGTATTTTAAACTAGGGGTTAGGTTTTGGTCACTCCGACAACCCACCATAAGAAATCCAACACACAGTGCATTCCTCTAGGCCCTTAAAAGGTGAAGTGCTATGTAGTTGACGTTCACATATCACCACTAGAGAAATAACAACATAAGTTAAATATCAAACACGTAAATATTACTCAACGAAACATGACTACTAATTACTATACTTCTCCCATGTACTCAAGAACTAAATGATCCACTCACAACACATCATAAGGTACATGATTGTAACATCCCTGATTTTTGGAAAACTCAAAAATCACAAAAATTTGAAACTTTTTGTTTTCATGTTATGCAAGTCACCAAAAAACCAAATAAGATGCAAGAAACAAAAGGAAACAATACATAACTCAATGAAAATTGAAATTAAGAATCCATTATACCTCTATTCCATAAACCCTAAAACCCTCTCAAATGAATTTTCTCACATAAAGAAAACCATTTTATCTTTAGAAAACCTTATTACATAAAAGGTTTTCAATTCAAATATTACCTTGAAATTATTTTATGGCAACAACAATAAAAGATTTATAACCCTTAATAAAGTCTTAAGCCTCAAGAATATTTGATGAGAATAAAATGTTTTAATAATAACTTTTAGTTGTTATTCCAAGTTTTAAACATGAAGGGGTTAAAATGAAATGCATTGCTTTGAAAATAACATAACAAAAGGTTTTGAAAACAATATTATGACTTGTGGTTTTATTCTAAATTTTATTGATCAACAATAATAATTAATTGATATAAACTAATAAAATAACATTAAGTTACTATTAATAAATCCTTCATATCCTAAATTTATTAATTATGAAAATGGTTTGAAAATGACTTCCAAAAATATAATTTGAAATGTTTAATGCCTCTAAAAATATATTTAATCAAAAACCCCATTTTACTATTTTCTATTTTAAAATGGTATTAAGTACTATTAGTGAATTAATTATATTTTCAAAACATAAAAGAGATGAAAACTCTTTGAAATGGTTTTGGAAAATAGTATTTGATCTTTATAAAGCCACTGAAATTATATTTGACTAATTACTGTATTTTATAATTTTCTAAATTAAAAATCACATTAAGCTCTATTAAGGAATTATTTCAATTTTCAAAAATTCAAAAATAAAAATATTTTGAAAGTTTACAAAAATGGTACTGTTAAAAAGTATATGAAATAATATGATTTTAGAATTTTTTTCATGTTAATTTGATTTATAAAACAGAAGTTATTACAGAAACAGAAAAAACAGGAATAAAAGAAAAATGACGTCATTGATGACGTCACCATCGTCTTCAACTCATAGAAACGGAAATGGCCGTTTCGGCCATGAATTTTCGCCGAGTTATTTCTCGCGATTAAGGCCTTTAAACTCTCACCTCCCCGGCGTCCCTTAAATCCCGTTACCCCCTCTTCAAAACCCCTATCCCATCTCTCCGCATCGCGCCTCCACGAGGAAGGAATTGCTCGCCGGAGTTGGAGACTGCCGTCGGCCATTTTTGAGCATCCCGACCACCGTAGCTGCTCTCCGCCGCCCCTATTGGTCCCTCTCTATTTCCCTTGCTCGTGAGCATCTCTCTGATGCCTTTCTCGGTTCTTTTTGTCGCAGGAAACGCCGCGCCAAGCACGCGAAGGTCGCCCGAGCAGATCCCGGCTCCGTCGGCGTCGCATCGCCGTTCCAGGAAGCGTGCGTCTTCGCTGTGGCCTCCGAAACGCTCGCCGTGCATCTCCGTGCCCTCTAGAAGCCCGGAGGAGCCCTGGATCTCACCGTCGTCGATTTTCCCGAGCACTGCGCCGCCGCGAGGCCATCTCCGGCCACTTCTCCGGCCACCCGAGGTAACCCTAGTCCCGATCTATCCGTGGCCGTTAGTTCTAGATCTAGGGGCCATGTTTAAATCATTTAATTGAACCGGTATCAGCCAATAGGAAACGGCCACGTCAGCGCAACCTTATCCGCAGAAAAATTCGATTTTCTCCCGGAATAAAATTAAATGGCAGATTTGCAGAAAAGCCCCTACAACTTCAAATCATCATATCTTTTCAACCACTTAGCCAAATTTAGCAATCTTGGACTTTTTGAAAAGACCTTGACATCTAGAAACTATTGGCACTGTCCAAATTCAAATTTTACAAACTTAAATTTGTTCAAATTCAAATATGCTTGTTTGGTGAAATTTGGCATAATTAAAATTCTACAAATCCAAAAATTGTAAATAAAATATATTTGGAAACCTTAGGATGTGTACTTTCATATCCCCTGTCCCAAAATAATTGTTGATCAAATTAAAATTGAATTTAGAATTAATTGGAATATTTGAGTAATTTGGACATAGATTTATTTCTGTAAATAATTTCAATATAGTTCCTTTTGCAAAATTGCTCCATTTGATAACCTTGGACCAGAAACAACCTTGCCCAACCATTTTGGACACCCTTGGACCATGACCATGTATTTTAGCCAAAAATCCATCATAGTAGTCCATCTAGTTATTATGTCTTAGATTTTGTTTCTATTCCTTTCTACCATTGTTTGTCGTGGCCATTTTTGGATCCAAGACCAAGTCCCTAAAATTACCAAGTAGTGAACCTCAAACACTAGCACCTTAGTATTCTATCTACATATCCATTCTCCCATTCTTGCTTCAAGAATTCACCAAGTCAGCAAAATGGAGATCAAGACTCAAGCACAAGAATGAAACTTCAATATCAACTCGGTGGCAACATGAAGAGCTACAAGGAAGATCAATGAAGAAGTTTTGAAGAAAATACTTGGACTCCACACCTAGAAGAAACTCAAGGAAGTACAAGTGTGAAGAAGTTCAGAAGAAAGCATCTCCCTCTCTCTTTCTATCCTTCTTCTTAAATTTTCTTTCAAATTTACTTAGTGGTATTTGTGCCCATCCCATACCTAAACCAAGTAGTGAAGATCATGAAGATTTATCAAGTACAAGAGAAGCTTCACAACAAGGAGGAAACTAAAATAGAAGCATGAAGATGAACTTCAAGAAGACAAGCATGTGAAGACTAGAAGCAATCCATACAAGTTGAAGAATAACAAGTTGTTTTTGTCCAACCATTGACCCAAATGGAAAACCCAAGACTTAGTAATATTTTCCCTTGATGATGAAGTTAGTAGACCTACCCTAACCACAATGGAAAATAATAACATAGTCACTCAAATATTTTTGAAGGTGAATATGACCAAGTGTTTGCATGTATTACTTTAGTTGAAGAAGTAATATGTTTATTCTTAGTGAACTCTTGGAACTTCCTCGACAAGTATGAAAGTTAGTTTTCTACAAACCCAACCTAGTCCTTCCCAAGTAAACCATTGGAATTTCCTTAACAAGTATTGAACTCAAACCTAGACCTTGTCCTAACCAACTTGGTTAAGCCCCTTTTAATATGTTAGTTGCTATGTATGTTTTCTACACTTGTATGTTTGTTTGTTAGGATGCTTGTTTATTTTGTTATTGTGTTTTCAATGAATAGATTGTACGGAGAGCAACGATCTTTTGTGAAGAGTGTGATATCTTCACCAACTTCAACAAGGCAAGTAACACACCATCAACTACCCATTATTTTCTATATGCATTTGTTGTTTTTGAGTAGCATGCATGATAGGAAATTTTACTAAGTTATATTATGCTATGCTATTATCCTAGTAGTGTGTAGCCATCTCTTTTACCCTTGTTATTTTGATAGCCTTAGAATTTATTAGGTGCTATGCAATGTTACAAATTGTTTTACTAGATGTTGAGGAAAAATTCTAAGTATAACTAATGAATGAACCACCTGGGTGGAAGTGGTAAGACTGGTTTATGTTGAGTGTTGCCTCAGGGCCCTTCTCTAAGGGTTATTCCACTTGAGGTTGTCACTTGAGGATGGCCACCCAGGAACAAAGAGATTACTATGTCCTTCTAAGTTTAGTAGCTTCCCGTGCAGCCTTTAGTCATATGGGCTCTGTCTTGATCAACTAAGTTGAATGAACTCACTAGGCTTACCAGCAGATGTAGCATAATTATAGGTGGCACGGGTAAGCCAAACGGTGGTGGAATTTCTTCTGAAAGATCTCGTCTCAATCTTCTCCTTTCCTTAATGCACTCAGGGTGTATAGGATGTTTGGGCTGATTTTAGTCTGAAGGTGAAAGTGCACAAACTCTGCAGAGTCAACAAACTAAGATCTTAGCCGTGTCCCCGGTTATGGACAACTATGAGCAACTGGACAACGAATGACGGAAGAATCTCATCACCAATTTCAATAAGTAAAATTTTGACCAAGTGAACAATATTTGTGGTGCTTGGATCTTAATCCAATGTTGCCACGCTTTTGAAAAGTTTGTTTTTTTTACAAAAGTGATAGGAGAAAACTGGCTTTATGCAAACTTAGCCAAAACTCCACTCAGCCAAATAAGCATGTAGTATTAGTCTTGCCATTTATATCCACCATAGTGTTACTTTCCAATACATTAAATTGTATTGACTCCCTTGTGGCTGCATATTCCATATTGCAGATGTTTCTGAAGACGAGTGAGGATTTCGTTTAGGATCTCGAGACTATCGCCAACATGTTTTGCCTGTGGCACATGAAGAAGATGGGCTCAATGTTGTTCATGTTTTCAGCTGAATATCTTTGTTTACTGCTAGTCTTCTAAGACTATGCAAGTTGTAATACTATTTTGTAAAGACTAGATCATGCGATGTAATAGAATTTGATGCATTTGCATGATATTTCATTTTGTACTGTGGTGCTAGCAAATGATCCAGCGACTAGCACAATAACACATGTATTTCACTTTTGCTAAAAAGTGGGATGCTACAAAATGGTATCAGAGCATTGTGTTGCCTGTAGAATTCGAGACCCTTAGGTTTGGAAGCCATTTTTGATCATGTTATTATCTCCTTAGATTATTTTGGATCCTAGCGGCATAGTGAGATGAAGCGGCCCGGACAACTTTACGTGTCCACAGACACGAGACCGTTCCCTGATTGGCTTGCGGGTGCCAGTATCTCTCACTATAGTGAATATCCAATTTGCAACAAGTTGTTAATAACCCCTTGATCACCCTAGGATTCAAAACTTTCTATGTTCAAACTTTCTAGAAACAAAACAATCATCTCAATTTTTCTCATATCATCTCATCTATTATTCACCTTCAAAATTTTCTAGATGACCTCCCTCTTCAATACCCACAAGGCAAGATTGTTGATGACCATACCAAGAAGTGCAAGAAGTGTTTTCACCAAATGAGGACCTACACTCAAGATTATTGAAGAACTTGAAGAAAAACCTAGACTTCACAACAATCAAGAATAGCTAAGACATGGAGAGAAGAATTTGAAGAAAACTCAAGAAGATATAGATGAGACCACCAATCTAGTTTGTTAGAACAACGTTCACGTGTTAGTATATTGATCATACTGATGAGTGTGGTATGAAAATATTAGTGTTTTCAAAAAAAACCTTGTTGTTTGGTGTGATGAATGTGTCGCTATATGTTTGTTATGTGTTGTTTTCAAGATGAGTTTCCTTGATCTGATGTGTTGGGGTAGAAATTTCTTCAATCTCTTTTTAAATCTCTACTCATCCCTACTAGACCAAACCCAACACCATACTCATTCACCAACCATAGTGAGAACCATGTGGAATCATACAACCTTTACCCTATTGAAACACAAGCCATCCTATTTGAGGAATGCTAGTATCAAATTGCTTTCTTCTGTGTGAAGGAACAATCACATCCATGATCAATGCCAACTACCTCGTAGGCAGCATCAACCCAATCAACAAGTGAAGGTAGACAAGTGGACTCAAAGTTGCATGAGCTATGAAGAATGGGAGCTTACCACACCAGGAGAATAATAGATGAAGAAAACTACAACAATTCAGAGCAACCCACTAGTTGAGAAATGGTAGCTTTGCTCAAGTTTGTCTTACAGATTGGAAACTTTCTGTTGGACAAGTGAGGTGACCTAGTGTTATTAAACAAGATTCATCAATCCAAGTACAAGGTAATGATTGAGTGCAACATGGATTGGCCCCCATGGTGACTACTCACATTATTTACCTTTGCTATAAGGAATGTTAAATCTGAGTGACATACCTATTAGAGAGACGACGATGTTAAGCCTGAACCATAGAATGGTAGAATACAATAATGACCCTATGTTAGTTGCTGAAAACGTACTATTTTCGGTGAGGATCAAGCCAACCTTGGAGGTATCAAACAAATGGAAGATTTTTTTTGCCTGTCGTGAGAGTTTCGTTAGAAACAGCATGGTGTTTGCTTTCAAGGATGAAATCAACAAGATGGAAGATTTTCCAAGAACATCAAAAGACCAAGTTGAGAGTGATCCAAAGACTTTTGATTGACCCAAAGAGTGACCCCTCAGTGTCAAAGGTAGTCCAACATACCTATGTTGGTCTACACCTCTACCACAAAGGAAAGTTCTACTCAAGCCAATCTCAAATCAATCTACACTCTAAACTACCCACAAAAGTTTCTTTTAAGGGTGGTAGCCACCCAGTGGTTATGGAACCCAGTTACCCAATCTCTCTTTCTAGCCTTCCCGAATCTCGGGACGAGATTTCTTTTAAGGGTGGTAGTCTGTAACATCCCTGATTTTTGGAAAACTCAAAAATCACAAAAAATTGAAATTTTTTGTTTTCATGTTATGCAAGTCACCAAAAAATCAAATAAGATGCTAAAACAAAAGGAAACAATACATAACTCAATGAAAATTGAAATTAAGAATCCATTATGCCTCTATTCCATAAACCCTAAAACCCTCTCAAATGAATTTTCTCACATAAAGAAAACCATTTTATCTTTAGCAAACCTTATTACATAAAAGGTTTTCAATTCAAATATTACCTTGAAATTATTTTATGGCAACAACAATAAAAGATTTATAACCCTTAATAAAGTCTTAAGCCTCAAGAATATTTGATGAGAATAAAATGTTTTAATAATAACTTTTAGTTGTTATTCCAAGTTTTAAACATGAAGGGGTGAAAATGAAATGCATTGCTTTGAAAATAACATAACAAAAGGTTTTGAAAACAATATTATGACTTGTGGTTTTATTCTAAATTTTATTGATCAACAATAATAATTAATTGATATAAACTAATAAAATAACATTAAGTTACTATTAATAAATCCTTCATATCCTAAATTTATTAATTATGAAAATGGTTTGAAAATGACTTCCAAAAATATAATTTGAAATGTTTAATGCCTCTAAAAATTTATTTAATCAAAAACCCCATTTTACTATTTTCTATTTTAAAATGGTATTAAGTACTATTAGTGAATTAATTATATTTTCAAAACATAAAAGAGATGAAAACTCTTCGAAATGGTTTTGGAAAATAGTATTTGATCTTTATAAAGCCACTGAAATTATATTTGACTAATAATTGTATTTTATAATTTTCTAAATTAAAAATCACATTAAGCCCTATTAAGGAATTATTTCAATTTTCAAAAATTCAAAAATAAAAATATTTTGAAAGTTTACAAAAATGGTACTGTTAAAAAGTATTTGAAATAATATGATTTTAGAAATTTGTTTCATGTTAATTGGATTTATGAAACAGAAGTTATTACAGAAATAGAAAAAACAGGAATAAAAGAAAAATGACGTCATTGATGACGTCATCATCGTCTTCAACTCATAGAAACGGAAATGGCCGTTTCGGCCATGAATTTTCGCCGAGTTATTTCTCGCGATTAAGGCCTTTAAACTCTCACCTCCCCGGCGTCCCTTAAAGCCCGTTACCCCCTCTTCGAAACCCCTCTCCCATCTCTCCGCATCGCTCCTCCACGAGGAAGGAATTGCTCGCCGGAGTTGGAGACAGCCGCCGGCCATTTTTGAGCATCCCGACCATCGTAGCTGCTCTTCGCCGCCCCTATTGGTCCCTCTCTATTTCCCTTGCTCGTGAACATCTCTCTGATGCCTTTCTCGGTTCTTTTTGTCGCAGGAAACGCCGCGCCAAGCACGCGAAGGTCGCCGGAGCAGATCCCGACTACGTCGGCGTCACATCGCCGTTCCAGGAAGCGTGTGTCGTCGCTGTGGCCTCCGAAACGCTCTATGCATCTCCGTGCCCTCTAGAAGCCCGGAGGAGCCCTGGATCTCACCGTCGTCGATTTTCCCGAGCACTGCGCCGCCGCGAGGCCATCTCCGGCCACTTCTCCGGCCACCCGAGGTAACCCTAGCCCCAATCTATCCGTGGCCGTTAGATCTAGATCTAGGGGCCCTGTTTAAATCATTTAATAGAACAGGTATCAGCCAATAGGAAACGGCCACGTCAGCGCAACCTTATCCGCAGAAAAATTCGATTTTCTCCCGGAATAAAATTAAATGGCAGATTTGCAGAAAAGCCCCTACAACTTCAAATCATCATATCTTTTCAACCACTTAGCCAAATTTAGAAATCTTGGACTTTTTGAAAAGCCCTTGACATCTAGAAACGTTTGGCACTGTCCAAATTCAAATTTGACAAACTTAAATTTGTTCAAATTCAAATATGCTTGTTTGGTGAAATTTGGCATAATTCAAATTCTACAAATCCAAAAATTGTAAATAAAATATATTTGGAAACCTTAGGATGTGTACTTTCATATCCCCTGACCCAAAATAATTGTTGATCAAATTAAAATTGAATTTATAATTAATTGGAATATTTGAGTAATTTTGACATAGATTTATTTCTGTAAATAATTTCAATATAATTCCTTTTGCAAAATTGCTCCATTTGATAACCTTGGACCAGAAACAACCTTGCCCAACCATTTTGGACACCCTTGGACCATGAACATGTATTTTAGCCAAAAATCCATCATAGTAGTCCATCTAGTTATTATGTCTTAGATTTTGTTTCTATTCCTTTCTACCATTGTTTGTTGTGGCCATTTGTGGATCCAAGACCAAGTCCCTAATATTACCAAGTAGTGAACCTCAAACACTAGCACCTTAGTATTCTATCTACTTCTCCATTCTCCCATTCTTGCTTCAATAATTCACCAAGTCAGCAAAATGGAGATCAAGACTCAAGCACAAGAATGAAACTTCCATATCAACTTGGTGGCAACATGAAGAGCTACAAGGAAGATCAATGAAGAAGTTTTGAAGAAAATACTTGGACTCCACACCTAGAAGAAACTCAAGGAAGTACAAGTGTGAAGAAATTCAGAAGAAAGCATCTCCCTCTCTCTTTCTATCCTTCTTCTTAAATTTTCTTTCAAATTTACTTAGTGGTATTTGTGCCCATCCCATACCTAAACCAAGTAGTGAAGATCATGAAGATTTATAAAGTACAAGAGAAGCTTCACAACAAGGAGGAAACTACAATAGAAGCATGAAGATGAACTTCAAGAAGACAAGCATGTGAAGACTAGAAGGAATCCATACAAGTTGAAGAATAACAAGTTGTTTTTGTCCAACCATTGACCCAAATGGAAAACCCAAGACTTAGTAATATTTTCCCTTGATGATGAAGTTAGTAGACCTACCCTAACCACAATGGAAAATAATAACATAGTCACTCAAATATTTTTGAAGGTGAATATGACCAAGTGTTTGCATGTATTACTTTAGTTGAAGAAGTAATATGTTTATTCTTAGTGAACTCTTGGAACTTCCTCGACAAGTATGAAAGTTAGTTTTATACAAACCCAACCTAGTCCTTCCCAAGTAAACCATTGGAATTTCCTTAACAAGTATTGAACTCAAACCTATACCTTGTCCTAACCAACTTGGTTAAGCCCCTTTTGATATGTTAGTTGCTATGTATGTTTTCTACACTTGTATGTTTGTTTGTTAGGATGCTTGTTTATTTTGTTATTGTGTTTTCAATGAATAGATTGTACGGAGAGCAACGATCTTTTGTGAAGAGTGTGATATCTTCACCAACTTCAACAAGGCAAGTAACACACCATCAACTACCCATTATTTTCTATATGCATTTGTTGATTTTGAGTAGCATGCATGATAGGAAATTTTACTAAGTTATATTATGCTATGCTATTATCCTAGTAGTGTGTATCCATCTCTTTTACCCTTGTTATTTTGATAGCCTTAGAATTTATTAGGTGCTATGCAATGTTAAAAATTGTTTTACTAGATGTTGAGGAAAAATTCTAAGTATAACTAATGAATGAACCACCTGGGTGGAAGTGGTAAGACTGGTTTATGTTGAGTGTTGCCTCAGGGCCCTTCTCTAAGGGTTATTCCACTTGAGTTTGTCACTTGAGGATGGCCACCCAGGAACAAAGAGATTACTATGTCCTTCTAAGTTTAGTAGCTTCCCGTGCAGCCTTTAGTCATATGGGCTCTGTCTTGATCAACTAAGTTGAATGAACTCACAAGGCTTACCAGCAGATGTAGCATAATTATAGGTGGCACGGGTAAGCCAAACGGTGGTGGAATTTCTTCTGAAAGATCTCGTCTCAATCTTCTCCTTTCCTTAATGCACTCAGGGTGTATAGGATGTTTGAGCTGATTTGAGTCTGAAGGTGAAAGTGCACAAACTTTGCAGAGTCAACAAACTAAGATCTTAGCCGTGTCCCCGGTTATGGACAACTATGAGCAACTGGACAAGGAATGACGGAAGAATCTCATCACCAATTTCAATAAGTAAAATTTTGACCAAGTGAACAGTATTTGTGGTGCTTGGATCTTAATCCAATGTTGCCACGCTTTTGAAAAGTTTGTTTTTTTTTACAAAAGTGATAGGAGAAAACTGGCTTTATGCAAACTTAGCCAAAACTCCACTCAGCCAAATAAGCATGTAGTATTAGTCTTGCCATTTATATCCACCATAGTGTTACTTGCCAATACATTAAATTGTATTGACTCCCTTGTGGCTGCATATTCCATATTGCAGATGTTTCTGAAGACGAGTGAGGATTTCGTTTAGGATCTCGAGACTATCGCCAACATGTTTTGCATGTGGCACATGAAGAAGATGGGCTCAATGTTGTTCATGTTTTCCGCTGAATATCTTTGTTTACTGCTAGTCTTCTAAGACTATGCAAGTTGTAATACTATTTTGTAAAGACTGGATCATGCGATGTAATAGAATTTGATGCATTTGCATGATATTTCATTTTGTACTGTGGTGCTAGCAAATGATCCAGGGACTAGCACAATAACACAGGTATTTCACTTTTGCTAAAAAGTGGGATGCTACAATGATGAGAGGTTATAAATATATGGATAACAATCTGGTCATAAAGTGCAAACATCGATAAATATCATAAGCATCAACTACAAACAAGTAATTCACACCGGGAGATAGATCTAGTGGAAAACAACGGTACAGAACCCTACTTGTTATAGCTAGACAGAGGTGGATGGTGAGGATGATGGTGTTGATGGTGACGACGATGACGATGACGATGATGATCTTGATGATGCCCGGTGCGATGATGGTGACGGTGGTGACGATTCCCCCTCCGGGAGGGAATTTCCCCGGCGGAATCTCCCCTCAAGGAAGGTGTTTCTTCTCTCTATCATTTCCATCACGATGAGGCGGTGGAAAAATTCTACGAAGTGCATCCTCATTATTTTTAGGTCGCGGGGGGAAGTACCCCAAAGAAGAGCCGGAGGGGAGGCCTGGGCCCCCCAGGAGCCCATCAGGCGCGGCCAAGAGGGGTCCACACATGGGAGGCACTTGGGTGATTTCTGACTTCCCTGGCTCCCCTCTGACGTCACCGGTGATTTCTGACGAAACTTTGTTTTATGATTTTTCCCAATTTTTCTAATGTCCAGAAAATATCCCTTCCCTACAGGTGTTTTTTCTATCTGATTTGTGACTCTGATAAATAATTCTGTAAAACTATAAAATACATAGAAAACAACAAAATAACATAAGTATAGTGCTCTAATCAGGAAAATATCATTGAATAAAGGAAAATTATCATATAAAATAGTGACGCAAAATGGACGTATCACCCTCTTATAGAGGTCTTTCTATCTCATTTAAATTTAGCTTACCAATCATCTCTACAATTTTATCAATTTTATCATGTATGGCATTCTCATTATTTTCCATAAAGAGACTAACTTAGCTATTTATAGCATTAAGAGCTTTAATGTCCTCACATTCGAGAAAGTTTCCTTCTACAACCATGTCCAGAGCATGCTTGTATCAACCAAAAAGCCCAAGATAAAAACATTTAAATAATATATTTGAAGCCAGCACATGTTGTATATTTGAAGAAAGCATCCATGACCTCTAGAAGAAGCTTGGAGAAGCCATGGAAGGCCATGCCGTCCTGGATACCAAACGGCTAGGCAAGTTTTTTACCTTAGTCATTCTCCTATTTTCTGCATAATTTATTATGCTTCCTCTGTTTCTTATTTATTTTGCTGCTTTGGCTAATAGCGAGATTTTTCTGTTATTCAGTTGAGGAGGACAAGACCAAGACCTGGATATACAATATCCGGGCTTTCTCCGCCTATCTCACGGACATCCGCACATCCTTGGAAAAAAATTAGTTAACAAATTTCTTCCCGGAAGAGAATTGGAGCAGGTGACGGAGCTCAACAAATTTACATAAGAGGGGCACAAGTTGCCCAATAGGCACAAGTTTCCACTCCCATGCGTTGGGAACCCTAGCCCCACTCAGTCCAGCCGCCGCACCGGACCTAGCAGTCCGCCGTCGGAGCTCCTCCTCGTACGTGTGGATACTGGTAGAGGTGTTGTACGATCAGCACTTCGACGATCGCGAGATAGGATCGTCTGGATCGGAACGTGGGACTACACTGCATCGACATGCTTCATCAATAATCCGCACCTGCGCGTCTAGTGGTAATCCTCGTGGCCTTCTACCTCGGCTAGATCTTGGAAGTACCGCGTATAAAAGTTTTTGTTTCTCTCTACACGTTCCAACACTTTGGACACCGTCGTTGATGCCTAGCATGGCCTCCTGCATTTTGCAGCGCGTGGTGGGGCGAAGATGGCTTTGGGCCTTCTTCGTTGCCACTACCTGGTTGCCGAATGCTGGCGTCTGGGAACTGGCATCCCTCCGTCCCTCTCCTCTCAACGCGTGGAGGAGCTCTTCGACTCCGTCAAGGGGTATGATGATACGTCTCCAACGTATCTATAATTTCTGATGCTCCATGATCATATTATGTTAATTTCTACTTGTTTTCTCCCTTATTTATAGCATTTTTATACGTTTTCTGGGACTAACCTATTAACAAGATGCCAAGTGCCAGTTCCCTGTTTTCTGCTATTTTTGGTTTCAGAAAATTTGTTCTCGAAACATTCTCGGAATTGGACCCCACAAAGCCCGAAGTTCCTATTTTCCCCGGAAGCATCCAGAACAACGAAGAGGAGTCGAAGACAGGCAACAGGGGGGCCACACCATAGGGTGGCGTGGGTCCCCCTGGCCGCGCCACCTATGGGTATGGGGCTCCTGGAGCTCCACCGCCTTTGCCCTTTCGCCTATTTAATCCCCCCGGATGGAAAACCATAAGCACCTGATCAAAAATCCCCGAAAAGTTCCGCAGCCGCCGTCACCGTCAACCCTAGATCAGGGGGGTTTTGAAGCTGTTTCTGGCACCCTGCCGGAGAGGAGATCATTACCGGAGGCTTCTACATCACCATGCCTGCCTCCGGAGTGATCCGTGAGTAGTTCATCCTTGGACTACGGGTTCGTAGCTGTAGCTAGATGGTTTTCTTCTACTCATATGCCTCCATGTTTAGATCTCGTGAGCTGCCTACCATGATCGAGATTGATCTTATGTAATTCTATATGCTGTGTTTGCTGGGATCCGATGAATATTGAACTTATGCCAAGTTGATTATAGTCTTTATTTTCATATGCTATTTGTGATCTTGCATGCTTTCCGTTGCTAGTGGTTGGTCTGGCCAAGTAGTTGCTAGTTACTCCAGCAGGGAGTATTTATGCTCGATAGTGGGTTCATGCCTCCTCACCACCTTGCTCGAGTGACAGAAATGTGAAGGGGGGATGTGTTGTTGCCATTAGGGAGAAAACAACGGTGAGAGTGCTCGCGTGCATAATCATTGCTTACATTACACACTTTGTTTAATGCAGTTATCTATTGATTGCAACTTAATACCTAAGGGTGTTCGGATGATAACCTGAGGGTGGATTATTAGTCATAGATGCAGATGGGTGTCGGTCTATGTATATTGTTTTAATGCCCTCACTAAATATCATAGTAATGTTCATGTCATATTGTGCACTACGGTGCAACCTCTATTTGTCAATTGCCCAGCTGTAATTTGTTCACCCAGCATGCTATCTTTTATGGAGAGACACCACTAGTGAACCTATGAACCCTGATCCATTTTTCCATACTGTTAAACAAACCACAACTATTTCCTGCTTCTTTACTTAGTGCAAGCATACATCATTTTCCACACTATACGTCTAATCTTTGTGTTCAGGATGACCGGTGAGATTGACAACCTCACTGTGCCGTTGGGACAAAGTATTTTGATTGTGTTGTGTGTAGGTTCCATGTTGTTGCTGACTCCGATGAAGCGTCAGCACCACTGGCAAGTGGCATCAACCTTCTTGAGATCCGCTTCCTCCTACTGGATTGATAACCTTGGTTCTTAACTGAGGGGAATTTCTTGCCACTTGCTCATCACACCCTCCTCTTGGTGTTTCCAACGGTTTCCATCATAAGTAGAAAGGATTTTCTAGCGTCGTTGCCGGGGAGGAAGAAGTCTTCTGGCAAGGGGAGTCTCTCACTCTCAACCTCTTTATCTTGTTTATTGTCTTGTTTTTATTTTTGTCTTGTTTTTCTTCTCTATATCAAAAACAAAAAAAAGTTGTTATTTCTGTATCTATGTTGTTATTTCTCATCATGTTATTCCCTAAGTGGACGTTGAAATATTAGCCGGTAGGAAGTGGTTCTATACTTGGATAGGACACTATCAAAGAATTCTTTGATCATGTTAGTAAGCATGATAACTTTGAGGAAAAATCCATAGTAGAACTTGCTCCCAATTACGAGACTGCTGCAACTTCTTTAGTTCACATGCTAGAAGCTAGGTTTGTTAACCTCACTCCCATAATGCAACATATGTTCCTCAACTTGAATAACATTGAAGATATTGAGAAAATAAACTTCATCTTAGAAACTATGCTTAAAGAATTTGGAGATGTTGCTATAGAAGCTAGAAAAGTTTTTGATCGTTTTAATATGCTTGGCTCAGGTGTAGAAATTGTTGGTGCTCTAGAAAAAACCGAATCTAATAATGAAAAAGAGAATAAAATACCAATCCCCTTTAAATTAGTGGCACTGCACGAAGCCCAAGAAAAGAATTTTGATTGGATTGTTCCTGAGAATTTATTTGATGAAGATAGTAAGCCTAAAACTACTAAGAGAAGAGCCTATGAAACTCACTTAGATAAAATACAATGCATTATTAAAGAATTTCCAAATCTTGATTTGAATGCCTCACCTGAAAATACTTGAGTTGCCCTTTTTATGCCTAGCTGAAAGGCATTAAAGAAAAGCGCTACCGGGAGACAACCCGTTTTATTTTGCTATTTTCAACCCGTTTTCTTTCGTTTTATTTGGTGTGCTTTGCACCTGGGTGTTTTCTATTTCCTTAGAAACCCCGCTGTATCTTTTGTTTTGAGTTTTTGTTGAGCCAAGTAAAGCCTCTAGTGGAAAGTTGAGGCTATATTTTGGATTTCTGCGCAGGAAACAGATTTCTGCTGTCCACTGTTAATTCCATTAAAAAACAGAAAACTAAAAATGACCTGAGTATTTTTGTGCTTAATCCTGAGGTATATACGCAACTTTTCTTAGTTTACCACTTTTCGATTTGAGCAACAGAAGTTGTGACAGTAGCTAATGTGTTTTTGAGTGTTAGACTTGTGTTGAAACTGAACCATGTGAATTTATTATTTCAATTGCACTAACGTTGCTAATGAAGATTGTGAGAAGTTTGGTGTGAAGG
Organism: Alopecurus myosuroides; assembly: GCA_028641055.1. Lineage (NCBI taxonomy): Eukaryota > Viridiplantae > Streptophyta > Magnoliopsida > Poales > Poaceae > Alopecurus > Alopecurus myosuroides. The sequence continues at coordinate 307,622,071 of CM054057.1, read as the reverse complement.
AAGTTTTGAAGGGTCAAGAGAAGAGGATGATATGATGTGACCAAGAAGAGTGAAAAGCCTAAGCCTGGGGATGCCACGGTGGTACATCCCAGCAAACTCCAAGAAGACTCAAGCTTCTAAGCTTAGGGATTCCAAGGCATCCCCTTCTTCATCAACAAATTATCAGGTCACTTCTAGTGAAACTATATTTTTATTCGGTCGCATCTTATGTGCTTTACTTGGAGCGTCTTTTATTTTTGTTTTCAGTTTGTTTTTGTTTTTTGATTTCAGTTTGTTTTTACTTTTTCAATAAGCTTGGTTGGACCCTAGCATTCTTTTATTGGAGAGTGACAGGCTCTGCTTTTTCATGAGAACACTTCGTATTCTTAATCTCTGTCTAGTTGCTGCATTTAATTAGTTCCTGTTTCGCATGAATCTCTTATTAGAGCTGTTAGTTTTAGTAGTGTTATGTGAGTAATCTCAGGTTTGCTTGCTGTATCATAAAGAGTATTTTTTTAAAGCATGGTGCTTGTTGGGAGAAAGAAAACTGCTACTTGAAGTAGAATTTATAACAGTGCTAGTAGAAGCTTGTATAGACTGTGGCTAGGACTTTTTCATGCCATGATAAATGTTATTTTAGTTTTAAATCCTTGTGGTTATTGAGTAGCATGATTAGCCTCAAATTGCGGAGAGTTTTTAATATGTATTGAAAGATTCATGACTTGTTCTTGTCATAGTAAAGCATCAATATATGGTATTCTCTTTCAAATGTTTTATTTGGTTGACTTGGCGCATGATCACACCATGTTTATGACTACAAACCAGTCACTAATAGCCTCCATGACCACTTAGTTTTTGAACTTGTGATACTGCTTATGTTTAAATTAATGATGCTTATGTCACTATGCATGATTATGGCTCTTATGCTCGCTTGATTTGTCGCTCCCAGTCTTTTTCTAGCCTCCACCTGTACTGAGTATGAGCTCTACTCGTGCATCCAAACTCCCTTAAACCAAAGTTTTTCCCATTGTATACACCATACCTACCTACATGTGGTATTTAACTGCCACTCTAAGTAAATTTCTCATGTGTTACCTTTAAAACCTTCAAAATTACTCCTGCTTTATGTTCCTATTTTTGCTCATGAGGACGTCAATAGAGAATCTTTATCTCACTTGTTGATTGGATTTCACACCCTGGACTAGAGTCTTCATCCGCTTATCCAAATGATAGAAGAGCTGGCATGCAGGGTGCCCAGCCCCAAATTAATGCAAAAAATTCTCTTCACTATTTTTGCCCCTGATTTATCAGTCAAAGCATAATTGTGTAAACAAAAGAGAAAAAGGGATGACCTTCTACACCAGTTGGGTCCTTCACCATGGGAGCCACTCTTGTGAATCCAGTTGGCTCGTGATGTACTATATTTTTTGTTTACTATTCGTTGACACTAGCATACATCTCCCAAAATATAGACACTCCTCCATGGTATGTGATTGTTGGCAGGCACCCGAGGATTCAGTTAGCCATGGTTTGTGAAAGATGGATGAGAGGAGTGTCAAAATTTTAATACCTCTGTTTAATAAAATAAAAGCTCTAGCACATGAGTGATCCCTTCTTCCCTTCGCGAAGGGCCTTTCTTTTACTTTTATGTTGAGTCTCCACCTTCTAACTTAATGCACAATTGAGAGAGCATTTTTGCTATTCTGAGTTCTATGTGCATTTGTCCCATAAGCATCAATAATTACTTCATGATGTGATATTATTTGTTCTTAAATTATTTCTTCTAGTCTTCCTCATGAACTTTGAAGGTGTCCTGGCATTTATGTTTTGCCCCACTCTTAAGGACTATCGAAATATCACTTTGCCATGCTTTCTCTATACTTGAAACAAACATTTACCTTTCTTTGCATTATTATTCATGATCCTTTATTTGAGTTAGTATTCGTGATGCAAAGTAATTGCTATGCTTTATTATTAAATTTTTATTTATCATGTATGTGTTTAAAGTTTTATGATCTCAGCGTTCATATGCTTTTACATTAGATTGATCGAGTTTATGTTAGTAGCATGTCACCTCAGAAATTATTGTTTTATCGTTTACCTACTCGAGGACGAGTATGAACTAAGCTTGGGGATGCTTGATACGTCTCCAACGTATCTATAGTTTCTGATGCTCCATGATCATATTATGTTAATTGCTACTTGTTTTCTCCCTTATTTATAGCATTTTTATACGTTTTTCAGGACTAACCTATTAACAAGATGCCAAGTGCTAGTTCCCTGTTTTATGCTGTTTTTGGTTTCAGAAAAGTTGTTCGGGAAACATTCTCGGAATTGGACCCCACAAAGCCCGAAGTTCCTATTTTCCCCGGAAGCATCCAGAACACCGAAGAGGAGTCGAAGACGAGCAACAGGGGGCCACACCATAGGGTGGCGTGGATCCCCCTGGCCGCGCCACCTATGGGTGTGGGGCCCTTGGAGCTCCACCGCCTTTGCCCTTTCGCCTATTTAATCTCCCCGAATGGAAAACCCTAAGCACCTGATCAAAAATCCCCGAAAAGTTCCACCGTCACCGTCAACCCTAGATCAGGGGGTTCTGAAGCAGTTTCTGGCACCCTGTCGGAGAGGAGATCATCGCCGGAGGCTTCTACATCACCATGTCTGCCTCCGGAGTGTTGCGTGAGTAGTTCATCCTTGGACTACGGGTTCGTAGATGTAGCTAGATGGTTGTGTTCTCCTCATATGTTTCCATGTTTAGATCTTGTGAGCTGCATATCATGATCGAGATTGATCTTATGTAATTCTATATGTTGTGTTTGGTGGGATACGATGAATATTGAACTTATGCCAAGTTGAATATAGTCTTTATTTGCATATGCTATTTGTGATCTTGCATGCTTTTCATTGCTAGTGGTTGCTCTAGCCAAGTAGTTGCTAGTGACTCAGTGAGGGAGTATTTATGCTCGATAGTGGGTTCATGCCTCCTCACCACCTTGCTCGAGTGACAGAATCATGAAGGGGGGATGTGTTGTTGCCATTAGGGAGAAAACAACGTTGAGAGTGCCCGCGTGCATAATCATTGCTTACATTACACACTTTGTTTAATGCAGTTATCTGTTGTTTGCAACTTAATACCTAAGGGGGTTCGGATGATAACCTGAGGGTGGATTATTAGTCATAGATGCAAATGGATGTCAGTCTATGTATATTGCCGTAATGCCCGCACTAAATATGATAGTAATCTTCATGTCATATTGTGCACTACGGTGCAACCTCTATTTGTCGATTGCCCAGCTGTAATTTGTTCACCCAGCATGCTATATTTTATGGAGAGACACCACTAGTGAACCTATGAACCCCGATCCATTTTTCCATACTGTTAAACAAACCTCAACTATTTCCTTCTTTCTTTACTTACTGCAAGCATACATCATTTTCCACACTATACGTCTAATCTTTGTGTTCAACAAGACCGGTGAGATTGACAAACTCACTGTACCGTTGGGACAAAGTATTTTGGTTGTGTTGTGTGCAGGTTCCACATTGTTGCTGACACCGGTGAAGCGCCAGCACCACCGTCAGTGGCATCAACCTTCCTAGGATCCTCTTCCTCCTACTGGATTGATACCCTTGGTTCTTAACTGAGGGGAATTTCTTGCCATTTGCTCATCACATCCTCCTCTTGGGGTTTCCAACGGTTTCCATCATAAGTAGCATATGCCACTAAGATAGCCAACATGATATCTATTGCTAGCTTCTTCCCAGAAGAGGAAGTCCCCAAGACGTCGGAAGACGCTGGCGCCTCCGATGATGATGATGAGGATGTCAAAGACGACAGCGAAGAGTAGGCCCTGAGAGGCAAATAGGGAAACTTCTTTGCATTATACTGGACCACAAAGTTTGCAATGCTAAAACTTCACTTGGCATATTTCCTTCAGATTAATGCAAGTTTTTTTTGCTTTTTACAAATGCTTGCTTCCGCCTTTGAGTTCTCTGGTGGTTATGTGTTTTAGCTTTTTCGACATTGGCCAATCCTAAAATCCAGAATCGTCACGCCAGGCAACAGGGTAATTACCAATCTGTCTAAATCCGGAATCATGAGTCGTTCTTTCGGAGCCGTAATGCCTAATCCGGGAAAACAACATATACTTGCAATAGGATGAATACTCGTTAAGACTAGGAAGAAAACGTAAGCATTAAGTCTTTTCCTTGCAAAGGAGATATCATATTTTTAACCACGAGCATGCAGGAATTCGTGTTAACATTGATATGCATATGAAAAAATTGGGATTATTGGGAAATAAAAGGGAAATAGATTCAGGTTCATGCACAAGCTAAAGTTGGCGAAAAATCCAGCAATTTTTATTTCATGATCACAAGTTATGTTTACATAAGGATTTTGACTAGGAATAAAAGGGACGTAACTGCTGGATACTCCAGGACCTTTTTGTTTCTTCTAATTCTTCTTCTACATGCCTTTGCCTTTTGCGATCTTTCTTGGTGTCCCGGATGTCAACCAGGTAATATGATCTGTTCTACATAGCCTTGCTAATGACGAACGACCCTTCCCATGTTGGGGCTAGCTTGTGTTTCTTTTGCTGCACCAATCTTAGCACTGAATCGCCTTCCTGGAAGGTTCTTAATTTTATTTTGCGGCTATGATACCTTCACAAATTTTGCTGGTAGATGGTGGATTTTTGTAACACGAGCTCTCGTTCCTCTTCGAGGAGGCCTAACGCGCCTTGGCGTGCTGCTTCCGCATCTTCTTCCACGTAGGCTTGTACTCGTGGTGAGTCATGGAGGATGTCGGTAGGTAGTCTGCTTCTACTCCGTATACTAAGAAAAATAGCAGATCCCTTGTTGATCTGTTTGGTGTTGTTCATATGCTGGAAAGGACGGATGGCAGCTCATCTACCCATGCCCCAGCTTCTCTGTGGAGGGTCGCTTCTAGCCGTGGTCTTATTCCTTTAGGATTGAGCTATTCATTCTTTCGACCTGTCCAATAGAGTGTGAATGTGCGATAGAGGATAAATCTAGCCGGATTCTGTCACTCTCACAATATCTAGCTAATTCTGTAAAGGCGAAATTTGTTCCATTGTCTGTTATAATGCCGTGCGGGATGCTGAATCTCATGAAAATGTCAATGACAAAGTTTCTGGCAGTTACCCCATCCAGCTTTTTGATGGGTTTAGCTTCCACCCACTTGATGTATTTTCCCCCACTACTAGGAGATGTGTCAATCCTCCTCTTGCTGTCTTGAATGACCCCATCATATCCAGCCCCTAGAACGCGGATGGCCAGGTTATTGGTATGGTTTTCAGCGCTAGTGCCGGTAAATTTGTCTGCTTGGCAAAAAGCTAACATCCCTGATAGCATTTTACTATATCTTTGGCGTCCGCCTTTGCGGTTAGCCAGAAGAAACCTTGACCAAAAGTTTTGTGGACTAGACTTTTGGAATGGGCGTGGTGCCCACAGTCTCCTCCGTGTATTTTTTGAAGGATCTGTCTTCCTTCATCCGGGTCTATGCATCGCATAAAAATGCCGGATGTGCTTTGTTTGTATAGCTTTCCATTGATAACACAATACCCTTTGTAACATCAGATTAGGTGCCTTTCCTCCACTTCCGTGCTTCCCTCTGGTATTTTCTGGTCTACTAAGAAATCCAGATATGGCTTGGTCCAGTCCGGGGTTATGATTAGGGCGGCCACCAATGCCAAAATTAGCGGCTAATCCATGTCTCCGCCTTTAATGGATGGTGTATTTAGGTGCTCCAGGAATATATCCGGTGGGAGTTCTTTTCGTTCAGAGCCCATCCTTCCTAGTGCATCTGATGCCCAATTTTCTTCACGTTTTTTGTGTTTTACCTAAAATCCGAGGAAACAGGTGGCGAATTCGTCCACCGTTCTTATGTATTCCGGCATTATGGGGCTCTTGGCATCGCATGTTTGGTCCTATTGGTGTTGTACTAGGTCTGAATCCCCATAGCGTAGAATCCTTTGGACGCTAATGTCTTTTGCTATGTGCAAACCATGTAGAAAAAGCTTCATATTATGCCATGTTATAAGAGGCATTGAAATGGATTTGCAGTACATAGCTCATCGTGTCTCCAGTTGGAGATTTCAGGACTACAGCCCCGAGCCCTCTTTCATATTGGATCTGTCAAAGTGCATGATCCAACATGGAGGTTCCGGAATGGCTGTTATGTGCATGTTTCCCATCCAGTTCGCGACGAAATCCGCCAAAACTTGGGATTTAATCATTGTCGGGGGTTGAGACTTAATGTTAAACACTGGTAGCTCAATGCCCCATTTGGCAACTCGACCTGTGGCGTCTGCATTGTTGACTATATCCCCTAGTGGCACTTTGCTTACCAGTGTTATGGTATGTCGTTGGAAGTAATGGCGGAGCTTCCTAGACGCAAAGAATACACCATACGCCGCTTATGGTAGTGTGGGTATCTCTATTTTAATTCAGAGAAAACCTCACTAATGAAATATACCGGATGCTGATCTGGGAATTATTTTCTGTCTTTCCTTCGTTCCACCACTACGACCACACTTATTACCCTATTGGTTGATGCCAAGTACAACAACATGGGTTCACCTTCCTAGGGGGACGCCAATACGGGTGCCTCCATCAGGGTTTTCTTGAGCTTCCCTAAGGAAGAGTCTGCTTCCGCCGTCCAGACGAATTTTTCGCAATTTTTGAGCAATTTGTATAGAGGAAGCGCTTTGTCGCCTAGCCTGTTTATAAAACGGCTAACATCGGCAGCTGAGCCTGCTAGCCTCTGAACGTCTTTTAGGCACGTAGGCCTTTTGATGTCCAGGATGGCTTTTATCTTTTCCGGATTTACCTCAATGCCTCTTTGCGAGACGATAAAACTTAGAAACTGTCCGACAGGGAATCCACATATGCACTTTAGCGGCAATCACAACTCCTTGCATAACTTCGATTATAACACTTCCTCTTGTCTAATGAACACTTTCAGTTGTGTGAGACTTTCTTCCATTGACCTTCCAAACCCCCCATAATGTTCCTTTAGCCATAACATCCTGGTGCCAGGAACCAATACAGAACGCTTGCTTGTTTTGAGTGCACAAAAAGTTTGATGATTTTCCTATGTGCATATTGTTGTCACTTGACTTGATCCTAACATGAGTTGTTGTGAGAGTTTGATGCTTAGGATGATTATATTGTTGTTCTTGAAGCTTAAATCATCTTTAATATACTTTGCATAGTTGATTGTCTTTTAGTATTGATTCATTGAATTGTTTTACTTTGTTCTTCCTAATGGTTTATACATTACTCTATTTGATATCAACTATAAAGAACAGCCTTTATGCATTTGATCCTAGTTTACATGCTTTACATTATTATGATCAAGTTTTATGTCGGTAGCATGCCACCTCAGAAATTATTTCTTTTTATCGTTTACCTACTCGAGGATGAGTAGGAACTAAGCTTGGGGATGCTTGATACGTCTCAAACGTATCCATAATTTTTGATGTTCCATGTTATTTTCATGCCATATGCTACATGTTTCTTATACACTTTATGTCATTTTTATGGATTTTATGGGACTAACCTATTGACAAGATTCCACAGAGCCAGTTCCTGTTTTCTGCTTTTTTTGGTTTCAGAAAAGTTGTTCTGGAAATATTCTCGGAATTGGACGAAACAAAATCCCAGAGTCTTAGAAAGTCGTCACGGACACGGAGTCCGGAGGAGACCCGGAGGGGGCCTCTGGGGCCCCACACCATTGGGCGGCACCCCTGGCCGCGCTTGGAGGTGGTGTGGGCCCCCTGGCCACCCACCGATGTTGCCCTCTCGCCTATTTAAGATCCTCCACGGCTTAACCCGAAACACCCGAGCCTTTTCCACCAAAAAGATTCGTAGCCGCCGTCATCGTCAACCCTAGTTCGGGAGGGTTCTGGAGCTCTCCCTGACACCCTGTCGGGAGGGTAAATTATCACTGGAGGGCTCTTCATCACCATGCCTGCCTCCAGAGTGATGCGTGAGTAGTTCATCCCTGGACTACGGGTCCATAGAAGTATCTAGATGGATGTTCTCTCCTCTTTATGCCTCATGTTTAGATCTTGTGAGCTGCCTAACATGATCAAGATCATCTTATTGTAATGCTACATGTTGTGTTTGCTGGGATCTGATGAATATTGAATGCTATGTCCGGTGATTATCAATCTATCATGTTCTTTTATGTGTATGTTATTTATGATCTTGCATGCTCTTCGTTACTAGTAGATGCTCTGGCCAAGTTGCTGCTTGTAACTCCAAGAGGGAGTATTTATGTTCGATAGTGGGTTCATGCCTCTCTTTCACTCATGCTCGAGTGACAGAAACGTAACGGGTGGGGGATGTGTTGTTTCCATTACGAAGAAAACAACAATGCTTTGTCTAAGGATAATTTTATTATTTACATTACACACTTTTCTTAATGCAATTATCTGTTGCTTGCAACTTAATACCCAATGTTTGCTCGGATGACACTCTGAGGGTGGATTATTATTCATAGACGCATTTGGATAACGATCTATGTATCTTTTTGTAATGCCCGCATGAATAACATAGTAATCATCATGGCATGCATATGCACTACGGTGCAACCTTTATATCTATCAATTGTCCAGCTGTAATTTTTTTACCCAGCATGTTATCTATCTGTTTTGGAGAGACACCTCTAGTATATTGTGGACCCCGGTCCATTTCTTTACACTGATATACAACCACCGCAACCACTATTTTCCTACTGCAATTATTGTTCTCTTTCATCTACTGCAAACAAGTACTACTTTCCACACTATACTTATAATCCTTTATTTCAGCAAAACCGGTGAGATTGACAACCCCACTGCTTTGTTGGGGCAATGCAATTTGATTGTGTTGTTTAGATTCCACGTTGCTACTGAACCGGTAGTGCGCCCTGCCAACATCAACTGCATCAACCTTCGTAAGTGATTTCTTTCTTCTAATGGTCGATTCAACCTTGGTTTCTTTCTGAGGGAAAACTTTCCGCTGCACTCTTCACACCCTACACTTGGGGTCTCCCAACGAGCGTTAGCCGCCATCAGTTTCATCTATTATTTCATCAATTCACGATAAGGAGAAAGGATCTTTGGGACACAATTTTTTAACCTGTATAATATATACACATTCATAACTCTATTGTGCTTTTCTTCGGGATTAACACCAGATTGGCGGACCAATCGGTGCGAATGACTTCCTAGATGAAGTTGGCTGCTAAAAGCTGGAGAATCTCTTTACCAATGAATCTACGTCTTGGCGGGTCGAAACGACGGAGTCCTTGCTTCACAGGTTTCAATCCTTCTTTCACCATTAGGGAGTGTTCGGCAAGTTCCCGGGGAACACCCGGCATATCCTGTGGATTCCAAACAAAAATGTCCCCGTTCTCTCGGAGAAACTGCACGAGCTCTCTTTCCTATTTGGGGTCCAGGTTGGCCCCAATGGTGAGTTCTTTGGCTGGGTCATTGGGGTTGAGCTTGGCCTTCTTGATATCTTTGGCACTAAAGGATTCTTTCATCTTAAGCGTTGCCTCTTTGCCAACCGACATTTCTCCATGCTTGATTTCTTTCTTCAGCTCCTGCAACTCTTCTTTGGAAATGGCGGATTTTGCGCATTCGCCATTCGCCAATTCGCATTCCTTTGTCAGCTTGAAATCTCCAGACAAAGTGATGACAGTGCCTTTTGGTCCAGGCATCTTCATCTTGTTGTAGTCGTAGCATGGGCGTTCCATGAATTTGGCGAACGTCGGACGCCCAAGAATGGGGTGGTACACACTATGGAACAGTACAACCTCGAAAGAGATTTTCTTCATCCGAAAGTGTTTTTCTTCACCGAAGGTGGTGTCGAGGGAGATTTCTCCTAGGGGTGTTGCTTGTCTTCCAGGGATAATGTTGTGGAACTTCACATTGTTGTCGTTTAGTTGCTTCCGCGATAAGCAGAGCTTCTCCAATGTACTTAAGTACATGAGCTTAATGTTGGCTCCGCCGTCCATGAGAACCTTGTGTAGTCTGGTAGTTTCCACAATTGGGCTCACCACCAGAGCATGTGATCTAGGATCCGGAATGTATGGTGGGTGATCTGTGTGATCCCATGTGATCGGGGATTCAACATACTTCAGGAACTTGGGGTTAGCTGCTAGAATGACATTGATTTCCCTCCATGCAACTTTTACCTTTCTGGCGGATGATGTTGCCAAGAATGTGTAGTTCACACTCTCGGTTACTTTGGGGAAATTATGTTCACCCTTCCACTATTGTTCCTGGATTTGGTCATCCATGTCGGAGGCATTGTCTGCCTGTCCGTCTTTGGGCTTGGGTTTTGGGTTATATGTAAGGTCCACCCCAGAACCACTGTTGAAGGACACCTTCGATATGCATACATTCACGATCCCAGATCACACCAGTCGTGAAGAAAATATCAGGTTGGTACACAGATACAATATCCATTACACGGTTTCATAAACAATTACAAAGGGGACATGGTCACATGACCAGGTCTACACAACTGCCACGCAGGGCAAGCACACACCACACACAGCGGAATACTAACACACACAAATACGTATTAGAGCCCAAGTCACGCCTTAACATACAGGCTGCTGACCGGGAGACGATCCTAGTTCGCAAAGTCATCAGCTCCGTACTCCTCCCCGTTGATCTCCTTCTGAGACTCCTTCTCGAATTCTGGCAAGTTGATACCAGGGACGAAACCAATATGAGTACATTTGAATGTACTCAACAAGACATCCATCATGTAACTTACCAAAATGAAAGTATGCGTATATGGTGGAATAGGTAGGCTATAAATAGGGTTCACTATCAATGATATGTGTAAGACATATCATAGTTGATTTTGAAAATATCTATATCTTCGTTGAAGAAGATACTTCAAAAGAAAATAATATAGTTTTCTTTCTCTTGTAGATATCGCACGTACAAGAGGTTTTATAAACTCATTTTGTAAAAAGAAGGTTTTCTCTTTGCAAACTTTTTGTAAAACAACTTCTGGCTTTTCATCATCGGTACCTCCACGGTACATGATTTCCTCCTTTCAGTACTTCATAAGTCCAACACCTTCTTGAAAACTTCCTTTTTGAAAAACATTGACACAACGCTAGCAACATGGCCATTCAACTGTCCATATCCGAGGACGCGGCTACTTCGAAATAGTTGTACTCTGCAGAGGTGTACACATCCAGCAGATCCAGTACATCCACCGTAAACAACCACGGACTGTAACAACAGTATGTAAACATCAGATAACTGATCCTAACCATCCACTATGTCCAAGCTAGTACATGTCTATCTCTTCAATTGATTTTGTGCTCACCGGCATCAGGTCCCACCTTGCCTAGACAGGAGCCCCAACTGCTGCGACCGGAGGAGAAATTAATCCCACACTTTTTATGTCGCACGTTTCATAACTTGGCGGCAATCGGTTCGAGGGATTCCGTCCCCTTATAGAAAATTGAGATAGAACACACACACTAACAAAAAAAAATTTCAAGTTAAGCCTCGTGCCCATGTTGAGGTAGGGTGGCAGTACGGTAAAGGTTGTCCGGCGAAGACTAGGTTATGTGTCATTTTTGTAAAACATCTTTTTCCCAAAAATGACCACTTCAACATTCCTCCGGTGAATAAGGTGCAACCTTTTCCCCAGGTTTTCCACAAAGCCTTTGTTTTGTAAAAACATATTTTTAGGGTGTCCACTTAGGGACTTATATATTTGGTGGTAATAAATACCATATGGTGGCTATGGGCTTGGTAACACCAAGTATCAACTACTGGCGTAATATATATAATATTAATAGTAGTAATATTCACTCAAAAATAGTTTTTGGAAATCAAGGTTTTGTAAAACCTTTCAGAAGTAAACATGCATGATAGATAATGATAAGTGTAGTAACAACAAGCATCAGGATGGCTTGCCTTAAATCTCTTAATGTCCCTAGCCTTGAAGTAGTTTGAACTTGACGCACAGCTCCACAATTGCTTGTTCTTCTTCTTCGTTTTCTAGCGTCGTGAACGAATAAAAGACACGCAATCAGAACTAAAAGACAAACACTAAACTAAACAACACATACAGCAACCAAACTTATACTAGCGCAATCACTCAAAAATTATCGAGGAAACTACCTCACAAACTCTCAGGGTACAAACTATCGCCGGACAAACATATGGTTCAAAAACCATATCCCACATCTTACATAACATATATGGAGTGGTGTACCACTCTCACACTAAGATATTTAAGAAGCTAAAAATATATCTTGTGAGTACAAAAGGTGAGGTTACTAAAATAACAACAATCTAATCAATAGCAACACCCATGGCAGTGGATATTAACAACACACAAGCAAAACATCACCAAACAAGATCGCTAATAAAATAATGACTAGCTAACAAGATGCTACCTAAGAACAACCACAACACTAGCACAACAAATAACACAAGTAAAATACTCATGCTAAGGTAATCACTCAAACAATTTCCAAATAGCTGGCAAAATACACCACAGATGAATAGACTATTTATTGACTAAGCTAATGTCTACTTGAAGTTATGGAATCCATCAATCATGAAAATTACACAAACAACCAGTAGGTAAAAATCAATGGTAACATGTCATAAAAATAATCTAAAACACAATCATCACACAAGATAATACTCCTATCAAATAATCACAGAAACAGGACTGCATTTAGCATACTAGTATGGAAAATTCTACACAAGCATGCTATAAGGAATACTTATATTCTACAAAGATGGCACAAGCAACTAAAGAATTCATGGCATCATAACAGAAGAAATTACTTCCTAAATATGCTAGAATAAAACATACACTCCTAAAATAAAAGATAACAACACTAGAGCAAATTCATAATATCTAGTGGTGACACTAGCTCATCACTAGGGAAGCAATCAATTCTACAAGGGTGCTTAACTCTAAACAACCAAGTCATGAATGTAAATATACTTACTAAAAGCACACAAACCATACACATGCTAGTAAGCAATACCATAAAATAATTCTATGAAAACATCTATTTAGCATGCATAAACAAATTTCCAGTAATACATGCTTTTCTAAAAGATTAAATAGCAAGCAACCAGGGTATAAACCACACAACCTGTAGCTATGCACTCAATGAAAAGTTAACTAAACCTTTTGAAAAAATCCAAGCACTCAATTAAAAATCATTCACACACCATCTATCAATCACAAGGAAATTATTCTATTAGCAAACAATTTAATTTAGCACACAATAGTGAAGCATTTCTTAACATGATACTCCTAAGGAATATTATGCTAACAAATAGATCACATACAAACATACTAGTATTTACAAAGAAGAAATAAACTTTCCACTTGCATAAGTGAAACAAACAATCTATTTTCCATGGTGGCAAATAACAATCAATCATATAATAAAACATGTTATTTTCACACACATGTATGGTTGGGGATTTTCATCCTCAACGAAGATGCAATGGGACCAGTGGGTTATGGGCCCACTAATACCAAGGCAAAAGAGGTACAAAGCCTCTGGTCACACATGGCAAAAATTAGTATAACAAAAATAAATAAAACAAGGCTATTTATTCTAGTGAAACAATACTAGTGAAACAAATAACAAAGCTTACACATGCTTTGCTATAAAATAACATGTAAGCTAACAGAAGCAATAACTTCAAAATAACAGTACCAAAATGGTACTGAATCCATTTCTAGTATAGCCTAAACCTAGTCAATCAAGCACACAAAGATCTAGCTCACACAATAATCTAAAAATAAAACTAGAGAAATAACCAAATGCTATTCCTACTTTCATTAGACTTTCCAAACATGCGCACACTTTCTAAGTTAGATGTACTGCAAGATAAAAACCTAATAACAAGTGATAACAACTCTATACATGCTAGGAAACAAGATTTAAACAATCACACAATTCATTTCAAACTAGTACACCCTTTCAAACAAAAACAGAAAGGTGATGTTTCCTAGATCTGCTCACCAAAAAATTTCTAGAGCTCCAAAAATTAATATGAGCTAGGATTAGCTAGATCTAGTCAATATCAAACTCATCCAATTGGATTTACTTCAAAAATCATTTTTCAACTCACTCTAAAAATCACAGAAGAGCCTACTGGACGTTTACCAAAATGGATGGCATTTCCATTTGGTAGCTCACCTTGATGTGAGGCAAGGTTCTATGAATAGATATGTTCAAGAGATACCCAAAACATTTTAGTTTGTCCATTTTAGTTATAGATTCAAAAAGTTATGTTCCAATCACTCTCCCAGACATTCTGTGGCAAAACAGTCCTTGTGAGAAAAATAACAGTCCAATCTTAGATCTACCAATTTTATATGGTTGATAAAAGATACTCTTAGGTTCATGATTTTTGGTAGATTTTATTTTGCACGTTTAGCACGGGCTGGGTTCTCTGCGGCGCGGCCCAGCTGCGCTCAGCGCGCGAGCGCGGGCGCGGGAACGCACCGGTTCAAGCGTGGCAGTGGATCAAAGATCCAACGGCGCACGAGCGTCTTCTTCCTCTCCCCTCCTCTCTCTCTCTCTCACACCCGCACGACGGGAAAACGGCGACAGCCAGTAGCTCACCGTGGGGCGACGGCGAGTGGTGACGCGGGCTCGGGGGCGACGGCAGGGGTCGAGGGGCGCAGAGCTTGGACGCGGGCGCGACTCCAGGCGGCGGCGCGACGCAGAGCGTCCACGGCGGCGATGGTGACGGCGGCGAGCATCCTGCAAACGAATGTCCACGAGAGCAAGTCAGGGAAGGCCAGGGGAAGGTGGGGATGTGATCCAGAGCAGTGGAGGGAGTGGGGAAGGGGGGATCGAGCAGAGCCACCTCGAGGCCGTGGTGGTCACCGGTGGCGATCACACGGCTCGTGCACGCTCCCAGGGCTAGGAAGGGCTGGATCTCGAGCTGTGGAGTGTGGTGTGAGTGTGAGGAGTTGTGTGGGGTAAGGGGCAGGCCATAGGAGCCTTGTACTCGGGGGCAAGGGTAAAATGGCCACGGGTGGGCGCGGGGGCATGTCACTGAGCGGCATGAGGGCGCTCTGGGGGGTTTTTGGTCACTCCCATTCGTGCACTGGTTGTCCTAGGCATAGACCACATGGGGGAAAGTCTAAACCTGGCCTTTGGAGGAAAATGGAGGCAAGGGCTAGGTCAAGGAGTCAAAGGTATGGGCTGCCCATACCATTCCACATCACCTCTTCTCTCTCTTGTTTTCCTTCATGTCCAAGGCTTCTAGAAGCAGGTCAAAGCATCCTGGTTCGAGTTAGATATGTGGTCAACACATTAGGCATGGTCACACTTCCAAAATTGCAAAGAAACACAAAGAAACCAATTGATCAAAATTGGTATCTTTTACTGTTCACAAAATTCAGAAAATTCAGTTTAGACTTAGAAAAATTTCTGAGTGTTAAAAACAGATTAAATCCTCAAAAAGTTGAGTTTGTTTTCAAGGTTCAAATGTTTTCCAAAATTTGTTTTCAAAGTGGGAACTTGTTAACAATGTTATAAAATTTCATAAACATCTTTTGAAAACAAATTTGAAATAGTGTAAGGCCATGAACACAATGTGGAAAAAGGTATACTTTCTGTTTTTATCTGCTTTTCAAAAATGCCCTTTTCTGTCTTAATTTTATACCACAAAAACAACAAGCAAAAGATAATTTTTATTTATCCAAAAATAAAACTAAGCTTATGGATTTGTAGTACATATATCAAGGATCAATTAAAAGCCAAGAAAACATAAAATAACAATTTATAGCCTGGTGAAAACAAAGGTAGAATACAGGTACTTGGCTATATTTTTAGAGATTGTTTTCTATAGAAAACTTAAAAGAAAACTTTCATAAATCATTTTGAAAACTTGTTTTATTGGACCCAACAAGGTTAAAAGTTTGTTTTAATATGCAACCAATAATAATCCAAGTCTTGGAATATAAATCCACTCAAGTAATATTAGGAAAAACATCAGGGAAAATACAAGGAAAAATAATATAATTGTTTTTCAGAAAAATTTGGTATTGGTTTTATAAAGAAACAAAACTTGTATTTCAAATATGATTGAGATCATAAACACATGTTAGTTCAAAAAATCTTGTTGTTAGAAAAAAAAATGTTGGCCCTAATTTTTGTCTTCTTGAGCATAGTACAAGATTCCAAAAATTGGGGTGTGACATTATACTTCCTTTTGAAGTTTTTCCCCTTGTACCCGCTGTTTTACTCTCGTCGTAATTCTCTGTTGAGGAGACATTTCTAGTTTGTGTGGTTAGGCGTCCCGAACCTCGAATGGTGGAGACATTGTTCCAGTCTCAGTTTATCCCAATCCATCTTCTTGATATCCTCATTGAAGTATGGTTCTTTGGTTTTGCCATTCCACTGCCTACCATTGGGTTGTCCGCCTATGTCAAAGGCGACGTTCACCTCCTTATGCGACTTTGGAGGATCCTGGGTTGGCTTCCGATCAACTTTTGGTTGTCTTCGATTGTTTATGTGTTGGTTAAATATTCCGCCATTCAGGTCATCTGCCTCCGCGTGTTTGTTGGCAGTTGTCAGCATTGATCCGAGGTTCAGATGGTCAGATGAGGTGATCATGAAACTGAACAATCCATTCCTCAGGACGTTGACGAAAGCAGGCATTGCCTGAAGGTCACTTACCCCTTGCAACTGTTCTTCAATGCAGTCCATCATGACATGCAATCCACATTGGTTGCATTGTCATACTGGACGTAGTTTTGAAGTTCATTCACGCTCTTGGGGTGTTTGTACGTACCCGAAAGTTCTGAGTGAATACCCTAGCCATGTCCTCCTAGCTATTTATGGACTTTGGCGGAAGTCTTTCAATCCATGTTCTTGATCCTTGGATTAGCATTAAGGGCAAGAAACACACTGCTTCTAGATTGGATCCGCCGTTGATTTTCACAGGCATGTGCTAATTTGGCAGCCAAGTGTCTGGGCTAGTGGATCCATCATAACGCTCATGCTTTGCTTTGACTTTGACGAATCCATCCTAGAGTTCCAGATGCCGGATGTTATCGCCAAAGAATGTTGGGCCCAGGTAATTCGCATCCTTTACTGCTTTGAGCGCGTCCAGCATTGCCCATGCATCAGATTGTACGGATCTGGAGTGATGCGAGCCGTCGTTCCTCGAGCGTTTACGTCGAGGTTTGGCGTTCTCGTTTCGACCGGGACATTCTACATTCTGGAGGGCGTTCTTCCTATGTTTCTTCCCCATTATCCCGCCTTGGTGATCGTGAATGCTCCTGCCTATCACGACCAGTTGATCTTCCGTATCTGCCATTGGGATTTTCCGGAGATGGCACATCATCCACCTATGTCTGACAGTGTGGGATTCGTGAGGAGTTTCCTCCTTATGAGATCCTGGGTATTTTTTTCCACTTTTTCCCTGATGTTTTTCCTGACTGGAACTTGTCTTTGACACTTCGTCGTCCCTTTGCAACTTAGCCTTTTCTTTTGGGGCTTTGGTAGCGCTGGAAATGACGGTTGATGTCTGGGTTCTGCAGAGCTGTGAATCGTCAAACAACTTCCCGGAGCGTTTTTTTTCATTTTTTTGCTGGACCATAGCTTGGTGTAGCAGCACGTTGCCATATTTTATCTTGTCTTCCGGCGAGTAGCAATCATCGTTCAGGATGTCATGAGAAACTTCCATGTTTACTGCTGGGGTTCCGAATACGAGTTCACCCTTTGCATTTCCGTGGGCTGATTCCTTCGTCCAGTCGACGGCATGTATCCATCGTCGAGTTGGGTTTTTCAGCATCCGTAGCTTTGACGTTATTTGATTTGACAGCGGTTCGCGTGACCCGCAGTTCGTATTATTTGACGGGAGCCTGGGCCTCCTCGATGTCTTCTTGAGGGCTTTTCAGCTCTTTGCGCCTTTTCTCCAGGTAATCAGCCTGTTTCATTATTAGCTGACATCTGGCTTCCAGGAACTGCGAGGTTCCACTGGATCCACTGGGATTCAGAGTAACGCATACTCGTCATGTTCATCTAGGGTTTCCAGATGTGGTGAGGGTTTTTTCTTCCCACTAGCATTTTTCGTTCCGCTAGGCCTGCCATCTTCGAGCACCGTGTCCCGAATATCCAACTTCCGGGGTTTTGCTGGTAGCTTCCGTTTTGGCAGATCTGTCTTCTGGGGTGGCGGAGGCGGTGACTTGGACTTCGCCTTCTGGAATTGGGCCTCCATAGAGGGCAGATTTTACTTCTAAGCATCCGGCAATGTGATTACCGGCTTTTCAGGGGCTTGCTCCTCCTTGGGGGGGTTTGATCATTCCCATCTGCTGGTTTTGCCAGCGCCATCATATAGACGTTGTTCGAGCATCCGATCGCCTTCGGAACTTTTTCAGCAAAGCCGGTGCCATCATCATCGGAATCAGTTCCGGCTTATGAATCTCGCTTGCCATCAATGACGACAAGTATTGATTCAGGTTCAGGGCTTTCGTTCGAAGGCTCTGCTTGCAGCATGCCCACAAACATAGATCTAGGAACTTGCGTAGAATATTTACTGTAGATCTACACGAGAGATGTGCGTTTTCGTTACCTTTATTGAGTGGGTGGTGGGTGGGAGGAAAAAACTTGCGCCCTCCCTCGAATCCCATCGCCTCAGCCGTTAGCCCGATGAAGATATTGGCGGTTCCGATCGGGATGACGTAGGAGCAGACAATGTGATTGCGCGCCGGCGTTACCGTGTTGTTGTTGACGAGGTAACTGCCATATGGTCCCGGGACGGCGGTTCCAACGGAGATGGTGTCGCTGATGCCGCCCATGGGTCCTACCTTGAAGATCACCCCGGACGTAGCTCGCCCCACGGTGGGCGCCAAATGATGAGTTCCATGATTAGGTTTCGCGGAGGGAGAGCCATCTCAAAGAGGAAGAAGGCTAACATGGGGGAGCACTTGGGGCGAGGACACGGTGTTTACCTAGGTTCAGGTTAGCCGGAGAGGCTCCCTACTTCCTGTAAATCAACTATGACGGCGAATTGCCCGACACAGGTTACAAGCATCTAGGTAGAACGAGTTTAGATCTAATCTGTCTAGGGTTTCTCCCGTCCGACTTTATATAGAGAGTCAGATCAGGTCTTACAGGGATATCAACCGTACAATAACTAAACGTAAAATCTACAGGCATCTGGATCCCAAGATCCAAATGGGCTTGTGGCCATCATTCCGGATGCAGTCCCGCACTTCGTCCCACTTGGGCCTCTCGCTTTGGGCCTGCGCTTCTAGTCCAGCCTTCTAGAAGACGGGAGATACCCCATTCTGGATAATCCCGACACAGGCAGGGGAGCTCCTATTGAGGGACCAGCCTCCTGCTTCCCAGACCCCGAAGAGGACAAGGGATCATGGAGTGGCTCCTCCTCGTGAGGCATCCTTGACGAGGCCTTGGGTGCCCATTGGGCTGGGCCGCAGCAGACGGGCCAGGATACCCTAGTATCCACGGCACCGCCAGTAGCCCCCGGGTCCAAGGCTGACACGTGTACGAAGGAGGCAAGACGTCGTGGGGCGAACTGCTTCCGGGCCAGTTTTGGGCACGCAGCGCGACAGTTCGCGTGCGGTATCCCACAAACCCACGGACGTGGGCGGGAATAGCTCCCTGCGCCATAGCTAGACCGTCATAGGGAGCATAGGAGACCGAGCCCAGGTTCTCCACTCCCCACTTCTCTTTCCGCCGCCTCCCAGATCCCCCTTTTCTCTTTATCTTCTACACAGGCAAAGGCACAACGACCTCTGACCTACGTGACCCAGGGCTTTCGACTTCATCTTCGGGCGCAGACACCATGATCTATGTGCTTGCGACATCAGGCATTGGCCTGGGCAAGATGATGAACATGGTTGTGCACTTGGTGGGCCAGAACTCCAACGAGCATAGGCCGACCATCCTTCATGGGGGTACGGCGGAGCTGGAGGCTATTTCTCCATCGTCGTACCCCTTCTTCTACCGAACCCTTGTCATGGGGCTGGTTCCTCCTTTTCCGCTTCTTCCTCGCCATTCTCGCCCACTACCAGATTCAACTACTCCACCTCCACCACAACTCCATTCTTATCCTCTCCGTGTTTGCCTTCTACTGCGAGGTGTTTCTAGGCGTGAGGCCCTCAATCATCTTCTTCCGCTGCTTCTTTGCCTTGCGCGTGGACACCGGGGACCCCATCGTTGGTGATGTCTCCTTCAACGCTGGTCATGGCCTGGGCGCATTGTTCCCTCAGATGGACCTCCCGAACGAAGTGATCAACTTACACGTGCACTAGTTATACGCAGAAACTTGCGAAGTCAGCAACCTCTTCGAGTTCCACTCCTCATCGCCTTGGAGAAACTCGGGATGGCGTCAGGAGGAGCTTGGCGGTGCCATCATGAACTCGTCAACGGATCATGTGAAGATGATGTATGATGAGGGCCTCACTTTCTCCATGATGGTGAGTGAGTTCATCGAGTAGCGCATCTCCCCTCTCCAGCGCTGCGAGAGGCGCATGTGGCTCTACACCAATCCTGGGGATGCGATGAGGCTTGACTCGCAAGTCCTTACACACCGGACCTTCATGGGAGTGTTCTGCTTCTGGCCGATTCATCGCCGTCGAGACTCCCTCCCAGTGTGGTTCCCCTTATGGCCTCCCGATGGAGGAGAGTGAGGCAATCTTGGTCGTGATGCCACACTACAACCGATGGTCCTCCTTGTCGAGGGAACAAAGTCACGCGAAGATAGTCCGTACACACTAGACTTCACCGAGGATAGCGTTGAGGGCTCCAAGAGGACTGACGCCCTTGACTATGACGCGGACTCGGCGGCCTCTCCTCGAGGAAGCGCCGGGCGATGATGGTCTCCTCTGATGAAGAGGATGATGGGGCCGGAGAGGGTTTTGACGTTGCTCCCTCGCAGTTCTTGCAACCCATTGATAATAAGGACCCGATCATGGCCTCGGATGAGGTCCGCTCGGCGAAGAAACAATGGATTGATGACACATTGCCAAGTGACAGCGATTCTTTCCCCGAGGGACACCTGGCCGCGGCGTACTTATCCAAGGGTGCAAGCCAAGTGTGTGGCGCTACACTGGGAGGTGATGACTCTAGCGCGCATTCCCCATCCCCCTTCGTATCTGGTTGCTAAGATTTTCTAATTTCACAGGGCCCACGGAGAGGACGACATGGCGATGCAGTAGGTGAGTGGACCCAGCCTCACAGCCACGCCTACTTTGGAAATCCCCTCCGGCACTGCCGTGGGAGGCCTGAACACCGCAGATGCTGAGAAGGGTGCCCCCTCACCCTGGGCACGCCCGTAGTTGAGAAGGCGCGCGCCAGCTCGCCTCCGTCGCCCGCCGCGCCTGTGGTTCCGGACCCAGCCGTGGGTGGAGAGGTGTCAGAAGACGCGGCCGAGGAATGGGCCGGCCAGGGCATGGAGCTTGTCGTGGTTGTGGTTGACCCCACGCGGACGGTCGGGCCCTCTGTGCCTCCCTATGCCCCGACGCGAGCGAGGACGTCGAATTTCCACCGGGGGTGCGTAAGCTCGAGGCCGCGCCGGCCATCACCCAGCTAAATCCTTACCATGCTAGCCAGTGAGGACTGCTGGTCCCAGCTGGTTCGTGACTGCCGCGACCCAAACCTCAGTTTGTACGGGTTTGCTGATGACATCGTGAAGTAGGTCAGCGACATTATCCGGTCCCAAGCTAACTCCCAAGTGTCTTCCACGGCCAAGGAGTATGAGCGCCTCGAGCTCCTGGGTAGCCAGATCCGCGAGGTGGTTGCGGCGGGCCACAAGCAGGAGGAGACTGCAGCGAAGACGAGCCAAACGATGCTTGAAGAGGCAGAGCGACAGCGCCAAGATGCCACCGCGGCCCTCGAAGAGACCAATATTAAGTTGGTCGTCGCGCTGGATAGCGGAGAAGAGCTTCGCCTCAAGACGAACCAACATGATCTGGAGGCGGAGGAGTGGACCCGCAGCCGCCAGGAGCGACAGAAAGAGCTTGCTCTTCGTGAGGCACGCTTTGGGTCGCTTGTTGAGAAAATCCAGGCTCAAGAGGAGAGTCTCTCCTCTAGAGAGGAGAAGCTCAACACATCCGAGTGGGACCTCGAGAAGTTGGAAGAGGAGATCGCCCACGTGGAGTTTGATCTTAGTCTCGAGCGCGAGCGCCTCAAGACTATGGATGCTGATGTGCGGATTGTGGAGAAATGTAATCAACAGTCCATCGATGCTTGCAACACTTGACTTGCTTAGGCGAAAGATGAGCGACAGAAGGGGATAAAGGAGAGGGTCAAGGCTGGCTGCGCGGCCATTCACAAGGAGCTCATGAGGGAATTTGGCAAGAAATTCAAGGATCGGGAGAACAAGCTCGTCCAATGGAAGGGGAAGCTGACCGAGGATATCGGGACCCGCAAGAAGGATCTCCGCCGGATCCGCCGGGAGCGCGACGGGGAGAGGAAAGCGAAGGAACGAGCGGCCAAGGAGTCCGCTGATGCCTTGGGGCGTGTTGTTCGTTAGGTTACTCCAAGCGCAGAGTTTGATGTAGAACAACGGCAAGTTTTCCCTTAAAATTAACCAAGGTTATCAAATCCAGGAGGACACGGATGTTCTTCAGGAGGTTGTCAGTGGCACAACTGACGTGGAACCTGCACACAAACAAACACACTAATTTGCCCCAACGAAACAAAGAGGTTGTCAATCTCTCCGGTCTTGTTAAAAACAAAGGGATTAAACGTATGGTGCAGAAAACACTGATGATTGCAGGAAACGGTAGAGAACAGTATGATTGCAGTAGGTGGTTTAAAAATATGAGGAAAATGGACCGGGGTCCAAAGTTCACTAGTGATGTCTCTCCATAAATATTTCTAGCATGTTGGGTAAAAAAATTACAGCTCAACAATTGACAAATAATGAGGGCATGACAATGCAATATATGACAAGATGTTCACTATGAGATTTAACAGGGCATTACAAGAAAGTACATAGACTTGCTATCCAGTGCATCTATTCCTAAATAATTCACCTTCAGGTCAGCATCCGCATCATTCATTGCATGAAGTATTGAGTGTAATGTAAACAATACAAAATACATGTAGACTAAGCATCATTATTTTATCCCTAGTGGCAACAACACATCCACAACCGTGCATGTTTCAGACACTCGAATGCTGATTTCTGGAGGCATGCACCCACTATCGAGCATAAATATTCCCTCTTTGAGTCACAAGCATCTACTTGGCCAAAGCATCTACTAGGAACAGAGAGCATGCAAGATATAAACAACATAGGGATATGGATAAATAAACAACTTTCTCATAGTATCAATATTCATTGGATCCCAGCAAACATAACATGTAGCATTACATAGCAATGATCATGATCATGTAGGGAAGCTCACAAGATCTAAACATGATAGCACAAAGTGGAGAGACTACCATCTAGCTACTTCTATGGACCCGTAGTCCAAAGATGAACTACTCAAGCATCACTCCAGAGGAATACATGGCGGTGTAGAGCCCTCCGGTGATGATTCCCCTCTGCGACAGGGTGCCGGGAAGAGCTTCATGGAATATTGGTCGGATATTTGGGATTTTCGGGGCAGAAGGAATATATAGGCAAAAGGGCGGAGTGAGTGGCTACTCGAGGGGGCCACGCCATAGGAGGACACCGACCAGGGGTGGGCCGCGCCCTGGTGTGGCATAGCCTCCTCCTGGGTCGGTTGCTCCTCCCCTTTGGGCTTCTGGAGTCTTCTATTGTCATATTTGCATACGCTCATTTTTGTCCAATTTCGAGAATATTTTGCGACTAGCTTTTCTGAAAGAGAAAAACAACATAAAACAGGAACTGGCACTGTGGCATCTTATTAATAGGTTAGTCCCAGAAAACGCATAAAAATGCTATGAAGTGTAAACAAAACATGTGGCAATTGATATAATAACAACATGGATCATCAAAAATTATAAATACGTTTGAGACGTATAAAGAATCCCCAAGCTTAGTTCTTGCTCGTCCTTGAGTAGGCAAACGATAAACCAACATAATTTTTCATGAGACAACAAACAAACACAATCTGGATCAAATAGTAATGCAAAGCACATGGACTGAATGAAGTGATCCAAGTCAATGGTCTATAGTTTGCTAACAAGTAAACAAAGAGTAAACAAAATGAATCATATAAGTGTAAACTTTGCTAAGAAGTACTTTGGAGACAATGAGGCTCTAAGAATTTGCATAAATGTTATCTCACAAAGTAATATATTCTAAATAAAGTGTTTGACCGACGCAGAGGAAGATTTAGTTTCAGCATTGGCTTCAACTTTTTTAACACATATATCTCATGGATATTGTCAAGGCAAAATAGAGATATAAAGAAGTAGAAAAACCGACTCAACAATAAAGTAAAAGAAAGGCCCTTCACATAGGGAAATTGGGATTAAATCATGTGCTAGAGCATTTAAGTTTTGAAAAACATATATAGAGAGTATAAAATATTTGACACTCCTCCCAACCTTTGCTATCAGAAACCATGGGTAATCGAATCCTCGGGTGCATGCCAACGATCACATACCATGGAGGAGTGTCTATTTTTTGGGGTAGGTGTGTATGTTAATGGTCAACAAATCATCAAGTAGACAATACATTAAGTCACAAGTTAACTAGACTTTACAAGAGCGGCTCCCATGAAGGACGTTATTTCTACCGTGGTTAGTAGATCATCCCTATTCTCTCTTGTTTACACACTTATGAACTTTGCTTAACTGATAAATCAGGGGCAAAAAGAATAAAGAGAACTCCAAATACATGCCATCATCCTTAGTACAGACAGACTGATTAGGTGCTAAGATCCAAAGTCGAGAGGGAAACAACCCAGATCGTACGCTGAGGTCCCTAAGCAATCACTTAGTGGAAGGAAGTGATCGAGCGATGCCAACCAGGACTGTAGGTCCAGCATAAGAATCTAAACTAAAAAAGCATGTTTACGTGGTCCATAAATAATGGTGACAGAAATCCCTCCTACTGCGCCTCAACTTGGACTGGAGCGTCTCTAGGTATTCAATTAATGGAATATGATGTGAACAAAAGCTGCCACATCCTCAGTCAAGCATGTAGATTGGAAGATAGTCTAGAATCGATTTGGATTTATAGTTTACGCACAAATATCAGATAGGCCAAATCCAAAAATTTCTCTACACTTCTTGATATAACCCAAACCTACTAAGAGTTTTATGTCGAGTGCCAGGAGGGGGCAGATAGGGAACCACGCATGAGGCTAGAAAAGCTAGGATCATGAGCTTGCTCTTCCTACTTTAGGGCAGAAACCACTCCAATCTTTATTTCTCTCAATATGCTGAAAGGTAGATCTCGTTGGGAGTCAAAGTCGGCGACGAACATGTTCGGCCCGACAAGAAGAATATGGCTCGCATCCATATCAACAACATCGCACACGAAATACGAGAATTTCCACCTTGTTGAAGATCTGGTGGTGCTACCCAAAGACTTAAATGAATAGCCATTTTGTAGTAACAAAATTTGGGGCTGGGCACCCCGTAGCCAGCTCTTCTAGCGAATTGGATAAACGGATGTATATGCCACTAGTCCAGGTGCGTAAACTCTAACCGACAAGTGCAATAAAGACCGTCTACCTGCATCATCATGAGCTGGTAAACAGTGACACAAAAAGGGAGTATACGAGTTTTGAATATTTTAAAGGTAGCACATGAAAATTTTACTTGGAGTGGCGGAGAAATACCACATAATAGGTAGTTATGGTGGACACATATGCTATGGATTTGGCTCAAGGGCTTTGGATGCACAAGCGGCATTACCGCTTAGTACAAAGTTTAGGCTAGCAAGGTTTTCAAGCAAACACAACTATCAACCCCTACAACAAGAACTTATACAACAAACATGGTTGAAAAATTACAAGACTCCACATTGTCTTCCTTGTTGACCAAAACCTTTTACTAGAAACTATCTAGCTTTGGAACTACCAATGATGCAAACCAAATATCAACAAGATTTACGGTAGTTCTTCACTAATAATCATTACTTACATGATACATAAGTTTAAACATTACTTACTTGGCAACTTGTAACACCCGGGGGATTTCCCCCCAAAGTAGATTTGCTTGTTTTCCCTTTTGCATTGCATTGCATCATGCATCCTATGCATTGCACCTCGTTTTCAAACCAATTTAAACTCTCAAACATGTCCAAAGTTTCCAATTAAAAATTGCAAACTAAACAACTCAATTTGGTTTCAATAGTTTTGAATTTGAATCAATTAAATTGCTTGTTAATAAAATTCCCTTTTATTAACACCCTAATGGTAAATTCAAGTTTAAATTCAAATCAAATCATTCATACTTGGCATGTTCCAATTGTGGTTTAAAATTAAAAGTTTGCAAACATTTAAATTCAATAAGTTTTCATAGTTGTTTGAGTTTATTGAATAAACTTGGTTATTTCAGAAATTAAATCCTTATGAAACCCTATTTGAAATTCAAATAGAAAATTCAAATCAAATTGGCAATTTGAAATCTTGAAAACAAGTTAACACACTTTGGCTTGCTGCCTTGTAGTTCAATAAGAAATTATTTTAGAATTAAAAGCCCCTAAAACCTATTCCTTTGTCTCTCTCTTTCTTTCCTACAAAAATGTGTAAACAGAAAAGAAAAACAAAAAGATGAGCTGGGGGAGGCAGGCCAGCCCAAAAAGGGCCAGCCCACCTACAACCCCACTCGATCCAGCCCAGCAGCCCAAACCCCCCCTTCTTCTTCGTACGGACAGACAGGAGGGGGATGTCGCTGTCCACCATGGCCCCCACCTCCACCTGCTCCCCCTCCCCTATACCTACCCCCTCCTTTCCCAAACCCTAGCCCCAACCACGCCCTCTCCCTCTCCTTCCTCCATCGCCGCCGCCTTCCTCTTCCTCCTCTGTCCCCCAATTCCTCTCTGCATCTTTTCTGAACCAGTGCAAAACCAAGCCATGGCCGGAAGTTGTGGGCCAGGGCGCCGTGGTTCCGGTCGTCGTCGGGCCCCGGTTCCGGCGGGAATGGAACCGGGGCACATCCGGCTTCTGCTGCCTCGCCTCGACGTGGTCGGAGGGCCACCAGGGAAGCCACGCCATCGCCGGATGCTGCCGCCGATCTGCTGCTCTACTGCTGCTCGACGACAGCGCCGTCCTCCCGCGTCCATCCGCCTTCTCCGACCACCATCCCGGTGAGCTCGCCCCTAGCCTCTCCCCGTCCTCCTCCCGTGCTCTGAGACCCAGCCCTCGAGCTGCAGCCGCCAATTCCCCACCGGAGTTCATCGCCGTCCCCGTCCTCGTCGTTCGTCTGACGGACTGAACTTTGGTGTAAAAATTCAGTTAGCGTATGCAGCCCACCTCAAAACCGCGCGCACACACGATCTGTCAGCAAACGCACACCACCCCAATGGTTCAGACCCTTGCTGCGCGCAGCGCTAGCGCGCGGGTTCGAGTCCCAGCTCTCCCCCTTTTTTCTCTTATTTCCACCCGCGCGCACGGACCCATTGTCATAGGCGCGGTTGCCACTTGGGTTTTCCCCCGCGCGCACGTGGCGCCAGCGTGGCCTGGGCCCGCTGGTCAGCCGCTTGGGCTGGCTGCAGCCCCGGTGGATCTTGTTTCCAGATCCAGATCTGATCCGCACTTTGCACCCAGGCCCCTAGCTTTTTCTGGTTCTGCACAGAAGCCCCTCCACGCACTGTTTCCTTCAAAGCAGGCCCCTGTATTTTGGCAGATTAGCCCCTAAAATTCGTTTGCCCATATCTTTCAAACCCCAACTCCAAACTATTCAAATTTTATATGTTTACCATCCAAAATTTCATGCTCTTTCCAAATACAACATTTGTTTTCTGTTTTGGATAAATAAAATTAATGCAATTACTTAATGCTTTAATTAAATCATTTAAATGGTGAAATTCATAACTTGCTCATTTTAAATCCAAATTCAACAAATGAAACATGTATTCCATCTAAAATTTTGTGTTCTTTCCAAATATAAATTTTGTTATCTGTTTTGAACATTTAAAATAGGTGAAAACAAAAAATGTTTGTTTAAATCATTTAAAATGCCAAAGTTCATAACTTAATAAATAAAATTCCAAACTTGGTAAACAACATATCAAACTGAAGCTATAGTTGTTTTCTTATTGTTTTCATCATCCATGCATCATTCTAATCAACTTTCACATGATGGTTATTTGTAGATCATTTAATTCAACATTAATTCATGGGCTTTTCCATATGCAATCCAAATTGCATATGGGCCCATTTAAATATGTTTACCATGTCAACTAGTTTATCTTTGATGCATCCTTAAATTTGTCATGCATCCATATCTTGATCATGCTGGATCTTTTGCCGTAGAAGTAATTATTGCATCCGGTGTTTGTTCTAGTTCGTTGCTTCTTCCCGGATAGGACGTTGAGATGATGTGAGCGTCGACAAGTTCTTCGGATGTACCTCTACTTGATGGATCTCAGGCAAGTATACTCACTTGCTGCCTATGGCTGCCTTTCATCACTTGTTACCGATTCTTTCTGTTGTTCTTATGCTAGCCTTATGATTCGATGCTTGTGTCTCGATCCTATCATATGTTTACCTTGCAGCCATGATATAGCCTTCCTCCCACTTCCTATTAACTGTTGTTTGTTTACCTTGTTGGCCCTCGTGTCGTAGTTGCATGCTTAGTGTTGTTTGCGCTCAAGTCTTGTTGTCCGTCTTAACACCTGTTTAGTTTGATAGTTGGGTTTCAATTCAATCAACAACATGTTAATGTTTTGGGTAATATTAATTTGATGATAAGGCACCGGCAGGAGGCCCGGCGTGGTTTTGAGGCCTGCTAGTGTCGAACTTAATTAGGAAAAGGGTCTTGTCCTCCGATCCATGATGAGCGCACTAACCGCATCTGGGAAGCGAGTATGGGCGACCCCCGCAATTCTGATTCGATTCGCATCTCGTCCAAATCGCCACACTTAGTTCGGGCTTTCCATTTGATGCATGCATATGCAGGTGCGAGCCCTTGGCGCCAGGGTGGAACTTTTGTAGTCGGCATTTAGGGTGGCGTGGTCTTAGAGTGCTATGAGGGTCCCCCTTTTCTTCGTGGGGGCTCGATTAGCCGCGCACGCACAGCACGTGGTTCTTTGGGCTTGATACGAAGAAGAGTTGGGTTGTGTTGAGTGGCCTGCTTCGTGGGTTTGCTCCCCGCCTGGCGGGTTATTCTTACGTGTACGGCCAAATTGGTGCATCCCTGCAGGGTTAATCTTCTCGAGAAGCCGTGTTGTCCGCGGTTATGGATGACTTGGTGAAAGTGCTGGCTAACAAGTACTCAGACAACTTACACTTAACGATAATAACTTGACTAGTAATATAGATTACCTCCACCATAAAAATGAATGTCACCTTAATCAACCGTGTGAGTTTCCTTGGGTTGCTTCCTTAGTAGGGGGTGACACTGGATGGGTATTGTTTGGTGAGTAGTTACAGTTGGTTCTGATACGCTATCTTATCCCTTTCTTTTAGCCGGATGTTGTAGCGCGTCTCTGTAGTTAGTTAGTGCAGCCCGTTGCCGCTTCTTTGCAATAATCCCTTCCTTCCGTTGTACCCAAAGTATTTTTTATCTTGTGATGATTGGATACGCTGGTATCTTGTGAGTATGGTTTATCCACTTGCCAGTACTTAATCGTACTGACCCACGAATCCATTTCGTGGCTGCATATTCCACATTGCAGTCAACAGGTTTGAAGTCTGACGACGTTAGCTTGGGAATCCCTCCGGCTTGGCCTGGGCAGGGATTGGACGACATCGGTTATCTTCAGGACTCTTAGTCCAATTTGTATCTTGTCCGTAGTCGGACACTATGTTGTTTCTTCCGCTGTTATTTGGATCTTTGTATTGTATCAGTTGTATCCTTGACTCGTTTGAGTCGTCTTGTATATATCTTTTCTGTTGTTGTTGCGGAATATTCGTGAACTGTTGTAATGTTATCACAAGTGGCAACCTGGAATCGGTTATTATGTGGATTTTGGCGGAAATGCTGAAATCTGCATAGTGCCCGACCTCGGGGCGTCACAAATGGTATCAGAGCATGGTTTCCGATTCCCAAAGTTGTTTCGATACGAATGGTTATCGAAGCAACGGGTCCGCAAAGCCTGTAGGATAACCTCGCTAACGGTCGTGTCTTTAGAGTGTCAAAATTGTTTTGCAAAACGTATTTTGAAACGTCTCAATAGGATTCTTGTTTCCTCCTTATCTCTATTCTATTTCTCCTCTCATCTTATTTGTTTTGGAGTCTCTTCCCTTATCTATCTTTCAAAGTGTTAGGATCCTACGTGGGTTGGACGTTTTCTGAGCTTTTAACCTAATAGGTTCGATCTTCGGAAGATTTCTCGACGGAACTACATCGTCGTCAACCCGAGCAAGAATCTCTTGTTAGTGGTGTCGAGAAGCCCTTGTTAGTGGTGTCGAGGAGATCAGCTGGAAGCATGAAGAATCGATAGTCGAACTTCTTCTCCCTCCCGGGTTAGTGGGTGGATTACGAGGGCAAAATCCCTTGTTAGTGGTGTCGTTTGTAACACCCGGGGGATTTCCCCCAAATAGAAACTTCGTTGCTTTTTCTTTTTTGCATGGCATTGCATCATGCATCATTGCATTGCACTTTGCTTCAAACCATTTTTTTGAAAAATTCAAAACCAATTTAAAAATTCAAACATGTTCCAAATGGTTTCAATTAAAATTGCAAACAAATCATTTTGGGAATTGGAAATAATTAAAAATGTTTGGGTTTCAAATTGGTATTAAATAAACCCCTATTTGAGTTCAAGTTTGCAAATTCAAATAATTTGTGAAATTGAAATTTTGAAAAACAAACTTTTGTGCAACTGGGCTTTTGACTTGTTTAACCCACTAAAAATATTTTTGGAATAAAACCCTAAAGTTTTACTTCTCCAATTCTTTCCCTTTCGTTTCTACAAAAAAAAAGAGAAGAGAAAATTAAAAACAAAAAGATGAGCTGGGGGAGGCAGGCCAGCCCAAAAAGGGCCAGCCCACCTACAACCCCACTCGATCCAGCCCAGCAGCCCAAACCCCCCCTTCTTCTTCGTACGGACAGACAGGAGGGGGATGTCGCTGTCCACCATGGCCCCCACCTCCACCTGCTCCCCCCTCCCCTATACCTACCCCCTCCTTTCCCAAACCCTAGCCCCAACCACGCCCTCTCCCTCTCCTTCCTCCATCGCCGCCGCCTTTCCTCTTCCTCCTCTGTCCCCCAATTCCTCTCTGCATCTTTTCTGAACCAGTGCAAAACCAAGCCATGGCCGGAAGTTGTGGGCCAGGGCGCCGTGGTTCCGGTCGTCGTCAGGCCCCGGTTCCGGCGGGAATGGAACCGGGGCACATCCGGATTCTGCTGCCTCGCCTCGACGTGGTCGGAGGGCCACCAGGGAAGCCACGCCATCGCCGGATGCTGCCGCCGATCTGCTGCTCTACTGCTGCTCGACGACAGCGCCGTCCTCCCGCGTCCATCCGCCTTCTCCGACCACCATCCCGGTGAGCTCGCCCCTAGCCTCTCCCCGTCCTCCTCCCGTGCTCTGAGACCCAGCCCTCGAGCTGCAGCCGCCAATTCCCCACCGGAGTTCATCGCCGTCCCCGTCCTCGTCGTTCGTCTGACGGACTGAACTTTGGTGTAAAAATTCAGTTAGCGTATGCAGCCCACCTCAAAACCGCGCGCACACACGATCTGTCAGCAAACGCACACCACCCCAATGGTTCAGACCCTTGCTGCGCGCAGCGCTAGCGCGCGGGTTCGAGTCCCAGCTCTCCCCCCCTTTTTTCTCTTATTTCCGCCCGCGCGCACGGACCCATTGTCATAGGCGCGGTTGCCACTTGGGTTTTCCCCCGCGCGCACGTGGCGCCAGCGTGGCCTGGGCCCGCTGGTCAGCCGCTTGGGCTGGCTGCAGCCCCGGTGGATCTTGTTTCCAGATCCAGATCTGATCCGCACTTTGCACCCAGGCCCCTAGCTTTTTCTGGTTCTGCACAGAAGCCCCTCCACGCACTGTTTCCTTCAAAGCAGGCCCCTGTATTTTGGCAGATTAGCCCCTAAAATTCGTTTGCCCATATCTTTCAAACCCCAACTCCAAACTATTCAAATTTTATATGTTTACCATCCAAAATTTCATGCTCTTTCCAAATACAACATTTGTTTTCTGTTTTGGATAAATAAAATTAATGCAATTACTTAATGCTTTAATTAAATCATTTAAATGGTGAAATTCATAACTTGCTCATTTTAAATCCAAATTCAACAAATGAAACATGTATTCCATCTAAAATTTTGTGTTCTTTCGAAATATAAATTTTGTTATCTGTTTTGAACATTTAAAATTGGTGAAAACAACAAATGTTTGTTTAAATCATTTAAAATGCCAAAGTTCATAACTTAATAAATAAAATTCCAAACTTGGTAAACAACATATCAAACTGAAGCTATTGTTGTTTTCTTATTGATTTCATCATCCATGCATCATTCTAATCAACTTTCACATGATGGTTATTTGTAGATCATTTAATTCAACATTAATTCATGGGCTTTTCCATATGCAATCCAAATTGCATATGGGCCCATTTAAATATGTTTACCATGTCAACTAGTTTATCTTTGATGCATCCTTAAACTTGTCATGCATCCATATCTTGATCATGCTGGATCTTTTGCCGTAGAAGTAATTATTGCATCCGGTGTTTGTTCTAGTTTGTTGCTTCTTCCCGGATAGGACGTTGAGATGATGTGAGCGTCGACAAGTTCTTCGGATGTACCTCTACTTGATGGATCTCAGGCAAGTATACTCACTTGCTGCCTATGGCTGCCTTTCATCACTTGTTACCGATTCTTTCCGTTGTTCTTATGCTAGCCTTATGATTCGATGCTTGTGTCTCGATCCTATCATATGTTTACCTTGCAGCCATGATATAGCCTTCCTCCCACTTCCTATTAACTGTTGTTTGTTTACCTTGTTGGCCCTCGTGTCGTAGTTGCATGCTTAGTGTTGTTTGCGCTCAAGTCTTGTTGTCCGTCTTAACACCTGTTTAGTTTGATAGTTGGGTTTCAATTCAATCAACCACATGTTAATGTTTTCGGTAATATTAATTTGATGATAAGGCACCGGCAGGAGGCCCGGCGTGGTTTTGAGGCCTGCTAGTGTCGAACTTAATTAGGAAAAGGGTCTTGTCCTCCGATCCATGATGAGCGCACTAACCGCATCTGGGAAGCGAGTATGGGCGCCCCCCGCAATTCTGATTCGATTCGCATCTCGTCCAAATCGCCACACTTAGTTCGGGCTTTCCATTTGATGCATGCATATGCAGGTGCGAGCCCTTGGCGCCAGGGTGGAACTTTTGTAGTCGGCATTTAGGGCGGCGTGGTCTTAGAGTGCTATGAGGGTCCCCCTTTTCTTCGTGGGGGCTCGATTAGCCGCGCACGCACAGCACGTGGTTCTTTGGGCTTGATACGAAGAAGAGTTGGGTTGTGTTGAGTGGCCTGCTTGGTGGGTTTGCTCCCCGCCTGGCGGGTTATTCTTACGTGTACGGCCAAATTGGTGCATCCCTGCAGGGTTAATCTTCTCGATAAGCCGTGTTGTCCGCGGTTATGGATGACTTGGTGAAAGTGCTGGCTAACAAGTACTCAGACAACTTACACTTAACGATAATAACTTGACTAGTAATATAGATTACCTCCACCATAAAAATGAATGTCACCTTAATCAACCGTGTGAGTTTCCTTGGGTTGCTTCCTTAGTAGGGGGTGACACTGGATGGGTATTGTTTGGTGAGTAGTTACAGTTGGTTCTGATACGCTATCTTATCCCTTTCTTTTAGCCGGATGTTGTAGCGCGTCTCTGTAGTTAGTTAGTGCAGCCCGCTGCCGCTTCTTTGCAATAATCCCTTCCTTCCGTTGTACCCAAAGTATTTTTATCTTGTGATGATTGGATACGCTGGTATCTTGTGAGTATGGTTTATCCACTTGCCAGTACTTAATCGTACTGACCCACGAATCCATTTCGTGGCTGCATATTCCACATTGCAGTCAACAGGTTTGAAGTCTGACGACGTTAGCTTGGGAATCCCTCCGGCTTGGCCTGGGCAGGGATTGGACGCCATCGGTTATCTTCAGGACTCTTAGTCCAATTTGTATCTTGTCCGTAGTCGGACACTATGTTGTTTCTTCCGCTGTTATTTGGATCTTTGTATTGTATCAGTTGTATCCTTGACTCGTTTGAGTCGTCTTGTATATATCTTTTCTGTTGTTGTTGTGGAATATTCGTGAACTGTTGTAATGTTATCACAAGTGGCAACCTGGAATCGGTTATTATGTGGATTTTGGTGGGAATGCTGAAATCTGCATAGTGCCCGATCCCGGGGCGTCACACAACTCAAAACAATTGACAAGCATCTAATTACTCAAGACAGTGATCTACAAGACTTATGTAAGCAGTTTATTATACCATACCATATGCAACATTTTCTGTTCCAACCAAACACCAATCAACTTATTTATAAACTCTCCAAACAAATATAAGTGAAGCAAGAGAGTACTTTCTTCAAAAGAAACTAATAGCTCTGACAAGAGATATATGAAAATAGAGAGCTAAAAGTTCTTGCAGTAGCAAATAGGAATACTTAATAAATATAAGCGAAGCACAGGAGTATTCTAATGAAAAAGCGGAGCGTGTCTCTCTCCCAAACAAGAATGCTAGGATCCAACTAGTATAGAGCAGCAAACAAAACATAAACAAACTGAAAACAAAAACACACTAACGCTCCACGCAAAGTGCACAAGATGTAACCGAATAAAAATATAGTCTCACTAGAGGTGACATGATAATTTGTCGCTGAAGAAGGGGATGCCTTGGGCATCCCCAAGCTTAGACGCTTGAGCTTTCTTGAATATGTGTCACACCCCAGTTTTTGGAACCTTGTACTGTAGTTCAAGGAGACAAAAATTAGGGCCAACAAATTTTTTTCTAACAACATGTTTGTTTGAACCAACATGTGTTTATGATATTAATCATATTTGCAATGCAAGTTTTGTTTCTTTATAAAACCAATATAAAATATTTCCTGAAAAACAATTTCTATAATTTTTCCCTGATGTTACTTGAGTGATTTTTATTCCAAGACTTGGATCATTCTTGGTTTCATATTTAAATAAACTTTTAGCTTTGTTGGATCCAAGAAAACAAATTTCAAAATGATTTATGGAAGTTTTCTTTTAAGTTTTGCATAGAAATTATTCCCTGAAAATATAGCCAAGTACCTGTTTTCCACCTTTGTTTTCACTAGGCTATAATATTCCTTTTTGTGTTTTCTTGACTTGTATTTGTTCCTTGTTATATGAACTACATATCCATAAGCTTGGTTTGATTTTTGGAACATTAAAAATATTCTTTTGCTTGTTGTTTTTGTGGAAGAAAAATAAGGCAGAAAGTTGCATTTTTAGAAAACAGAGAAAAACAGAAATTACAACTTTTTTCACTTTGTTTTCACGGCTTTAAACTATTTCAATTTTTTTTTCAAAAGATGTTTCTCAAAGTTTAAAACATGTTTAACAAACTCCAACTTGTAAAACAAATTTTGGAATCCATTTACTCTCTGAAAACATTCCAAACTTTTTGCTCATTTCATCAGTTTTCCAACACTTCGAAAAATTACCAAGTGTAAGCTGAATTTTCTGAAAAAATTTTTTGGAACAGTGGCAGATACAGTTTTGGACAGATGTTTTATTTGCTTTTTATTGCAATTTTGGAAGTGAGACTTTCTCACATGGGTTTACCAAGGTTTATACTCCACCTAGGATCCTTTGTTTGCTTCTAGAAGGTTTTGGTGTGGATTTTTGCAAGTGAGAGAAATAAGGGGGACAAAGATGATGTAGCATGGTATGGGCTCCCATACCTTGGCTCTTGTGGTCACCTCTTGCCTCTCCTCCACCCCAAGGGCCATGTTTGACTTTCCCCTTTTTTTACCTTGCCCCTTTACATGGTTTCTTGGCATTGCTATGTCGAAAACACCCCCAGGGCGCCCCCTTGCCAACCTTGGACATCAACCCGAGACCCACCCTTGCCCTTGCATGCACCCCCGTGGCTATAAGCCCCCAAGTCCGTGTCCCTTTCGCCACTAG
Organism: Alopecurus myosuroides; assembly: GCA_028641055.1. NCBI lineage: Eukaryota > Viridiplantae > Streptophyta > Magnoliopsida > Poales > Poaceae > Alopecurus > Alopecurus myosuroides. The sequence continues at coordinate 307,585,866 of CM054057.1, read as the reverse complement.
CTACCTCACCACCCCACTCACTCCCCAAGCAAAGTAAAGAAAGTCCCTAGTCCCTTGTAGCCGCCCCGAGCTCCAAAACCGCCGCCGGCCACCGAGCTCGAGCCCGAGGTGGTGCACTCTCCATGGCCCCTCCCAACCCTTGTTCTCTCCTCCAATGAGCTCCCTGTAGCCTATGGATGCGCCCTGACCCCTCCCCATGCTTGGTTGCTTGCAGGATCGCCGCCGCGGGCGCTCGACCGTGCGCCATCACCGGGAGCCACGCCCGACGCCGCTGCCCATACACCACGACAACCCCGAGCCCCTGCACCTCCCCCAAGCCCGCGCCGCCCCTCTCCGAGCCCTCTAGGTGAGTCGTCATGCTGTCGTTGCCCTTCAGCCGCTCGGGAGAGAGATAGAGAGAGGAGGAGGAGAGGAGGAAGAAACGTCGGGAGGCGTTGAACGTGAGTTTTCCCGCCCGCGCTCGCGCGCGCGCAACCCCGCTGGGCCGCTTCGCTGCCTAGTTGGGCCGCGCCCGGGAGAAGTGAGCCCGCCCCCTGTGTGTTGTTTTCTTTTTTAAAGAAATCAACAAAAAATTGCTTGATCACTTTGGCCCTGTTAAAATAATTTGAGTGCAAGATATTTTCTACAAAAATTCACAGTAGTAATTTATTGTTTTCTTAACCATGTCCAATTGGTAGATCTACTTTTGCACTTTTATTTTTGCTTTAGAAATTGTTTTGCCACAGACTGTCTGTGGGACCATTTTAGACATAACTTTTTGTGAGTGTCTCTATTTTTGTCAAACCAAATTGTTTTGTGTAGCTAGTGAGTAGATCTATCATTAGGACTTGGCCTCATATCAAGGAGAGTTACCAAATGGAGATGCCATCCATTTTTGTAAACGACCAGTAGGCTTTTCTAGGATTTTTAGAAGGAGTTTAAAAATGATTTTTGAGGTGAATCCAATTGGATGAGTTTGTGTGCGACTAGATCTATGTAATCCTAGCTTGGGTGAGTTTTTAGATCTTTAGATTATTTTTGGTGAGCCTTTTTAGATACAGCAGCTTTTCTGTTTTCTTGTTTATGTGTGTTTTTGTTTGAAATCCAATGTTTTAGTATGTGAGACTTGTTTCCTAGCATGCATAGTTGTGTTACTACTTGTTATTAGGTTGTTTTCTTGCAGTACAACTACCTTAGTAAGTGTGTGCATGATTGGAATCATTTGGTTATAGAAATAGCATTTGTTTGTTTTCTAGTATTTTTTTTTTGACTAGATTGTGTGAGCAAATCTTTGTATGATTGTGCACCTAAGTTTTTGATGTGGTTGAGTTGAGTCCAGTACCATTTTGGTACTGTTATTTTGGTGTTATCATCTCTGTTAGCTTGTATTTTATTTTGTAGCAAAGCATGTGTAACATTTGTTGTTTGTTTTCACTAGTATTGTTTTCACTAGCATAATAGTTGTGTGATGATTGCTTTGATAGATTAATTTTGTCAAGTGTAACCAGAGGCTTTGTTACCTATTAATTCCTTGGTATTAGTCGCCCCATAACCCACTGGTCCCATTGCATTTTGGTTAGGGATGCAAACCCCCTACCATACATTTGTGTGCTAGTAGCATATACTTTCATATGTGTGTTTAATATTTTCCACCAAGGAAAATGGTTGTTTGTTTTACTTGTTTGATTGAAGTGTTTAGTTATACCTTGTGAATCCTAGTATGTTTAGTGGTGATGCATTTCTTGATAGTATGTTCCCTTGGGAATGTCATGTTAAGAAATGTTTAACCATTGTTTGATGGTTTTGAACATTGTTTGCAAATAGAATGTTTTCCTAGTGATTGATAAATTATGTGTGGATAGATTTCCTTGAGTGTTTGGATTTTTGAAAGTCTTTAGTTGATGTGCTGTTAGTAGGTGTATTTACATTCATGTATTGCTTGTTTTGGAAAGTGCATCCTTGTAGTGTTGTTTGCATCTCTAGTGATGAACTAGTGTCACCACTAGGTATTATGAGTTGCTCTAGTATTGTTGTCTTTTTATTTTATGAGTGTATGATTATTCTAGCATGTTTAGGATGTTGTTACTTCTGTTATTTTGACATGAATTGTGTATTTGCTTGTTGCTATTAAAGGTAGAATGCAATTATTTCTTATAGCATGCCTGGGAAGATTTCTCATACTAGTATGCTATTAGTGCACTCATGTCATTGTGTTATTTTCTAGCTTTGTTATCTCTTGTGAGTATCATGTTTTAGAGTGGATCTCATGACTTGTTTCCATTGATTGAGTTAATGTTTTGTTTGTTTAGTTTCATGATTGATGGATTCCTTAACTTTGGAGGTAGACTTAAGCATAGACAGTGACTAGCTTATTCTTTTGTACTATGTTGGTTTGTTGTTAGGAGTTGTTTGAGTGTTTACCTTAGCATGAGTATTGTACTTAGGTTATTGTTGTGCTAGTGTTGTTGTTGTGCTTAGAAGTATCTTGTTATCTATGAATTAGTTTAGTGATAAACTATGTGGTGATGATTGTGTGTGTGTTGTTAATACCCACTGCCATGGGTATTGCTTTGATTGATTGTTATTATTTTAGTAGTCTCACCTTTGACACCACAAGCTATATTTTTATGTTCTTATGTATCTTGGTATGAGAGTGGTACACCCACTCGATATATGATATATAAGATGTGGGGTATGGTCTTCTCAACCATATGTTTGTTTGATGATAGTTTTGTACCATGAGAGTTGGTGAGATAGTTTTCACAGTAACTTTTCGAGCGTTTACGCTAGTATAAAGTTTTCTTGCTGTATGTATTGCTTTGTTTAGTTGTTTGCCCTTCTTTAGTTCCGAGTGTGTGTCTTTTATTCTTTTACGACGTTAGAAAACGAAGGAAAAGAAGAAGCAGTTGTAGAGCTGTGCGTCAAGTTCAAGCTACTTCAAGGCCAGGGACACTAAGAGATTTAAGGCAAGCCATCCTGATGCTTTCTACTGCACTTATCATTATCTATCATGCATGTTTTACTTCTGAAAGTTTTACAAAATCTTTGATTACCAAAAACTATTTTTGAGTGACTACTACTACTATTAATATTATACTATTACCATGCCAGTAGTTGATACTTGGTGTTACCAAGCCCATAGCCACTATATGGTATTTATTACCACCAAAAGTATAAGTCCCTAAGTGGACACCCCAAAAATGTGTTTTTGCAAAACAAAAGCTTTTAGGAAAACCCGGTGGAAAGACGAAGGCGTATCCACTGGAGGATTGTTGAAGTGGTCATTTTTGAGAAAAAGTGCTTTTACAAAAATGACACATAACCTAGTCTTCGCCGGACAACTTTACCGTACTGCCACTCTACCCCAATATGGGCACGGGCTTAACTTGAAGTTTGTTTTTGTTAGCATGTGTTCTATCTCAATTTGCTATAAGGGTCGTCGTGCCCTCGAACCGATTGTCGCTAGGAGGGGAATACGGGACATAAAAAGTGTGGGATTAAGTTCTCCTCCGGTCTTAACAGTTGGGTCTCTTGTCATGGCGAGGTGGGACCTGTTGCCGGGGAGATTACACTCAACTGAAGAGATAGGCAGATTGTAGCTTGAACATAGTGGATGGTTAGGATCGGTTATCTGATGTTTACATACTGTTGTTACAGTCCGTGGTTGTTCACGACGGATGTACTGAATCTGGTGGATTGTGTACACCTCTGCAGAGTCAAACTATTCTGAATAGCCGCGTCCTCGGATATGGACAGTTTAATGGCCATTTAGCTAGCATTTTGTCAATGTTTTCAAAAAGGAGTTTTCAAAACGGAGTTGGACTTATGATGTAATGAAAGAAGGAACCTTGTACCGTGGAGGTACCGTTGATGAAAAGCCAGGAGTTGTTTTACAAGAAGTTTTGCAAAGAGAAAACTTTCTTTTAACAAAGTTTTACAAAACCTCTCGTACATGTGATATCTACAAGAGAAAGAAAACTATATTATTTTATTTTGAAGTATCTTCTTCAACAAAGATACAGAGTTTTTCAAAATCAACTATGATATATCTTTCATATATCATGGATAGTGAACCCTATGTACAGCCTACCTATTACACCATATAAGCATACTTGCATTTGGTAAGTTACATGATGGGTGTGTTGCTGAGTACATTCAAATGTACTCATATTGGTTTCGTCCCTGGTATTTACTTTTTAGACATCGAGAAGGAATCTCAGGAGGAGATCTACGAGGAGGAGTACTGCGCTGATGGACTTGCGAACTAGGATTGTCTCCCGGTCAGCAGCTTGTAGGTTAAGGCGTGACTTGGGCTCTATTACGTTTGTGTGTTTTAGTCTTCCGGTGTGTGTATTGTGTGTTTGCCCTACGTGGCAATTGTGTTAGACTTGGTCATGTGATCATGTACCTTTTGTAAGTGTTTTGTGTAATCGTGTAATGGATATTGTATATGTGTACCAACTTGATATGTTGTTCATGACTGGTGTGATCTGGGATCGTGAATGTATGCATATCGGAGGTGTCCTTGAACATTGGTTCTGGGGGACCTTACAATATGTCGGGGAGGTCCAGAGGAGCTTCCCCAATCTTAAGCTTTTCACTCTTCTTGATCTTTCGTTATCGTCCGTCTCGCTTAACACTTGAAAACTTCCTTCACATCAAAACTTCAATGTTTTTCTAATTAGAGGGGTTAGTGCATTAAAAATAAATAATCTCACTTGGTTCCTTTTGGACAAAAGTTCATCAGAAAATACTTTCAAACATTAGCTATTATTACTAGCATTAAGTGAAGCTCTTTCACCCTAAAAGAATCTACTCAAAACTCGTAAAAGAGAGAATGGAAAATAAAGACAGAATCTGTCAAAACCAGAACAATCCGTAAAGATGATTTTTTTGTGGTACCTACATTGCTCAGATCGAAAAACTTTAGCCTAACAAAATATAGCTACATATATCAGGAATACGCACAAAACATTTTAAATCAAAATCACTTTCTGATAAGTGTGTGGAATTTTTTCTAGTGAATAGTAGAAATATGTTCCTACGCAGTAATCCCTAAAAGTACCTTCTAGTCATCAGATACTTTTCTTTGCACAAAAAACAGCAAATAAAAGATACAAAATGTTGTTACAGAAGCACCAATCATCTTTAATCAACAAACCAAAAATAACAGAAAATAAAAAACAATGGGTTGCCTCCCATAAGAACTTCTCTTTAACGCCTTGTAGCTAGGAACAAGTAGTGAATCAAGTATTATCAAGTTTAGAAATTTTCCCAAAGAAAGCTCAGAAGTTTTTTTAACGACGCAAAGTATGCTATCTATGTAAGTTTCTGAATCTTCTTTTTCACTTCTTTTAGGTTCACTACTTTCATCAAAAGGATTTTCAGGTAGAATCCACCCAAAATTATTCTCTAAAGCTACATGCATAGCTATAAGTTTAAAAGGAATAGGAACCTCTAGTTCTTTTTCAATAAATTTTTTGTAGAATAACTTGCTCTATCATTTTCCACAGATTCAAGAGTTCTTTTAATATCAGCATAGAAAGAGAACATTTTGTATTTAGCAAAGATTTTTCTAGCCTCCTTAGCCACATCATCAAATTCATTAAATAAAGTTTCTAGCACAATTTTTACTTTTCACCATCCTCCATATCATAGAGTTTAAGAAACATTTGTTGCATAACAGGGTGAAGGTTAACAAACCTAGCTTCTAGCATGTGCGCCAAAGAAGCTATAGCAATTTCATAATTGTGGGCTAGCTCCACGAGAGATCTATCTTCAAAATCATCATGTCTCCTTACAAAATTAAGTAATTGTTCAATATTATTTTTCACAATAATAGATCCACTTCCTACCTTCATTTCTTTGGCAGTGAATTTAGGCAACAACATGATGAAAAAACAAACAAAATTGAAAATAAACTAAATGCAGGAATCATTTATTTTTTTGTGTTTTTGGGTTTTCGAGAAAAAAAAGTAAAGCAAAAATAAAACAAGCAAGACAGAAACAAAATAAAGTGCTTGGAAGTGTGAGACTCTCCTATCTGGAGATTCCAGTATCCCCGGAAACGGCGCCAGAAAGCTTGATGCCTTGGGGGCGTGTTGTTCGTTAGGTTACTCCAAGCGCAGAGTTTGATGTAGAACAGCGACAAGCTTTTCCTTGAAATTAACCAAGGTTATCGAATCCAGGAGGACACGGAGGTTCTTCTGAAGGTTTCAGTGGTGCAATTGACGTGGAATCTGGACACAAACAAACACACTACTTTGCCCCAACGAAACAGAGAGGTTGTCAATCTCTCCGATCTTGCTGAAAACAAAGGGATTAAACGTATGGTGCAGAAAACAGTTATGATTGCAGGAAACATTAGAGAATAGTATGATTGCAGTAGGTAGTTCAATAGTATGAGGAAAATGGACCGGTGTCCATAGTTCACTAGTGTTGTCTCTCCATAAATATTTCTACCATGTTGGGTAAAAAAATTACAGCTAGGCAACTGACAAATAATGAGGGCATGACAATGCAATATATGACAAGATGTTCACTATGAGATTTAACAGGGTATTACAACAAAGTACATAGACATTCTATCAAGCGGATCTATGCCTAAATAATCCACCTTCGGGCCAGCATCCACATCACTTCCAGTATTAAGTCGCAAACAACCGATTATTGCATGAAGCATTGTGTGTAATGTAAACAATGCAAAAGACACGTAGACTAAGCATCATTATTTTATCCCTGGTGGCAACAACACATCCACAAGCGTGCATGTTTCAGTCAATCGAACGCTGATTTCTAGAGGCTTGAACCCACTATCAAGCATAAATACTCCCTCTTGGAGTCACAAGCATCTACTTGGACAAAGCATCTACGAGCAACGGAGATCATGCAAGATATAAGCAACATAGGCATATGGATAAATAAACAACTTGCTCATAGTATGAATATTCACCGGATCCCAGCAAACACAACATGTAGCATTACAGAACGATGATCTTGATCATGTACGATCTAAACATGATAGAACAAAGTGGAGAGACTATCATATAGCTACTTCTATGGACCTGTAGTCCAAGGATGAACTACTCACGCATCACTCTGGAGCCAGGCATGGCGGTGTAGAGCCCTCTTGTGATGATTCCCATCTCCGGCAGGGTGCCGGGAAGAGCTTCAAAACCCTCCCGAACTAGGGCTAACAACGACGGCGGTGTCCTGATGTTTCATGGAATATCGATCGGGTATTTAGGTTTTTTGGGACAGAAGGAATATATAGGAGAAAGGGTGGCGTCGGTGGCCAACCAAGGGGCCGACGCCACAAGAGGGTGCCGAGCAGGGGTGGGCCGTGCCCTGGTGTGGCATGGGCAACTCTTGGGTCTGTTTCTTCTCCCCTTCGGGAAACTGGAGTCTTCCTTTTTAATATTTGCGTACGCCCATTTTCGTCAGATTCCGAGAATATGTTGCGACTAGCTTTTCTAAAAGAGAGAACCAGGAGAAAACAGGAACTGACACTATGGCATCTTGTTAATAGGTTAGTCCCAGAAAATGCATAAAAATGCTATGAAGTGTACACAAATCATGCGGCAATTGATATAATAACAACATGGATTATAAAAAATTATAGATACGTTTGAGACGTATCTGCTGAGCTCCACCAAGCTGACCCAATTGCCCTACAGGAGCAGATTGACCCGCTCGTCGAGGGGGGCAAGGAGCGTCGGGAATCCGCCAGACATGTGCGGGAACTGAAGCTCCAATTTGAGGAAATGTTCCATCGGGCGGTCCGTAGTGCCCGTGCCATCGCCGAGTGCCTACGCGTCAACATGCCAGACTTCCCGATCGAGCACGACGCTGCCAGTTGCACCCACTTCTTCTTGCGGTTCTGCAACGCGCTTGAGGAGGAGGTCTATGACCTAGGAAACATCCTTAATGAGGAGTGCCACCAGCTTCTGTTAAAGGAAGTCACACACGCCTTCTCCCAGCTCCTTCGCGCCGATCCCTTATTTGACTTCGACAAGTTTTCGGCGCCCATCCATGACGACCTCCAGGAGTCTCTCCAGTGCAAGGTGTGTGAAGACCTGATCGCCTTCTCCGAGGCATTTAACTCGCGAGGAGGTGCGGAGCAGCCAGGCGGCCGGTGTCGAGGATGACGCAGGGGCATCCTGGGGTGAAGGAGGAGGCTCCGAACACCATCATTCTTCCGGCTGAAGGATGTCTTTGTGCTCCTGATGCATGCAGTAGAGAATAGGTGAGCGATCATGAACATTATGAGTTTGTCAAGGATTCTCTACATCTCCTCTTGTCATCTTTCCTGTATGTGTCGCTGAATGTTCCTTGTGGAGAAACTTAGCTTTTTGGTAAGTGGAGTCCTTTGTCGAGGTAGTGCCTGCGGAGGGTCTCTTGAGAGAGTTTTCTTGTGTTCCCCGTGAGGGACTTCTTGTCGTTTCCTCGTGGCGGATCTCTCCTGGTTTCTTGTGGAGGATATCCTCAGGTCCCTTGTGGAGGATTACGCGCTTTGCTCCGAAGGAATGTAAATGCCTGCAACCATTCATATCTTGGCAACGACGTGTGTTTGTCCATTTCTTTGTGAGCATCTCGTGAGGAGACCTACGCCAAGGGACTTGGCGAGGTGTTGTGTACAATAGCGACATGTACACACACACCATCCCAACCCCGCTCGCGGGATGCTCTCGCGATGACAATGCACTCGCGCGCCTCTTGAGAGGAAAGTATGCTTGCTGAGATGAATGCACATGAGTGTGTTGGATGCAGAGATGCATGCATGCCAGAATGCAAAGAGAGAATTGCTTGGGAAAGCAACCAAATTTAGTGCTAGGGTGAGGCATTGTTGATGGGGGGGATAATAACCCGGTAGGCCAACTCCAAGGCTTAACCCGGCCCAAAGAACACGGTGCGCAATCTGGTTAAGAGTAATGAAGCTTCTGGAAGGCCCAAAAGTTTGTAGGCTTCGTGACCCGGATTGTGGGTTACGATAAGGAAAGTTAGGGTTTGTAAGCGGTGTCCGGGTAGGATTCAAGCTGCGCCTTGGGGAATAGGGCCAAGGGGGTATGGGTGCTTTATAAACCGACCCCTAGGTCTAGTTTAAACAGAGATCTAAGAACCCTAGCAATATCGCTTGATATCGAGCATCTAGTGTAATCCCAGAGTTGAGTTATTATATCAAGATCGGAGACTCGGCGACTTTGATTGCCGGCTACCAGATCGAGTTGCACCATGTTTTCCTCTGAGCTAAACCCTCTCCCAAACGCATGTGTCGTCTTGCCCCAAGATCAGTTACCCCCGGTAACGTCTGCCGTGATTATCCCACGACAGTTGGCGCCCACCGTGGGGCCTGCGTCCAAAGGTGTTTACATCACGGGAGAAGCTCGGAAGAACATGGAAAATCTTGTCGTGGGCGAGATCTACATCGACCGCGAAGGAGAAAAGATGGTGGACGATTCCGGCTGGGGGCCAGAGTCGGATCACCTCGAGTCCGGATCTATGGTGACGATCGGCCGGATCAACATCTTCGTCGGTATGGTACGTACGCCTGATTTAAAAGGACAATATCATGTGCATACTACAGGAACTTCTAGCAGGAACAAAGAGACATTAAAGCAAGCGACAAATTCGGTTTCGTCGGCCGTGCCGGGATACCTTAGATGGGCGGAACAAGAGGTAACGTGGAGTAGAAGAGATCATCCGAAAAAAGTAGAGCGTCCAGGAGTCTTGGCATTGGTGGTTGCTCCACAGGTTAATGGTTACGAACTGAAGAGGGTCCTGATGGACGGTGGAAGTAGCATCAACATCCTTTATTGAGAAACCTTCTTACGGATGAGTCTCAAAGAGTCCCAGTTACAGAAAAGTTCGACAATCTTTCATGGGATCGTGCCGGGTTACTCGGCGAGCCCCGAGGGAAAGATCACCTTGGAGGTTGCTTTTGGAGAATCGACGGATAATTATCGAGTTGAGTGGCTCACGTTCGAGGTGGTCAAATTGCGCAGTCCTTATCACGCGCTGTTTGGAAGACCGGCTTATGCCAAATTCATGGCTAGGCCGTGCTACGTGTATTTGCAGCTAAAGATCCCGGGTCCTAAACGGACCATCACCATACATGGGAACCGGGATATAGCGGCCGAGTGTGACGAAGGAGATTCGGTTATGGCCGAGCAAGCATGCAGAAAGGAAGAACTCGAATATTACCGGTCTCAAGTAAATCCGGATGATAGAACAGTGTGACGCCCCGAGATCGGGTACTATGCAGATTTCAGCATTTCCGCCAAATCCGCATAATAACCGATTCCAGGTTGCCATTTATGATAACATTACAATAGTTCACGAATATTCCACAATTACAACAGAAACAGATAGATACAAGATGACTCACACGAGTCAAGGATACAACTGATACAATACAAAGATCCAAATAACAGCGGAGGAAACAAGCGTCCGTCTACGGACAAGATCCAAATTGGACTAAGAGTCCTGAAGATAACCGAAGGCGTCCAATCCCTGCCCAGGCCAAGCCGGAGGGATTCCCAAGCTAACGTCGTCAGACTTCAAACCTGTTGACTGCAATTTGGAATTTGCAGCCACGAAAGAGATTCGTGGGTCAGTACGGTTAAGTACTGGCAAGGGGGAGATAGCCCATACTCACAAGTTACCGGCGTAGCCAGTCATCACAAGATACAAATACTTTAGGATCAACGGGAAGGAAGGGGTTATGGCAAATAATTGACAGCAGGCTGCACTAACCAACTACAGAGAGGTACTACCACTTCCAGCTATCAGAAAAGAGATAAGATCGAGGATTGTAACCAACTGAAAGATAACTTCAAACAAACCCATCCTGGACCTCGCCCCTTATCCGAAGAAGCAATCCGAGGATAACTCACACCGTGGTATTAAAGATGAGTCAAGTTATTGTGTGAATAACCTATTACTAGTCAAGTTATTAACCATTGGATGAAACATGATTGAACATTATGTTGAAGTTGTCCTGAGTACTTGTTAGCCAGTACTTTCACCAAGTAATCCATAACCGCGGAAAACACGGCTTCTCGAGAAGATTACCCCTGCAGGGTTGCACCATAGTAACCGACACTCATGAATATCCCGCCAGATGGAGCGGCCACTCCACCAAGCGGGGCACTCAACACAATCCAACCCTTCTTCGCATCAAGCCCAAAGAACCTTGGGCGCACGGCTACTCGGGCCCAGAAGAAAATGGACCCTCATAGCACTCTAAGACCATGTCCCCCTATATGCCGACTACGAAAGTTCCACCCGGGTACCAAGGGCTCGCAAGATCATGCATGCAGCAAATGGAAAACCCGAACTAAATGAGGCGATTTGGACGAGATGCGAATCGGGTCAAACTGAGGGGGAGCCCATACTCCCCAAATGCGGGTAGTGCGCTCATCATGGATCAGTAGACAAGACCCTTTTCCTATTAGGGTCGACACTAGCAGGCCTCAAAACCACAAGGGCCTCCTGCCGGTGCCTTATCATCAAATTTATTATTAATAGTAACATTAGCATGATTGATTGATTGATTAAACATCGAGCCCCCGGAACATACTAGAGTAATAACAGAAAGTAACGGGTAACAGACTCGAGCAAAACAACCCTAAGCAAGATAGTAAGACACAGGCTCAAGCAAAGGTTATAGGTATGGGAGTGAGGCAATATCAAGGTTAAGGGATTCATGTGATGGGTTCGTAACAGAAACAGGTAATACTAAGGCTAGCAGAAAAGAACAACGGAAAGAATCGGTAACAAGTGATGAAAGGCAGCCATATGGCATGCAAGTGAGTATACTTGCCTGAGATCCCGCAAGGTAGCAGAACTTGTCGTTGCTCACATCATCTCAACGTCCTATCCGAGAAGAAGCAACGAATCTCAAACAAACACCGGAATGCAACAATTACTACTACGGCAAAAGATCCAGCATGATCAAGATATGGATGCAGGACAAGTTTAATAGATGCACCAAGGTAAACTAGTGGATATGATACACAAGTTTAAATGGACTCCATACGCAAAGATTGCATATGGCAAACCCATGCCTTATAGTTGAATTAATTGTTCTAACACTAAGCATCATGTGTAAGTGAGTTAGAATGATGCATGCATGATGAAGAACAAGAAGATAACAATATTAAATGCAATTGGAATGATAGTTAACCATTTTAGAAAACATTGATAAGTTTCGGAAATTATTGGTACTTAATGGTGTTGAACAAGTAGTGGTTGTTATCAACAAGTTAAGTTGGTCAAACCAAACAACAAAGTTGATATTTGAAAAGGTTATCAAATTTTAGTTGGATTACATGTTTCACATTTTGAAATTGGACTTTGGATTAATTATTTATGAATTAAACAATATTAAACAAATTTTAATTGAATTAAACAAGTTTTAAATTGTTTAGGCAATTTAAATTATTCAAACCAGGAAACAAAATTTATATTTGGATAGGTTATTCAAAATAGCATTGAAAACATATTTTATTTGCATGATTTGGAATTATTATGAATTACTTATGGATTTTAGCAAAATACAATTGAATGAATTGAATTTGAATTTGAATTGCAATTTGAAAGTTCAAAACAGTACACAAGTAGGTTTTTTGGAGAGATTATGAAATTTGGATCAGAATTCATATAAAGTTTGTTTTTGTTGGAGTTATAAAACACAAGATATTGAATGTTGAAGTTTTGTTTTAATTCTGCCAATTAAAATGAAATTGTAATTTTGTAAATGCGCGAAAACACTTTGTTACCGCGCTGGCCCTTACACGCAGCCACTGCCGCATGGGCCAGCGGCCACATAGGCGCCACGGGCGCGGGTGGAGGCTGACTGGGCCGCTAGGGTCACCGACAGGTGGACCCTGGCCCCTGGTGAGAAATTCACAAAAATGGGGGGCGCAGCGCGGCCGAGGGGATTCGATCCCGCGACCCGCCCTTCCGCGCGAAGGAACAGAACCAGCTGCGCTCGCTGCGTTTCGTGATAGGGTACAGGTACGATCGTTTTTAATGTGTGAGTTCCGACAGTTAAGATCTTAACTGAACTTACTGAAAACATGCAGGTACAGGCTACGATCGATCGGTAGCAGACAGACAGCGACCGCGCCATGGTCGCTGCTGCTCGACGCTGCCGTGCGGCTCGCCGCCGTGTGCGTGCGGTAGCTGCCGGTGCGTGGGCCAGGAGGACACGGAGAGGAGAGAGCGAGGGGGTGCGGGCTCACCTCGGGTGGTTCTGTCGAGGACGCGCCTGCGGACGGCCGTGGTCGAGGTACAGCAACGGCGGCCACTGCCGGCGACGGCGCGGCCGGCACGGGCATCCTCCCGCCTCCGAGCCTTCAGGGAAAATGGAGGTGGAAGGGAGATGGTTCCATTCCCGGGGTCATGACCTCCTTGCGGTGCCCAGAGATGGAAGGTGGCGGTGATGTCTGACGGCCATGGGAGGGCTCGGTGGTTCTCTGCAGGGTTCAGAGAATGGCTCGGGGAAGAAGGGAAAGAAGCTGGCGGCGCTAGAAGGAGGGGTGAGGAGCTTTAGGGTTCGCAGCAGAGGGGGGGGGATGGTGCTTACTTATGGAGAGGGGGAGTAGAGGTACGGCATGGCATCGGGTAGGGTGGGGGAAGATCCTGTGGTTCTGAAAGTGGTCGTACTCCAGGTAGAAGACGACAAACGTGGAAGGGTAGCGGGCCAGAAAGTTAGTGGGCTTGGGGCAGGGAAAGAAAGAGGAAAAGGGGTGGGCTGCCCTCTCCTCCTTGCTATTTTTTTGTACTGTTTTTTTTTTTTTTTTTTTTTTTTTGTAGCAACTGGTTTTGGAAGAAAAACATGATAATTAGGTTAGTGAAATTATTAGAAAAGTTAGTTTAGGCTTATTAGGTTAATAGCAAACAATTGCTAGTTTTTGTTTTCACAAAGTTTTCAAAAATTATTGATGTTTAGAAAATAAAGCAAAATTGAAGGAAAGAAAAATAGGAGAGATAGAAAGAAAGGAAAAAGAAAGGTTTTGGGGGGAGTTCTTTTATTTTACAATCAAATTTTATTAGTTGTAAAATAGTGAGTCTAAGCAAGATTAGTTTTTTGATTTCAAAGTTGGTGATGTTAGTTTGAATTTAGATGGGTAGTTGGATTTTTCAAATAGGGTTTGGGTTGGGATTTTGGGAAATAAACAAATTGTATTTAATAAGTTCAATTAATTATACAAACATTATGGAATTTAATTGGTTTGCAAAATTTCAATAGTTAAACCCATATTGAAAAAGGATAATTAAGATTGATTTGATTTGAAGTTTTGAAGTTGCCACTAGGGTTTTTAACAAGAGGGGGAAAAAATATTATCAAGCAATTGGATTAAACAATTGAGTGATTTAGTTTGCAAGTTTGAAATTGGGAATTTTGAGCAAGTGTGAAAGTTTAAATTGTTTTTGAAATTTTTCAGTTGTGATGCAAACATGATGCAATGCATATGATGCATATGATGCAAACAAACAAACAGGTAACACCCCAGGTGTTACAGACGACACCACTAACAAGGGATTGCGCCCTCGCAATCCACCTGCTAACCCGGGAGGGGAAAGAAGTTCGACTATCGTTTCTTTGTTCTTCCGGTTGATCTCCTCGACACCACTAACAAGGGATTCTTGCTCGGAGTGACGACGATGTTCTTCCACCAGGAATCTTCCGATGATCGAACCTATTAGGTTAAGGGCTCAGAAAACGTCCACTCACGTAGAATCCTAACACTTTGAAAGATAGACAAGGGGGAGACTCCAAAACAAATAAGATGGGAGGGGAAATAGAATAGGGATAAGGAGAAAACAAGAATCCTACTGAGATGTTTTTTTCCAAAATAGTTTAGTAGAAATAGTTTTTGACACTCTAAAAACATCGACCGTTAGCGAGGTTATCCTACAGGCTTTGCGGACCCGTTGCTTCGATAACCATTCGTATCGAAACAATCTCGGGAATCGGAACCAAGGCTCTGATACCATTTGTGACGCCCCGAGATCGGGTACTATGCAGATTTCAGCATTTCCGCCAAATCCGCATAATAACCGATTCCAGGTTGCCATTTATGATAACATTACAATAGTTCACGAATATTCCACAATTACAACAGAAACAGATAGATACAAGATGACTCACACGAGTCAAGGATACAACTGATACAATACAAAGATCCAAATAACAGCGGAGGAAACAAGCGTCCGTCTACGGACAAGATCCAAATTGGACTAAGAGTCCTGAAGATAACCGAAGGCGTCCAATCCCTGCCCAGGCCAAGCCGGAGGGATTCCCAAGCTAACGTCGTCAGACTTCAAACCTGTTGACTGCAATTTGGAATTTGCAGCCACGAAAGAGATTCGTGGGTCAGTACGGTTAAGTACTGGCAAGGGGGAGATAGCCCATACTCACAAGTTACCGGCGTAGCCAGTCATCACAAGATACAAATACTTTAGGATCAACGGGAAGGAAGGGGTTATGGCAAATAATTGACAGCAGGCTGCACTAACCAACTACAGAGAGGTACTACCACTTCCAGCTATCAGAAAAGAGATAAGATCGAGGATTGTAACCAACTGAAAGATAACTTCAAACAAACCCATCCTGGACCTCGCCCCTTATCCGAAGAAGCAATCCGAGGATAACTCACACCGTGGTATTAAAGATGAGTCAAGTTATTGTGTGAATAACCTATTACTAGTCAAGTTATTAACCATTGGATGAAACATGATTGAACATTATGTTGAAGTTGTCCTGAGTACTTGTTAGCCAGTACTTTCACCAAGTAATCCATAACCGCGGAAAACACGGCTTCTCGAGAAGATTACCCCTGCAGGGTTGCACCATAGTAACCGACACTCATGAATATCCCGCCAGATGGAGCGGCCACTCCACCAAGCGGGGCACTCAACACAATCCAACCCTTCTTCGCATCAAGCCCAAAGAACCTTGGGCGCACGGCTACTCGGGCCCAGAAGAAAATGGACCCTCATAGCACTCTAAGACCGTGTCCCCCTATATGCCGACTACGAAAGTTCCACCCGGGTACCAAGGGCTCGCAAGATCATGCATGCAGCAAATGGAAAACCCGAACTAAATGAGGCGATTTGGACGAGATGCGAATCGGGTCAAACTGAGGGGGAGCCCATACTCCCCAAATGCGGGTAGTGCGCTCATCATGGATCAGTAGACAAGACCCTTTTCCTATTAGGGTCGACACTAGCAGGCCTCAAAACCACAAGGGCCTCCTGCCGGTGCCTTATCATCAAATTTATTATTAATAGTAACATTAGCATGATTGATTGATTGATTAAACATCGAGCCCCCGGAACATACTAGAGTAATAACAGAAAGTAACGGGTAACAGACTCGAGCAAAACAACCCTAAGCAAGATAGTAAGACACAGGCTCAAGCAAAGGTTATAGGTATGGGAGTGAGGCAATATCAAGGTTAAGGGATTCATGTGATGGGTTCGTAACAGAAACAGGTAATACTAAGGCTAGCAGAAAAGAACAACGGAAAGAATCGGTAACAAGTGATGAAAGGCAGCCATATGGCATGCAAGTGAGTATACTTGCCTGAGATCCCGCAAGGTAGCAGAACTTGTCGTTGCTCACATCATCTCAACGTCCTATCCGAGAAGAAGCAACGAATCTCAAACAAACACCGGAATGCAACAATTACTACTACGGCAAAAGATCCAGCATGATCAAGATATGGATGCAGGACAAGTTTAATAGATGCACCAAGGTAAACTAGTGGATATGATACACAAGTTTAAATGGACTCCATACGCAAAGATTGCATATGGCAAACCCATGCCTTATAGTTGAATTAATTGTTCTAACACTAAGCATCATGTGTAAGTGAGTTAGAATGATGCATGCATGATGAAGAACAAGAAGATAACAATATTAGATGCAATTGGAATGATAGTTAACCATTTTAGAAAACATTGATAAGGTTCGGAAATTATTGGTACTTAATGGTGTTGAACAAGTAGTGGTTGTTATCAACAAGTTAAGTGGTCAAACCAAACAACAAAGTTGATATTTGAAAAGGTTATCAAATTTTAGTTGGATTACATGTTTCACATTTTGAAATTGGACTTTGGATTAATTATTTATGAATTAAACAATATTAAACAAGTTTTAATTGAATTAAACAAGTTTTAAATTGTTTAGGCAATTTAAATTATTCAAACCAGGAAACAAAATTTATATTTGGATAGGTTATTCAAAATAGCATTGAAAACATATTTTATTTGCATGATTGGGAATTATTATGAATTACTTATGGATTTTAGCAAAATACAATTGAATGAATTGAATTTGAATTTGAATTGCAATTTGAAAGTTCAAAACAGTACACAAGTAGGTTTTTTGGAGAGATTATGAAATTTGGATCAGAATTCATATAAAGTTTGTTTTTGTTGGAGTTATAAAACACAAGATATTGAATGTTGAAGTTTTGTTTTAATTCTGCCAATTAAAATGAAATTGTAATTTTGTAAATGCGCGAAAACACTTTGTTACCGCGCTGGCCCTTACACGCAGCCACTGCCGCGTGGGCCAGCGGCCACGTAGGCGCCACGGGCGCGGGTGGAGGCTGACTGGGCCGCTAGGGTCACCGACAGGTGGACCCTGGCCCCTGGTGAGAAATTCACAAAAATGGGGGGCGCAGCGCGGCCGAGGGGATTCGATCCCGCGACCCGCCCTTCCGCGCGAAGGAACAGAACCAGCTGCGCTCGCTGCGTTTCGTGATAGGGTACAGGTACGATCGTTTTTAATGTGTGAGTTCCGACAGTTAAGATCTTAACTGAACTTACTGAAAACATGCAGGTACAGGCTACGATCGATCGGTAGCGGACAGACAGCGACCGCGCCATGGTCGCTGCTGCTCGACGCTGCCGTGCGGCTCGCCGCCGTGTGCGTGCGGTAGCTGCCGGTGCGTGGGCCAGGAGGACACGGAGAGGAGAGAGCGAGGAGGTGCGGGCTCACCTCGGGTGGTTCTGTCGAGGACGCGCCTGCGGACGGCCGTGGTCGAGGTACAGCAACGGCGGCCACTGCCGGCGACGGCGCGGCCGGCACGGGCATCCTCCCGCCTCCGAGCCTTCAGGGAAAATGGAGGTGGAAGGGAGATGGTTCCATTCCCGGGGTCATGACCTCCTTGCGGTGCCCAGAGATGGAAGGTGGCGGTGATGTCTGACGGCCATGGGAGGGCTCGGTGGTTCTCTGCAGGGTTCAGAGAATGGCTCGGGGAAGGAAGGAAAGGAAGCTGCGGCGCTAGAAGGAGGGGTGAGGAGCTTTAGGGTTCGCAGCAGAGGGGGGGGGATGGTGCTTACTGTATGGAGAGGGGGAGGTAGAGGTACGGCATGGCATCGGGTAGGGTGGGGGGAAGATCCTGTGGTTCTGAAAGTGGTCGTACTCCAGGTAGAAGACGACAAACGTGGAAGGGTAGCGGGCCAGAAAGTTAGTGGGCTTGGGGCAGGGAAAGAAAGAGGAAAAGGGGTGGGCTGCCCTCTCCTCCTTGCTATTTTTTTGTACTGTTTTTTTTTTTTTTTTTTTTTTTTGTAGCAACTGGTTTTGGAAGAAAAACATGATAATTAGGTTAGTGAAATTATTAGAAAAGTTAGTTTAGGCTTATTAGGTTAATAGCAAACAATTGCTAGTTTTTGTTTTCACAAAGTTTTCAAAAATTATTGATGTTTAGAAAATAAAGCAAAATTGAAGGAAAGAAAAATAGGAGAGATAGAAAGAAAGGAAAAAGAAAGGTTTTGGGGGGAGTTCTTTTATTTTACAATCAAATTTTATTAGTTGTAAAATAGTGAGTCTAAGCAAGATTAGTTTTTTGATTTCAAAGTTGGTGATGTTAGTTTGAATTTAGATGGGTAGTTGGATTTTTCAAATAGGGTTTGGGTTGGGATTTTGGGAAATAAACAAATTGTATTTAATAAGTTCAATTAATTATACAAACATTATGGAATTTAATTGGTTTGCAAAATTTCAATAGTTAAACCCATATTGAAAAAGGATAATTAAGATTGATTTGATTTGAAGTTTTGAAGTTGCCACTAGGGTTTTTAACAAGAGGGGGAAAAAATATTATCAAGCAATTGGATTAAACAATTGAGTGATTTAGTTTGCAAGTTTGAAATTGGGAATTTTGAGCAAGTGTGAAAGTTTAAATTGTTTTTGAAATTTTTCAGTTGTGATGCAAACATGATGCAATGCATATGATGCATATGATGCAAACAAACAAACAGGTAACACCCCAGGTGTTACAAACAGCCTTGAAAAAGCCGAATACTCAGGATGAGAGAGAAAAATTCAAGGCAGCACAAGACACGAAGAAGATAGATTTTGTCGAAGGTGATTCCACTAAGCAGTTTACCATAGGGTCTAACTTGGGAAAAGAGCAGGAGAAAGCACTTGTGGAGTTTATTCGTTCAAATGCAGACGTGTTCGCCTGGACACCTAGCGACATGCCGGGTATCCCTACAGAGCTGGCCGAGCACAGTTTGCATGTGGATCCCAAGTCCAGGCCCGTGAAGCAGGGTTTGAGGAAAATGAATGAGGAAAGAAGGAAGGCTATAGGCGAAGAGATCGCTCGGCTATTGGCAGCCGGCTTTATCATGGAAGTATTTCACCCGGATTGGTTGGCAAACCCGGTTCTAGTGATGAAAAAGACCAATGAGTGGAGGATGTGCATTGATTTTACGAGTCTCAACAAACATTGCCCAAAGGATCCGTTCGCGCTACCAAGGATAGATCAGATTATAGACGCAGTAGCTGGAAGCGATTTATTATGCTTCCTGGACGCATATTCCGGGTATCATCAGATTAAGCTCAAGAGGGAGGATTGGGAGAAAACATCATTCATAACCCCTTTTGGGGCCTTCTGTTATAAAACTATGACGTTTGGATTGAAGAACGCCGGTGCAACTTACCAATGGTGTATTCAAAAGTGCTTCGAGGACCAAATTAGACGCAACGTCCATGCCTATGTGGATGATGTGGTCATCAAGACCAGGAAGGCGGAGACATTTATCGATGATCTAAAGGAGACGTTCAAAAACTTGAGGAGGTACCAGATGAAGCTTAACCCGACAAAGTGCGTGTTCGGAGTTCCAGCCGGGAAATTACTCGGCTTTATCGTTTCCGAGAGAGGAATCGAGGCAAACCCGGATAAAATCAAGGCCATCCAGAGTCTGAAAAAACCGGAAAATTTGAAGCATGTTCAAAAGCTCACGGGCTGCGTAGCAGCCTTGAGCCGATTCATATCCAGACTCGGAGAAAAGGCAATACCCTTGTACCGGCTCTTGAGGAAGTCAGATAAATTCGTATGGGATCAAGAGGCGGATGAGGCGTTTGAGGCACTAAAGAAGCAGTTATCTGAAGCACCAGTACTAGCGACCCCGGGTCCTAAAGAGCCTATGTTACTCTACGTGGCAGCCGGCCCCCGAGCCGTCAGCGCGGTAGTTGTGGTGGAGCGCAAAGAGGACGGGAAGGGTTACCCGGTTCAGAGACCAGTTTATTACGTCAGCGAGGTATTATCAGAAGCAAAGCAGCGCTATCCGCATTGGCAAAAGTTGGTGTTCGGGGTCTTTATGGCTAGCCGGAAGCTGAAGCCGTATTTCCAAGAACATCCCATAACAGTGGTTAGTTCAATACCAATGTCGGATATCATCAGAAACTCGGACGCGACGGGAAGAATAGCCAAGTGGGCAATAGAGATGGGGGATTATCACATCAACTACGAACCCAGGTCAGCAATCAAATCCCAAGCTTTAATTGATTTCGTTAACGACTGGACACATACAGGCATGACTACGACGGTTCCAAATTCCGAATCATGGATCATGCACTTCGATGGATCTAAGCAATACGAGGGATCAGGAGCTGGGGTGGTGCTAACGTCACCCAAAGGAGATAAATTAAGTTACGTACTACAAATTCACTTCGACTGTTCCAACAACGTGGCCGAGTATGAGGCCCTATTGCACGGCCTAAGGGCAGCCAAGGAGATAAACGTCAAGAGGATACGGTGTTTCGGAGATTCGGACCTTGTGGTACAGCAGGTGTCAGGAACTTGGGATTGAAAGGACGCAACTATGGCAGCATACCGCAGGGAAGTTGATAGGGTTGCAGGATGTTTTTCCGGGTATGAGGTGGAGCATATAGACAGAAGAAAGAATGAGGCAGCCGACGCGCTCGCTAGACTCGGCTCGCGCAGAGAGCCGGTTCCACCTAACGTTTTCCTGGATGAATTATGGCGACCATCAGTTAAAACCGAGTCAGAGGAGGAATTGGCAAATCAAGACCCGGATTCAGGACTTGTGGCTACTGTACGTACTGTTCCCGAATGGACAGAACCGTTTTTGGCCTACCTATCGTGAGGCGAGTTACCACAGCAGGAGGTATTAGCAAATCAAATTTTGAGGCGAGCAAAGGGATATTCTATCATCAATGGGGAATTATATAAGAGAAGCGTAGCAGGGGTCTTTTTGCGCTGCGTAGCGCCAGAAGAAGGCCGACAGATTCTCAAGGAAATCCACGAAGGCGACTGTGGACATCATGCGTCCACAAGATCTCTCGTGGCTAAAGCTTATCGACACGGGTTTTTCTGGCTCACGGCTCTAGCAGACACGGAACGATTGGTAGCAAGGTGTGACGGATGTCAAAGGTACGCTCGCCAAACCCATGTGCCGGCTATGGAGTTACGGACCATCCCGTTAACTTGGCCGTTCGCTGTCTGGGGTATGGACATGGTTGGCCCATTTCATATGTCACCGTGCAAGAAGACACATCTTTTGGTGGCTATTGATAAGTTTACTAAATGGGTTGAGGTTATGCCAGTTACTAATTGCGAATCAGCCACAGCAGTCAAGTTCCTGAAAAGGATTATCTACCGGTTCGGGTATCCCCACAGCATAATTACCGACAATGGAACCAACATGTCCCTTGGTGAGATGGAGAAGTTCTGTGGCAACAATGGAATCCGGCTTGATGTCGCATCAGTGGCTCATCCGCAGGCCAATGGACAAGTGGAGAGGGCAAACCAAGAATTGCTTCGCGGATTAAAACCACGATTACGAGTCCCCTGTATCAGGGCAGCTGGCGCATGGGTCGAAGAACTTCCTTCTGTGGTTTGGGGTATCAATACCACGCCTAATAGATCTACTCAGATGACACCCTTCTTCATGGTCTATGGCGCGAAGGCAGTACTACCGAGTGATATTATTCATGATTCACCACGAGTATCAGCATACGTCGAAGTAGAGAATGAAAAAACCCGGCAAGATGCTGTGGATATGTTAGAAGAGCAAAGGGAACAAGCCCTGGAAAGATCAGCCATATATCAGCAGGATTTACGAAGGTATCATAGCCGGCACGTGAAAACCCGGGTCTTCCAGGAAGGAGACCTGGTTCTGCGCCTGGTACAGTCGAACGAAGGAAAGCACAAGTTATCACCACCCTGGGAAGGACCGTTCATCATAAGCCGGAATTTGCATAATGGGTCATATTAATTGATAGATGCAAGGGAAGAGTCGACCACAGTTAATGACACCGCTCACACCACTTCATCTATGCAAGAAAGAGACAGACCGTGGAACGTGGCTCAGCTACGTCCATATTATACTTAGCAAAAATTATGTTGGCATTATGGAATTGAACGATGTAACAGGAAGCAGGTTTTCAGACGTACTCTTTTCCTATCCAGGGTACCCTTGGGGACTGGACGGGTTTTTAATGAGGCGGCTTGCTGACCTAGATTCTTCATATCAAGTAAAGAGGTGATTATCTAGAAAAGAGATGGTTATTATCAGGTTCTGTACTCTCAGTATGATGCGTATATCTAGGTCTTGGGGGTTGGTCGCTTGAATAGCACAGTTATGAACTCAAAGACCCGGCCACGATGCCTATGAGTTATAAGGGCCGACTACTTGCAAACGAGTACGGCTACAATCTTATAACCGGACAAAGAAGTCCAAATTTCTTGGCTATTCTTACTTAAGCTCGATGTGACTTGCACTAAAGTGGCATGATTTGTTCGCTTACGATTACAGTCAGCCATGAAACCCGACGGGGCTTGACTGGCCACGTTTTCGTATGGATGTAACAACATGGTATCCACGCGAAAGCCGGCTTACAGTACAAGATAGTCAAAAGGGTCATCTAAACCACAAGTTATGCAGAGTACAAGGCTAAACAGCTGGAAACTCAACGATTATTAAGCATAACTTCAAATCCTATGTGAAACGACTCTGGGATCTTTGTGAATTTAGCAGTAGGCAACTCGTTCTCCTTTCAAGATCAGGTGTCCTAGACTTGGAGATCCGGGTCCGGGTGACTTGAAATCTTGAAAAGAGAAAAAATTGCTTACTTGTAGAATTCCAAAAACCCAAATATCCGAGTCTTGGGGGCTTGGGGACTTAGAAGCAAATCCGCTTGTCAAACACCCATGAGACCCGGAAACCGAGTTTCACAAAAGAGAACAATAAAGAAAGCCGGATATCGAGTGCAGATGAGTTCAAAAGTGGATAAATTTAAAAAGCCATGAAGGCGCAAGAGTATATCAAGACCTTATCATACATCACAAAGTCCTGGTGAAAGACATCAAAGGTGCACAGGCGCACCAACCAAAATATAATCGTTTAAACAAATGCATCGTAAGAAGAGGCATCAAATGTCAGGTATCACTCGGCGTTCATCTTGGCCTTGCCCTTGCCATCGATGGTGGTAGCGGCAGCGCCCGGGTCAGTAGTACCAGCCCGAGCAGGAGGTGGAACGGCCGGTGTCGAGGTAGCGGGGGCAGAGCCGGCTTCAGCTTGCTTCTTGGCAGCCTCCGCCCTCAACGCAGCAGCTTCCTCCTTCCACCGAGCCAGCATATCATACGGCTCGGGAAGGTCCGACTTAATTGCTTCACCAGCAGCATCATATGCAGGAACAAGGATATTAACATCCAGGTCGTCAGCAACTACGCTGGCCGGGTAACGAACCTCTTTCTGGACAGCCTGAAAATCCTTCACCGAGAACTTGGACCCATCAAGCTTGAACTCTGGGAAGCCGCCCATAAGCTTCACTAGCTCGAGCTTGGGAAAATAAGCCTTGGCAAGTGCAAGCCCCCGGGTCACTCCAACCCGGCAAGACGAGCGTTTCCAGTGCCAAATCCACTCAGGAATAGTGGAGAAGGCATCCAGCATCCTCTTCAGATCAACATGTCCTTTACCCGACCACCGTAATTCCTGAAGGATCCATTTGGTTCCGGCACATAGCTGTCGGATAACGCTCTTCATAGTTTTCAGCTTGGCAATGTCATCCTCATCCGGCATGGTTTCGTCCGGGCCTGAAAAAATGGAAACATAAGTCGGGAAAACTCTTGCTGTCTATCAAAAGGATAAACCCGGAGGAGGAAACATACCAAGTAAAGCACGATATGTGTCAGATATTTGGACAGAAAGGCTTGTTAGATCATCTTCTGCTTTGTGAGCCCTTTTCCTATATTTCCTCATTATCAGCTTATTCCTCCTGGCTTCAGCCTCGGCTGCTTCACGCAAAGCTACCTCTTTTTCAACGAGCTTGGTAGCGTCTGCCAGTTTCTCCTCAGATTGAGTCACGAAAGACTGCATGGATGCAAACAAGGATTAGTCGGGTAAAGGGGCAAGTTATCAGTCGCTTGTGTAATAAAGTCCCAAGCAAATTATGAATCAATTCACTCGGAACTTGGGGACTGGATAAGGGCACAAGCAATATCAATCGGATTTACCTCGTGTTTGGCTATTAAAGCCCCCAAGATGTTTTCTTCATTAGCCCTTAAAGTGTGCAGGTTTTCCAGCATCTGGGCAAACGTTAATTCCTCGGGTCGAGTACCGGAAGAGCCGGCAGCCTGGTCGCCTGGTGGGGGAGCTCTCCCCGCCCTTGGGGTCGAGACCCGGACAGTTTGAGTACCCGGGTTGGGAGAACCCATCCTTGTATCCAGAACCTCGATCTCCTCGTCCACTGGTTCCGATGAGGAAGGAGATCCGGCGGTTCGGGGAAGCGGATTGTTCAGAGGGCCTTGTTCCTGGTTATTCGCCGTATCACCGCCAGTCGCGGCGTCTACATTCTCAGTCGGCTTCTCTGCCTGATGGTTATCCGCCTCTACATTTTCCGGGTCACTGACGGTGACTTGAGTGCTGAAAGAAAGATGAGAAAAGGCAGTTATTAGTGATGACGGTGGCTTGAGTGGAAACTTGTCAGACGTAAAAGGAAATCATGTAGCAAAAACAGTATAGTCCGGCGGGAGCTCGCCACTGGAAGCAGATGAGGTCGTCACAGGGACCACTAACGGAACCCGGAATTGCCCGGCACGTGGATGGTTAGGAGAAGGGTGGCGTCGAGGAGAGTCGGAAGGACGGGACGGAGGAACGCTGGCACGATGGACCGATGGGGTAGAGATTCCCGGGTTAAGGGGATCTTCACCCGGGGAGCTCCGAGTTACTCTGCGCTTGGCTGGGAAAGAATCCTTCAAGCACGACGAATTTGATAATTGATGGTTAAGTCGTCGCATGGCGTCAAAGGAGTAAGGTTCAGAGGATAATGAGGAAAAAGGAACCTTGGACACTGCCCCCCTGGCCTTCCTCTTGGCTCCAACTGTTGCTTCTTGGTCAGACTCGGTTGCCTCCGGGTCATCCTCGTTGGTCTCACCTTCGTCCTCCAGCCCTGCGAGCCGGGTGTGTGTTCGTTGGAAAAAAGGTAAACGGGAGGAAAATAATACAAGTAAAGATATACAAATTCTGTGCAAATACCTTCACTATCATCAGCCGGCTCGTCCTCTTCTTCCGGGTCTCTGGAAGGGGGGGGGGAGGGTTCAACTCTCCAGAAAGGGTCATCAGCCTAAGTCAAAGGAACGAGATTAAGGGTCAGGAGTTGTATCAAGTCAAAATGTGGAGATAAGTTAAGAATATCAGATATTACCGCTGGAGCCGGGTTTTCCCGAGTGAACGGGGGTAACCCGGTGATGCCCTTTATCACCTCTAGCTTCTCTGTCAAGAAGCCCTTGATGGTCTTGTTGGTATCGCCGGTCGCAAAGCTCTTGGTGGAGTATCGGAGTGCATCTGTGGTGTGCCCCGAATACTCGCACATCAATTTGGTGCGGATGGAGTTTGGTTGGATCCGAAAATCAACCCATGTTTTTACTAAATTTAGCCCGAGGAGGCCTTGGGCTGAGAGGATGGCTATCTTGGCTAATGAGGGAAGGATCGCCTCCCTGTCTGAGTCTGGTGCAAAGGCATTGAAAGACTCGGAAGGTTTGAGGAGGCTTTCCGAGTAACCCGGCAGTTTCTTTTCGCCGTCTGGGGAGGTATCGTGACAATAAAAGAAAGACAGCTGCCAATGTTTGACGTGGGAGTTTAAATTGAGGGTTGGCATCGGTGAATTCTTGCGGCGTTGGATGGATACCCCGCCACAAGTAAGAAGTGCTCCGTCACCACTTTCGCGGCACGGCTTACACTGGAATAGTTCGACGAAGAGAGTCAAACTTGGCGGCACGCACAAGTACGACTCGGATAGAACGATGAAGTGGGTAATATTCAACATAGAGTTAGGCCCTATGTCGAATACCCGGAGGCCATAATGGCTTAAGACCTCCCTGAAGAAAGGGTGACCCGGAGGACGGAATCCCCGGGTCACATGCTCTACGAAGCAGATTACCTCGTTATCGGCGGGTGTGGGCCGGGTCTCGTTGCCCGGCGCCCTCCAGTGAATGTCCTTCTGAGAAGGGAGAATTCCTAATTCGGCTAGCTCGTCCAACTTGGCCTTCGTAGCTGTGGAACGCCCCCAGTTGGCGGATATGGTTTGGGTAGTCCTCGCCTGAGTCGGCTGTTTTCCTTGTCGTTTGGGAGCCATAGGATCAGCCTGCAAAACACAAGAAAAAGAGGCATAGGAAATAAGACCCGGAAGTGTTGGATTGTCCGAGCATAAGGTATCAAGAAAAGATGAAGCTAAGAATTATCCGGGTATCACGCTATGAAGTGGAGATTACAAGGTATCCGGGTGTTAAGTACAATTGTGGAAATCATTGGTCACTTACGTATGGAAAAGCATTTGGGGAAGATGGATGGTTGCCCATGTGTCTACTGCAAGCAAAATAGCTGGAAAAGGAGGATTTTCCGGATGTTAACGCAATGAGCGGAAAATCGAGGAGGAATGGATCCAGATGGGAAAGTTTGCGAGCGATTCTACAGGAGATTTGGTGATTAGTAATGGTAGGAGGATGAGTTGTAACTATCTAGCAGGTGGTTAAAGGTGTTGGCGAGCATCGAGTCGATCTAACTTGATGCAATCGGAAGAAAGACTCACGGGTTGACCTAGATCCGATCCTGGATGAATTGAAAAATTGCGGGGCTAAATTAAACGGCTGCAAGAGGCTTACTGGAGAGATTGGAGTCTAGCACGATGGCAGCGAGCGGCGTGGCTCGAATGCCCCTTCGCGGCTCTTGGCGCGGGGAATGAAGGTACGACAGTGAAGCTTGACGGCGGCGCGAGATGGCTCGAGGGCGAGCGCGGCCGGCGGCGACCTAGCTTCGATGGCGAGCACGAGCTTCTTGCGGTGGCGCTGCGAGGGTGTACGGAGCAAGGAAGGAAAGGGGAAGCTGAGGCGTAGTGATGGGTTTAGGGTTACCCTCTGAGTACTATTTATAAGGTGAGGGTGATTCTATCTCAACGGCCAGAAGCCGGAAATCGTGGGGTGATGGTTATCCACGTGGATTCTGCAAGATATGCGCCAAGTATTGTGCAAAGCATCTGGACAAGAGAAAGAAGGAGATCCACCCCATGATATCAGGATCGGTCACCGAGTACGGGGTCTTGGCATTTTTATTAGGGTTCGGACCTGGAAAATTAAACCAAAGTGTTCGGGGGAAAACCCGGGTTACTATATGGCCACCATGGAGTCAGGCCTAGCCATCTATCAAAGCACCTTAACCCGGCCTCCATACGCCTGTGTGTTTGATATCTTTGCAGGGAATAGCGAGCGCTTCAAGGAGGATCCGTGAAGCCCAAGCTATTCTGGGGACTACTAATGGGGGATAATAACCCGGTAGGCCAACTCCAAGGCTTAACCCGGCCCAAAGGACACGGTGCGCAATCTGGTTAAGAGTAATGAAGCTTCTGGAAGGCCCAAAAGTTTGTAGGCTTCGTGACCCGGATTGTGGGTTACGATAAGGAAAGTTAGGGTTTGTAAGCGGTGTCCGGGTAGGATTCAAGCTGCGCCTTGGGGAATAGGGCCAAGGGGGTACGGGTGCTTTATAAACCGACCCCTAGGTCTAGTTTAAACAGAGATCTAAGAACCCTACTAATGTCGCTTGATATCGAGCATCTAGTGTAATCCCAGAGTTGAGTTATTATATCAAGATCGGAGACTCGGCGACTTTGATTGCCGGCTACCAGATCGAGTTGCACCATGTTTTCCTCTGAGCTAAACCCTCTCCCAAACGCCTGTGTCGTCTTGCCCCAAGATCAGTTACCCCCGGTAACGTCTGCCGTGATTATCCCACGACAATTGTTATTTTGCAAAATGCTTGGGGATGTCGTGACCTTGTGGTCCCCCAAGAGGCACTTGACGTCACTATGTGGTCACGGGACTCCCATCGTCATCAGGCTGATACTCGCGCGAGTTCAGGTCCGTGGCTCGAGGACGTAGTGGCCATGTGGCGGCCTCGAGAAACTAAAGTTTGCCCCGCCGGATGAGAAGCTTCATGAGACCCACATGGCACGCCTGATGAGAAGCTTCATGAGACCCTCACGGAGAGAGGTCCTGGCGTCGGTTTTACCGTGGCTTCACGAGGTCCCCTCGTGGGTACAGCTCCACGGCCTTGTGGAGGTGCGTGGAGCGAGCAGGCGACAGGCGCGCCCTCCTAGTTGGGAAGCAAGCCCGCGCGGAGAACTATGGTAGCCCCCGAGCCCCTAACGCCCGGGGAGGTCTTCTAGGTGGCTGCCACCTCAGGAGAGAATAGCAGGCTCTTCTTGGGGACCTCGTCGAGGTGTCCCACGTCGTCTTAATTGGCAGTGTCAAATCTCTGACTCTACAAATCCCTTAGGTGAACCTATCGGGTTTCGATTAGGAGAACCCATGAGCGCTGGTGGAATCGTCGGCTAGACAGGGGGCGAGATTTACCCAGGTTCGGGGCCCTCGTAGAGGTAAAACCCTTACTCCTGCCTCTTGTCGACCTGTATTGATGAAAAGATCGGTTACAATGGTGGTACTCGAATCGAGAGTAAGGACTCGAGTTCAAGGTTTCGATGGTGAGGTGTTGCTTGGCCCTCTACCGGTGGCTCTCCTGGCCTTATATAGGTGGCCAGGTCTCAAACCATACCCGGAGAGGACTCGAATTCTAACCCTAGGTCGGTTACAAGTTTGCAAACTTAACCCGCAAGTTAGTGCGGGTGGGCTTCACGTAGGCCTTCTAGAATACTCCAAGGGCTCCTCTTCTTGGGCCTTAACCTTGGGCCTGAGATGGGGTGTCCTTACCCGCGGGGTCCAGGATCCATGCCTTCGTCAGTAGCCCCCGAGCGTTTGCTCGAGTGGGTTTTTTCCAGTCGAGTAGACGGTCAAATCTTGGCCTTTCTTTCCTGCAGGTAACCAGCTTGGTTGTTTTCCTGTTTAGAGGGCGTGTACCCTGTATATTAAGCTTTCATACTCGAGTATCGAGCAAAGCAAGTTCCTGTTTTTATGCCTTTTTATCGCAGAAGGATGCGGCGCAGCAGCTTGGCTCTCCCGAGAGATCAGGGCCAATTAATTGCGACTAGGGCAAAAACATTTCTGGCCTACACAGATTCGAGACCTCCGACTCGAACCCGGTAAGGTGATTGTTGCGACTGGGCCGTTGTGGTCTTATCGAGTCGAACTTAACCTATGGGGGTACCCGGCGCGTCCGCTAGGATTTTTCTTCGTGTTGTTGACACGGAATCATACCGGAGGATGCAGCTTTTGAGTGCGATTCCAGGCCCTCAAGAGAGATCTTTCGGGTCTTACCTTCATATTCGAAGAATATGGCATCCGGATGTGCCTAGTCGGCTGAACAATCCAGGTTTTTATGATGTGTGAATATCATGTGTGAAAAAAGGTAGGTTCCGCCTATTCGAATAATTGTTTGAGTTAGTAGATCCATACGAAAGAGTTTTCGTGTTAGGAATTTTTGCGCCCATATGAAGGAGTTTTCATGTTTGGGATTCTGCACCCATACGAAAGAGTTTTCGTGTGTATGGTATCTTTTTCTTGTTTAAAGAGATTTTGTTTCTTTGCTTATGAAAGAATTGTTTCTATTCGAAGGAATTTTGTTCATACGAAGTTATTTTCGTGTTTGAACTTTCCATTCGAAACTTTTTTGTCTTGATGATGCGCGCTATGACGTCATGGCGCACTTTTCTCCTCCCGATGGGACGTGACGGAGTGCGAGCAGATAGGGCTGGCCCACCTGGTCAGCTTTTTGACCGGGAAACGAGACGTCGTTCCCGGTTTTCACGCAAACCGCGCAGTAAATGCGCACGATCTTCTGTTGAGATCGTGGCAGGAAACAGCGTTCACCGCCCCTTCGTTTCATCTTCACACGTGGTGGTAGCGATGAGCGACACGTGGTGCATCGAGTGGCCAGGATTGATTCGCTCCGTGTATAAGTACGGGTGTTTGCGCTGCGGTAAAACTTTCCCAGCCTTCGTCTCCAATCCATTTTCTTCTTCGCGCCCATCTTCTTCCTCTCCTCAAGCTCGTGCTGTCAGCCATGGCCGATGGAAAGAAACGCGGCGCTGCTGTTTCCGCATCCGGGGAAGCCTCAGTGCAACCTGCGCCGCGCTCGGGCGACTGGAGGTCGCCCAACACCACTGCAAAAAGCATCAAGGAGATGCAGTGGGAAGAACTGCTGCCAGCGGAGTCCGACAAGCGGGTGCGCCTCGGAAAGAAGGAGGAGGTACCCAACCCGCAAGCGAACGAACGCGTGGTCTTTGCGGACCACGTGTCATGCGGCCTCTCTTTCCCCCCTCCATCCATTTCTTCTCGGGTTGCTGTATGTCTATGGCATAAAGCTTCACGATCTTCCCCCGAACGCGGTGCAGCACATATCGTGCTTCATCGTGTTCTGCGAATGCTTCCTAGGCATTCGCCCATATTGGGGGCTCTGGAGGGCTCTCTTCAAGGTTCGGATCTTCCGCGAGAAATCGCAGGTGGACTCCGAACCTGGTGAGCCGCTACGCACGGGTGGCTTCGGGATCCAAGCTTGATTGGATTCCAGCTACTTCAACATGCACTTCATCGACTCCGCCCAGGGATGGAGGAAAAAATGGTTCTACGTCATCGACAACAGCTCGGGTGGAACTCATGAATTCCACCCGTTCGCTATTCTGAAGAAGAGGAGGTCCTGGGCGCACAAGCTGTCGACTGAAGAAACCGAGGTCGTCGCGCCGCTACTCGCCAGGGTGGCCGCCCTTCGCGACCAGAGTGCTGGGGTTGTATTAAACGAACTGCATCTGGCGGCCGTCTTCCTCAGGCGCAGAATCCAGCCTCTGCAACTCAAGCCTTCCACAATGTGGGAGTACCAAGGCTCTGAGGATCCTAGCCGAGTGAGTCGCGAGGAGCTCTCGAACGTCGAGTTTGAGAAGAAAATCGCGGCTATCACTAGCCTAAAGGTGGGAGAGAAATTTCCCGACTGCACAGTTGCAGCCTTTGACGCGTCGAAGCCTCCGCCAGCCGTGGTGAGTTTATTCTTCACCTCTTCTTTTATCTTCTTGTTTGTTCTGAGTTTCAGTCGAATGAATTTTTCCTTGCTTTCTTCTGCTTTCCATAGAGTTTGTCCATGGCCACCTGCTATCTGGGGCGGAGGCCTCAGAGTTGTTGACGAGTAACCTGGAAGGCCCAGCCGACACCAGTGTTGCCGACGCTTCTTCGAGCTCCGACCGAGATTCTTCGGATGACGCAGGAGACTCGGGTGGCGATCGTTATAAACGTCGTTGGGTAGAAGGCGATGAGGCCACTTCTAAGGACAACTCCTTGGAAGAGTCGCCCGGGAAGGATCCCATCCACGCTACTCCTCTGCAAACGCGCGCCCCTTCTTCCTCATTCCCAGTTATCCAGACCGCCTGGAATGCGGATATGCTGGATGAGGATGAAGACGATGAGTAAGTTTTTCTCCTCGTTCTTAGTCGAACGTTTTTACTTTGCATCTATGTTGACGCTTTGTCTTTTGTCGCAGACTGCAAACCATTAGTCCTCGCAGGTATGCCTCTTCTCTTCCTCCCGAAAGGAGGAGTAAGGCAGGAGCTGCGGATGAGGCTCCCACTGCAGGCACCGTCCAGAATTCGCCCAGCGTAGCCCCCAAGGCGGCGACTATGGAACATGAAACTCCTAGTTTAGCTGCCGGGGCTTCAGCTTCAATGGAGGTGTCGGGTAGCTCCGCAGATCCCCTCTCCCGTGCCAAGGGCCAGGTAAATTTTGTTACTTGTCTTTAATTTGTTTATCGGGTGCACGACAGTGCTCCCGATGGGAGTAGCCCCCGAGGCTGTAGTCGATCACATGTGATCGGATACAGTCTCAAAAACTGTCTTTTCCTTCTTCTTTATTTTATCGGGCGCACGGCAGTGCTCCGGATGGGAGTAGCCCCCGAGGCTGTAGTCGATTGATTGTAATCGGGTACAGGCTCCAATTCTTCTCTTCTAATTTTTCTATCTCTAAATTTCTTGCAGACGCTCATTGACTCCCTTGCGGCGATTGGGCGCCGTGTTGTCCTCGCCGAATCTGACTGTTCGTTCCTTCGAGCGGAGCACAGTCGACTCACTTCTGAAAACGAGCTTCTTCGAAGTAAGCTCAGCCCCCTTTCTTTTTCTGTTTGCACCTTTCCCATTAGTTCTTCGATTCTAATAGATATTGTCGTGCAGCTCAACTTGAGTTTTCGAAGACCGAGAAGGATGATGCTTCTACTCGGGCAATAGCTCTGGAGGCTGAGCTGGCGGCTGTTCGCCAAGATCTGGAATCCTCCCGCATGTCTTCGGCTGACCTCGAAGGGAAACTTGCTTCTGCCCAAGAGGCCTTGAAGAAGTTGGAGACGGCCAGCACCAAGGCGGATGCTGATCTTGTCGATTTTATCCGTCCCCTTGCCGGGCGCTTTGCGGGTGA
The DNA here is from genome assembly GCA_028641055.1 of Alopecurus myosuroides. Classification (NCBI taxonomy): domain Eukaryota; kingdom Viridiplantae; phylum Streptophyta; class Magnoliopsida; order Poales; family Poaceae; genus Alopecurus; species Alopecurus myosuroides. The sequence goes on along the minus strand of CM054057.1, from coordinate 307,552,726 downwards.
GCTATTTTGGGTTTATAATTTATTTTCCGCTGTCTTGATTTTTGACGCTCTTCTTCTTTGTAGGTCTTCTTGGTGTTCCTATGGAGCTTCCAGGGATATAGCGGGTGGACGCGCTGACGGATTCCCTCGGCCAGCTCAGGAGGCATGCCAAAGGAATTTGCTCCTTTGTTGGCAACGCCACTCAAGTGTTGACGCAGCTGCATGGTCGCCTTCTCGTCAATGCTTCCTCTCCATCCGCGCTAGGTGACCTGCTGAAGATCTTCTCAGGGAGAAATCTCCTGGATGCCTACGCGGTTGCTCAGTCGGAGTCTGGGGCGAAGACGGCCATCCAGTTCGCGCTGGCGCATGGAGTTAGCGGCTTGGAGGAGGCTTATTCGGATCTCCCAGTCGACCCCTCCACGGGCAAAAAGGTACGGCTCTCTCGTTTTGGCGAGCCAGCCGCCATCCTTGCTCGGAAGCTGTCTAAGCTGTTTGCTCGACTTAAGGGAGGGACGACTGCCGCGAGTGGGAACACCACTGTAGCTTCTTAGGCTTGTATTTCTTTTGCTTTACCAGCTTGATTGTAATGAACCTTGGGATGTATTCCCGTATTTTCACTGTCTTTAATCGAGGTGTTCTTCTGAAAATGCTTCTTGCAATTGTTTGTCTTCTCCCGATGAGAGTAGCCCCCGAGCACCTGTTGAATAGATGGTGAATATATCTCGAGTAGGGCACCTTATTCATTTAATCTTCTTTTTGATCTTCAGGTAGCCGAGGTGGTCGTAGAACCCTCAAGTGGACCTGCTGCCCGAGCTGATCCACTTGTTGCCGCTGGTGGGACTTTGGCGGGTCTCTGTGATCGTGTAGCCGATGGTGAGCGCAGGCTGAAAGCGTTGCGTGGGGTAGCCGATGTGGCGAAGTCCAAGCAAAAACTGGCGACTGGACGCGAGCAGTTTGTGATGGACGAGTTGGCTTCCCTTGCCAGGGAACTGCTGTGTAAGTAATACAGCCCCCAGGTCTTGTTTGTCTTGTTTCCTTACCTAATCAAGCATATTTGTTCTTCAGTTGTTAAACCGGATGATAGGGAGGAAAAACAGTGGGTAGAAAACCACATTCTTCAAGAAGCTGGCAGCTCAAGGCCTCATGCGAATAATTTTTGGTCTGATCGCAGCCGAGGTTTTGTGTTGGCTACTTTGAAGTTCCGTGTCTCCCAGGTAAAAGTTGTCGTGAGTTCTTTTCACGAGGTCTTGATCGCGATGAACGCTGCATTCTACCCGCTTGGAAGGGGTCCTGAAGACTGGAGCTATCTCCTCGGACTCTTCGGGCAAGAGGGAGAAATTCGCGAGTGCGTGCGCAATTAGATGACTTGCGGCACGGTGGTGGCTCTCTCCTTTGTCCAAATATGGCATCCTGAAGTAAATTTTAACTCCGTAGCTAGGCTTCCAGATGGTCGAATCGATGATATTTCTCCGCATTACGATGTTGTTCGTCCTGCAGCGGAGAAGATCATTCGACTAACCTCTGAGGAAGTAGATAGAGTGTTGGCGACTGAGAATGCTTATCGCCATGATTGATTGTTGAATGTGGACATTCTGTGATGCTGTATAGTTTGTAAAAACTGTTGTAAGCTGTGTAACCTTGTGTGTATAAATTTTCTTGTGATGCTTAGTTGTAGGCGTAGCCCCCGTGTGTTTATGGGGTGTGTACCTGTAACTATTTAGCATGTAAGAATGAATAATCTTCGAGTAAATATGGTTGAGAAACCATGTATTTTATTGATATGACTGAGAAGTCATGTATTCGGGCTACAGGAGTGGCTAGTATAGCCTTATTTGTTGTGAGAACATGTGAATCTAGGGATAAAATTTGCGGAGGTGTGCGATATTCCAAGGGTTGGAATAGATTCCTCCAGTCGATGGATTCTTCAGCCTGTAGGCTCCACCTGGGATGACTTCGTGTATGATGAAGGGTCCTTCCCATGGTGGCTCGAGCTTGTGTCCTTCCTTCTGCTTGAGTCGCAGCACGAGATCTCCAACCGCGAATGCTCTGTGGCGTATACGGCGACTATGATAGTTTCGCAGTGATTGTTGATATACTGCGGATCTTGCGAGCGCTATATCGCGCATCTCATCGAGTGCATCCATATCTTCCGCGAGTGCCCTGTTTGAGGTTTCTTCGCTGTAAGCCACAACTCGTGGGGCGCTGAACCGAACATCCTCGGGAAGGACTGCCTCTGCCCCGTATACCATGAAAAATGGCGTGTAGTTTGTGGATCGGTTTGGAGTCGTGCGGAGGCTCCATAGCACGGAGGGTAACTTTTCGGCCCAATGTCCGGCTGCTGGGTGTAGACGATCGAGTAGACGTTTCTTGATTCCAGCTGAAACTAAGCCGTTGGATCTTTCGACTTGCCCGTTCGTTTGCGGGTGGGCAACTGAAGCAAACTTGAAGTTGATGCCCTTTTCTTCGCAGAACTGTTGTGTTTCCTTTGCTGTGAAGTTTGTGCCATTGTCTGTAATGATGTCATGTGGTACCCCGAATCTGCATACGATGAAGTCGAGGAACTTGACTGCGCATTGGGCACTAGCCGAAGTTACTGGCATGGCCTCGATCCATTTGGTAAATTTGTCGACTGCGACAAGCAAGTGTGTATATCCACCTGGTGTGGACTTGCGTAATGGTCCTACCATGTCTAGCCCCCATTGCGCAAAGGGCCAGGCGATGGGTATCATCTGCAGTTCCATAGCAGGTGCATGTGGTCTTGGCGCGAATCGCTGGCAAGCATCGCATCGTTCGACTAGCTCCTTTGCGTCGGTGGCTGCTGTGAGCCAATAGAATCCCGCTCGGAAGGCTTTTCCCATGATTGCTTTCCAGCTAGCGTGATGCCCGCAGTCTCCTTGGTGGATGTCCTGGAGTAACTCTTTGCCATCTTCGGGTGCGATACAGCGCTGAAGTATACCTGAGATGCTTTGCTTGTATAATTCTCCGTTGATTACCCGAAAGGATTTGCTGCGTCTGACTATCTGTCGAGCCTCACGAGGATCTGCCGGGAGCTGTATGGTGGACAGGTAGTCGAGGTATTTCTGCGTCCAGAATGGCTCGACCAGAAAAACCTGTCGTGAAATGTTATGAATAAGCTCGATGATGGCGACTTGCGGGCTGACCTCTGTTTCTTGTGTTGTGGGTGTTCCTGCAGCTTTTTTGACTTTGACAGAGCGCTTGGTCATCCTCTCGAAATATATTCCTGGCGGTATGGGTGTGTTTGTAGAACCCATGTTTGCCAATTTATCTGCTTCTTCATTACTAGATCTCGCAATGTGCTTCAGCTCGCATCCCTTGAAGTTTCCTTCGAGTAGGTTGTACATGTCGCGATATGCGACCATGTTTTCGGCAATTGCGTCGCATTCTTTCATTGTTTGCTGTACGATGAGATTGGAGTCGCCGTAGATCATTAGTCGGGTGGCTCCACAGGCAACTGCCATCTTCATCCCATGCAACAGAGCTTCATATTCTGCGTCATTGTTTGATGCCGGATCATCGGGTGGAAAGTCCAACCGTAGGACGTATTGCAGCTTGTCTCCCCTAGGCGATATGAGGACAATTCCAGCTCCTTCTCCTTCGTTTCGTTTGGACCCGTCAAAGTACATTATTCAGTTGCTCGTGTACTCAGGCGGTCCTGACGTTTGTAGCTCTGCCACTCGCTTAGGAATTCCACGAGTACCTGGGATTTGACTGCGTTGCGTCCTGCATAAGTGATGTCCCAAGCGCCCAACTCGATGCTCCATTTGGCTATTCTTCCGGACGCCATGGGGTTGTTCATGATTGTCCCGAGTGACGCATCATTAACCACTGTGATGGCGTGTTCCTGGAAGTAGTGCTTGAGCTTTCGGGCTGTAAGAACAACTCCATATACGAGCTTCTGGTAATGAGGATACCGTTGCTTGCATGGCGAGAGCACTTCGCTGATGTAATAGATTGGTCGCTGAACTCCGTACGCTTTGCCCTCCTCAGGTCGTTCGACTACGTTTGTTGTGCTGATGACCTGGTTTGTGGCGGCTAGGTACAAGTAGAGTGGCTCCCTTTCTTGCGGTGTTGCAAGGACTCGCCTGCTTTGCAACGATCGCTTTAAGTCCGCGAATGCTTGCTTAGCTTATGGTGTCCACTCGAATTTGTCCGTCTTCTTTAGCAGTTTGTAGAAGGGTAACGCTTGCTCTCCCAATCGTGCGATGAACCTGCTCAGGGCGGCTAGTCGCCCTGCGAGCTGTTGGAATCCGCGTAGATTGGTTGGCTCCTTCATTGTCAAGATTGCTTGTATTTTCTCTGGGTTAGCTTCGATGCCTCTGGCGGATACCAGGTACCCGAGAAGTTTCCCTGCTGGAATGCCGAAGACGCATTTTGTCGGATTGAGCTTGATCCTGTATGCGTTGAGGGCGTCGAATGTTTCTCTAATATCCTCGAGGAGTGTGCTCTCAACTCGAGTCTTGATGACTATGACGTCAACGTACACTTGTACGTTCTTGCCAATGAGCTTGGCGAGGCATTTTTGCATGCAGCGCTGGTATGTTGCGCTTGCGTTCTTGAGCCCGAAGGGCATTGTCGTGTAGCAGTATACACCGTGTGGTGTGATAAATGTTGTCTTTTCTTCGTCCTCCCGTTTCATCCGGATCTGATTATATCCCGAATAGGCGTCCAGGAAAGAGAGGCGTTGACAGCCTGCCGTAGAGTCCACGATCTGGTCGATTCGTGGGACTGTGCTTGTTTAGCGACGTGTAGTCGATGCATACCTGAAGGATGTCCGTGTTCTTTTTGGGGACCAGCACCGGGTTTGCTAACCAAGTGGATATCTTGATCTCCCTGATGAATTTTGCTGCTAGCAATATGTTTACTTCTTCTCCAAGCGCGTTCTGCTTGGGTTCTGAAAATCGTCGAGTAGTTTGTTTGATGGGTTTGGCATCTGGAAAGACTTCGAGTGAGTGCTCGGCAAACTCCCTGGGCATTCCTGGCATATCTGATGGCTGCCAGGCGAAAATTTCCCAGTACTCACGGAGGAGTTCGACGAGCGCGCTTTCCTATGCTTGCGGAACGGTGGTGGAGACCATCGCTGTCTTCGCAGAATCTGTCGGGTGCACTTGATGCTTTCGGGTGTCACTGTTAGCGCTGAACTCCAATTCAGGCGCGTTTTTCTTCGTGAGGGGCATCACGGAGTGATCCGTGGTTTTTGCCAACTCTTGAAGTTCTTCTTGCATCCCGAAAGATTTTGCGATCTCATTGAATTCAATGTCGCACTTGTTGGATTTCTGAAAGTCTCCGTCGATGGTGATTACGCCATATTCTCCAGGTAATTTGAGCTTCAGGTAGGCGTAGTGCGGTACTGCCATGAATCTGGCGAACGCTGTTCGACCAAGAATGGCGTGGTACTGTGAAGGCCAATCGACGACTTCGAAGTCGAGGAATTCTCTTCTGTAGTTGCTCTTAGTGCCCAGCACAACTTCTAGGTTGATTGTTCCGAGTGGACGGATTGCCTTTCCTGGAACTATCCCGTGGAAGGATGTTTCTGATTCCTGGAGGCCGTCCAAGTTCATGTTCATCCGACGGAGAGTATCCGCGTAGATAATCTTGATGCCACTGCCACCATCCATGAATACGCGGGCCAAGTCATAGTTGCCAATTTGTGCTTGGATGACAAGGGCGGCGTGTCCTGGTCGATAGACTCGTGGCGGGTGGTCCTTCATCGAGAATGTTATCGGCTGGTCTGCCATCTTCAAGTACTCTGTTTTTGTTGGCGGTGTCTGCACAGCCATGCACAATTGCCTCGTGTTAGTCTTTTGAGCTATGCGGGATGGACATACCTTCTGGATCATCGCGAGTTGCCTTGCTGGATTCGGGTACGCATTGGCCCCGGAGTTTTGTGCTGGTGGTGCAGGTAGCGCAGCTAATGCCATGTTTGGATTTGCTGGTGGAGGTGGGGGTTGTGGCGGCTGGAATCCTTGGTGGCCTCCTCCTGGAAGCGGTGGGTAATTTTGGGTGGCTGCAGATCTTTTTCTGGCGAGTGCTTCTGAGATATCAATAAACTTTCGGCAATCCTTAAGAAGGTGCGTTGCCTTAGTTTTGCCCGTGCGCTTATTTGTAAATAGATGTAGCGAGCAGTATCCATCGAGGTCTTCCTCAGGTGATTTTTCTTCAGTCTTTGGTCTCCGCTCGCGATTCCCACGGCGACCGGAGTCGCGGCTTCGCGTGAATTCCGCCGCTACCAACTCCTCTCGGTCCTCATGATCGTAATATTTCCTCCTTTTCCTCCGGCCATGACGGTCTTCATCGTGCGCAGGTGATGAGGCTCTCTCATTGCCACCGCATCTTCTCCGTTAGCCCATTTTTCGGCTATGTTCATCAGCTCCCCAATAGTTTTGGGTGCGGCTCTGCCCAGTTCTTCTCTGAAAGTCGTTCTTCCGAGATAGTTCCTGCGGTATTCCTGAGCGTAGTCCATCGCTGGATGTACTCGCGGGTGGATTCACCACTTTTCTGCTTGCATGCTCGCAGTTCTTCAATGGTGGCTGGCCTCTTGTAAGTCGACTGGAAATTTTTGCAAAAATCGCGGTGCAAGTCATCCCACGATGCGTAGCAAGATTTTGGTCTTCTTTCCAGCACACTGCGGGCCGCGCCGGTGAGATGCAAATTGAGGTATTGCATAGCCGTGTTTTTGTTCCCACGTTGGCATTTTACTGCCGTGAGGTAATCGCTTAGCCATTGAGAGGGCTCGAGTGAGCCGTCATACTTCGTCACTTCCGTGCTAAGCTTGAGTCTTTTGGGTAGAGGTGCCTCGCGGATACTGCGGGCAAAGCAGAGAGCGCCGCAGGTTTCGTCATCCGAGGAGCCGGACGAAGAGCGCTCGCGATATCGTGAAGCCCTTGCCTTGTCCACCCTTTTTTTGAGCGAGATCTGATCGCGCGTCGTATTCTGGCCGGTCGCGGTCGGCATCCTTCCTTGGTTCCTTGCTTCGCTTTCGCGAGCGGCTGCTATGATGCCGCGAGCTTTTGTCTCTCGGACTGCCTTCGCTGCTGCTTCGACTGTCATCATGGCGCCGTGCTTCTTTTCCTCGGCCACGATGTGGCGACCTGTCCCTTCTTGGCGAAGAGCTCCTACGTTTGTGGGATGCCTCCCTATCCTTCTCTTTCTCCTTCTCCTGTTCCTTCTCCAGCTGCTTTGCGGCTTTCTTTCGATCATAGGCCGCGAGCCTTGCGGCTGCCAGCCCTAATCCCTTGCGTACTTGTTTATACTGCTCCGCCCGAGTGTAACTTTCCGTCGGTTGATTCATCTGCATGTAAGTTGCTGCGGCTAGAACCGCGGCAGCAGGAGTTTGCGGGTATACATTGCCGTCGTCATCGACTCGCATGAGAGAAGGAGTGATCGATCTGCTGGTTCCGGCTAGGGACTCATTGTTCCTGGATGTAGATGCGTGCCCCTTCCTCGCGGGTCGGGTTCCGACCGAGGGTGTTATGGACAGCCCTGCTCGCCTTTGGCTCGACTCATCCGCCGCTCTTCTTCGGCGGGCCAGATCTATCCGAGCGTCTTTGATGGTCGTGGATTCTCTCACTAGGTGATAGTGGTAGGCAACCATGTCTTCGTGTGAAGCCCCGGGTGCGGGTGGCTTGCTCGTTCGCATAGCCTCCTTTGCTCGGTTTAAAGATTCCCGTGAGACGCCGATTATGTTGCGCTCTGCCGCGCTATGTTCCGTTTCCGAGGCTTGTTCTGATCCTGCCATGCAGACTTGAGCCAGTCAGGGCTCGTGCGTCCTAGGCGTAGATCGAAAGTTTCTTTGAATTCTTGATGGTTCCTCTGTCGAGAGGGTATGATAGTCGTTGGCGTTGAAGCGGATGGACTCGCCGCTTTTCTCCAGATGACGGCGCGAGTCGACAGCTCCAGATTCAGTTTCTGATTCATCCGAGAAGTGGAGGATCCCGTCCCTGTTGGTCACGAATTTCAGGCTGCCGAACGTCAAGGTGACGCTTTTCTCCAGATCCTCGAATACCGGGCGCGATTCCGGCGAGTGAGGTGTGACCACGACAGATCCGATCCGTATAGGATTGTTCGGAGCCGTAGTCGATGGTTTCCAACGGGAGTGGGTTGTCGATGAAGCCGAAGATTTCGATGTACCAGCGCCCGTCGTCCCCGCGGTCGACGCCAATTGTCGAATCTCTGACTCTACAAATCCCTTAGGTGAACCTATCGGGTTTCGATTAGGAGAACCCATGAGCGCTGGTGGAATCGTCGGCTAGACAGGGGGCGAGATTTACCCAGGTTCGGGGCCCTTGTAGAGGTAAAACCCTTACTCCTGCCTCTTGTCGATCTGTATTGATGAAAAGATCAGTTACAATGGTGGTACTCGAATCGAGAGTAAGGACTCGAGTTCAAGGTTTCGATGGTGAGGTGTTGCTTGGCCCTCTACCGGTGGCTCTCCTGGCCTTATATAGGTGGCCAGGTCTCAAACCTTACCCGGAGAGGACTCGAATTCTAACCCTAGGTCGGTTACAAGTTTGCAAACTTAACCCGCAAGTTAGTGCGGGTGGGCTTCACGTAGGCCTTCTAGAATACTCCAAGGGCTCCTCTTCTTGGGCCTTAACCTTGGGCCTGAGATGGGGTGTCCTTACCCGCGGGGTCCAGGATCCATGCCTTCGTCAGGCAGGGTGTGAGGTCGTCACCTCCTTGTAGGCACGCTCGACAGAGCACATCACGTCCTCCACCTCACTGTGGATGGTGATGGTTCCAGCAGGTCGCGCAGCTTGGTGATGTTGTACGCGTGGTCCGTAACTGCCATGAACTTCGCCAGATCTGGATAGCCGAGGATGGCATTGTAGAGGAGGGCGATGTGTGCCAGATGGAAGTCAAGAGTATCAGTGCGGTAGATTTGACGAATGTCGAGCATGACGGCGAGACGCACCTGTCCCAAGGGAACCGTAGTCTCGTTGGTGACGCCGGGGCCAAGCGCTCATAGGTCACTTGCAGCTTCTCGAACGTCTGCACCAAGATCACGTTGAGGCATGAACCCTTGTCCAGGAGCGTCTTGGTGATGGCGATGTTGTTGATGGTGGGGGTGCAGACCAAGGGGATGGTGCCAATGGTCCTTGTGGACTTAGGGCGGTCACGGACGTCGAAGGAGACCTTGTGCTCAGACCACTTGAGGGGTTTGGCCGCATCTATCCCTGGGAGGACGGTTTTGATCTCTCGTGAGATTTTCTCGAAGTGGCGGTTGGAGAGGGGAGCTTGTGCTCCGCCGAGGATGCAGGTGATGTAGCTAGCGGGCTCCTGGTTGCCCCTGTAGTTTTCCTTGCCGTTTCCCTGGTTCCCCTTAGGGCGGTGCTACACGGCTACGTTCACCTCAGGAGGGGCTGGGTTGGGGTGTTGGTGGTGTAGTTGTTGCACCCGTTGTAGTTGTTCGGGACGCGCTCAGGAGGAAACTGCTGGTAGTTATTGTTGTAGAAATTGGCGTTAGTGTTGTAGTTGTTGTACCCGTTGTAGTCGTTTGGGCCGCGCTCCTCCCAGTGGCCGCCACCGCGGCCACTGCCACGTCCAGGGTTGCGCCAGCCATTGCCTCGAGAGTTGCCCTCCTGGCCACTCCTCATGAGGCGATCGCCGCGGAGCTTCTCCAGCTGGAAGCAGTCCTCCGTGCAGTGGGAGTGCATCTTGTGGAACGCGTAGGAGGGGCGGTTGTCCGCCACAGGAGCGGCATCACTGCGGCTGTACTTGTTCTTGGGCTCTGCTACCAGAATGGTCGGAGCTTTGCGCTTGGCGTCCTCGTCGTCGCTCCTGGTCTTGGTTTTGGCCTTGGGAGCCATAGGCTTGGACTCATCGACGGGGATTTTGTGCCTGAAGATGCGGTCCTCTTTGGCCTTGGTGCATTTGTCGGCCAAGTACATGAGCTCAACAGTGTAGGAAAGGTCGTCTCTGATGCCGAGCTCTTCGAGCATGTGCTCGTTGGTGACCCCCTCATGGAAGGCAGAGATGACGTTCGCATCGGTGATGCGGGAGATCTTGTTGCGCGTCTAGCTAAAGCGCTGGAGGTACTGGTGGAGCATTTCTCCTAGGCACTGGCGTATGGAGCGAAGATCATTGTAGGTGAGGGGGCGCTCGTTGGATCCCTCGAAGTTGGCGACAAAGCTAAGGCAAAGCTCCTCGTACGATCCGATGGATCCTTCTGGTAGGTTCATGAGCCAGGTGAGGGCGGCCACCTTGAGCCCCATGGGCTGCCAGTTGGCCATGCACTTGTCCTCTCCCTTTGCAGCGCGCACGCTGAGGCTATACAACTGCAAGAAGTCGAGGGGAGCGGTGGTGCCGTCGTCGCGAGGAGGTAGTGTTGGGTTGAACTTCGGTGGCCATGCGACCGTGCGGAGCTGCTTGGTGAACGCGAGGGAGCCTCCGACGTAGACCGTGGCGCATGCCTTGTTGTCCGCCGGACGGTTGGCGCGGCCGGCTCTGGCGAGGTCACGGATGGTGTGCCGCTCATGCTCGTGGCTGTGCTCGGTCTGCACGCGCTCGTCTAGCGGAGTGCGCATGATCTGGCAGTTGTTGTTGCTCTTGTCTGGAGCTCTAGTGGCGTGGGCCTTGTCAGGGACATAGGTGTGGGGTTCGCCTTGCACCAGCGATGTTGCACTATGGGAAGGGACTGGCGCGTCATGGTCTGCCGTGCTCTTGGCCTGGCTAGTGCCGCCTTCCTCGATGGTTGCATGGGGAACGTTTGCGGCAATGACGAGCGCCTAGAGGCGGGCGAGCCATGCGGCATGCCTTTCCGGTGCGGGCAGGTGCACGAGCAGCTCCCAGGCCAGCAGCAGAGCTGCGATGGGGGTTGGCCGCTCCCTGAGTCTCTGACGACGGTGGTGGCGGGGTGGCGGAGGCGGAGGTGCCTCTGCATCTCACTGCTACGGGTGGGAGGAGGCTTGGTCCTCGGCGTTGGGTGCACCACCAACGCCAGCGGGGTCGTGCTTCATGTTGTCATCGTTGTTATTGCCGGTGGGGTTGGCCGGGCTCCTGTAGCGAGCACGCTTGGCTCGGGTGGGGCGAGCAGGTGCCATGGCAGTGAGGAGGTGAAGGAGTGCCTTAGGTCCCCGACCTGGCGCGCCAAATGTCGGAGAGTGGTCTATCAAAGACAGGGACTCTCAAGAGGTTCGAACAATGGGGGCTAACCGCACTTTTGACAACTCTCGTGAGGCCTCATAAGGAAAGCTCAGAGCTGATTAACAATGGCGACACGGGGAGTTTACCCAGGTTCAGGCCACCTTGCGGTGTAAAACCCTACTCTTGCTTGTCTTATGGATTGCACTGCGGTGGATACAATACAAGATGCGAGCTTGTGCTTGGTTTAGACTAGGGAAGCTCTAGGTGAATTGAGTCGTCCCTGCTACAGGAGTCAAGGGGCTCCTTTTATACCAGTGTTTGGGCCTCTTTCCCGCTCATACTTGGCGGGAAACAGCTACCACAAGGTGCCAAGGAGGGGACATGCGGAGCTCTGCGACGCCTGTCAGTCTTGGTCGTCGAGGACAACGCCACCGTCCACGGCAGAGTAGTGGGGGCTCATGGTGACATTTCCTCCGTATTGTAGCGCCGTCCTGGTCTTCTTGCACCAAAGAGGAAGTCCTAGGGTGGCGCTTTGGCATGGGCAGCTGTCGCCCACGCTTTATACACGAGAACGACAACTGCCGCCAAAGGGGCACTGCGACTCTGTCGCGCCTTCGTCAGCATGCAGAGGAGCAGACGTCAGCCGCACATGGCTTGTTTTCTCTAGAAAGGAATGTCCTCTGAAGAGGAGCGGAGAGCTCGGGGTAGAGCTCCTCTCTGAGGGCAGGCGGTGGAGCTCCTCTTGAGGGACCAACCTCCTAATTGCCAGATCCTGAAGAGCAAAAGGGCTCATGGAGAAGCTGCTCCTCATGAGGCATCCTTGACGAGGCCTCGGGTGCCCACTGGGCTGGGCTGCAGCAGACGGGCCAGGATACCCTGGTATCAACAGAACGACACCATCTCTATATGTTTCGTGGAAAATATCTCCGTCCCCAAACTTTTTAGGGTTAAAGGCAATTTATAGGCAAGAGGTGGTGGCCAGGGCGCCCCAGGGCCTACCAGGCGTGCCCTAGGGTGAGGCCGTGCCTGGCACCCCTCTGGGGGCCACCTGGCTCCCCTCCGTGTCTCCTCTGGACTTCTGTCTTCGTTCTGGGTAAAAATGATCTTCGTGGATTTTTAGCCCTTTCCGAGAATATTTCTTTAAGAACTTCTCTGAAATACAAAACACCAGAAAACAACAACTGACCTGGGGGGTCTTGTTAATAGGTTAGTGTATGAAAACATCCGGGAAACGAAGGAAAACATGTAGAAAACATAAAGACACTGGATAGAAAACAAGAATGGAGCATAAAAAATTATAGATACGTTTGCAACATATCACGCCACCAGACCTAGGTTTGGCCGTACCCCTCCTCCAATTCGGCTAGGACTCCTAGCCCAGCTAGGAGTTCGCCTGCCATACTTTTTTCCTTCCCTTTTTCTCTTTTCCTTTCATTTTATACTTACCAAAAATCCACAAATACTAATTAGAAATTGCGGGGGAAGGTGGCGCGCCTGCCATGGTGGCCCTGGGGCCCATGCAGCTACACCTCATCAAGGGTGGTGCAACTCTAGGGCACCTAGTGCCCCCCTCTGACACTCCCCCTTTCTCGGGTTTTCTTCAAAATTATTTCGGAACCCTATGAACCCTTTAGATAAAATCATCAAATCTATCCACTGATGACAAACACTTTCAAACATCCCAGAACATCTCATGTCTACCCAAAAATCTTTCAGCCTCTCACCGGCATAACATGCCTCTCATAATAACTTCTCTGGACACCTCTGATTTACATCAGAGTTCTTATTGAGACATTGGAATAAATCCGACCACTCTCAAACATCACCACAACTAAAAAACTCTCAGTTAAAGGTTGATACAACTTAAGCATGTGACCCAGAAGGTGTGGCAATACACAGACATGTCTAGAGTACTTATCGAACAATAACCAACAACGGGACCATGAACATCAGAAATAACGAAGGAACCTTTTTATGTTTCTCATTATGCTTATCCCATTAGATTCACGATACCAATGATATCACGATGTGAGACAATGTGCACCGTGTGATCAAACCATTTGATCACGACACATATATAAAACTCGTACCGATATCACTCTCTTTTTCTCATCATATCCCCAATGTCCTTGTGATAAATCACACTATGTATGACCAAAACGGTTGGTTGATATCGTTGATACTAAGAGGGCCTAGAGGATGTATCTCTCCATAGCCTAGAGGAGTAAGTACCATCCTCGAATATTCTTAGTTCTCCATTACATACTTTAGGTCATACCCGGAAGTCACCATTATAGTCTCATGTTACAGCAGACAGTTGATGATAACCAAAGCATGAATGTCAAGATGTACATCACTAGGTTTCTCATGGTATAGGGACATAGCTAATGGAAACTTCATAATCAGCTTGCTAACTCATTAACATTAGTTTGTCTCTTAGAAATATCATATACTTGGGTCGGTTTGGTAGTATTGTTATCCCAACAATATACTCTCAGTTGCTCGACTTATACAAAGTCCATGATCATGAAAACATAATCATCGTACAACATATAGGATAATCTTAGAGATAAGATTAGGAACACTTGTTTTGTCCATATATCCACATGTTCATGTAGGTTCTCCTTTGAATACTCACCATTCAATTACCACAACAGTTATAACATAAATATATGAACCTAATAATGAACTTGGAGGTAAAGAATAACTTAATATTAATGTCTCTAGGGCATAATTCCAACAATCCTCTCAAGGTCGGACGAGAGAAAGTTTGAGACCCACTTGATCACTCGGAGTAGATTCTTGGAGGACCTAAGAGAGGAAGGTAGTACCATGCACACCTTGGAGACAATATATATATAGAGCAAAAAAATTCAGGTGTGAGCGAAACGATCTGGGCGAACTCAGTATGTGAGAGGCTCACGCCGATGCAGAGTAATAGCGGGTCCTTGAAAATGAGGGTGGCAAAGCCGGTGCCGGAGAGGCTGAGGCAGGCGAGGAAGGCGAGGATGACATCGGGCTTGGAGGAGGGATTGAGATGCAAAAGCTTCCTAGAGGCCTTGAGTAACTCGGCTCGGGTGAGGCCGTAGGTGCTGACGAGGTAGTCTTTCACGGCAAAATGCTAGGGCCCAGGGAAACGATGGACTTGACCACAAGATGAATTAGTGAAGAGGAGAGATGGGAGATGCAGTAGAAGATGAGAGGAGACGAGCGATGATGCAATGGGGGTGCAGCATGGCTACGTAAGGAGGCGGCGACTGATATGTCTCCAACGTATCTATAATTTCTGATGCTCCATGATCATATTTTGCCAATTGCTACTTGTTTTCTCCCTTATTTATAGCATTTTTATACCTTTTCTAGGACTAACCTATTAACAAGATGCCAAGTGCCAGTTCGTTGTTTTCTATTGTTTTTTGTTTCAGATTAGTTGTTCTGCAAAAATTCTCCGAATTGGACCCCACAAAGCCCGAAGTTACTATTTCGCCAGAAGCATCCAGAACACCGAAGAGGAGTCGAAGAGGGGCAACAGGGGGGCCACACCATAGGGTGGCGCGGGTCCCCCCGGCCGTGCCACCTATGGGTATGGGGCCCCTGGAGCTCCACCGCCTTTGCCCTTTCGCCTATTTAAGCCCCCGGGATGGAAAACCCTAAGCACCTAATCAAAATCCCCGAAAAGGTTCTGCAGGCGCCATCACCATCAACCCTAGATCAGGGGGGTTCTGAAGCTGTTTTCTGGCACCCTATCGGAGAGGAAATCATCACCGGAGGCTTCTACATCATCATGCCTGCCTACAGAGTGATGCGTGAGTAGTTCATCGTTGGACTACGGGTTCGTAGCTGTAGCTAGATGGTTGTCTCCTCCTCTTATGCCTCCATGTTTAGATCTCGTGAGCTTCCTATCATGATCGACATTGATCTTATGTAATTCTATATGCTGTGTTTGCTGGGATCCGATGAATGTTGAACTTAAGCCAAGTTGATTATAGTCTTTATTGCATATGTTATTTTTGATCTTGCATGCTTTCCATTGCTAGTGGTTGCTCCGGCCAAGTAGTTGCTAGTGACTCCAAGAGGGAGTATTTATGCTTGATAGTGGGTTCATGCCTCCTTGTTGCCTTGCTCGAGTGACAGAAACGTGAAGGAGGAAGATGTGTTGTTTCCATTAGGGAGAAAACAGCATTGAGAGTGCCCGCGTGCATAATCATTGCTTACATTACACACTTTGTTTAATGCAATTATATGTTTCTTGCAACTTAATACCTAAGGGGGTTCGGATGATAACCTGAGGGTGGATTATTAGTCAGAGATGCAGATGGATGTCGGTCTATGTATCTTGTTGTAATGCCCGCACTAAATACCATAGTAATCTTCATGTTATATTGTGCACTACGGTGCAACCTCTATTTGTTAATTGCCGAGTTGTAATTTGTTCACCCAGCATGCTATCTTTTATGGAGAGAAAGCACTAGTGAAACTATGAACCCCGGTCCATTTTTCCACACTGTTAAACAAACCACAACATTTTCCTGCTTTCTTTACTTACTGCAAGCATACACTGTTTTCCACACTATACGTCTAATCTTTGTTTTCAGCAAGACCGGTGAGATTGACAACCTCACTGTACCGTTGGGGCAATGTATTTTGGTTGTGTTGTGTGCAGGTTCCATGTTGTTGCTGACACCGGTGAAACTCCAGCACCACCGTCAGTGGCATCAACCTTCCGAAGATTCTCTTTCTCCTACTGGATTGATAACCCTGGTTCTTAACTAAGGGGAAAACTCCTACCACTGTGCTCATCACACCCTCCTCTTGGGGTTCCCAACAACACATAGCAAGGATTTTTCTAGCACCGTTGTCGGGGAGGAAGAAGTCTTTTGGCAAGGGGAGTCTCTCACTCTCAACCTCTTTATTTTCTTTATTGTCTTTTTTTTGTCTTGTTTTGCTTCTCTTTATTAAAAACACAAAAAAAATTAGTTTACTTCATAGCTGTTATTTATTTGCTTGCTTTTATGTCTAGTTTTGTTCCTGTCATTATGTCACCAGAAGAAACAATCTTTACTTCCAAACAAGGGAATGACGAGAACTTCAAAGATGCTTGGTCTAGAGCTTTTGATTCCTATTGCAAAATTGAACCTAAAATGGCTCTAAGTCTATTTCTTCGTAGATTTTACTTTTGTCTTATTCTTTGTTATAGATATGCTTTGGATACTGTGGTAGGAGGTGATTTCCTTAATTGTGATAAAGATCAAGCTTTCAATGCTATAAGAAAATTAATTGCAACCTACAGCTTACCCAGTAGTTCTGATAAAGCCTTTGCAAATATTTATGCTAGATTAAATACTCTTGAGTCACATATTTCTATCTTGAAAGAGGGATATAGCCAAATTCGTGAACATCTTGATCATGTCCCAATAAATTTTGAATCCACAAATATGATCCCTTTGGTTAAAGTTGTTATAAATGGTGAAACATTTCATGCTCTTTGTGATATCATGTCTGAATCTTGTCTTATGCCTAAGGAAATTTATGAATCTTTGAACCTTTGGGTGCTAGCTGATGGAGGAGAAGAAATTCCTCTCATTAATAACACCATTATATTTCCGACTGAGATAGCTGAGGGAGTGTTTACAAAACTCCTAGGAAAAATAGTCTCCACTAATTATCTTGTTATTGAATGTGCAGAAGGAGGACAAATTACCCTTGGAAGATCTCTGCTGAAGCTCTTAGGAGCAACTATTGATATGGGAAAAGGTACCATGACTTTCATCTCCAAATCATGCTTGGACCATAAGTTTCCTAAGAATAATAAGGTAAGAAAGGTAAACGCAAGCTTCGTAACAATGTTGATGCTTCTTCACTTGAAAATACTTGAGTTGCCTTTTTATGCCTAGCTGAAAGGTGTTAAAGAAAAGCGCTACCGGGAGACAACCCGTTTTATTTCTCTGTTTTCATTCAGTTTTCCTTTGTTTTCTTTGGTGTTGTTTGCACCTGGGTATTTTATATATCCTCAGCAACCCCTCTGTATCTTTTCTTTTGAGTTTTTGTTGAGCCAAGTAAAGCTTCTAGTGAAAAGTTGAGCCTATATTTCGGATTTCTGCGCAGGAAACAGATTTCTGCTGTCCACTGTTAATTCCGTTAAAACTCACAGAAAATTCAAAATGACCTGATCTTTTTTATGGTTAATCCTGAGTTATATACGCAACCTTTCTTAGAAGACCACCTTTTGATTTGAGCAACATAATATTTTTTACAAAATCGATCATTACCTACTGTTCTCTTTTGACAGATTTCTGCCATTTACCGCATTTGCATCTTAATCTCTTTCTTTTGGTGTTCTTTTGAGACAAAGAGTTTTGAAAGAAGTTGTGATACTAGCTAATGTGTTTTTTTAGTGTTAGACTTGTGTTAAAACTGAACCATGTGAATTTATTATTTCAATTGCAGTAACGTTGCTAATGAAGATTGTGAGAATTTTGATGTGAAGGAAGTTTTCAAGGGTCAAGAGAAGAGGATGATATGATGTGATCAAGAAGAGTGAAAAACCTAAGCTTGGGGATGCCCCGGTGGTACATCCAAGAAAATTCCAAGAAGACTCAAGCGTCTAAGCTTGGGGATGCCCAAGGCATCCCCTTCTTCATCAACAAATTATCAGGTCACTTGTAGTGAAACTATATTTTTATTCGGTCGCATCTTATGTGCTTTACTTGGAGCGTCTTTTATTTTAGTTTTTAGTTTGATTTTGTTTTTTTCTTTCAGTTTGTTTTTACTTTTTCAATAAGCTTGGTTGGACCCCAGCATTATTTTATTGGAGAGTGACACGCTCCGCTTTTTTCATGAGAATACGGTGTATTCTTAGTCTCTGTTTGGTTGTTGCATTTATTCAGCTCCTGTTTTGCATGCATCTCTTATCAGAGCTGTTATTTTTAGTAGTATTATTTTAGTACTCTCATGTTTGCTTGATGTATCAAAAGAGTATTTTTGTTAAAGCATGTTTTGTATGGTGCTTGTTGGGAGAAAGAAAACTGCTGCTTGAAGTAAAATTTATAACACTACTAGTAGAAGCTTGTATAGACTGTGGCTAGAACTTTTTCATGCCATGCTAATTATTATTTTAGTTTTAAATCCTTGGGGTTATTGAGTAGAATGATTATCCTCAAATAGCTGAGAGTGTTTAATATGTATTGAAAGATTCGTGAGTTGTTCTTGTCATAGTAAAGCATCAATATATGGTATTCTCTTTCGAATAATTTATTTGGTTGACTTGGCGCATGCTCACAGCATGTTTATGACTACAAACCAGTCACGAATAGCCTCTGTGACCACTTAGTTATTGAACTTGTGATACTGCTTATGTTTTAATTAATGATGCTTATGTCGCAATGCATGATTATGGCTCTTATGCTCTCTTGATATGTCGCTCCCAGTCTTTTGCTAGCCTCCACCTGTACTGAGTATGAGCTCTACTCGTGCATCCAATCTCCCTTAAACCAAAGTTTTTCCCATTATGTACACCATACCTACCTATATGTGGTATTTAACTGCCATTCCCAAGTAAATTGCTCATGTGTTACCTTTAAAACCTTCAAAATTACTCCTACTTTATGTTCCTATTTTTGCTCATGAGGACGTAAATAGAGAATCTTTATCTCACTTGTTGATTGGATTTCACACCCTGGACTAGTGGCTTCATCCGCTTATCCAAATGATAGAAGAGCTGGCAGCGGGGTGCCCAACCCCAAATTAATGCAAACAAATTCTCTTCACTATTTTTGCCCCTGATTTATCAGTCAAAGCATAATTGTGTAAACAAAAGAGAAAGAGGGATGGCCTTCTACACATGTTGCGTCTTTCACCATGGGAGCCGCTCTTGTGAATCCAGTTGGCTTGTGACGTACTGTATTTTCTGTTTACCATTCATTGACATTAGCATACATCCCCCAAAATATAGACATTCCTCCACAAATGTCAGACTTTTAATACCTCTGTTTAATAAAATAAAAGCTCTAGCACATGAGTGATCCCTGCTTCCCTCTGCGAAGGGCCTTTCTATTACTTTTATGTTGAGTCTCCATCTTCTAACTTTATGCACAGTTGAGAGAGCATTTTTGCCATTCTGAGTTCTATGTGCATTTGTCCCATAAGCATCAATAATTACTTCATGACGTGATATCATTTGTTCTAGTGTTGCTCATGAACTTTGAAGGTGTCCTTGCATTTATGTTTTGCCCCACTCTTAAGGACTATCGAAATATCACTTTGCCATGCTTTCTCTATACCTGAAACAAACGTTTACCTTTCTTTGCATTATTATTCATGATCCTTTATTTGAGTTACTCTTCGTGATGCAAAGTAATTGATATGCTTTATTATTAAAGTTTTATTTATCATGCCTGTATTTAAAGTTTTATGATCTCAGCGTGCATATGCTTTTACATTAGATTGATCAAGTTTATGTTCGTTGCATGTCCCCTCAGAAATTATTGTTTTATCGTTTACCTACTTGAGGACGAGTAGGAAGTAAGCTCGGGGATGCTTGATACGACTCCAACGTATCTATAATTTCTGATGCTCCATGATCATATTTTGCCAATTACTACTTGTTTTCTCCCTTATTTATAGCATTTTTATATGTTTTCCGGGACTAACCTATTAATTAATAACATGCCAAGTGCCAGTTCCCTATATTCTGCAGTTTTTGGTTTCAGAAAAGTTGTTCTGCAAACATTCTCGCAATTGGACCCCACAATTCCCGAAGTTCCTATTTTCCTCGGAAGCATCCAGAACACCGAAGAGGAGTCGAAGAGGGGCAACAGGAGGGCCACACCATAGGGTGGCGCGGGTCCCCCTGGCCGTGCCACCTATGGGTGTGGGGCCCCTAGAGCTCCACCGCCTTTGCCCTTTCGCCTATTTAAGCCCCCCGGATGGAAAACCCTAAGCACCTGATCAAAATCCCCGAAAAATTTCGGCAGCCGCCGTCACCTGTCAACCCTAGATCAGGGGGGTTCTGAAGTTGTTTTCCGGCACCCTGCCAGAGAGGAAATCATCACCGGAGGCTCTACATCACCATGCCTACCTCCAGAGTGATGCGTGAGTAGTTCATCCTTGGACTACGGGTTCGTAGCTGTAGCTAGATGGTTGTCCCCTCCTCTTATGCCTCCATGTTTAGATCTCGTGAGCTGCCTATCATGATCTTATGTAATTCTATATGCTGTGTTTGCTGGGATCCGATGAATATTGACCTTATGCCAAGTTGATTATAGTCTTTATTGCATATGTTATTTGTGATCTTGCATGCTTTCCGTTGCTAGTGGTTGCTCTGGCCAAGTAGTTGCTAGTGACTCCAAGAGGGAGTATTTATGCTTGATAGTGGGTTCATGCCTCCTTGTTGCCTTGCTCGAGTGACAGAAGCGTGAAGGGGGAGGATGTGCTGTTACCATTAGGGAGAAAAC
This sequence comes from Alopecurus myosuroides, assembly GCA_028641055.1. Taxonomy (NCBI): domain Eukaryota; kingdom Viridiplantae; phylum Streptophyta; class Magnoliopsida; order Poales; family Poaceae; genus Alopecurus; species Alopecurus myosuroides. Next base: position 307,532,192 of record CM054057.1, on the reverse strand, counting down.
AATGGTGAGAGTGCCCGCGTGCATAATCATTTCTTACATTACAAACTTTATTTAATGCAATTATCTGTTGCTTGCAACTTAATACCTAAGGGGGTTCGGATGATAACCTGAGGGTGGATTATTAGTCATAGATGCAGATGGATGTCGCTCTATGTATCTTGTTGTAATGCCCGCACTAAATACCATAGTAATCTTCATGTTATATTGTGCACTACGGTGCATGCTCTATTTGTCAATTGCCCAGCTGTAATTTGTTCACCCAGCATGCTATCTTTTATGGAGAGACACCACTAGTGAAACTATGAACCTCGGTCCGTTTTTCCACACTATTAAACAAACCACAACATTTTCCTGCTTTCTTTACTTACTGCAAGCATACACTGTTTTTCACACTATACGTCTAATCTTTGTTTTCAGCAAGGACGGTAAGATTGATAACCTCACTGTACCGTTGGGGCAAAGTATTTTGGTTGTGTTGTGTGCAGGTTTCGCGTTGTTGCTGACACCGGTGAAGCGCCAGCACCACCGTCAGTGGCATCAACCTTCCGAAGATTCTCTTTCTCCTACTGGATTGATAACCCTGGTTCTTAACTAAGGGAAAAACTCCTACCGGTGTGCTCATCGCACCCTCCTCTTGAGGTTCCCAACAACACATAGCAGCGACACCAACAACAAGAGGAGAGATTTCCGGTGGCTGCCTCAGTGAATCTTGTATTCATGTCCATTGCAAGTGGTCTGACTCTCTAAATTGCAACAGAAAAATCGTATATGAGATGTTTTTTATGTGGGCAAAATATAATACTTTCAAATTTAGATTATATATAAAAATCTATACATGTATAAGAAGCCCAATCATGTAAATCTCGATGTAAGAAAAATAACCATGTAGATAAAGTGAAAAAGTAAACAAACAAAATGAGTTAATAGACTCTGTTTTATCATACTCGTCTTTTGGTTTTCTTTCCATAAGTCGAAGATGGTCAAATTTTTGCATTAAAAATCTATCAGAAAATTTATATCCATCCGAATCCAAGTGATTTGAGGTATTATAACTTTTTCCTCTAATGAATTTATTTTATCAGACACCAGTTTCTAAGGTTTAATAAGATCTCTAGTACCCCCTCGGATTGAATCCTTGGGGGATAATTCGGTGGGGCAAATGGATTTTTCATCGGTATAAGAGTAATAGCTTGATTTTCCAGAAAATCGTCCACAATTAGCGAAGGAGAGAATGAAAACTTGAACCTATGGATATCCCTATTATTATGATATCTAAAAAACACAAGTGCCTTACAAGCTCAAAGGTACATGCTTGTATTTTAACCATTAGGTTACGATAGGCGCGAGTTGGGTAGTTTAGCATGATCTCGTGAGCTCAGTGAATCCAGATTACAAGTAAGTTTGATTAGTGCGCCAAATACCTTCAAATGGGTTAGACAATGCCAACCCAAAATCCTTTGGAACCCTAGAAGGAAGAAGCCTCCTCACAGCCTGAATCTTGGCTTGTGAAGCTTCATGGTGACGTTGGGAGCCTCCAGTTGAATTGTAGAGATTGCCCCAGCCTTGTGTGTACAGTTTTGGTTGCCGCATATATGTGCCCGTTTACATAGTGGATCGTGGCCTATTGTTTTGTGATCAAGCCACAAGAAGAATAAGGTGATCCTTTGCGAAGCACACATTTACCTTTGGAAGGAACTTTAGAATTTTCATCTTTGTCTCCACCATTGCGATAATCTCTTACCTTTACGTGTTCCTTCGTTCTAGTTGTAACTTGTGAAGATTCTCCTATAGGTTATTTACCTGGTTGCATATCTAGGTAGCTTATTGCTTACTTATATTCCTAAAATTGAAAATAATAATAATTGTTAGTCACCTATTCACCCACCTCTAGTGGACCACACCGATCCTTTCACCGCTACATTTACCTCCGTCGTGGCCTTAATACCTCTACCTGTTATCTCCAATAACCACCTAATAAACTATTAGTATGATAAATATTATAATATGATAATATTGAGAACAAGCTCATTTTCCAAAATAAAATGAAGATCCTACCTAATAATATAACAATGTTTAATGTGTACTCTTCCAAATGACACATTGTTTGTGATCATATAACTTATCTCGTGATGTGTTATACCACCGAAAACCGGGAAGAAACTGCTCATACGTGTTCACGCGACTACTCATTGGCACTATTGGCGACAAATAACATCCACGCTTATTACGCTCCAAACGTTTGCGACGCTCTTTAATATCCCCCATCCGTGGTCTATATAAGATAGCTGAGCCTCATATGCTACATAACTAATTTTCCAATGAGAGAAAATATGAGTCCACCAATGGTGATACTATGTTGTTTCAACATAGAAACACACGTTCTACATGATATTGTTGCCGCCGGTGATATTTGTCGCTCCAATCATGACCGAAAGCCTATGCACACCTAAGGTTCTTTTTCTTCTTCTTATATGCATGCTTAGATTTTTTTTTATTGTGGTTTATCTCGTGTCTACAAGATTGTGTAACACTTTGTTGTGATATGAATATCAAACCTGAAAACCAATTATCGAGTTTGGGGAGCTGATGTGAAAATTTATACACTCGTTGAAATTGCTAGGTTAAAACACATAGCGTTTTTAGATCTAGACCCATCGTGTATATGCAACAATATTATTCGGATTAGGCGCTACTCTCACTGTTTATAAATGCATGGCGTTCCAGATAATATACATGGTCTCCATCGTGCGTATAACTTCGACCATTATTTTGTGTATATATGTCAGCAGAAAATCACATGAATGCAGAAAGCATTTATAAATTATTTTTAACAACTGGGTCATTTATAGGTAACAATTCTAAAATGCATTAATAATATGTACTCTTGTTAACTTATTTTATTGTTGTCGAGTTTGCAGTCTGCAAAATTGTGTCTGTATACAAAATGATAAGTTTTGCAGAACTAGGATAAACATCAAAGTTTAGAAAAAATATATTTACCCCGTCCATTCCTTTGGTATTTAATGACCATGGTTGAAATTAGATAAACATCATGTTTCGGTGCATTGTATGGAGTTAGTACAATTTTCGCGCTCGGCTGCATATTTTCTTTGTGTCACCACAAGTTCAATATTCTTGAAATATATAAGAGAAATCAAGAGTATTAGGGAATGAAGTATAACATGATTTTTTTTTTGGTGGAAATGCATTTCAATTGTTTGCGGTAAAGACGAAGAGAAAGAATTGAGTGTCTAGTTAAACATAGCACATAAATGGACCTTTTTTTTTTACCCAAACTGCAGCTTACTACATCCCATAAATCAGATCTACGATTTTTTTTTTGGAACCAAGTGTGCAATCTGCATACCTTTTTAAGCGAGATGCCGCATAACAATTTATGGCAGTTTTTTTTTCTTTGAAAAAGGTTTCAGTTACAACTTCCAAACTTTGGCAACAATTAATTAGGTTCCAAAGTAGCTTTCTAATAAAAGCAAAGTGCATAATCCACATGCACGTTCAAGCTACACTTGATAATTTAGTATATTTAAACTTTGGCAACACTTAATTAAGTTTATAAATAGCTTTGTAATCTCGAAAAGAGCTTTACAAATTAACTTGGTATATTAGTAGGAAATATTTGTAAGAACTATGTGGATTATATACAATTTCTCATTATTTCTATACATTGTTGGCAGCCGACAAGACATTATTGTAGAAGAGCTACGGGATAAACATCCGACATTAATTTTTTTTTAATATCACCATGATTTTGATCCTTTCCCACCTCTCTTTTCAAATTACAAGGAATAAATACATAAAATATTTACCCTTCCGACTCATGAGGTCAATGATTTTGAACCTTAATTACCTCCCCATACAATGTATTGCAATTGAATAATTGTGATTGTTGTACCCTTTTGTAGTAGTATATTGGAATTGGGTTAATATCACTAAATTTGAGTAAAACTTTCTGGGGTGCTGGCAGCATTATAACTTGGGAGGTATTATAATGTACATAATATACAATGCATATGACATTGCTTTAAAAAAAAATACACAAAATGATACTTATGTTGTAAGAACATTTTATAATTTTCCAAAAAGCTCTTTGCTTTTCCAGAGGGCAACCTCACTATCTATGTTAGCACATAGACAAGACATCCGTTACCTGAAGAAATTATGGGAAAATGAGGGGATACGAAAGGTGTCTGTATCCCAAGAAAAAAGTTTACCTTCTTAAATTAAGCACAAAGAAAGCATCATGTTAAAGAGCCATCATGCAGGTGTAATATTCGGGCCAAAAATCCCAGATAAACCTCCTTTTAATGAGAAAATGTTATTGGCTTTTGGGGTTTACCTCCAAAAATCCCTTGTAACTGCTCCCGCAATTCACTGAAAACTTCCACACTTTGTAGTGGCATGCCGTGGAGTGCTTCCTAGCAACCTCTCACGTGTTCTCACAAGCAATGGTCACCGTGGCTTCTTCATTTTAATTAATCACCCTTTTGCATTAAAGACATAAAAATAAGACTGCTTATCTGGTGCTGAAGCCCTCCTATAAATAACCATGGCATGTCTTAAGGTTCTTGCACTCACAGAGCTACAGGTCTCCAACTAATCACTTAACCAGTGATCATCCTGTAGTTGGTATGGCTCGAGGGGATAAGGAGGATAATTCACGAAGGAGGCACACAGATGAATTCAATGCATGGGTAAATGTTTTTCTTTTGTTTTATCATGAGTTGGGTCTGAATGTTTGTAATCCTGATGTTTCATATACTGTTTGATCGAGGCAACATTTAATCTAGGAACCAGGAGGCTCTAAAATATATTTGTAGTAATGTTTAGTACAATTGGATCATATGTACTTGCTCATCATTTTGCATAATCGACGGGGTCGTTGGGCAGCTGGCAAGCCTGGAGGCCCTGGATGTAGAAGAGCTAATGGAGTATGCTAGACAGTACAAAGATGTGCTCACTCCTCAAATGAAAGCAGCAATTAAAAAGGTACGTACACGTTAACATGCACCACGTACTCATTAATAAGTTCCTTTGATAAAATTTCACGGGTGTGATGTGATTAATTTCATATGGACTAATTCGTCCGTGTTTGCAGCTGATACAGAAGAAACAACTGAAGAAGAGAAAGAAGAGGACCGCGTTGCATCCAATTTTAGGTGCAGTGCTCAAATTCCACAAGGACGACGATGATACACCCCCTCCGGGTCCGGGAGGTGCTAATGCATGATGAAGAAGGCTCTCAGTCTGTTGTCAGTCTTGGCTTAATAAGTTAGTAGTACCAGAAGCCAGAAAGTGTTTGCTTTTCATGTGTGGCTATTTCCGCATCGTCTTCCGACAAGGTTCCTATCAATCATGTGGGGCTATTTCTGTATCGCCTTGCATTTCATTCCATGTAAAAGTGTGTTAATGGTAATAGAATGTGTGTCCTAATGAGAAATACATTGGTTGTTGTGTGCATCTAATTCAGTACTAGCATTTATTCTCAATTTCAAAGAAAATTTTGGGGCAAATAGCCCCTATACGACGTCGTTGAGGCGAATTGGATGGACAGCGATGTCGTTGGTTGAAATCTCTCTTGTGCGACGTTTTTTGGTGCACAAATAGCCCAGGGGCGAGATGTTCTCTAAACGTAACTGAACGTTGATGTTAGTATTATGTCAGCCGACAAAACGATTAGGAGTTAGTGGATTAGGGTGGGACCCACTTCAGCGTGGGGCCAGACAGCAACGACAACGGTTAAACCGTTTTCCCCTTTCGCGCGCATCCTCCCTCTTCTTCTCCGGCGACGAAGCATGCAACGCCGGCGAGGTCCGATTCAGACAATAACAGATAATGACGGGCATTCAACCGAACTCAAATAACACACAAAAAAGAAAACATAGTAGATAATTATAGTACTCTTACACATAGAGTAGTTTTAACGGCGGCTCGTCGGAGCAAAAGCTGCACGGGCACTAGATCTTAGCTATTACAAAGGAGGACGGAGTAGTCCATCAACTGCAGCTCCTACCCCTACATCGATCCATCCAAAATTGGGCTCACCTGAGTCCCAAGGGTGCTGCGGCGAGGAGGCGGCGGTGCCGCTTAGCCGGAGTTAGAGTCAAAGTCAAAGTCAGAGTTGGTTGCGCCCCATGGGATGTCGGCGTTGGATTCCTCTATGGCTTGGCGGTACTGGTACTCGTAGAGCTTCCTCTTCATCTCCCGGTCGGTCTCGAGCTGCTTCTGCTCGTCCTTGGTGCGCTCCATCAGCTCGGCGGTGACCCAGTCGAGGTCGACGAAGGCCCCCAGCAGATACCCGCGCCCGGCGTGTGGTGCCGCGCCCTGCTGCTGCTCCTCCTCAGTCTTCGGCGGAGGCAGCGCTGCTTGTACGATGGCGGAGCTCCCCGCGCCAGAGGAGCTCCATCTGGAATTCGTACTCCTCCATTTTGCGCCGGGCGTACGCACGGCGCCTCCCGCCCCCAATTCGTGTACGCGCGCGCTGCGCTTCTGACTGGCGTCGGAAGCAACCAGCTCAGCCTGTACGGGGTCAGCGGGCGCCGACCGCTTCTGCCTTTTCCGCTCCTCGACGGAGCCGTTTCCGCGTCCGGAATGGTCGTCGCGCGAGCAGGAACCTCCAGACATCATCCTCGTCGCACACCGAGGCTTGATCCGTGGCGGAGGGGGTGGATTGCGTGGTTTTGGTCGCCGGCGGCGAGAGTAGCGGCGATCTGGAGTGGAGTGATAATAGCTAGGGTATGACATTTGAGTGGATATATAGGGACCGGAACAGGAGGCGGTCGGCTAGGCCCAAAGTTGAAAGGCGCACCGTGCATTTAATCAAGGAAAAATCATTAGCGGGCCAAATCCTGCTGATGGGCCTAAATCCTACGGAAACGGGAGTGGCCAATCGGAGCGCAAAACTGAGAGTGGCGCGGATGGTGGGGTTTCCTTCTGATCTAACCGTTTACCAACCAGCGATCAACGACTCTAAAGCAGGGGGTTTCGGACGGGCTTTCAGGGTTTAGGGTTAGCCTGGGTTTAGGGTTTCAATGAGCTAGGGTTGAGCATAAGTAATTTATAAAAAATCAAATAAATATGAAACTTTCGCCCACTGTCTACTTGTGCAACTACGATGCTAATTTTTTTTAAACTTGTTATATCCACAGTTAAATGAAAAACATTCACACAATTCTAGCTATCAATGGAATGAACTAGGGTTGAGCACAACTAATTAAAAAATCAAAACAATATACAACCAGCGCACATGGTCTACTTATGCAACTAAGTTGCTATAAAAAAAATATAACTTGTTATATCCATATTTCAATTCCAACATTCACACGTTCACTATATCGATGGAATGAGATAGGGTTGAGCATAAATAATTTTAAAAAATCAAATAAATATAAAACCATCGCACATTGTCGTTTTACAAGACATAGTTATCCAAAAAAAACTTTGATTATGAATCGACCAACGGTTTTGTGCAAAATTTCACCAAACATTCAAATAAGCACAAATAATTAAAAAAAACAAATAACCGGCGCACATAGTCATTTTACATGACATAGTTATGAAAAAAATATAAACTTGGTATATGAGTATTTTCATGAGAAATCCTTCACATAAATGAGTTACCACGAACGAAGTTGCAGAGAGTTCAAGGAAGTGAGAGAGGGTTTGATATTTTGAAAATTCAATTTTTTTAAAAAAATCACCAAAGCTTCATTTTGGTGTGACCAAGAAAGACTCAGGCTTAGTTTTTCATTTTGGTATTTAAAACTTGTTTAAATGTTGGTCAAACTTGGGTTTGACCTATTTTGAAATAATCATAAAATATTTATAAACTTCAAAAAATCCATTGCACATGGTCTTAGTTTGTCATGTACTAACAGCTCCAACTGATAAATAAGGTCTAGATATATATATTAAACAATAAATGCTTCAACATGGTGTGAAATCTCACATCTCAAACTATGAACTCTCATGTGTGAAGAGAGGTGGTTTATGTTTTGAGAAATGACACCATATTGGTCAAGGACACTATATTAGTGCAATCGATGTTAACCCTAGAGTTTGAGATCATTTGAAGATGGTCGTAAAAATGAGAGATTAGAAATGGAGCTATTTGGGCTACCTTTGGTGCTCTTTTGTAGCTCATTTTGGTGCATATTGATGTATTTTCATGCAATGCTTGAAATCTCACACCTTTGGCTATACCATATTGATGCATTTTCATGCAATGCTTAATATAATGTAAATTTGAATTTGTTTTCAAAGTTTAATTCAAAAAATCAAAAGACAATAAATAATTTTCATGCAATACTAATGGGCAAATGGTGCATCAACCTTTTGCCACTAGGCTATGCCTCAGTTTGCGAAAAAATCTAGCACCATTAGGAGGTACTAGTTATAAATCTACCACCACTAAAACACTAGCAACACTAGCAATATTTACATTTTGGTAAGTGTAAATAAGGAATTAAAGCATCTATAGATGACATCTTTTTTTATAAGCCTCTACCTAGTTGACAATACTTTAACTCGTTTCCAATCGGACAGCGTGCGAATGCCACAATCGGGCGTGTCTAGAGCGCGCCCTCAAAGGTGTTTGACAGTGTGAATGCCACAATCTGACGGCGTGCGAATGCCAGAAGCAATACACGAATAACGCATAGGAACACAAGAACAAGAAACACAAGAATTTACATATTTTTTATAAGGTTTCACCCACCGGAAACGCCCGCAAGGTGTTCGACAAGGTGATTGCATGATCATTTCACAAAGTACTCCCACACACGCTCCCAGCGCTAGGCAAACACCGCCTGATAGAGTTTCAGGCACCTAACAAAATTCACCAGACTTGCTATCTACAGAATGCAGTTCAATCTTCCAGCGTCCATTTTCCTTCCGAGCGCCATGGCTCTGTAGCTGATTCTTCTAGCTCGATTTCATCTCGCAGAGAATTTCTGAGCACACCAATCTGTCCTCCGCCAGCCCGGCAACTTGATTGAAATCCTCTATGCTCAACGCTACATCAAAGTCCAGGCTTGGGGTTGAGGGTGCTGAAATCGTGCTCGATGAGCTCCGGCCCGAGCTGCTCTGGTCGCCCGCAACAATGTTGCGCATCGAGGCAAACCTTTGTCTCGTCATCAGCGGCGAATGACGGCCGAGTGAAAAACCCTTGCGGCCGTGACGCAGCCACGCCTGCTTCAACACCTACTTGACCGAAATCCGGTATCGCTTGCCGTGAAGATAGGTTGAATCCCTCGCCGTTGCACGAGTCACGAATCGGGCCGTCGGTCGCCTCTGCGATCGTGTACCCGCACCACCCCATTCTCCACCCTCCCTCGACGCCCTTACCTGCGATTGCGACCGCAAGCCCTGCGTCGCCGCCCGCCTACTTGACTCTGATTGCCTCGACTTTCCCGAACATGACTTGACGGCCATGTCGCCGAGGGTCCCACTCGTGATAAACTACTCCATGTAATGGTTTACCGCTTGGGGAACATGACTTGACGCCCATGTCGTCGCAGAGCAATTATTGCTCGAAGAGATGCCGCATGTGAGCTATTATGAGCAACGACGTTGCTGCCTGTCCAATTCCTCAAAAAAACGTCGCACCTGAGCTATTTGCCCGAAAATTTGTATGGAGCAAAATCTGGGTTTTCGATTTGGCTAAGAGCAAAAAAAAAGGTTGTTTATATTCGAGATTGCCCTGGATTCATGTGCAAAAGACACTCCGGCCCAAAATTCTGGTCCCTCATATGTGCCAAGTAGTAATAGAGAGTGGAGTCGGAGAGCGAGAGGCTTGCAAGTTCAGCATTTTCTGAAATAGCTGGCACACGCACGGTTGCCACCTTGTTTCTGCACCGCTCCTCGCAAGCCAATGGTATGCCCTTTGTGGCAAGAGCACTGGCCAGTAGCAGCAAGCTCCAAGCCTTCAGCAATATCACGCCGAAAATGCCATCGCGGCGAGCCGGCGAACAATAGAGAGAGGGTTCTACGGTTGCTGGGGGTACGGATGAACGCCATGCTGACGGCAATGACATGAAGATTAAGCCATGAAGGAGATGGCCGGGATGAGACTAGTGGAGAACGGGGCTTTTGCCCATTGGCGAGCACCCCTTTCGCCCCGGCTCGGCCACCACAGGGTGCAAAAGACTGCAGAGGTGGAGCCGGGGCGAGCAGGGCGCGTGGTGCGGGGGTCATTTGCCCCGGTTGGTGGCTTCAACCGGGGCTAAAGTCCCTCAACCAGCAAGGCCCGTGCAGCCGTGTGGTGGGGGGGGGTCTTTTGCCCCGGTTGGAGCTACCAACCGGGGCAAATGACCCCCCACCCCACTATATAAACCCTGCCAACCCTTTCTTCTCCTCATGTCACTCACTTTGGAGAACATATTTCTAGTTGTGTGGTGTGTGCTCACTTCTTTTTCCCTCCTATGCACAAGAGGTGTTCGATGAAATGCCCAGGAGAATAACGCCATCTCAGCTTGCAGAAAACAAGCAAGATTTAATTTGTCCGAGCCACACTTAATTAAATAAGCTTTCTTGTCCTTCTTTCCTCCTCGGTCGAGGTACCAACTTTAACTTGTCATCTGTCGATGTAACATTGGTCATTTCTCTATTCACAGTGTTCTATAACAGTTCTTAATTAATAATCATAGAATGCAGATGAACCGGCAATGGATGTACGCTGACCGACGCTCTGTCGCATTCATGAAAGGCGTGGGTTATTTTCTCGAGGTGGCCCAGGAAAACAAGTGGAATAGTTTTATCTGTTGTCCATGTGTTGTATGTCGGAATCAGAAGAAATACTCATCTCACAGAGTCATCCACTTCCACCTGTTTCAATCTGGTTTCATGCCCGGCTATAATTGTTGGACCAAGCACGGAGAAAGAGGGGTTATGATGGAAGACGACGAAGAAGAAGAGAATGATGACAACTATCATGACATGTTCCCTGAATATGGTGCCGGTACTGGAATGGAAGATAACAATGAAGTGGAATCAGAGGTCCGGGCACCAGATGAGCCCATCGATGATCTTGGCCAGGCTATTACGGATGCAAAGACAAAAGGCGATATTGAAAAGGTGAGGGTGAAGTTCGACCAGATGTTAAAGGATCACAGAACATTGTTGTATCCAACTTAAGAAGACGGGCAGAAAAAACTAGGCAGCACACTGGAATTGCTCCAATGGAAGGCCGAGAACGGTGTGACTGACAGCTGATTTACAAAGTTGCTGCAAATAATGAAGAAACAGCTTCCTAGAAACAATGAATTGCCTGACAGTACATACCAAGCAAAGAAGCTTGTATGCCCCCTAGGATTAGACGTGGAGAAGATACATGCCTGCATTCATGACTGCATTCTCTACCGCGGTGAGAAGTACGAGAATTTGGAACAATGCCCGGTATGCACTGCATTGCGGTATAAGATCAGACCAGACGACCCTAGCGATGTTGAGGGAGAGCGCCCCAGAAAGAGGGTTCCTGCAAAAGTGATGTGGTATGCTCCTATAATACCACGGTTGAAACGTTTGTTCAGAAACAAAGAGCATGCCAAACTTTTGCGATGGCACATGGAAGATCGTAAGAAAGATGAGATGTTGAGACACACCGCTGATGGGCCGCAGTGGAGAAAAATCGAGAGAAAGTTCCCGCGCTTTGCAGGTGAGGAAAGAAACTTATGGTTTGGTATAAGTACAGATGGATTTAATAAATTTAGTGAGCAGAGCTGCAACCATAGCACCTGGCCAGTAACTCTTATGTATCTATAACCTTCCTCCTTGGTTGTGCATGAAGAGAAAGTTCATTATGATGCTAGTGCTGATCCAAGGCCCGAGACAACCGGTGTAACACCTGGGGTGTTACCCTAAGTAGAGTTGTTTGTTTTTCTTTTTTTGCTTTGCATCACATGCATCATATGCATTGCACCATGTTTTCCTAATTAACTCAAAAACTCAAACCAAATTAAACTTTCAAACATTGCTCAAAATTTCCAATTTAAAAATTGCAAACTAAAACCCACTCAATTTGTTTTCAATAGTTTGAAGTTGAATTTATTTAATTTGCCTGTTAATGAAATACCCTTTTGTTAACACCCAAATGATAATCTCAAATTCATTTCAACATCAATCATAATGGGCATGATCAAATTGTGGGTTTAAAAACAATCAAATTCTTGCAAACAATTAATTCAATAAGGTCTCATAAATTGTTTGGGGTTATTGAATAAATTGTTTAAATATCAATCTTTATGGAAAACTAATGGAATTTCAAATACCAACTTAAAACTCCAATTAATAATTCAAATTTTTGGAATTAATGTGCACAATTGCTTTTACTCATTATTTTGCAAATTAATAAAATTCAGTTATAAAATAAAAACCCCCAAACCCTATTTGAAATTCAACTAACAATTTAATATCAAATTAATAATTCAAATTGTTGAAAATAAGTAACATACCTTGTTATTTGCTGTTTTGTTAATCAATAAAAAATATTTTATAAAAATTTAAAACCCCAAACCCCAACCTATTCTTTCTCTCTCTCCCTTTTCTTTTCTTACAAGCAAAAAAAAGAGAAAGAAAAGGAAAAAATCAACAGAAAGGGAGGCAGGCCCAACCTCACCCCCAAGCCCACCCCTCTCTGGCCCATACCCCTTCGAGGAGGTTGTCGTCTTCCTCCTCGTGATGTCATCCTCTGTACGACTCCCTACCCACCGATGATCTTCTCCCCCCCTCCCGATTGCTTGCCGTACATAGCTCACCCCTCCATAAAACCCCCTCCTGCAACCCTACCCTCTCCCATCTTCCTGCCGCGCCGCCATGACCTCCTCCCCCTTCCACCTCCCCTCTGCTTTTTCTGAACCCTGAACCTGCACGAGAGAGATACAGAGAGCAGTGAGCTCGCTGCCGCCCCCTCGCCATGGTCACCTCGAAGCCGCACCGTTGTCGGGAACGGAACCGTGGTGACACCCTCGGCATGCCTCGCTTCCTCGCCGTGGCTGGGAATCACCGTGGAGGCCGCGCCGTCGCCGGAAGCCCCCCACCCCCCCGCCGTCGCTGCACGTCGACAGCTCCCTCTCTTCCTCGACGAGCCACTGTGAGCCCTCTACTCCCCTTCCCTCCTTTTTCTCCCATCGCACGCGCCAGCACCCCACCTCTTCACCCCGCGGCACGCCCCCACCCCTGCACTCCACCACCCCGTCGATCGCCGCGGTCCTCTGCTGCCTCGCCGCCGTTTAGTTCGTCAGAGAACGAGCGGTTCCTTTGGGTTCAGTTAACGCATCTGTGGTTGCCTTTTGTTCCGTCAGTATCGTGTACCAACACAACAGCAGCAATAGCGCAGTGGTACTGCATCCCGCGAGCGAGCAGCAGATCCCGGGTTCGATTCCCCCCCGGTGGGAATTAACCCAATCTTTTTCCTCCCCACGCAAACCCCTCGGGCCCACTGGTCATTCACCCCCTGCGCCACCTCACTGCGCACACACGCACACGTGGAGGCCACAGGGGCACGGGCCCGCACTGCAGAGGCCCAGGCTAGGTTGCCCTGGGTGAAAAACTCCCCAGGGGCCCCTCTGCGATCCTTTTTCTTTCTTTTAGGCCCCTGTTTTTACAGATTGGTCCCTAGTTTTAAAATGTTAATAACTTTTATTTCCTAAATCCAAATAATAAAAATAAAATATGTTTGTTGAACCAAATTTAATTCTCTACCTAGTTAAACCATTTGTATTCTGTTTTGAATAATTCAAATGCATTCAAATTTCAAATTTAAACAAGTCATTTAAAATTTGAGTAATTTCATAACTAATTCATACTTAATTCAAATAACACAAATGAAATATGTTTTCCATGCCATTTTGAACCAGCTTTTCAAATATAAATTTTGTTTCATGTTTTGGATAATTGTAACATCCCAAGTATGAAACATCCCTTAGAATGTTTGATTTATTGTTTTATTTCAAGCAATGCATCATGTCATCATTTCATTGCATTTGTTTTATTATTGTTTGCATTGTTACTATTTGTTTTGCATCTGTTTTATCTTGTTTTCATAATTCAAACTCAAACAAATTCAAATGGCTAATTTCATACTTGCTCTGTTACAACTTTTGGAATAAAAATAACAAATAAAAACAACCATTTTATTCCCTGTTTTTCACTCTTTAAATTATTGGTTTAATCAAACCATTAATCCAATCAAACAATTCTAAAACATTTTTAAATACTCTCAAAATCAGTACCTTTTGAAACCTTAAAGTTCACCACCCTATTGTTTAACCTTTAAACACTTTAAAACTTAGGGGTAACCCTATTAAAGGTGTTGTGTTAAATAAGGGTTTATTAATATTAAAAATTCATCCAATTTGATTTCAAATACAAACATTATTTTAAAATGTCAATTTTTGTAATCCAATCTTGGAATGTGGTTTATATTTACCTAATTAGCTTAAGCAAATTTTTCTGTAATTTTTGTTAGCCAAAACCTTATCTTTTTCTTCCCATTTTGTTTTCAGCAAAAAAAAAAATAGAAACAGAAAAAATAAAAGGAGAAAACGGGAGGCAGCTAACCTATCTACCGCAACCCAGCCCACCTAACAGCTAACAGAGCGCAGCCCGGCCCACCTATCTCCACTTACCGGTTCGACGACGACGACGTCATCGTCTTCCCCCCGTACAGCAGATAATCCACCGGTGCCACGTCCGCATGGTGAGGAGCAGACGGCCAGCACCGCGCGCCCTAGCCTTTATAATCTACACCCCCGAGCCGCAGCGAGCCCTAACCCTAGCTCCACCCACCTCCTTCTCCATCGCCGCCGCGGCGCCATCCCCCCGCTCTGCCATGGCCTCCCACTCTGTACCTCTCCCTCCGACCCAAGCTCTCTGAACCGGAGCCGATCGCCGCCGGTAGGGCCTAGCTGACCTCGAGCTGACAACGGGAACGAAGCGCCCGTGCCTCCCTCTACCCCCGCGACACCGCCACCAAGCCGTAGACGCCTCCGATCGCCGCCGCCATCCACGCCAACATCGCCGTCGACCTCTGCCCGGGTCCTCTGCAGCCACGACACCCCGGTGAGCTCCCCGCGGTATCTCTTCCCTCTCTCCCTCTGCTGTTTGCGCGTGATCACGTGCACGATCTCTGCGTCGAGCACCCGCACACAACCAACGCAGCAGCGCCGCTGTCCAATCACCTCGCCGCCGACGAGCAGCTGTGAACTGACAGAGTTTCAGAGCGTGCGTTTCGTTAGTGAAAAATTCAGTCGCGGTTTCTAAACCTAAACCTCACTGCGCGTGTATCGCTAGCACACGAACGCACACTACCGCACTGGCAGTGCACCGATCCACGCTCGCCCAACTCCCGGGTTCGAGTCCCGCGGAGGGGAATAAAACCCCACTTTTTTGCTATCTAGCGCAGGGTGAAGGGGCCACCCGTCAGCCGCGGTGTCTGCCACGCGGGCGCGCTGTCGCCACGCTGGCCACGGTCCCACGGTTCAGTGACTGGGGTTAGACCCCGTGGCTGTAACAAAAGAAATAAAGCTTTTCTGTTTAATTTGTATTTTTCTTTAATTGGCAGAATAAACACCAAACTTTAAAAATCAACAACTTTTAATCTATAATTCTGATAAATAAAACTTGTATATGTTTTCTGTTCAAAATTTTATAATCTTTCCAACTAGCCTATTTGTGTTCTGTTTTGAATTTTCAAAATACATTTAAAATTCAAATTTGGATAATTCAAATGTAATTTGCAATAATTCATAAGTAATTCATATTAATTCCAAATAGGTCAAATAAAATATGTTTTTTCACACCTTTTTGAATATCCTATTCAAATATAAAATTTGTTTCATTGTTTGAATAATTTAAATTGCCTAAATAATTTAATACTTGTTTAATTCAATTAAAATTGATAAAATCATAACTTGCTTAATATAAAATATTTTTGAACATGCAAATTATGTTTTCAAACCACCAAAGTGTGAACTTTTCAAATGTGAATTTGAATTTATGGTTTGAACAAATAAAATTCAATTAATATTTAAGCTTGTTTTAAATTCAATTAAAACTTGTTTAATATTGTTTAAATCATAATAAATTCATCCTAATTCAAATTTCAAAATGTGAAACATGTAATCCAACTAAAAATTGATGTTCTTTTCAAATATAAATTTTGTTAGTTGTTTTGCACACTTTAACTTGATGAAAACAATAATTGTTTGTGTGGCATGTTTAAGTAACCAAAATTTTCCAAACTTAATAAATAAGTTCTAAACTTGTTTTATTCCTTTTGTTTGCATCTATCATTGTTATTTATTGTTATTTGTTGTTATCTTGTCATCATCCTCAT
This sequence comes from Alopecurus myosuroides, assembly GCA_028641055.1. Classification (NCBI taxonomy): domain Eukaryota; kingdom Viridiplantae; phylum Streptophyta; class Magnoliopsida; order Poales; family Poaceae; genus Alopecurus; species Alopecurus myosuroides. The sequence goes on along the minus strand of CM054057.1, from coordinate 307,515,841 downwards.
GCATGCATCATGATAACAACTATCACATAATAAATAATTGTAGATCATTTGTTTCACTTATTTCAATGGATCCTTTTCCATATGCAACCCTTGCATATGGGTCCATTTAATTTGTGCTATCTTGTTAGTCAATTTATTTTGATGCACCCATTAAATTGTCATGCATCATATTGACTGTGCACAATGCCATGAACATGATTGTTTACATTCCTGTTTTGTCTGTTTGCTTTTTCTCGAATAGACGACGACGTTGAGGCAGACGACCTTTACGGCACCCCTTCTGAGGATCTAGCTCAGTACCCGGCTGTTCAGTTTGTAGGCAAGTTATCACTCACATGAACCATCGTGTTCCTTTCAACCCTGGTTACCGATACTTTCCGTTGTCTATATCTTGCTAGCCTTAGTGGTAGATGTTTCTGTTACGAACCTATCACATGAATCCTTTAACCCATGATATTGCCTCATCACCCCTCCTACAACCCATTGATTGAGCCAGTGTCTTACTAGCATGCTTAGGTTGTTTTGCTCGAGTCTGTTACCCGTTACTTTCAGTTACTATATCTTTATTATTGTTCTGGGGGCTCGATGTTTAATCAATCAATCAATCATGCTAATGTTATTACTGTTAATAATAATTTGATGATAAGGCACCGGCAGGAGGCCCTGTGTGGTTTTGAGGCCTGCTAGTGTCGACCCTAATAGGAAAAGGGTCTTGTCTACTGATCCATGATGAGCGCACTACCCGCATGTGGGAAGCGAGTATGGGCGCCCCCCTCAATTTGATTCGATTCGCATCTCGTCCAAATCATCTCATTTAGTTCGTGCTTTCTATTTGCCGCATGAATGTTTTTGCGAGCCCAGCGCAGGGTGGAACTTTTGTAGTCGGCATATAGGGGGACACGTTCTTAGAGTGCTATGAGGGTCCATTTTCTTCTGGGCTCGATTAGCCGTGCGCCCAAGGTGCTTTGGGCTTGATGCGGAGAAGAGTTGAGTTGTGTTGAGTGCCCCGCTTGGTGGGAGGCATCCAATCTGGCGGGTTATTCATACGTGTACGGCCAAATTGGTGCAACCCTGCAGGGATAATCTTCTCGAGAAGCCGTGTTTTCCGCGGTTATGGATTACTTGGTGAAAGTACTGGCTAACAAGTACTCAGGACAACTTAAACTAATGATTCACTTTTTCACACCCCATGATTAACAATTTGACTAGTAATAGGATTATTGTCACAATAACTTGTTTCATCTTAATCCAACTGTGTGAGTTATCCTCGGATTGCTTCTTTGGATAAGGGGCGAGATCCAGGATGGGTTTGTGTGCAGTTATGTTTCAGTTGGTTACAACCCTCGATCTTATCCCCTTTCTAATAGTTGGATATGATAGAATCTCTGTAGTTGGTTAGCGCAGCCAGTTGGAGCATCTTATATATCCCCTTCTTTCCGTTGAACCCAAGTCATCTGTGCTTGTGTTGACGGGCTATACTTTGGTGAACTGTGAGTCTTGCTTGCCAGTACTTGGATGTACTGACCCCGTTGGGGCTGTGGTTTACGCAGACTACGACTACGGCTACGATGACCACCAGGATGGCTACTTCGTGGAGTTTGACGAGACTGCAGACGAGTAGTTAGCTGGACCAGGGCTGGATCCAGGACCTACGTGGATGGGCTTCGTCTTCTTTATTTTCTCCGGCTTCTTAAGCCTGTTGGATTTGTCTGTACCCAGACACCTTTGATTGCTTCCGCTGATGTAATGAATGCTATGTTGGGACATGTGTCCTCTGGATGATTGTATTTGCTATCTCTGCCTTAGTGAAGGCCATTTGCAACCTTATTTCAATCTTTTGTGTCTTAGAGATATGTTGTGTTCATCATTCGTTCAAAGCTGTTGACGTACAGTGAGTGATTGATATGAAGTACGTCGACAGTAGTGCCTATGACTTCTAGTGGATAGTTTACATCGACGGTGGAATAGCAGGGCTTGTGTTGTCGCGCATAAGCGCAGGCCTACCAGGAAGCTGGGACGTGGGAGCAGTTATGCCCCATAATCCAAGCACCTGCTATCCAGTTCGTACGATGAGTATCCCTTAGAAGCCAGGGTGCGACAAATGGTATCAGAACCTGTCTGCCTGTAGGATCCCTTTTTACTGGTCGCAGTTGAGTCTAGAAACTATTTTGTAGCTATATAGGAAAAATGAAACGTGAGAGTAGGAATTCTGCCATTTTTCTTCTTTCCCCACCCACCCACCCTTTTCTGGTAAGGAAGTGCAACGTTGTTTTCTGTTCTCACCTAAACTTTCAAGTTAGGATTTCACGTGTTTTGGGCTCTCTGTAATACCTCAGGACTTTTGGTCTCGTTTTCCCGATGTTGCTTCAATATCATGTTCTTTTCAACATCCTTATCGTCCGTTGAACCTTGTTGTTGTTTTCCACATCCTTGTTCTTCTACCGGAGTCTAATCAAAACCTCCCAAATCATCTGCAGATGGATCTCAGGTTCTACCCGCAGGTGGTTCGGATGACTCGCTGTGAGAGCACCGCCGGTTATCCGGAGATGCTGAGAGACATGGTTACCTACCTGGGGTTCCGTTGGGCACCAGAGTACCAGGTCTACGAGCAGCAGCGAGAGTTTGACCAGACTTGCTACCGGGCTATCGTCTACATTCTATCGGATGATGGCAGGAGCATTGCCCACCGCTACGAGGCAGTAGGTTCCACAGTGGATATGGCCGTGCAGCAGGCAGCGTACGTGAGTCTCACCGTTCTCCGTGCTGACTACTGGGGGTTTGATGATTCCATCTATCGTCACATCCCCCGTGGTTACATCACGGCAGCGGGAGTTCACTTCACTCTCCACCGCAACCTGGATACCTACGAGTCTGATAGCTCCAGGCTGCACACCACTGCTCAGTTCGTGAGGCACAGTGATGCAGTTGCTTCCACACTTTCTCAGGAGTTAGCCTCAGTCAGGGAGCAGCTCTATCTGGCGTTGACTCGTCTGGCGACGTACACCACAGACTTCGTTGGAGACGAGCGCTTTGCACGTTTCACTCAGACACTTGGTTTTCCTCTGCCAGATGCTGGAGGTTACGAGCCGATCAGAGGCCCACTTCTCGACCTCGGAGCTGGTTACACAGGGATTCCCCGCTATGGAGCACAGGGAGACGACGCTTTCTACTTCACCACACCGAGAGTTGCTCTCAGAGCAGTTCCTATCTACAGGGATCGTCGTCATACCTACTTCCGTGGGATTCCTCCGCACCGTATCTCTCGTCGTACTACTCACCGCCGTCCTGCGTGATGAGCATGGGAGTACCGATGTATCCATTCCTAGCTATGTTTAGTTATCCTTTGTCTTTCGAACCATGTATTGGTCTGTTGGATATTCTGATGTATTTGAACATGTGAGGATGTACCTGTTGGTTATCTATTCATGCGTCGGAATAATCTATCTTTCGGTTACCAAGTCTATCCTTTTCTGTTGTTGTGCTAAAATGAATTTCTGTTCAGGATGCCTCCAACCAGGAACAACCCGCCTCCGCCACCACCAATGGGGGAACTGTTAGCTCAGATGATCCAAGTGGTGACACAGATGGCCCAGATCCAGGCTAACCAGCACCACAACCAGAATGCTCCTCGAGTCAGCATTAAGGAGTTTCTGAGCGTGGGGCCGAGAGCTTTCGTGGCAACACGTGAGCCTCTGGATGCTGATGACTGGATCAGGGAGATCAACAGGGCTCTGGAGATTGCTCATGTTGCTGAGGAAGATAAGGTCAAGTATGCCACCTACCTACTGAAGGGTCAGGCAGCTACTTGGTGGGAGAACTACCAGACCATGAGAGCTGGCTTTCCTATCACCTGGGGATGTTTCAAGGATGCCTTCCTGAAGCACCACATCCCGGATGGTCTCATGGAAAGGATGCGTGAGGAATTCTGCTCTCTCAGACAGGGCAAGCTGGACGTCCTCGGCTACCAGAACGAGTTCAATCGTCTCGCTCGGTACGCTGGTGACGAAGTGTCCACTGAAGCCAAGAAGATGGCAAGGTTCCGCCGAGGTTTTAACCCGGAACTGAAGTACGCTCTCACCAACATCAAGTGCAAGGACTTCGTGGAGCTCGTGAACACCGCGCTCAATGAGGAGAATGGGCGCAAGGCATTCGAAGAGTCCCGCAAGCACTCGCGCGAGGGTGGTTCCTCCTCCAACATGACCACCCCTCCGCAGAAGCGCCGCATCTGGGTGCCAAATGGTGCTGTCACTCGGGCTCCAAATGCCCAAGCTTCTCCAGGCTTTGGACCCCGCCCACCCAACCCATCTCAGATGCAGGGTCAGAGGATTCTAATGGGGCAGCCAAGGCCAGGTCCTTCTCGTGTCGTCACTTGCTACAAGTGCAAGGATACTGGACACTATGCTGATAAGTGCACTCAGAAGCAGCTACCCCTACCTCCTCGCCCCAACACCAACCAGGCAATGGTTCGTGCTCCCCCGGCTAAAGCCTTCAACTCCAACAACAGGCCTGTCGGGAGGAACGCGAGGGTGAACCATATCAAGGCCGACAAAGCTGAGGAAGCTGCTGACGTCGTTCTCGGTATATTACCCGTAAACTCTATTCCAGCTAAAGTGTTGTTTGATACTGGAGCATCGCATTCCTTTGTGTCAAAGATTTTTGCAAAAGCATACAACCTAGTTCTGGTTCCGCTAAGCAATCAAATGACTGTTCACTCTCCGGGACCGCAAATGTTGACTTCCAAGATAAGCATGGACAATGAGATCCTAATTGGAGGTCGCATATTCCTTGCTTCACTCATGTTGCTGGGAAATTCTGACATTGATGTCATTCTGGGTATGGATTGGTTGAAGACCCACAAAGCTAAAATTGACTGTGCTCAAAAGTCAATAACTCTCTCCCACACTTCAGGCCAGATAGTCTATTCTCCATATGGATCAAGTTCTGTTCAGCTATTCAACCTCGATGCCAAACCCCTTCCTGCAATTGAAAATGTTCCGGTGGTTTGTGAATTCCCTGACGTCTTTCCAGAAGAGTTGCCAGGGATGCCCCCGGACAGAGCAGTTGAGTTCGTGATCGAGCTTGAGCCAGGTACTGCTCCAATCTCTAAGCATCCATATAAGATAGCTCCTCCTGATCTGAAATTGTTGAAGGAGCAAATCGATATGTACATGGACAAAGGTTACATTCAGCCTAGTTCCTCCGCTTGGGGTTGCCCAACTCTGTTTGTTGCCAAGAAGGATCAAACAAAAAGACTCGTGGTTGCTATCGTCCTCTCAACGAGAAAACTATCAAGAACAAGTATCCACTTCCTCGTATCGATGATCTTTTTGATCAACTTGCTGGAGCCTCAATATTCTCAAAGTTGGACTTGAGGATGGGGTACCATCAGATAAAGATCAGAAAGGAAGATATTCCTAAGACAACTTTCACCACTCGTTACGGTCTATATGAATACACCGTCATGTCCTTTGGTCTCACCAATGCACCGGCAACGTTCTCAAGACTTATGAATTCTGTCTTCCATGAATACCTCGACAAGTTCGTTGTGGTATATCTCGATGACATTCTAGTCTACTCCAAATCCGAGGAAGAGCATGGAGAACACCTTCGTCTCACTCTCATGAAACTTCGCGAGCATCGTCTGTATGCCAAGTTTTCCAAATGTGAGTTCTGGATTCCAGAAGTTGCATATCTTGGTCATATCATCTCTGCCAAAGGCATAGCCATTGACCCGGAAAAGGTTAAGGCAATTGTTGATTAGAAACCCCCTAAGACGGTGAAGCAAGTCAGAAGTTTTCTTGGCTTGGCTAGCTATTGCCGTCGTTTCGTCCAAAACTTTTCTAAGATTGCCAAACCTCTCACTGATCTCACAAAGAAGGACAAAAAGTTCGTTTGGACTCCACAATGTGATGAGAGTTTCAACCTCCTGAAGACTAAGCTCACTTCCACCCCAGTTCTAGTTGGCCCAGATACCACCAAACCTTTCCAGATATTCTGTGATGCATCTCTCCAAGGCCTAGGAGCAGTTCTTATGCAAGAACGTCAAGTTGTGGCTTATGCTTCACGTCAGTTGAACCCACATGAGCAAAACTATCCCACTCATGATCTTGAACTTGCAGCAGTTGTGTTTGCCCTCAAGAAATGGAGACAATACTTGTTGGGTAACAAAACTGAAATCTTTTCTGATCATAAGAGTCTGAAATACATCTTCACTCAGCCAGATCTGAACCTCAGGCAAAGGAGATGGATTGAGAAGATTAAAGACTTTGATCTCACCATTTCTTACACTCCAGGCAAGGCTAATGTTATGTGTCGTGGGATAATCACGGCAGATGTTACCGGGGGTAACTGATCATGGGGCAAGTCGACACAGGTATTCGGGAGAGGGTTTAGCTCGAAGGAAGTCATGGTTAAAAGCGATCTAAGAGCCGGAAAACAACTCGCCGGATCTCGAATATGTATTATACTGGATACTCGATAACCGGTGATACAACTATGACTTGGATCTCTGCCAAACTAAGCCTAGGGGACGGTTTATAAAGCACCCGTACCCCCCTGGCTTGCCCTCCAAGGCGCAGCTTGAGTCCTACCCGAACTCTGCTCACAAACCCTAGCTTTCCTTACCGCAACCCACAATCAGGGTTACGAGGCCTACAAACTTTGGGCCTTCCAGAAGTTTCTTTATCCTTAACCGAATCCTGTGCAGCACACCTTGGGCCGGGTTACACCTTGAGGTTGGCCTACCGGGTTACTATCCCCCCATCAATAGTCCCCAGAATAGCGTGGGTTTCACGGATTCCTCCTTGAAGCGCTTGCTATTCCCTGAAAGAAAACATAAAACACACGAGTTCATGGAGGCCGGGTCAGGTTGCCCTGATAAGCAGCTAAGCACAGCTCCATGGCGGCCATACAGTAACCCGGCCTTTCTCCGAGTATCTAACTTGTTTTTCCAAATCTGAATCCCGAAACGTTAGGATCCTAGACTCGATACTGATCCCTGACACCTCGGGGTAAATTGTACTTCCTCTATCAACAGAGTACGTTACTCCGCATTTGACGCACACGTCACAAAATTTACGTGGATAATTGCTATTCCACAATTTCCGGCTTCCGGCCGTTATGATAGGTTCACCCTCTTCTTATAAATAGTGGCCGGTGGGTAACCCTAGGCCCTTTACTTGACCTCAGCATTCCCTTTCTCCCCTTGCTCCTTACTTCCTTGCAGCACCGCCGCCAGAGACTCGTGCACACCATCAAAAGCGAGAGCGTTGCCGGCCGCGCTCGACCTCGAGCCATCCTGCGCCGCCATCGAGCGTCACCGTCGCATCTTCATTTCTTTCGTCAAGGATCGTGAAGGGGCATTCAAGCCACACCACACGACACCTTCGTCCCAGACTTCAATCCCTTTAGTAAGCCTCTCACAGCTGTCCAATTTAGCCTCGCAATTTCTTCAATTTAACCAGGATCGGATCTGGGTCCTCCCGTAAATTATTTTTCCGATATCATCAAATTGGATCGATTCGACACTTCCCAACTCTTTTAAGCACCTGATATACAGTCACAACTCATCCCCTTATCATTATTAACCATCAAATCTTCTGTAGGATCACTCGCAAATTTTCCCATCTAGATCCGTTCCTCCTCGATTTTCCGCTTATCACATTAACACCCGGAACATCTTCCCTTTCCAGCTATTTTACTTGCAATAGAAGCATGGGCAACCATCCGTGCTCACCCAACTCACCTAAATACGTAAGTAACTAGTGATTTCCTCAACCGCATTTAACACCCGGACAATTCACAACCTTTTGCTCCGTAAGGCGTTACCCGGATATTTTTCAGTCTTCGTACCGCCTTAATATTCCAAACTCGGATAATCCGATATTCCGAGTCTTACTCCTTGTACCTCTTACTTGTACCCTGCAGGTCAACTCTATGGCTCCAAAAAGACAAGGGAAACAGCCGGCCCCGGCAAAGGCTACCCAAACCATTTCTGCAAATTGGGGCCGGTCTACGGCAACAAAGGCCAAGCTGGACGGGATGGCCGAGCTAGGAATCCTCCCTTCTCAAAAGGACATACACTGGAGGGCACCAGGCGACGAGACCCGGCCCACTCCCGCCGGAAATGAGGTAATTTGCTTCACCGAGCACGTGACCCGGGGGTTCCGTCCTCCGGGTCACTCTTTCTTCCGGGAAGTCTTAAGCCATTACGGCCTCCGGGTATTCGACATAGGGCCTAACTCTATGTTGAATATTACCCACTTCATCGTTTTATCCGAGTCATACTTGTGCGTTCCGCCAAGTCTGGCTCTTTTTCTTGAACTGTTCCATTGCAAACCGTGCCGCGAGAGCGGCGACGGAGCGCTTCTTACTTGCGGTGGAGTATCTATCCAACGCCGCAAGCACTCACCAATGCCAACTCTGAACCTGAACTCCCACGTCAAAAACTGGCAATTATCTTTCTTTTATTGCTATGACACTTCCCCGGATGGCGAGAGGAAGTTGCCAGGTTACTCGGAGAGTCTCCTTGAGCCTTCCGAATCTTTCAGCGATTTTGCCCCCAACTCTGACAGGGAGGCAATCCAGCCTTTGCTGGCTAAGTTAGCTGCTCTCTCGGCCCAAGGCCTTCTTGGACTTAATTTGGTGAAGACCTGGGTAGATTTCCGGGTTCAGCCCAACTCCATTCGCACCAAGTTAATGTGTGAATACTCGGGGCACATCACGGACTCGCTCCGATACTCCACCAAGAACTTTGCTGCCGGTGACACCAACAAGACCATCAAAAACTTCCTGACGGAGAAGCTAGAGGTGATAAAAAATGTCGCCGGGTTACCCCCATTTACTCGGGAGCACCCAGCTCCAGTGGTGAGACCTGATTCCTTTAGCTTATTTTGGCACTTTTACCTGCTACAGTCTCTAACTCTTGCTTTCATCTCTTTGATCACAGGCTGATGATCCCTTCTGGAGGATCGAAACCTCTTCTCCTTCCCAAGACCCGGAAGAGGAGGATGAGCCGGTTGAACACGACGAGGGTATCTTCCCTAATCTTATATTCACCTTTTACCTGTGCTATCTTTCCTATCATCCATCTTTTCCTCGTCTGACACATACTCAACTTTCAGGGTTAGAGGACGAGGAGGAAGAAGAAGAAGATGACCCGGAAGCCACCGAATCCGACCAGGAAACTACGGTCGGAACCAAGAGGAAGGCCAGAGGGGTAGTTGCAAAGGTTCCCTTCTCCTCCACGTCTTCTGAGCCCTACTCCTTTGATACTATGCATAAACTTAATGAACGATTATCGCATTCACCATTCTTGAAGGATCCCCCCCGGCCAAACGTAGGGTGACCCGGAGTTCCCTGGGGGATGATCCCCTTAACCCGGGTATCTCCACTTCACCTGCTCACCGAGTTAGCACTCTTCCACCTCAGCCTCCCAAATCTCCTCAACGTCGTCCATCTCCTAATCATCCACTCGCCGGGCAATTCCGGGTACCGCAGCCGGTACCTTTGACGACATCATCTGCCTCCAGCAGCGAGCTCCCACCGGACTATACCGTGAACACCGGGTAAGTGACCTTTATTCGATATTCTTTTGCACTTATTAACCTTTTTAATACGTGCCATTAACCACTATATCCCTCTTTCCCTTTAGTGTCCAAGTTACCAACAGTGACCCGGATATTCCCGAAGCGGAAAAGCAAGGAGATGAGGAGCCAAATATTAACATGGATGTTGCTGCTGATGACGAGTCTGAGGACGGACGGGAACAAGATCCCTTTAAGGACCCAGCTCCACCAGAAACCGCATCACCCAAGTCCTCTGAAGAGGTAGACGAAGATATCATCTTGGAGACCAAGCCGGGTTCCCCTAACCCGGACACTCAAACGGTCCGGGTTTCGACCCCAAAATTCGGAAAAGTCCTTCAACAGGAAGGCCAATCTTCCGGCCCTTCAAGACTTCGCCCTGAAGACATGACGTTTGCCCAGATGCTTGATGCCCTCTACACTTTGAGGGCCAATGAAGAAAATATCCTAGATGCCTTGATAACCAATCACAAAGTAAACCCGAGTAAAACCATCTATTTCCTTATATAGTCCCCAAGTTCGAAGTGAATTACTAAGTAATTTGCTTGGAACTTTGCATGATATTTCCAACTGACCCTTCTTCGTGTTTTCTCGTAGGACTTCGTTGCGCAATCTGAGAAGAAGCTAGCCAAGGCCGCCAAGCGTATCGAAAAGGAGACGGCCCTTCGCGAAGCAGCTGAAACTGAAACTCGTAGGAGCCAAAAAATCATGAGGAAGTACCGGAAAAGAGCTCACGCGGCTGAAGATAGGCTGACGACTCTTTCAGTGCAGATTGCTGATTTCCATCGTGTTGCAACTGGTATGCTCTTTGAATTTTAGCACTCATGACCCTGATTCTCTCTAGATGGACAACCGTATCCCTTTACTTATTACTTTTTCTTTGTCTTTTTAACAGGCCCGTGTGACGTAGCCCCTGAAGAAGATGACACCATCAAGTTGAAACTTATCAAGGACACTATCTGGCAGCTTAGTGCCGGAATTGGTTGGATTCTTGACGAATTGCGACTGCCGGGTATCAGGCCAAGCAACATGAAGAAATTGCTAGAATTCTGCTCCACTATCCCTGAGTGGATTTGGCACTGGAAGCGCTCATCTTGCCGATTTGGTGTGACCCGAGGACTCGCGCTGGCTAAAGCTTATTTCCCTAAGCTAGAGCCGGCCAAGCTGATGGGCGGGTTTCCGGAGTTCAACCCGGATGGATCCAAGTTCTCGCCTAAGGACTTCAAGTCTATTCAAAAAGAAGTCCGTCACCCGGCTAGCGTTATTGCCGATGGTTTGGAGATTGATACCATTCTTCCTGCATATGATGTTAACGACAAGATCATCAAGGCGGACCGCCCCAAGCCATACGACATGCTTGCCCGGTGGATGGAGGAAGCGGCCAAGATAAGGGAAGAAGCTGCCAAGAAGAAGGCCGAAGCCGACTCTGTGCCTGCTACTTCTACTCCTGTCGTCCCTCCGCCTGCGCGAGTCGGCATTGCCACTGACCCGAGTGGCGCTGCTACCACAAGCGACAGCAAGGGCAAAGCCAAGATGGACCCTGCGGCTTAGAGTATTGAGTGTCGCCTATTATTTCATATGCATCAGTCGGCGAAGCGTCATTGAAACAACTTATTTTTTGAATGGAGCGCCTGTGCTCCTTTGATACTTTAGTGAGGCTTTGTAATACATTCTGAACTCCCGATGCACTTTGCGCCTCTTTGGGCTTTCGATTTATATGCTTTTGCACCCACTTGTTCTTGATATCCTACTTGTCTTATTCCTGATACCCGCAATTCTTTATTCTTCCTTTTGTGAGACCCGGCTTCCGGGTTTCGTGGGTGTTTGGCGAACGGACTTATTACAAAGTCCCCAAGCCCCCAAGACCCGGATGATGTTTGGCTCCTTGGGATTTTAACGACTGAACAACACTTTTTCTCTTTCAAAACTCATAAGTCCCCCAGGTCCGGATTTCCGCGCCCAGAACACATGATTTTTAAAAGAGAATGAATTGCCTGCCGCTAGATTCTCAAGTATCCCAGGACACTTATGGATTTGAAGTTATGCTTAATAATCGTTGAGTTTCCGGCTGTCAGCCTTATACTCTGCATAACTTGTGGTTTAGATGACCCTTTCGACTATCTTGTACTGTAAGCCGGCTTTCGCGTGGATATCATGTTGTTACATCGATACGAAAACGAGGTCAGGCAAGTCCCATTGGGCTTCATGTCTGACAGTAATCGTAAGCGAACAAATCATGCCACTTTGTTGCGAGTCACATCGAGCTTAAGTAAGAATAGCCGAGAAATTTGGACTTCTTTGTCCGGTTATAAGATTGTAGCCGTACTCGTTTTCAAGTAACCAGCCCCTATAACTCATTGGCATCGAGGCCGGGTCTTTTTGAGTCTGCAGCCGTGCTTGTATGAGCGACCAGCCCTCAAGACCTAGAGATACACACTGTACAAATGATAATTGCCTCTTTTCTTGATAATCACCTCTTTATTTGATATGAGAAAATTAGGTCAGCAGGCCGCCTCATTAAAAATCCGTCCAGTTCCCAAGGGTACCCTGGATAGGAAAAGAGTGCGTCTGAAACCTGCTGCCTGTTACCTCGCTTAATTCCGTGCACCAACATAGTCCTTGCTAAGTATAATACGGGCGTAGCTGAGCCACGTTCCATGGTCTGTCTCTTTCTTGCATAGGTGCAGTGGTATGAGCAGTGTCGTTAGCTATGGCCGATTCTTCCCTTGCGTCTATCAAGTAATATGACCCATTATGCAGATTCCGGCTTATGATGAAAGGTCCTTCCCACGGTGGTGATAGCTTGTGTTTTCCTTCGTTTGTCTGAACCAGGCGCAGAACCAGGTCTCCTTCCTGGAAGACCCGGGTTTTCACACGCCGGCTATGGTACCTCCGTAAATCTTGCTGATATATGGCGGATCTTTCCAAGGCTTGTTCTCTTTGCTCTTCTAACATATCCACGGCATCTTGCCGGGTCTTTTCGTTCTCTACTTCAACATAAGCTGACACTCTTGGTGAATCATGAATAATATCGCTTGGTAATACCGCTTCTGCCCCATAGACCATGAAGAAGGGTGTCATCTGAGTGGATCTGTTGGGTGTAGTGTTGATACCCCAGACCACTGAAGGAAGTTCTTCGACCCAAGCTCCAGCGGCCCTGACGCAAGGAACTCGCAATCGCGGCTTTAATCCACGAAGCAACTCTTGGTTTGCTCTCTCTACTTGCCCATTGGCCTGTGGATGAGCCACTGACGCTACATCGAGCCGGATTCCGTTGTTGCCACAGAATTTTTCCATCTCTCCAAGGGACATGTTGGTTCCATTATCGGTAATTATGCTGGTGAGGGTACCCGAACCGGTAGATAATTCTTTTCAGGAACTTGACTGCTGTAGCTGCTTCGCAATTAGTAACTGGCATAACTCGACCCACTTGGTAAACTTATCAATAGCCACTAAAAGATGTGTCTTCTTGCAAGGTGACATATGGAAGGGGCCAACCATGTCCATACCCCATACAGCAAATGGCCAAGTTAACGGGATGGTTCGTAATTCCATAGCCGGCACATGGGTTTTTGGCGAGCGTACCTTTGACATCCGTCGCACCTTGCTACTAATCGTTCCGCGTCTGCTAGAGCCGTGAGCCAGAAGAATCCATGTCGATAGGCTTTGGCCACTAGGGATCTTGTGGATGCGTGATGCCCGCAATCACCTTCATGGATTTCCTTAAGAATCTGTCGGCCTTCCTCTGGTGCTACGCAGCGCAAAAAGACTCCTGCTGCACTTCTCTTGTATAACTCCCCATTGATAATAGAGTATCCTTTCGCTCGCCTCAGAATTTGTCTAGCTAGTACCTCCTGTTCTGGTAAACTCGCCCCGTGATAGGTAGGCCAGGTATGGCTCTGTCCACTCGGGAACGGCACGTACTGTGGCCACGAGTTCCAAATCCGGGTCTTGATTTGCCAGTTCTTCCTCAGACTCAGTTTTAACTGATGGTCGCCATAACTCGTCCAGGAAAACATTAGGTGGGACCGGCTCTCTGCGCGAGCCGAGTCTGGCGAGTGCGTCTGCTGCCTCGTTTTTTCTTCTGTCTATGTGCTCCACCTCATACCCGGAAAAACACCCGGCAACCCTATCAACCTCCCTGCGGTACGCTGCCATAGTTGCGTCCTTTCTAGCCCAAGTTCCTGATACCTGTTGTACCACAAGATCCGAATCTCCAAAGCATCGTATCCTTCTAATGTTCATCTCCTTGGCTACCTTCAAGCCATGCAATAGGGCCTCATACTCGGCCACGTTATTTGAACAGTCAAAGTGAATCTGCAGTACGTAACTCAATTTGTCTCCCTTGGGCGATGTCAGCACCACTCCAGCTCCTGATCCCTCGTATTGCTTTGATCCATCGAAGTGCATGGTCCATGATTCGGAATTTGGAACTATGGTAGCCATTCCAGTGTGCGTCCAATCGTTAACGAAATCGACCAAAGCCTGGGACTTGATTGCTGACCTGGGCTCGTAGCTGATATGATAATCCCCCATCTCTATTGCCCACTTGGCTATTCTTCCCGTCGCATCCGAGTTTCTGATAATATCCGACATTGGTATTGAACTAACCACTGTTATGGGATGTTCTTGGAAATATGGCTTCAACTTCCGGCTGGCCATAAAGACCCCGAATACCAACTTTTGCCAATGTGGATAGCGCTGCTTTGCTTCTGATAATACCTCGCTGACGTAATAAACCGGCCTCTGAACCGGGTAACCTTTCCCATCCTCTTTGCGTTCCACGACAACTACTGCGCTAACGGCTCGGGGGCCAGCTGCCACGTATAGTAACATAGGCTCTTTAGGACCCGGCGCCGCTAGTACTGGTGCTTCAGATAACTGCTTCTTTAGTGCTTCAAACGCCTCATCTGCTTCTTGATCCCACACGAATTTATATGATTTCCGCAAGAGCCGGTACAAAGGTATTGTATTTTCTCCAAGTCTGGATATGAATCGGCTCAAGGCTGCTACGCAGCCCGTGAGCTTTTGAACATGCTTCAAATTTTCCGGTTTTTTCAGATTCTGGATGGCCTTGATTTTATCCGGGTTTGCCTCGATTCCTCTCTCGGAGACTATAAAGCCGAGTAATTTCCCAGCCGGAACTCCGAACACGCACTTGGTTGGGTTAAGCTTCATCTGGTATCTCCTCAAGTTTTTGAACGTCTCCTTTAGATCATCGATAAATGTCTCTGCCTTCCGGGTCTTAATAACCACATCATCCACATAAGCATGCACATTGCGCCCAATTTGATCTTCGAAGCACTTCTGAATACACCGCTGGTAAGTTGCACCCGCGTTCTTCAATCCAAATGTCATGGTTTTGTAGCAGAAGGCCCCAAAAGGGGTTATAAACGACGTTTTCTCCCAATCCTCCCTTTTGAGTTTAATCTGGTGATATCCCGAATATGCGTCCAGGAAACACAGCAAGTCACTCCCGGCTACCGCGTCTATGATTTGGTCTATCCTTGGTAGCGCGAACGGATCCTTTGGGCAATGCTTATTGAGACTTGTGAAATCGATGCACATCCTCCACTCGTTTGTCTTTTTCATCACAAGAACCGGATTTGCTAGCCAGTCCGGGTGAAATACTTCCATGATAAAACCTGCAGTTAATAGCCGCGCGATTTCCTCGCCTATGGCTCTTCTTCTTTCCTCATTCATTTTTCTCAAACCCTGCTTCACAGGCCTAGCCTTGGGATCCACATGCAAACTGTGCTCCGCTAACTCAGTGGGGATACCCGGCATGTCGCTGGGCGTCCAAGCAAATACGTCCGCATTTGAACGAATGAACTCCACAAGAGCCTTTTCTTGCTCGCTTTTCAAGTTAGACCCTATAGTGAACTGATTGGTGGGATCTCCCTCCACGAAATCTACTTTCTTGGTGTCCTGTGCTGCTTTAAACTTCACTCTTTCGTCCTCGGAGTCCGGTCTTCTCAATGCTGTGCCATCATCCGGATCTACCTGAGACCGGTAATATTTGAGTTCTTCCTTTCTGCAAGCTTGCTCAGCCATCACTGAATCCCCTTCATCGCACTCAGCTGCTATGTCCCGGCTCCCATGGATGGTGATGGTCCGTTTGGGGCCCAGAATCTTTAGCTGCAAATACACATAGCACGGCCTAGCCATGAACTTGGCGTAAGCCGGCCTTCCGAACAGCGCATGATAAGGACTATGCAACTTGACCACTTCAAACGTGAGCCACTCCACGCGATAATTATCCACCGACTCTCCGAAAGCGACCTCCAATGTGATTTTTCCTTCGGGGCGCGCCGAATGACCCGGCACGATTCCATGAAAAACTGTCGAAGTTTTCTGTAGCTGTGATTCTTTGAGGTTCATGCGCAAGAAGGTCTCCCAATACAGGATGTTGATGCTGCTCCCTCCATCCATCAAGACTTTTTTCAATTCATAACCATTGACCTGCGGAGCGACCACCAATGCCAAGATTCCGGGGCGCTCTACTCCTCCCGGGTGATCCCTTCTGCTCCACGTTACCTCTTGCTCCGCCCATCTTAGGTATCTCGGAACGGCTGCAGAAGTTGAATTCAACGTTTGATTTAATGCTCCTTTGTCCCTGCTAGAAGTCCCTGTAACATGCACGTGATATTGTCCTCTTAAATCAAGCGTACGTACCATACCGATGAAGATACTGATTTGGCCGATCGCCACAGTAGATCCGGATTCGAGATGACCCGGCTCTAGCTCCCAGCCGGAATCGTCCACTATCTTTTCTCCTTCGTCATTGGTGTAGATCTCGCCGACGATGAAGTTCTTCATGCTCTTCCGAGCTTCTCCCGTGATGTAAACACCTTTGGACGCAGGCCCCACGGTGGGCGCCAACTGTCGTGGGATAATCACGGCAGATGTTACCGGGGGTAACTGATCTTGGGGCAAGTCGACACAGGTATTCGGGAGAGGGTTTAGCTCGAAGGAAGTCATGGTTAAAAGCGATCTAAGAGCCGGAAAACAACTCGCCGGATCTCGAATATGTATTATACTGGATACTCGATAACCGGTGATACAACTATGACTTGGATCTCTGCCAAACTAAGCCTAGGGGACGGTTTATAAAGCACCCGTACCCCCCCTGGCTTGCCCTCCAAGGCGCAACTTGAGTCCTACCCGAACTCTGCTCACAAACCCTAGCTTTCCTTACCGCAACCCACAATCCGGGTTACGAGGCCTACAAACTTTGGGCCTTCCAGAAGTTTCTTTATCCTTAACCGAATCCTGTGCAGCACACCTTGGGCCGGGTTACACCTTGAGGTTGGCCTACCGGGTTACTATCCCCCCATCATTATGGCCGATGCTCTCAGTCGCAAATCCTATTGCAATAATCTCATGATCATGGAAAGCCAACCTCCACTTCATGAAGAATTCCAGAAGCTGAACCTTGGTCTTGTCCCTGAAGGATACCTTGCTAGCTTGACAGCCAGTCCAACTCTCGAGGACAAGATTCGTTCTGAACAACTTCGTGATACTGAAATCAAGAAGATTGTGGAGCACATCAAGGAAGGCAATGATAAATTCAAGTCCTTCTCAATTGATGACAAGGGAACTGTGTTCTTCGAAGGACGCATTGCAGTTCCTCAGATTCAAAGTCTCAAGGATATCATTCTCAAGGAGGCTCATGAAACTCCTCTATCCATCCACCCTGGAAGTACAAAGATGTACCAGGATCTTAAGACTCTGTATTGGTGGCCTGGCATGAAACGTGAAATTGCTCAATACGTTTCTGAATGCGACGTTTGTCAACGTGTTAAGGCAGTCCATCAAAAAACAGCAGGTCTACTCCAACCTCTGAAAATTCCTGAGTGGAAGTGGGACATGATTGAAATGGACTTCGTTACTGGGTTTCCAAAGTCCAAAAAGGGCAACGATGCAATCTTCGTTGTTATTGATCGTCTCACTAAGGTAGCTCACTTCTATGCTGTAAAGGAAACTATCTCAGCTAGCCAGTTAGCAGAGCTCTATACAGCAAAGGTTGTTCCTCTTCATGGTGTTCCATTGGAAATAAGCTCAGACCGGGGAAGTATCTTCACTTCTCATTTCTGGAAGAGTTTTCAAGAAGCTTTGGGCACTAAACTTCTGTTCAGCACAGCTTATCACCCTCAGTCTCAGGGGCAAGTCGAAAGAGTCAATCAGATTCTCGAGGATATGCTCAGATCATGTGGTCTCTCCTTTGGCATGAAATGGGAGGATTGCCTTCCATATGCTGAATTCTCCTACAACAACAGCTACCAGGCAAGCCTAGGCATGGCACCATTTGAGGCACTGTATGGTCGCAGATGCAGGAGTCCAATCAATTGGTCTGGAGCTGGTGAACGTTCACTTTTAGGCCCTGACATTGTTAAGGAAGCCGAGGAGAAAGTTCGTATCATTCGTGACAATCTCAGGATTGCTCAGTCTCGTCAGAAGAGCTATTATGATAGCAAGCACAGGGATATGATCTATGCACCTGGTGATAAGGCATATCTCCGTGTAACTCCCCTCAGAGGCACTCATCGTTTTGGTGTGAAAGGAAAGCTTGCACCAAGATACATTGGTCCCTTCAACATTCTCTCAAGGCGTGCAGAAAATGCTTATCGTCTTGAACTTCCAGAAAAACTATCCAAAGTGCACGATGTGTTCCACGTGTCACAACTCAAGAAGTGTTTCAAAGATCCAGATCGTGCAGTTGATCATGATTCCATTGAACTGCAAGATGATCTATCTTATGAGGAGCACCCTATTCGTATTCTCGATGAGGCCGAGCGTAAGACTCGCAACAAGAGCACCAAGTTCTTGAAAGTGCAATGGTCGCATCATTCCGATAAAGAGGCAACGTGGGAGACCGAAGAGGATCTTCGCAAGAAGTATCCGGACCTTTTCACATCTCAGTAAGGAATCTCGGGGCGCGATTCCTTCAAGGGGGGGCGTTTTGTAACATCCCAAGTATGAAACATCCCTTAGAATGTTTGATTTATTGTTTTATTTCAAGCAATGCATCATGTCATCATTTCATTGCATTTGTTTTATTATTGTTTGCATTGTTACTATTTGTTTTGCATCTGTTTTATCTTGTTTTCATAATTCAAACTCAAACAAATTCAAATGGCTAATTTCATACTTGCTCTGTTACAACTTTTGGAATAAAAATAGCAAATAAAAACAACCATTTTATTCCCTGTTTTTCACTCTTTAAATTATTGGTTTAATGAAACCATTAATCCAATCAAACAATTCTAAAACATTTTTAAATACTCTCAAAATCAGTACCTTTTGAAACCTTACCACCCTATTGTTTAACCTTTAAACACTTTAAAACTTAGGGGTAACCCTATTAAAGGTGTTGTGTTAAATAAGGGTTTATTAATATTAAAAATTCATCCAATTTGATTTCAAATACAAACATTATTTTAAAATGTCAATTTTTGTAATCCAATCTTGGAATGTGGTTTATATTTACCTAATTAGCTTAAGCAAATTTTTCTGTAATTTTTGTTAGCCAAAACCTTATCTTTTTCTTCCCATTTTGTTTTCAGCAAAAAATAAAAAAATAGAAACAGAAAAAATAAAAGGAGAAAACGGGAGGCAGCTAACCTATCTACCGCAACCCAGCCCACCTAACAGCTAACAGAGCGCAGCCCGGCCCACCTATCTCCACTTACCGGTTCGACGACGACGACGTCATCGTCTTCCCCCCGTACGGCAGATAATCCACCGGTGCCACGTCCGCATGGTGAGGAGCAGACGGCCAGCACCGCGCGCCCTAGCCTTTATAATCTACACCCCCGAGCCGCAGCGAGCCCTAACCCTAGCTCCACCCACCTCCTTCTCCATCGCCGCCGCGGCGCCATCCCCCCGCTCTGCCATGGCCTCCCACTCTGTACCTCTCCCTCCGACCCAAGCTCTCTGAACCGGAGCCGATCGCCGCCGGTAGGGCCTAGCTGACCTCGAGCTGACAACGGGAACGAAGCGCCCGTGCCTCCCTCTACCCCCGCGACACCGCCACCAAGCCGTAGACGCCTCCGATCGCCGCCGCCATCCACGCCAACATCGCCGTCGACCTCTGCCCGGGTCCTCTGCAGCCACGACACCCCGGTGAGCTCCCCGCGGTCTCTCTTCCCTCTCTCCCTCTGCTGTTTGCGCGTGATCACGTGCACGATCTCTGCGTCGAGCACCCGCACACAACCAACGCAGCAGCGCCGCTGTCCAATCACCTCGCCGCCGACGAGCAGCTGTGAACTGACAGAGTTTCAGAGCGTGCGTTTCGTCAGTGAAAAATTCAGTCGCGGTTTCTGAACCTAAACCTCACTGCGCGTGTATCGCTAGCACACGAACGCACACTACCGCACTGGCAGTGCACCGATCCACGCTCGCCCAACTCCCGGGTTCGAGTCCCGCGGAGGGGAATAAAACCCCACTTTTTTGCTATCTAGCGCAGGGTGAAGGGGCCACCCGTCAGCCGCGGTGTCTGCCACGCGGGCGCGCTGTCGCCACGCTGGCCACGGTCCCACGGTTCAATGACTGGGGTTAGACCCCGTGGCTGTAACAAAAGAAATAAAGCTTTTCTGTTTAATTTCTATTTTTCTTTAATTGGCAGAATAAACACCAAACTTTAAAAATCAACAACTTTTAATCTATAATTCTGATAAATAAAACTTGTATATGTTTTCTGTTCAAAATTTTATAATCTTTCCAACTAGCCTATTTGTGTTCTGTTTTGAATTTTCAAAATACATTTAAAATTCAAATTTGGATAATTCAAATGTAATTTGCAATAATTCATAAGTAATTCATATTAATTCCAAATAGGTCAAATAAAATATGTTTTTCACACCTTTTTGAATATCCTATTCAAATATAAAATTGTTTCATTGTTTGAATAATTTAAATTGCCTAAATAATTTAATACTTGTTTAATTCAATTAAAATTGATAAAATCATAACTTGCTTAATATAAAATATTTTTGAACATGCAAATTATGTTTTCAAACCACCAAAGTGTGAACTTTTCAAATGTGAATTTGAATTTATGGTTTGAACAAATAAAATTCAATTAATATTTAAGCTTGTTTTAAATTCAATTAAAACTTGTTTAATATTGTTTAAATCATAATAAATTCATCCTAATTCAAATTTCAAAATGTGAAACATGTAATCCAACTAAAAATTGATGTTCTTTTCAAATATAAATTTTGTTAGTTGTTTTGCACACTTTAACTTGATGAAAACAATAATTGTTTGTGTGGCATGTTTAAGTAACCAAAATTTTCCAAACTTAATAAATAAGTTCTAAACTTGTTTTATTCCTTTTCTTTGCATCTATCATTGTTATTTATTGTTATTTGTTGTTATCTTGTCATCATCCTCATGCATGCATCATGATAACAACTATCACATAATAAATAATTGTAGATCATTTGTTTCACTTATTTCAATGGATCCTTTTCCATATGCAACCCTTGCATATGGGTCCATTTAATTTGTGCTATCTTGTTAGTCAATTTATTTTGATGCACCCATTAAATTGTCATGCATCATATTGACTGTGCACAATGCCATGAACATGATTGTTTACATTCCTGTTTTGTCTGTTTGCTTTTTCTCGAATAGACGACGACGTTGAGGCAGACGACCTTTACGGCACCCCTTCTGAGGATCTAGCTCAGTACCCGGCTGTTCAGTTTGCAGGCAAGTTATCACTCACATGAACCATCGTGTTCCTTTCAACCCTGGTTACCGATACTTTCCGTTGTCTATATCTTGCTAGCCTTAGTGGTAGATGTTTCTGTTACGAACCTATCACATGAATCCTTTAACCCATGATATTGCCTCATCACCCCTCCTACAACCCATTGATTGAGCCAGTGTCTTACTAGCATGCTTAGGTTGTTTTGCTCGAGTCTGTTACCCGTTACTTTCAGTTACTATATCTTTATTATTGTTCTGGGGGCTCGATGTTTAATCAATCAATCAATCATGCTAATGTTATTACTGTTAATAATAATTTGATGATAAGGCACCGGCAGGAGGCCCTGTGTGGTTTTGAGGCCTGCTAGTGTCGACCCTAATAGGAAAAGGGTCTTGTCTACTGATCCATGATGAGCGCACTACCCGCATGTGGGAAGCGAGTATGGGCGCCCCCTCAATTTGATTCGATTCGCATCTCGTCCAAATCATCTCATTTAGTTCGTGCTTTCTATTTGCCGCATGCATGTTTTTGCGAGCCCAGCGCAGGGTGGAACTTTTGTACTCGGCATATAGGGGGACACGTTCTTAGAGTGCTATGAGGGTCCATTTTCTTCTGGGCTCGATTAGCCGTGCGCCCAAGGTGCTTTGGGCTTGATGCGGAGAAGAGTTGAGTTGTGTTGAGTGCCCCGCTTGGTGGGAGGCATCCCATCTGGCGGGTTATTCATACGTGTACGGCCAAATTGGTGCAACCTTGCAGGGATAATCTTCTCGAGAAGCCGTGTTTTCCGCGGTTATGGATTACTTGGTGAAAGTACTGGCTAACAAGTACTCAGGACAACTTAAACTAATGATTCACTTTTTCACACCCCATGATTAACAATTTGACTAGTAATAGGATTATTGTCACAATAACTTGTTTCATCTTAATCCAACTGTGTGAGTTATCCTCGGATTGCTTCTTTGGATAAGGGGCGAGATCCAGGATGGGTTTGTGTGCAGTTATCTTTCAGTTGGTTACAACCCTCGATCTTATCCCCTTTCTAATAGTTGGATATGATAGAATCTCTGTAGTTGGTTAGCGCAGCCAGTTGCAGCATCTTATATATCCCCTTCTTTCCGTTGAACCCAAGTCATCTGTGCTTGTGTTGACGGGCTATACTTTGGTGAACTGTGAGTCTTGCTTGCCAGTACTTGGATGTACTGACCCCGTTGGGGCTGTGGTTTACGCATACTACGACTACGGCTACGATGACCACCAGGATGGCTACTTCGTGGAGTTTGACGAGACTGCAGACGAGTAGTTAGCTGGACCAGGGCTGGATCCAGGACCTACGTGGATGGGCTTCGTCTTCTTTATTTTCTCCGGCTTCTTAAGCCTGTTGGATTTGTCTGTACCCAGACACCTTTGATTGCTTCCGCTGATGTAATGAATGCTATGTTGGGACATGTGTCCTCTGGATGATTGTATTTGCTATCTCTGCCTTAGTGAAGGCCATTTGCAACCTTATTTCAATCTTTTGTGTCTTAGAGATATGTTGTGTTCATCATTCGTTCAAAGCTGTTGACGTACAGTGCGTGATTGATATGAAGTACGTCGACAGTAGTGCATATGACTTCTAGTGGATAGTTTACATCGACGGTGGAATAGCAGGGCTTGTGTTGTCGCGCATAAGCGCAGGCCTACCAGGAAGCTGGGACGTGGGAGCAGTTATGCCCCATAATCCAAGCACCTGCTATCCAGTTCGTACGATGAGTATCCCTTAGAAGCCAGGGTGCGACAATAATTAAAATTGCTTGAATAATTTAAACCTTGTTTAAATCATTTAAATTTGCTAAATTCATAACTTGCTCAAATTAAATTATTTTTGGACTTATAAAATATGTTTTCAAACCAGCAAATTATAATCTTTTCAAATATGAGTTTGAATTAATGTTTTGAACAAATTAAATTTCAAATAAATTCATACTTGAATTAAATTCATTTAAAACTTGTTTAAACTTGTTTAATTCATAATTAATTCATCTTAATTCCTTTTTCAATATTTGAAACATGTAAACCACCTAAAACTTTGTGATCTTCTCAAATATAAATTTTGTTATCTGTTTTGAACAATTAAACTTGATGAAAATAACAAATGCTTGTGTGACACCTTTAAGAGACCAAAATTCCAAAGCTTAATAAGTGAATTTCAAAATGGGTAAACCTTATTTCCAATTGGTTCTATTGTTGTTATTTTGTTGTTTTCCTCATCCATGCATCATACTAAACCAATTTCACCTGTTGGTTAGTTGTAAAACAATGTTTTCAACCATAATTCATGGGCTTTTCATATGCAACTCAAATTGCATATGGGTCCATTTAAACATGTTTATCATGTCAACTAGTTTATTTCTATGCATCCATTAAATTGTCATGCATCCATATCTTGATCATGCTGGATCTTTTGCCGTAGTAGTAATTGTTGCATCCGGTGTTTGTTCGAGGTTCCTTGCTTCTTCCCGGATAGGACGTTGAGATGATGTGAGCAACGACAAGTGCTGTGGATGTACCTCTACTTGCTGGATTCCAGGCAAGTATACTCACTTGCTGCCAAATGACTGCCTTTCATCACTTGTTACCGATTCTTTCTGTTGCCTTTATTCTAGCCTTTTGATTCGATGCTTGTGTCTCGATCCTATCATATTGTTTACCTTGCAGCCATGATATAGACTTTTCCTTCCACTTCCTATTAACTGTTGTTTGTTTACCTTGTTGGCCCTCGTGTCGTAGTTGCATGCTTAGTGTTGTTTGCGCTCAAGTCTTGTTGTTCCTTTCGTATCACATGTTTAGTTGATAGCTGGGTTTCAATTCAATCAACAACATGTTAATGTTTGGGTAATAATAATTTGATAATAAATCACCGGCAGGAGGCCCGGCGTGGTTTTGAGGCCTGCTAGTGTCGACCCTAATAGGAAAAGGGTCTTGTCTACTGATCCATGATGAGCGCACTAACCGCATGTGGGAAGCGAGTATGGGCGCCCCCTCAATTTGATTCGATTCGCATCTCGTCCAAATCGCCACACTTAGTTCGGGCTTTCCATTTGATGCATGCATGTGCAGGTGCGAACCCTTGGCGCCAGGGTGGAACTTTTGTAGTCGGCATTTAGGGCGGCGTGGTCTTAGAGTGCTATGAGGGTCCCCTTTTCTTCGTGGGGCTCGATTAGCCGCGCACGCACAGCATGTGGTTCTTTGGGCTCGATGCGAAGAAGAGTTGAGTTGTGTTGAGTGCCTCGCTTGGTGGGTTAGCTCCCCGCCTGGCGGGTCATTCTCACGTGTACGGCCAAATTGGTGCATCCCTGCAGGGTTAAATCTTCTCGAGAAGCCGTGTTTTCCGCGGTTATGGATTACTTGGTGAAAGTACTGGCTAACAAGTACTCAGAACAACTTACACCTAACTAATGACAACTTGACTAGTAATAGTCTTATTGACACAATGACTTGAACCATCATTAATCCAACTGTGTGAGTTATCCTCGGATTGCTTCTTTGGATAAGGGGCGAGATCCAGGATGGGTTTGTTTGGTGGTTAGTTGTAGTTGGTTACGATACGCTATCTTATCCCCCCTCTTAGCCGGATGTTCTAGTGAGTCTCTGTAGTTGTTTAGTGCAGCCCGCTGCCGCTTATTTGCAATAATCCCTTCCTTCCCGTTGAACCCAAAGTATTTGTATCTTGTGATGACTGGCTACGCCGGTATCTTGTGAGTATGGTTTATCCACTTGCCAGTACTTAACCGTACTGACCCACGAATCTTTTTCGTGGCTGCATATTCAACATTGCAGTCAACAGGTTTGAAGTCTGACGACGTTAGCTTGGGAATCCCTCCGGTTTGGCCTGGGCAGGGATTGGACGCTCTCGGTTATCTTCAGGACTCTTAGTCCATTTTGTATCTTGTCCGTAGTCGGACGCTATGTTGTTTCTTCCGCTGTTATTTGGATCTTTGTATTGTATCAGTTGTATCCTTGGCTCGTTTGAGTCCTCTTGTATATATCTTTTCTGTTGTTGTTGCGGATTATTCGTGAACTGTTGTAATGTTATCACAAGTGGCAACCTGGAATCGGTTATTATGTGGATTTTGGCGGGAATGCTGAAATCTGCATAGTGCCCGATCTCGGGGCATCACAAACGGTATCAGAGCCTTGGTTCCGATTCCCGATATTGTTTCGATACGAATGGATATCGAAGCAACGGGTCCGCAAAGCCTGTAGGATAACCTAGCTAACGGTCGTTGTTTCTAGAGTGTCAAAACTATGTTCTGCTGAACTATTTTGGAAACATCTCAATAGGATTCTTGTTTTCTCCTTATCTTTATTCTATTTCCCCTCCCATCTTATTTGTTTTTGGAGTCTCCCCCCTTGTCTATCTTTCAAAGTGTTAGGATCCTACGTGGGTTGGACGTTTTCTGAGCCTTTAACCTAATAGGTTCGATCATCGGAAGATTCCTGGTGGAAGAACATCGTCGTCACTCCGAGCAAGAATCCTTTGTTAGTGGTGTCGAGAATCTATTGTTAGTGGTGTCGAGGAGATCAACTGGAAGCATGAAGAATCGTTAGTCGAACTTCTTTCCCCTCCCGGGTTAGCAGGTGGATTGCGAGGGCGCAATCCCTTGTTAGTGGTGTCGTCTGTAACACCTGGGGTGTTACCCTAAGTAGAGTTGTTTGTTTTTCTTTTTTTGCTTTGCATCACATGCATCATATGCATTGCACCATGTTTTCCTAATTAACTCAAAAACTCAAACCAAATTAAACTTTCAAACATTGCTCAAAATTTCCAATTTAAAAATTGCAAACTAAAACCCACTCAATTTGTTTTCAATAGTTTGAAGTTGAATTTATTTAATTTGCCTGTTAATGAAATACCCTTTTGTTAACACCCAAATGATAATCTCAAATTCATTTCAACATCAATCATAATGGGCATGATCAAATTGTGGGTTGAAAAACAATCAAATTCTTGCAAACAATTAATTCAATAAGGTCTCACAAATTGTTTGGGGTTATTGAATAAATTGTTTAAATATCAATCTTTATGGAAAACTAATGGAATTTCAAATACCAACTTAAAACTCCAATTAATAATTCAAATTTTTAGAATTAATGTGCACAATTGCTTTTACTCATTATTTTGCAAATTAATAAAATTCAGTTATAAAATAAAAACCCCCAAACCCTATTTGAAATTCAACTAACAATTTAATATCAAATTAATAATTCAAATTGTTGAAAATAAGTAACATACCTTGTTATTTGCTGTTTTGTTAATCAATAAAAAATATTTTATAAAACTTTAAAACCCCAAACCCCAACCTATTCTTTCTCTCTCTCCCTTTTCTTTTCTTACAAGCAAAAAAAAAGTGAAAGAAAAGGAAAAAATCAACAGAAAGGGAGGCAGGCCCAACCTCACCCCCCAAGCCCACCCCTCTCTGGCCCATACCCCTTCGAGGAGGTTGTCGTCTTCCTCCTCGTGATGTCATCCTCTGTACGACTCCCTCCCCACCGATGATCTTCTCCCCCCCTCCCGATTGCTTGCCGTACAGAGCTCACCCCTCCATAAAACCCCCTCCTGCAACCCTACCCTCTCCCATCTTCCTGCCGCGCCGCCATGACCTCCTCCCCCTTCCACCTCCCCTCTGCTTTTTCTGAACCCTAAACCTGCACGAGAGATATACAGAGAGCAGTGAGCTCGCTGCCGCCCCCTCGCCACGGTCACCTCGAAGCCGCACTGTTGTCGGGAACGGAACCGTGGTGACACCCTCGGCATGCCTCGCTTCCTCGTCGTGGCTGGGAATCACTGTGGAGGCCGCACCGTCGCCGGAAGCCCCCCCCCCCCCCCCCCCCCGCCGTCGATGCACGTCGATAGCTCCCTCTCTTCCTCGACGAGCCACTATGAGCCCTCTACTCCCCTTCCCTCCTTTTTCTCCCATCGCACGCGCCGGCACCCCACCTCTGCACCCCGCGGCACGCCCCCACCCCTGCACTCCACCACCTCGTCGATCGTCGCGGTCCTCTGCTGCCTCGCCGCCGTTTAGTTCGTCAGAGAACGAGCGGTTCCTTTGGGTTCAGTTAACGCATCTGTGGTTGCCTTTTGTTCCGTCAGTATCATGTACCAACACAACAGCAGCAGTAGCGCAGTGGTACTGCATCCCGCGAGCGAGCAGCAGATCCCGGGTTCGATTCCCCCCGGTGGGAATTAACCCAATCTTTTTCCTCCCCACGCAAACCCCTCGGGCCCACTGGTCATTCACCCCTGCGCCACCTCACTGTGCACACACGCACACGTGGAGGCCACAGGGGCACGGGCCCGCACTGCAGAGGCCCAGGCTAGGTTTCCCTGGGTGAAAAACTCCCCAGGGGCCCCTCTGCGATCCTTTTTTTTTCTTTTAGGCCCCTGTTTTTACAGATTGGTCCCTAGTTTTAAAATGTTAATAACTTTTATTTCCTAAATCCGAATAATAAAAATAAAATATGTTTGTTGAACCAAATTTAATTCTCTACCTAGTTAAACCATTTGTATTCTGTTTTGAATAATTCAAATGCATTCAAATTTCAAATTTAAACAAGTCATTTAAAATTTGAGTAATTTCATAACTAATTCATACTTAATTCAAATAACACAAATGAAATATGTTTTCCATGCCATTTTGAACCACCTTTTCAAATATAAATTTTGTTTCATGTTTTGGATAATTAAAATTGCTTGAATAATTTAAACCTTGTTTAAATCATTTAAATTTGCTAAATTCATAACTTGCTCAAATTAAATTATTTTTGGACTTATAAAATATGTTTTCAAACCAGCAAATTATAATATTTTCAAATATGAGTTTGAATTAATGTTTTGAACAAATTAAATTTCAAATAAATTCATACTTGAATTAAATTCATTTAAAACTTGTTTAATTCATAATTAATTCATCTTAATTCCTTTTTCAATATTTGAAACATGTAATCCACCTAAAACTTTGTGATCTTCTCAAATATAAATTTTGTTATCTGTTTTGAACAACTAAACTTGATGAAAATAACAAATGCTTGTGTGACACCTTTAAGAGACCAAAATTCCAGAACTTAATAAGTGAATTTCAAAATGGGTAAACCTTATTTCCAATTGGTTCTATTGTTGTTATTTTGTTGTTTTCCTCATCCATGCATCATACTAAACCACTTTCACCTGTTGGTTAGTTGTAAAACAATTGTTTCAACCATAATTCATGGGATTTTCATATGCAACTCAAATTGCATATGGGTCCATTTAAACATGTTTATCATGTCAACTAGTTTATTTCTATGCATCCATTAAATTGTCATGCATCCATATCTTGATCATGCTGGATCTTTTGCCATAGTAGTAATTGTTGCATCCGGTGTTTGTTCGAGGTTCGTTGCTTCTTCCCGGATAGGACGTTGAGATGATGTGAGCAACGACAAGTGCTGTGGATGTACCTCTACTTGCTGGATTCCAGGCAAGTATACTCACTTGCTGCCAAATGACTGCCTTTCATCACTTGTTACCGATTCTTTCCGTTGCCTTTATTCTAGCCTTTTGATTCGATGCTTGTGTCTCGATCCTATCATATTGTTTACCTTGCAGCCATGATATAGCCTTTTCCTTCCACTTCCTATTAACTATTGTTTGTTTACCTTGTTGGCCCTCGTGTCGTAGTTGCATGCTTAGTGTTGTTTGCGCTCAAGTCTTGTTGTTCCTTTCGTATCACATGTTTAGTTGATAGCTGGGTTTCAATTCAATCAACAACATGTTAATGTTTGGGTAATAATAATTTGATGATAAGGCACCGGCAGGAGGCCCGGCGTGGTTTTGAGGCCTGCTAGTGTCGACCCTAATAGGAAAAGGGTCTTGTCTACTGATTCTTGATGAGCGCACTAACCGCATGTGGGAAGCGAGTATGGGCGCCCCCCTCAATTTGATTCGATTCGCATCTCGTCCAAATCGCCACACTTAGTTCGGCCTTTCCATTTGATGCATGCATGTGCAGGTGTGAACCCTTGGCGCCAGGGTGGAACTTTTGTAGTCGGCATTTAGGGCGGCGTGGTCTTAGAGTGCTATGAGGGTCCCCTTTTCTTAGTGGGGCTCGATTAGCCGCGCACGCACAGCATGTGGTTCTTTGGGCTTGATGCGAAGAAGAGTTGAGTTGTGTTGAGTGGCTCGCTTGGTGGGTTAGCTCCCCGCCTGGCGGGTCATTCTTACGTGTACGGCCAAATTGGTGCATCCCTGCAGGGTTAAATCTTCTCGAGAAGCCGTGTTTTCCGCGGTTATGGATTACTTGGTGAAAGTACTGGCTAACAAGTACTCAGAACAACTTACACCTAACTAATGACAACTTGACTAGTAATAGTCTTATTGACACAATGACTTGAACCATCATTAATCCAACTGTGTGAGTTATCCTCGGATTGCTTCTTTGGATAAGGGGCGAGACCCAGGATGGGTTTGTTTGGTGGTTAGTTGTAGTTGGTTACGATACGCTATCTTATCCCCCCCTCTTAGCCGGATGTTGTAGTGAGTCTCTGTAGTTGTTTAGTACAGCCCGCTGCCGCTTATTTGCAATAATCCCTTCCTTCCCGTTGAACCCAAAGTATTTGTATCTTGTGATGACTGGCTATGCCGGTATCTTGTGAGTATGGTTTATCCACTTGCCAGTACTTAACCGTACTGACCCACGAATCTTTTTCGTGGCTGCATATTCAACATTGCAGTCAACAGGTTTGAAGTCTGACGACGTTAGCTTGGGAATCCCTCCGGCTTGGCCTGGGCAGGGATTGGACGCTCTCGGTTATCTTCAGGACTCTTAGTCCATTTTGTATCTTGTCCGTAGTCGGACGCTATGTTGTTTCTTCCGCTGTTATTTGGATCTTTGTATTGTATTAGTTGTATCCTTGGCTCGTTTGAGTCCTCTTGTATATATCTTTTCTGTTGTTGTTGCGGATTATTCGTGAACTGTTGTAATGTCATCACAAGTGGCAACCTGGAATCGGTTATTATGTGGATTTTGGCGGGAATGCTGAAATCTGCATAGTGCCCGATCTCGGGGCGTCACAACCGGGCAACGACATTGATGTGTACCTAAGGTCATTAGTCGATGAAATTTTACAGTTGTGGCGTGAAGAAGGTGTACCTGTGTGGGACGACCACGTACAAAAAGAATTTAACCTACGAGCGCTGTTGTTCGTAACCATCAACGATTGGCCTGCTCTTAGTAACATTTCTGAACATACAAACAAGGGATACAATGCATGCACACACTGTTTAGATGACACCGAAAGTGTATATCTGGATAAATGTAAGAAGGTTGTGTACCTCGGGTATCGTCGTTTTCTTCCGCGCAAGCACCCCTTAAGAAAAGCTGGCAAACATTTCAATGGTGAGGCAGATACCCGGGAGACGCCTATCCTCCGACCTAGTGATGATGTATTTGATATGGTAAAGGATTTGAAAGTAATATTTGGAAAGAGTCTGGGCAGACAAGTTGTTCCGAATGACGCTGACGGACACGCACCCATGTGGAAGAAGAAATCTATATTTTGGGAACTACCCTATTGGAAAATCCTAGATGTCCGCTCTGCGATCGACTTGATACACCTGACCAAGAATCTCTGCGTGAATCTTCTAGGCTTCTTTGGCTTGTATGGGAAGTCAAAAGATACATCTGAAGCACGGCAGGACCAGCAACACACGAAAGGACGAGACGGCAAGAATCCTGAGCGGTTTCAAGGTGGTCCTGCCAGCTACGCTCTTACCAAGGAAGAGAAGGAAATCTTTTTTGAAGCACTAAATAGTATCAAGGTCCCGTCTGGCTTCTCGTCGAATATAAAGAGAATAATAAATGTGGCGGAGAAAAAATTCCAAAACCTGAAGTCTCATGACTGCCACGTGTTGATGACACAATTGCTTCCGATTGCGTTGAAGGGGATTCTACCAGAAAATGTTCGACTACCCATTGTCAAGTTATGCACATTCCTCAATGCAATTTCTCAGAAGGTAATCAATCCAGAAATTCTATCAGCGTTACAGACAGATGTGGTCCAATGTCTTGTCAGCTTCGAGTTGGTGTACCCACCATCCTTCTTCAATATTATGACACACCTCCTAGTTCACCTAGTCAAAGAGATTACCATTCTCGGTCCTGTGTTTCTACACAATATTTTCCCCTTTGAGAGGTTCATGGGAGTCTTAAAGAAATATGTTCACAACCGTGCTAGGACAGAAGGAAGCATCTCCAAGGGTTATGGAGTAGAGGAGGTAATTGAGTTTTGTGTTGACTTTCTTCCAGACCTTAAGTCGATTGGTGTTCCCGAATCGCGGCATGAGGGAAGAATGAGTGGAAAAGGCACGCTAGGAAGGAAAGCAAAGATATTTATGGACGGACATTCTTTCACTAAAGCACACTACACAGTTCTACAAATGTCCACCTCGGTGGCTCCTTATATCCAGGAACACAAGAATATTATATAGTACAAAAACCCGGGGCTGTCTGAATCCTCGATTAATGATGAACACATGGATAGTTTCGGCGCCTGGTTGCAGGCAGAACTCATGAATAACAACATTGTTGGAGATCAGCTCTACTTGTTGGCCAGGTCACCATCTTCGACTGTACTGACTTTCCAAGGGTATGAGATAAATGGGAATACATTTTACACGATCGCACAAGATAAAAAGAGCACCAACCAGAATAGTGGCGTCCGTTTCGATGCAACCGGATACAATGGGACAAAGGACACATATTATGGTTACATAGAGGAGATATGGGAACTTGACTATGGACCTAATTTTAAGGTCCCTCTATTTCAGTGCCAATGGGTCAAGATGACAGGAGTAAAGGTAGACCAGCAGTACGGAATGACAACAGTGGATCTCAACAATCTTGGGTACAGAACGAACCATTCGTCCTAGCCAAAGATGTGACTCAAGTTTTCTATGTGAAAGACATGTCTACCCAACCGAGGAAAAAAAATAAGAATTCTAATACATCATGCGGTGAGCTGAAGCGGCACATAGTTCTTTCAGGAAAAAGAAACATTGTGTGAGTGGAGGACATGACAGACATGTCAGAAGATTATAATAACTGTGAAGAAATTACGCACTTTAGAGTGAAAACTTACCCAAGCATCGCGTTAAATAAGGAAGATGCTCCATGGCTACGACAGAGAAGTAAACAATGGCGGCAATAATTGGTGATAACGTATTAAACCTTCACGGTTCATGTAATATTGCTAGACTATTTTATAATAATGTATCAAACATTGCAGATTAAACCATTCATAAACTATTTTTTTTAATGTTTGAATTTTCAAAAATTGTTACTAGTTTAAATAGTTAGATTAATTATTTTATAAAACAGAAAATGTATTTGAAATGTTTACGCAATTTTGAACACTTTTCATATACAAAGTTTCTCCAAATTCTAAACCATTCATAAAATAGGTTGTTAAAATATTTGAAAATTCAAAAATTGTTACTAGTTTAAATAGTTAGAATAATTATTTTATAAAACAGAAAATGTATTCGAAATGTTTACGCAATTTTAAACACTTTTCATATTGAAAGTTTCTCCAAATTCTAAACCATTTGAAATGTATTTGAAAACGTATTTTAAATAGTATTTGAAATGCTCGAAAGGAAAAAATTGGCGGCAGAAAAAAAACTGAAATTTTGGGCCTTTTGCCCCGGTTCGTGTTACCAACCGGGGCAAAAGGGGGAGAGATGGGCGGGCAAGCAAGGGCCTACCTCCCCCCTTTTGTTCCGGTTGCTAACACGAACCAGGGCAAAAGAAAACCTTTTGCCCCGGTTCATGTTACCAACCGGGGCAAAAGGCTCCCGCCTATATAACCCCGGGCGGAGCAACCGCCCGGGGCTAAGACGCAGAACGACGAAGTCCCAGGCGACGAGAACCAGAACGACGCCGTTAGGCTGCCCGATTGTCGCCGCCGCCGCTCCTCTACGCCTCCTCCCGCGCCGCCCGTCCTCTCCTCCCGCGCCGCTCGTCTTCTTCTCCACGCCGCCTGTCCTCTCCTCCTCGCCTCTCCGCGTCGCCCGTCGTCGCGTCGCCCGAGATCGCCGCCGGCGGCTTCGCCCGCGCCCAAGCCTTCTTCCTCACCGTCGTGCCCTCCTCCTCAGGTGAGATCGCCTCCTCGCCACGCCCTCATCCTCCTCAACTTAGAAAAAATTAGGTATTGGGATTAGTATTAGTGTTAGATTAGTATTAGGTATTGGATTAGTATTAGTGTTAGATTAGTATTAGGTATTAGATATTGGAGACTTAGAAAAAATTTAGATATTGGAAACTTAGAAAAAATTTAGGTCTTCGAGACTTGGAAAAAATTTAGGTTTTGTACTTACCTACTTTTTTTTCTTAGTGAATGTTTAGTTTAGAAGTGAATTAGGTTTTTCTTAGTGCTATTACATGAATTTTGTAATATAGGAATTTTAGTTTAGAAATTTTCTTAGTGAATGTTTATAATTAGTAGAATTTTTTACTTAGTGAATTTTTACTTAATTAGGAATATTTACGATGTCTCTGTTGGACCCGCCGGGCGATGTCCGGGACTGGGCCCCGCCGGGCTGGCACCGGGAGGTCCTTAGTATCGGGGCACGCGGCTTGGTGAGAAATCCAGGTGACATGGTCGACCCGGATATACTTTGGGGGCCATCGCGTGGGCCACGGTCGGTGCGGAGAGAGCCGGCCCCTAAGGAGGTGGTACAACAGCGTATCAGGGAGGAGGACGAGCACGTCCGTCGCTACATGTACTTGCTTGATAGGGAGTATAGCAGCGGTTGGTCGATTATTCAGAGGGTTCATTACCACGTGAGCTATGACCCTGTGAGGATTCCTTACCTATGGATGCGAAGCACCCGCGACTTAGCACCCCGCGGTTTAGGACCCGGTGGGAGTTAATTAGTTTGAGAGATGTTTCATGAATATGTATAAGTGATATTATTACATCGTGATGTATTAGGGTTAAATAAAATGAACCCGGGCTATGTAACTCCTCGTGTGTATTGATACGTTTAAATATTTCATCAATGGTGCTTTTATAATTGAAATGAAGATCTGGAACATATAGTTACTCTTTTTTCTAACTTTTTTAGCTATTAGTACCATTAGCTATTATCTATAAGCAATTTTGATGAAATGGATGCTATTAGCTATATTTTTATTAGATTATATGAAATTGTTGCAAACTGATGAAATTGATAATATTTGCTATTTTTTTAGCCATCGCGAGATGTCCCCGACGCGGTTCGCGTGTAACCGGCGGTGGGCGCGGCGTCGTCCCCGTTGAAGAAATCCCTGTACAACGTGGTGGACGTCGACCTGGAAGTCCACATGGATCGTGTGCATCGAATGCACATGGTGGTGGAGCCATAGTCATCAAGGAGGAGGAAGCGACGCCTCCTAGTCGTGGACGTGGACGCGGAGCACGGGGGGGCATCAAGCACTGCAAGAGGGGCAAAGCGCGGTGCAAAGGGGTAAACACGCCATAAATGGCGTGGCGATGTCGCTGCAGTGGCGGAGGAGGAGGAGGCTGCGACGGAGGAGGAGGCTGCGGCCGCGGAGGAGGAGGAGAAAGATGGTCTCCGGCTACCGGAGTTCTACGTCCACCTGTTCCACCGATAGGAGAACAGGCTCCGTCTACTAGAGAAGATATCAGCAATCCTCCTCGAGCGCAAGGGGCCCTATATTTTCAGCCTCCAGTTGGAGGCTGTGACAACGGGCCCGTGCACGTTGTCCTGCAACGACGTGACGATGACCTCTACCTGCGCTATGGGTGGGGGAAGTTCGCGCGCATGCGCAACCTAAATGCGGGCAACATGCTCACATTCAGGTACTTCAAGGACGAGGAGGTGGACGTGCTGAAGGTGAAAATCTTCGACGGCACCTTAGTCCGCCCCCTTTTCTGCTAGGATAGCTCGTCTGACAGCAGCTCCGCCTCCGAGTCTGACTCCGGCGAGTCTAACCTGGGCAAGGATGCCTCAGGCGCCGAGGGCAAGGTCAAGGCTGCCTCCGACGCCGATGCGTAGTATATATATGTTTCTGTCGATCTATGCTTACTTATGTCGCTCTATATTTATATGTCGTACTATATATGTCTATGTCGTCGAACTATGTTTTATGTCAAACTATGTTTAATTATGTCATTGTGTCGAACAATATTTGTATTCTTCGCAGACTATATGTTTATGTTATTGTTTGTTTTTATCTGTGTTTTTGTGCGATAATTTTTTATATTTCTTACTATAAATTTTTAATGCAGAGAACAGGAAAATAGAAAAGAAAATAGAATTTCTAATCTAGCGCAGAGAACACGAAAACAGCTATAAAAAAATAAAAAAAGAACCTTTTGCCCCGGTTGGTGTCACCAACCGGGGTAAAAGGGTGCAGGCCTGCTCGCTGAGCAGAGCCCCCGTGAGGCACGCCTTTTACCCCGGTTGGTAACCCCACCGGGGCATAAGGGGGGCCTTTAGCCCGAGTTTGGCAAACCCGGTTGGGAAGCCGGGGCATTAGGCCCTTTCCAACCGGGGCTAATGCCTTGTTCTGCACTAGCGGCCAGTACATCAACCTCCATGAAGATTTCTTTGGCGTCGATGTCAAGTACGAGGCTACGAGCACAACAACAACGCTCCAGGAAAAATGAAGCAAATACACCTAACAGTACCATGTAACGTACTTCCACATTTTTTATCGGACCCAGCCAATACCTAGTCTCTTAGAGGATCTCCACCAGCGAGTTCAATGGATACATCGATGGGACGGCCAAATATTATCAATGAAGTCACTTCATTAAGAGCATCAACGGTAGGCGCCCCCTAATAGGCGTCCGGATCGCCGCCAGAAAGAGTAATAGAAACTTACTTAACAATCAACAGGTTCAGCAGTTTTCTTTGTATAACTTCTAGGAATCAATATGGACGTACACGGTCTCGATGTTGATTATTGATTGGAAAATATGTTTTCCAATCATGTCTACTAGTTATCGAACCTATAGGCGTCAAAGTCGGTTGTTTACATTGGATGGTCCAGAGGAGAGTAGGTTATCATTCGGGTAATTCCGACGTGATAGAATAAATATTCAAGTGAGATTATATAGGACATGAGATGTCCAGGGATGTTGGAAATATGTTCATAACATCAATAGGTAATGGTTGATGTTATTACAATATCACAGAAACAAGTACAATGTCAATCGGAGCCGTTTCAGGAAAGTTACCATAAGAGAAGAGTAATACCGTTGTAGGCATAATGTTATATGTGATAAAACGGAGGATATGAGATGTCCCGGGATGTCGGGAATACGTTTCTGAAATATTTAGATAATATCGATAATTTTATCTATAGGGGTCACGGGGTTCTGGAAGAGTTCCGGAAGACTTTCCATATATGGAAGGAGTGCGAGAGGGGGGCAAATTTTCTCCTCTGGGAAAATCCTAATTTTAGGGCATGCCAAGTGGGGCCCATGGTCTCACATAGTGCACTAGCTTTCCGTCAGAATTTTTCAGCATTTATTTTGAGAAGTAAATGAGTGAGAAAAATAAAAAATAAAAAAGGGGGGGCAGGTGGGATTGGACTCCACAAGGGAGTCAATCCAAAATCCGCTAGGAGGGATGGTGCGGCCAAGGAGAGGAGGGGGAAACCGACCCCATCCCTTTGGCAGGTCCCCTCCCTTGACCCACTATATTATCCCCACCGGCTCTCTTTTAGACACACAATTGAGCCTTTGGCCTCTCTCTTTCTCTAGAAGAATTAAAGGACTAATTGGAGCTTCTAATTAGAACACTTCTAATTGAATTAGAGATTTATCAAATAAATAGAAGAACTAATTAGACTTGTAATTAGAACACTTCTAGTAGGATTAGAACATCTCTAATAATTAGAATACTAATTAGAGCAATCCAATTAGGGCCCTTCTAATTGGTTTAGAGATCTTCTAATTGGATTAGAGCATCCTCTAATTAGATTAGAGCTTCCTCTAATTGGATTAGAGAGTCCTCTAATAGAATTAGAGCTTATTAGGATGAGGTGATCCTCTCCCGATTAGACATAGCTCTAATATCTCTCCTCTCTCTCCCATGTGTTCGGAACTTCACCACCTCAATTGCAAACCTGCGGTGCCTAGTCTTGGATGGCAAAGCGCTGCAGGATTTTTATGGACGTATGTGTGCGAGCTCTCAGAGGGGTAACATGTGATACCGTCACTCTACTGGATTCAGAAGGTGGGATACAGGGAATCGGCAACAGTCCCACCGCTAGGCTTAGCCGTGGGACTCTTCAGCAGGCATCATCGACATCGTCATCGACACTACTTCCGCGCTTCATGTCGGTAACAAATCAGATGTATCCACGCCTTTACATGCATAGTAGATAATGTGTGCTATGTAGGACGGGAAATTTTATATTCTGCTATGTACATTGATAACCCACAACTGTAGGGGATCACGATAGTCTTTGAGGGTAAGTATAACCGATTTATTGATTCGACACAAGGAGCCAAAGAATACCTACAAGTCTTAGCAGCTGAGTTGTCAATTCATCCACAACTGAGAAGCACTTAACAAAAGATATTAGAAACAAAAGGTGGATTCTCTTGCGTCCTCAACACACCTAATACAATTGTCAGTTGTATAGGTGCACTAGTTCAGTGAAGAGATGATAAAATATGGGTAATATGGATGGAAAAAACAAGGTTTTGTAAATCTGTAAATAAAATGGCTGCAAGCAAACACGTAGTAAACCTAAAAGAAAACAATATAGCAATGGTAGGAAACAAGTCCTAGGGATCATACTTTCACTAGTGGCAACTCTCAACAACATTAACATAATTAAACATATGATACTTCCTCTAACAACATGCATGAAAGAGATAGCTTGGAAATCGTTCCTCGTGAATCAAGTAGGATGAGAATCGCGTAGGGCTACACAAGCACATCTTAAAGTTCACGTTCACGTCCATGAACACCCCAACCCTGTTACTTTGAGAATCAAAAGATAGTACTAATAAACACCACAACCTATCTCTTGAATAACATCTTTCTAATCAATCCACAGTACCCACACTATCACCTTGGCACTATAGAGATTATACTAAACACAAGCATCAAGAAACCTCATGATTCCAATTCAATACAACATAGTAAGAACGACTTCATGATAAGTACCCCTCTAATTCAAGGTCCGTAGAGTCACACACGACACATGCACTGTCACCGTGGCACCGTGGAACAAAGGTGACTTTGGAGAATTATACTAGATAAAACCAATTGAGTACATCGTATCCATTACATAATGAAGGGGAAACGTGATAGATTCAACAATGATAACATAGAACACGATCACAATCAAGATCACATCATGAGAGAGAGAGAGAGAGAGAGAGTGAGAGAGAGAGAGAGAGAGAGAGAGATAACAACATAGCTACTAGAACGAGCCCGTGGCCCCGAGGAGGGACTACTCCCGCATCATCGTGGGAGGCAACAACGTCGATGAAGATGGCTCCGGGGGCACTTTCCCGTCCCGGCAGAGTGCTAGAATAGAGACTTTTGTCTGCCGAATTAGGGTTTTGGATGGCGGCGGAGCTCAGATGCGTTTCTGAAAAAATCCTCCGGTATCCTCCCGAATTAGGTCAAGAGTGATTTTATAGGAGAAGAGGCGACGGGAGGCGGTGCCTGAGGTACCCAGGTGGCCATAGGCGCGGATAGGGGATGGCCACACCTGGGGGGCCTGGTGGTCCCTGACTCCCCTCCGGGTCTCCTTCTGGCTTCTGGAGTCTTCCGGTGAATAAAAAATCATCGTAAATTTTCAGCTAGTTCCGAGCACTTTCAGTTTTGGACCTTTTCTGCAATTCACAGACAAAATAGATAGAAACTGGCACCGGGTATCTTGTTAATAGGTTAGTCCAATAAATGATAGAAAACATAGGAAAACATGTAGAAAACAAGCATGTAGCTTCAAAAATTATGTATACATTTGCAATGTATCAGCATCCCCACGCTTAACTCCTGCTCGTCCTCGAATAGGTCAGTGGTAACAAAATAATTTTTGAGGTGACATGAAGCCAACACAAACTGGATGAAAGTTATGTAAAAGCACTGTAAGCTGAGATCAAAGTACTTTAACAAAGGTATGATAAATACTATTTGAACTAATGTAAACTTAGCAACTATGTTGACCATGAAAATCAACACAAATAATTGACAATGAGCTCCCTATTAGACCTAGCTCTAATCACTCTCCCTCTCTCTTCCATGTGTTGGGAACTTCTCCACCTCAATTGCAAACCTGCAGTGCCTTGTCCTGGATGGCGAAGCACTCCAGGATTTTGACGGACGTATGTGTGCGAGCTCTCAAAGGGGGTAACACGTGATACCCTCACTATACAAGATCCAGAAGGAGGGATGCGGGGAATCGGCAACAGTCGCACCGCTATGCTTAGACGAGGGACTCCTCATCAGGCATCACCGACATCTTCATCAACACTACTTCCCCACTTTATGCCGCTAATAAATCTGATCTATCCACGCCTTTACCTGCATAGTAGATCCTGTGTGCCACGTAGGACGAAACTTTTTAAAATTTTGCTACATACACCAATATTGACGGCCACGTGGTGGCGCGCTCGTCTCGTCCGGAACCCCCACGGGAACCCCTATGAGGACGGTTTGGGGACCTTAGGGATCGCATGCTAAGACTAGTGGTTAACTGCTTTCTGGTTCATACATGCATTTTTATCGATAATTTAGAAGTACATTTGTCTTTCTTATATTCTACCTATTTTTCTACACATAAAATTCAAAAAAATATAGGAAGAAATAAATTAGGTTAAGAAAATTAGGCCTAGAAAGATGAGCCAAAAAAATGGAAGCCAGGTGGTCCATGTTCACTTATGAGTTTTCTTTTTTAGGTATTGTTTCTTCTTTTCGTGAGATATATACTGCATAATGGAAGAAATATATAATATACGTGAATCTAACAACTAAATAGTGCATTAATCATTGAATTTGTAGAAAATACATCACTACACTAAAATAACTACTCAATATAATATTCATATGGTAAATATTAATATTTGATATTATCATGAGAAGAAGTTTAATTTTTTAAAAACCTACCTGATAGGATAACTTAGTATAGTGTGTACTCTTACAAATGACCCATTAATTTTTAATATTTAACTTATCTTTGAAAACTAAAAGTGCAATACCGGCTCAGGTATGATGTTTTATGTTGCCAAAAACCGGGAAGAAACTGTTCATACTTGTTTTATTGGCATATTGGTGATAAATAACCGTCGCACCTGTCACGGCACATGTTTCTGTGCGCTTTAATATCTGCCTCATCATGGTCTATGTAAGAGAGTCAAGCCTCATATGGTACACAACTGATCTTCCACTGTGAAACAAATAGTATGAGAATGTTGATATTATATTGTTGCACCATAAAAATACACCTTCACCATGATGTTGTTGCCGCTGGTGAGATCTGTCGTCCAAGCATGACCGAAAGCACGTGTATGTCTAAGGTTATGTTTCTTCTTCTAACTCGTTCTTTGATATTTCTTATTGTTATTTATCTTGTGTCTACAAGATAGTGTAGGAAACGATTTATTTCTATCATATTTGACATATTGTACTGCGAAAACCAATCATAAAGTTGGGGGAGTTGATGTACATTTTCACTATTTCTATGCAAGGCCAATGTTTTATGTAGCAAAAACTTCATACACCCATTGAGATTACTAGTTTCACAGACATAAAAAAAAATTAGGTCTAAGACCTTCATATACGTGCAACAATATTGGAGTTAGGCCTCTCTCTCTCTCTCTCTCTCGCTCCCTCCCTCCCTCCAAATACATGGAATTTCATATGAGAGAGGGTGTGTATAACTCTGACTATTATTTTGTGTACATATATGTAAGTAAAAAAATCATAAGATTGTTTTTATATTTTCTAAACATATTTAATGGGACAATTTCTCGTTAATAACTCTATATATTTTTTATTAATTACTTTTCAAAGGTAGTGAAGTTACATGGACACTTCTAGGGTGCATTTATTATTGAGACCAAATTTTAAAGTTTAAAATAGTTCTTATACTCTTCTAAATATTAAAAATTACTTGAAATAGTATTAGTAGAGTTTCTTCAAAAATTATAATAGCTAAAGTAAGTTGGTTGCCGAGTTTGTAGATTGCAAAACTATGTATGTATCCAAATTCCAAAATGACAAGGTTTAGAAGGATACCTATTTAAGTTTACCTAAGTATTCTTATAAACACTATGGTCCTATGTGCACTGTATGGAGTTAGTATGATTTTCCCACCCTCTCGCGGAAAATTTTATTTTGACACTATTTACTTATTACTTAAAGTATCTATAGGAAATTAAGACTAACACGTGATGACATATATACATGCAAACTTTTGATGGAAACATATTTCAATTTGTTCGTTGGAAAAATAAGAAGTAGGTCTCTAATTTGATATAGCATGAAAATCTGCATATTTTTCACCGCAAACCTACGGGTTAGTACATCCCATATTATCCACCTAAAGTATTTTTTTTATTTAAGTGTGTGTATGCAACATACATACCTTTTAAGCGAGATGCCTTGCAAGAATTTATGTCCGTTTCTTTTTATTCAGTTTCTATTTCTGGAGTTACAACTACCAAACTTTGGCAACACTTAATTAAATTCCAAAGTAGCTTTCTAATAAAGAAAAAGTGCCTACCCCACAGGTAATTTAAAATACATTAATTTTATTTCTAATAAATTAAAAAGTTAACTTTGCCAACAATTAATTCAGTAGCTTCAAACTTTCGTTATAATTAATTTATTTACAAAGTAGCATTCTAATATAAAAAAGACTTAAATGCTTAAAGTGGTATCTTTGCATGAAATATTTGTAAATTCTATGTGGATTATAATCATTTCTTATCATTCCTATATTTGATAATATTGTTGATAGCCAATGTGGACATTAGTATAAGAGATAAGGGAGTACACTACAAAAAAATTGTATATTAAATTCCTTAGTCAGACCATAATATGGATATGTTGCAACCCATCTTTTTAAGTTTAAGAGAACTAACATACGTATTTAAGTTTACATAAGTATTGCTATCATCTCCATTCTTTTATTAGTTAATCAAAATAGTCTAACTTATATAAACATTATGTTCCTATATGCACTGTACGAGTTAGTATGATTTTCTCACTCTGTCGCGGAAAAGTTTATGTTACCACTATTTACTTATTAATTAAAATATCTATAGGAAATCAAGACTAACCTGTGATGAAATATATACATGCAAGCTTTTGGTGGAAACATATTTCCACTTGTTTGTTGGAAAAAAATAAGAATTGAGTCTCTAATTTGATATAGCATGGAAATGCACATATTTGTCACCGCAAACCTACAGGTTAGTACATCCCATATTACAGACCTAAAGGTTTTTTTTATTTAAGTGTGTGTGCAACATACATACCTTTTAAGCGAGATGTCTTGCAAGAATTTATGTCTCTTTCTTTTTTGGTCTGGTTTTATTTCTGGAGTTACAACTTCGAAACTCTGGCAACACTTACTTATTTTACAAATTAACTTCCTAATAAAGACAAAGTGTCTACCACACATGTAGCTTCAAAATACATTAGTTTTCTCTCTAATAAATTAAATAGCTAACTTTACCAACAATTAATTGATTAGTTTCAAACTTTGGCTACAATTAATTTATTTTCAAAGTAGCATTCTAATATAAAAAAGAGCTTAAATGCTTAAATATGTATCTTTGTACGAAATTGTAACATCCCTGATTTTTGGAAAATGCAAAAATCACAAACATTTGAAACTTTTTGTTTTCATGTTTAGTAAGTCACCAAAAACCAAATGAGATGCAAGAAACAAAAGAAAACAATGCATGTTCTAATGTTTTGGAAATGAAAATCCAATATACCTCTATAAATATTTCTACATAAATAAAATAATTCTTCTTAAGCAAACCCTTACACCAAACATGTTTTCAACCCAATTATGATCTTGAAAATATTTTTGATATATAAAAACTAGAGAATTGTTATCTCTAATATTTTCTTCTTATCTCTAAAAAGGGTTTCACTATTATTGAAAACCCCAAAATAAATATAAGTTGGATCCTTGTTTTTTCCAAGTGTTATGTCAATCAACAAAATAGTATAGTGCTATAAAAATAAATTGTTTATGAAAACAAGTAAGATACTTTGAGAAAACAATGTTTTCATTTGGGAAAACCTTTCTGCTTTTACTAAACCCCATTTCCAAATTTATTAAATAATTTCTCTATGTTTGAAATATAACAAAAGGATACTAATTGTGGTTTCACTAATATGTTGAAAATATACAATATGAAAGTTCCTAAAAGGGTCTTAGAAAACAATAGTTGAACCATAGAAAATATATCTAAAAATTGTTTTAATCATATAAAAATTAATGTTTTCTATTAAGTGACTATCATTGTTTCTTCATATTTTAAATCATAAAATATGAAAACCATTAAAAATGATTTTGGAAAAAATTTCATTTAATCACATTGTTGTCTCTGATATTTTATTCAACCAATAATTTTCATTTATATAATTGATATTTTTTAAAATGGCATTAATATGCTATTAGTGAAATCATTTTTATTTCAAAATATAAAATAGCAAAACAAGTGTAAATGATTTAAAAAAAAAATGATATTTGACTTATATAATGTCTCTTTATTTTTATAAAACCCTTTCTCAAAATTAAATTTGATTTTCTATTAAAAATGCTATTAGGTCACTTTTAATGAATTATTCAAAATTCATAATTCAAAAATGTAATATGTTCAAAAGTTTGTGAAATTGGTATTTATGGAAAGGAAATTAAATTTTAGGAATTTAGAAATTTGTTTCATATCATTTGGATACTTA
The DNA here is from genome assembly GCA_028641055.1 of Alopecurus myosuroides. Taxonomy (NCBI): domain Eukaryota; kingdom Viridiplantae; phylum Streptophyta; class Magnoliopsida; order Poales; family Poaceae; genus Alopecurus; species Alopecurus myosuroides. The sequence continues at coordinate 307,471,560 of CM054057.1, read as the reverse complement.
AAACAGAAGATATAATTAAAACAATTAAACAGAATTAAAAGAAAAGAAAAAGGCTGGATGACGTCATGATGACGTCATCACCATCAAGCTCAAGCCGTTGCTATTTCTTCCGTTTCTACTCCGATTTCAATCCGGCGATAACTCGCGATTTAAGCCACCTTAATTCCTCCCCGAGCACTCTCCTTAAAGCCCCCAATCCCCTCTCCATTTCCCCTCTCCTCCCCCTCCATTTCGTGCCCCCTCTCGGCCGAATTTGCTCGTCGGAGTCCGTGCTGTCCGCCGTCGTGTTTTCACGATTCCGGCGAGGTGAGACCTTCCCCATGCCCGAGACCACCTCTCCCTGGACCCCCGTGACCTTGCGCACGTTTTGATGCCCTTTCTCTTCTCCTTGGTGCAGTGAAGCGCCGAGGTCAAGCTCGCCGGAGCCGCGACGCCGCCAACCGAACCGCGCCATCGACACGAGTCACCGTGGCGGACGCTGTCGCCACCATTCGAACCTCCGTGCTCTGCTGAACCTCTCCGTGGTCTACGTTGAGCTCGTAGATCACCGGAACGTCATCTCCGTCCTCGCCCGAGCCCGCGCCACCATCCCCGCCATTGCCGGCGACCAAATTCCGGCCGGAGGTAAACCCTAGCTTTTGGTCCATTAGATCTAGATCCAAGGGGCAGGATTAGATCACTTACTGAAGGGGTACGAGCCAATAGAAATTAGCCACGTGTGTGCCCTGTCAGCGCCCAGTCACAGCCCCGTCAGCCGCCACGTCAGCCCCTCTATTTTCCTGTTTTCCCGAATAGAAATAATTGGCAGATTTGCAGAATAGTCCCTGTAACTTGCAACCATCATAACTTTTCAACCATTTAGCCAAATTTAGCAATCTTGGACTTTTTGAAAATCCCTTGACATCTAGAAACTTTTGGCACTGGCCAAATTCAAATTTGACTAACTTAAATTGGTTCAAATTCAAATATGCTTATTTGATGAAATTTGGCATAATTCAAATTCTACAAATCCAAAAATTGCAAATAAAATATATTTGGAAACCTTAGAATGTGTACTTTCATATCCTCTGTCCCAAAATAATATTTTAACAAATTAAAATTGAATTTAAAATTAAGTTGTCTATTTGAGTATTTTGACAATAGAATTATTTCTATAAATAATTAGAAAATGTTTTCTTAGGCAAAGTTGATCCTTTTGGTAGCCTTGAACCAGAGACATCCTTTCCCAACCATTTTGGACACCCTTGGACCATGACCATGTACTTTAGCCAAAAATCCATCATAGCAGTCCATCTAGTTATTATGTCTTAGATTTTGTTTCTATTTCTTTCTACCATTGTTTGTTGTGGCCATTTTGAATCCAAGACCAAGTCCCTTGTATGCAAACCATCTAAGAGACCAAGTAGTGAACCTCAAACACTAGTACCATAGGTTTCTATCTACTCCTCCATCCCCCTATTCTTGCTTCAAGAATCCATCAAGTTAGCAAATGAAAAACAAGACTCAAGCAATAGAAGGCTCTTCACTTTCAACCTGGTGGCAACATGAAGAGCTACAAGGAAGATCAATGAAGAAGTTTTGAAGAGAAGACTTAGACTCCACAACAACTAGAAACAACTCAAGAAGTACAAGTGTGAAGAAATTCAGTAGAAAGCATCTCCCTCTCTCTTTCTATCTTTCTTCCTATTTCTTTTCTAATTGACTTAGTGGTATTTGTGACCATCCCATACCTAAACCAAGTAGTGAAGTGAAGATCATGAAGATTTATCAAGTACAAGAGGAGCCTCACAACAAGGAGGAAACTACTATAGAAGCATGAAGATGAACTTCAAGAACACAAGCATGTGAAGACTTGGAGCAATTCACACAAGTTGAAGAATAACAAGTTGTTTTTGTCCAACCATTGACCCAAATGGAAAATCCAAGACTTAGTAATATTTTACCTTTGATGAGGAAGTTAGTAGGCCTACCCTAACCACAATGGAAAATACTAACATAGTCACTCAAATATTTTTGAAGGTGAATATGACCAAGTGTTTGCATGTATTACTTTAATTGAAGAAGTAATATGTTTATTCTAAGTGAACTCTTGGAACTTCCTCGACAAGTATGGTTATAATAAAGTTAGATCACATCAAGCTCAACCCAGTCCTTCCCAAGTAAACCATTGGATTTTCCTTAACAAGTTTGAGACCATTAGAGAATGAATCTTTCAACTCAAAACTAGACCTTGTCCTAGCCCACTAGGTTAAACTCCTTTGGCTATGTTATTGCTTTGTATGATCTCTTCACTTGTATGTTTGCTTGATAGAATGATTGTTTATTTTGTTATTGTGTTGTCAATGAATAGATTGTACGGAGAGCAACGATCTTTTGTGAACAGAGTGTGATATCTTCACCAACTTCAACAAGGCAAGTAACACACCATCAACTACCCATTATTTTCTATATGCATTAGTTGATTTTGAGTAGTATGCATTGATAGGAATTTTTACTAAGTTATATTATGCTATGCTATTATCCTAGTAGTGTGTAGCCATCCCTTTTATCCTTGTTATTTATAGCCTTAGAACTTGATAGATGCTATGCAATGTGACAAATGATTTTTACTTGATGTTGTGGAAAAATTCTAAGTAACAACTTGAATGAACCACCTGGGTGGATTTGGTTGTTTGGCTGATGAGAGTTGAGTGTCTCCCCGAGGGGTTGTTCACTTGAGGAATGCCACCCAGGAACAAAGTGATTATGATGTTCCCCAAGTTTAGATTGCTTCCAGTGCAGCCTTTAGTCATATGGGCTCTGTCTTGATCAACTAAGTTGTGAGGGTTCAGCCTGGGCTTGACAAGCAGATGTAGCATAATTATAGGTGGAACGGGTCTTGCCATTGGGTTGGATTCTTGCTTCTGAAAGATCTCGTCTTGATTCTTCTCCTTTCCTTAATGCACTCAGGGTGTATAGGATGTTTGGGTTGAGTTGAGTCTGAAGGTGAAAGTGCACAAGCTCTGCAGAGTCAACAAACTAAGATCTTAGCCGTGTCCCCGGTTATGGACAACTATGAGCAGCTGGACAAGGAAGGACGGAAGAATCACATCACCCTTTTCAATAAGTAAAATTTGACCAAGTGAACAGTATTGTGGTGATTGGATCTTAATCCAATGTTGCCACCCTTTTGAAAAGAAAAGTTGGTTTTACAAAAGTGATAGGAGAAAACTTGCTTTATGCAAACTTAGCCAAAACTCCACTCAGCCAAATAAGCATGTAGTATTAGTCTTGCCATTTATATCCACCATAGTGTTACTTGCCAATACATTAAATTGTATTGACTCCCTTGTGGCTGCATATTCCATATTGCAGATATTTCTGAAGACGAGTGAGGATTTCGTTTAGGATCTCGAGACTATCGCCAACATGTTTTGCCTGTGGCTCATGAAGAAGATGGGCTCAATGTTATTCATGTTTTCCGCTGTATTTCTTTGTGTTCTGCTAGTCTTCTAAGACTATGCAAGTTGTAGTACTATTTTGTAAAGACTGGATCATGCGATGTAATAGAATTTGATGCATTTGCATGATATTTCATTTTGTACTGTGGTGCTAGCAATTGATCCAGGGACTAGCACTATAACACAGGTATTCCATCTTTATTAAAAGTTGGGATGCTACAAAATGGTATCAGAGCATTGTGTTGCCTGTAGGATTTGAGACCCTAAGTTTGGAAAAGACTCTAGGATTGAAAATTTCTATGTCCAAACTTTCTAGAAACAAAACAATCATCTTAGTTCATCTCATATCATCTCATCTATTGTTCACCTTCAAAATTTCCTAGATGACCTACCTATTCAATACCATCAAGGCAAGATTGATGATGACAATACCAAGAAGTGCAAGGAGTATTTTCACCATATGAAGCCCTACCACTCAAGATTTTTGAAGAATTTGAAGAAAAACATAGACTTCCCAACAATCAAGAACACCTCAAGACATGGAGAGAAGAATATGAAGAAAAACTCAAGAGGATATAGATGAGACCACCAATCTAGTTACTTGGTTAGAACAACGTTAACGTGTTAGTGTATTGATCATACTAATGAGTGTGGTATGACAATACCAGATGTTTTCCTAAAACTATGTTGTTTGGTGTGATGAATGTGTTGCTATGTGTTTGTTATGTGTTGTTTGTAAGATGAGTTTCCTTGATCTACTATTTTGGATAAGAACCTTCCTTAGCCATCTTTCTAAATCTCTACTCATCCCTACTAGACCAAACCCAACACCATACTCATTCACTAACCATAGTGAGAACCATTTGGAATCATACAACCTTTAACCTATTGATACACAAGCCATCCCATTTGAGGAATGCTAGTATCCAATTTCTTTCTTCTGTGTGAAGGAACAATCACATCCATGATCAATGCCAACTGCCTAATAAGGAGTATCAAGCCAATCAACAAGTGAAGAAAGACAAGTGAATCCCAAGTTACATGAGCTATGAAGGTTTCAGAGCCAACTACACCAAGAGAAGAAGTAATGAAGAAACACCACTACCCAGTTTGTGTTACATGAGAGTTTGTTTAGAAATAGCATGATGCTTGCTTTCAAGAATGACAACAACAAGATGGAAGATTGCCAAGAACATCAAAAGATCAAGTTGAGAGTGAACCAAAGGCTTTTGATTGACCCAAAGAGTGACCCCTCAGTGTCAAAGGTAGTTCAACATACCTATGTTGGTCTACACCTCTACCACAAAGGAAAGTTCTACTCAAGCCAATCTCAAATAAATCTACACTCTAATCTAATGAAAATAGACTACCCACAAAAGTTTCTTTTAAGGGTGGTAGCCCATCCAGTTGGTTTGGAATCAAGTTACCCAAATCTTTCTTTCTAACCTTCCCAAATCTCGGGACGAGATTTCTTTTAAGGGTGGTAGTCTGTAACATCCCTGATTTTTGGAAAATGCAAAAATCACAAACATTTGAAACTTTTTGTTTTCATGTTTAGTAAGTCACCAAAAACCAAATGAGATGCAAGAAACAAAAGAAAACAATGCATGTTCTAATGTTTTGGAAATGAAAATCCAATATACCTCTATAAATATTTCTACATAAATAAAATAATTCTTCTTAAGCAAACCCTTACACCAAACATGTTTTCAACCCAATTATGATCTTGAAAATATTTTTGATATATAAAAACTAGAGAATTGTTATCTCTAATATTTTCTTCTTATCTCTAAAAAGGGTTTCACTATTATTGAAAACCCCAAAATAAATATAAGTTGGATCCTTGTTTTTTCCAAGTGTTATGTCAATCAACAAAATAGTATAGTGCTATAAAAATAAATTGTTTATGAAAACAAGTAAGATACTTTGAGAAAACAATGTTTTCATTTGGGAAAACCTTTCTGCTTTTACTAAACCCCATTTCCAAATTTATTAAATAATTTCTCTATGTTTGAAATATAACAAAAGGATACTAATTGTGGTTTCACTAATATGTTGAAAATATACAATATGAAAGTTCCTAAAAGGGTCTTAGAAAACAATAGTTGAACCATAGAAAATATATCTAAAAATTGTTTTAATCATATAAAAATTAATGTTTTCTATTAAGTGACTATCATTGTTTCTTCATATTTTAAATCATAAAATATGAAAACCATTAAAAATGATTTTGGAAAAAATTTCATTTAATCACATTGTTGTCTCTGATATTTTATTCAACCAATAATTTTCATTTATATAATTGATATTTTTTAAAATGGCATTAATATGCTATTAGTGAAATCATTTTTATTTCAAAATATAAAATAGCAAAACAAGTGTAAATGATTTAAAAAAAAAATGATATTTGACTTATATAATGTCTCTTTATTTTTATAAAACCCTTTCTCAAAATTAAATTTGATTTTCTATTAAAAATGCTATTAGGTCACTTTTAATGAATTATTCAAAATTCATAATTCAAAAATGTAATATGTTCAAAAGTTTGTGAAATTGGTATTTATGGAAAGGAAATTAAATTTTAGGAATTTAGAAATTTGTTTCATATCATTTGGATACTTAAAACAGAAGATATAATTAAAACAATTAAACAGAATTAAAAGAAAAGAAAAAGGCTGGATGACGTCATGATGACGTCATCACCATCAAGCTCAAGCCGTTGCTATTTCTTCCGTTTCTACTCCGATTTCAATCCGGCGATAACTCGCGATTTAAGCCACCTTAATTCCTCCCCGAGCACTCTCCTTAAAGCCCCCAATCCCCTCTCCATTTCCCCTCTCCTCCCCCTCCATTTCGTGCCCCCTCTCGGCCGAATTTGCTCGTCGGAGTCCGTGCTGTCCGCCGTCGTGTTTTCACGATTCCGGCGAGGTGAGACCTTCCCCATGCCCGAGACCACCTCTCCCTGGACCCCCGTGACCTTGCGCACGTTTTGATGCCCTTTCTCTTCTCCTTGGTGCAGTGAAGCGCCGAGGTCAAGCTCGCCGGAGCCGCGACGCCGCCAACCGAACCGCGCCATCGACACGAGTCACCGTGGCGGACGCTGTCGCCACCATTCGAACCTCCGTGCTCTGCTGAACCTCTCCGTGGTCTCCGTTGAGCTCGTAGATCACCGGAACGTCATCTCCGTCCTCGCCCGAGCCCGCGCCACCATCCCCGCCATTGCCGGCGACCAAATTCCGGCCGGAGGTAAACCCTAGCTTTTGGTCCATTAGATCTAGATCCAAGGGGCAGGATTAGATCACTTACTGAAGGGGTACGAGCCAATAGAAATTAGCCACGTGTGTGCCCTGTCAGCGCCCAGTCACAGCCCCGTCAGCCGCCACGTCAGCCCCTCTATTTTCCTGTTTTCCCGAATAGAAATAATTGGCAGATTTGCAGAATAGTCCCTGTAACTTGCAACCATCATAACTTTTCAACCATTTAGCCAAATTTAGCAATCTTGGACTTTTTGAAAATCCCTTGACATCTAGAAACTTTTGGCACTGGCCAAATTCAAATTTGACTAACTTAAATTGGTTCAAATTCAAATATGCTTATTTGATGAAATTTGGCATAATTCAAATTCTACAAATCCAAAAATTGCAAATAAAATATATTTGGAAACCTTAGAATGTGTACTTTCATATCCTCTGTCCCAAAATAATATTTTAACAAATTAAAATTGAATTTAAAATTAAGTTGTCTATTTGAGTATTTTGACAATAGAATTATTTCTATAAATAATTAGAAAATGTTTTCTTAGGCAAAGTTGATCCTTTTGGTAGCCTTGAACCAGAGACATCCTTTCCCAACCATTTTGGACACCCTTGGACCATGACCATGTACTTTAGCCAAAAATCCATCATAGCAGTCCATCTAGTTATTATGTCTTAGATTTTGTTTCTATTTCTTTCTACCATTGTTTGTTGTGGCCATTTTGAATCCAAGACCAAGTCCCTTGTATGCAAACCATCTAAGAGACCAAGTAGTGAACCTCAAACACTAGTACCATAGGTTTCTATCTACTCCTCCATCCCCCTATTCTTGCTTCAAGAATCCATCAAGTTAGCAAATGAAAAACAAGACTCAAGCAATAGAAGGCTCTTCACTTTCAACCTGGTGGCAACATGAAGAGCTACAAGGAAGATCAATGAAGAAGTTTTGAAGAGAAGACTTAGACTCCACAACAACTAGAAACAACTCAAGAAGTACAAGTGTGAAGAAATTCAGTAGAAAGCATCTCCCTCTCTCTTTCTATCTTTCTTCCTATTTCTTTTCTAATTGACTTAGTGGTATTTGTGACCATCCCATACCTAAACCAAGTAGTGAAGTGAAGATCATGAAGATTTATCAAGTACAAGAGGAGCCTCACAACAAGGAGGAAACTACTATAGAAGCATGAAGATGAACTTCAAGAACACAAGCATGTGAAGACTTGGAGCAATTCACACAAGTTGAAGAATAACAAGTTGTTTTTGTCCAACCATTGACCCAAATGGAAAATCCAAGACTTAGTAATATTTTACCTTTGATGAGGAAGTTAGTAGGCCTACCCTAACCACAATGGAAAATACTAACATAGTCACTCAAATATTTTTGAAGGTGAATATGACCAAGTGTTTGCATGTATTACTTTAATTGAAGAAGTAATATGTTTATTCTAAGTGAACTCTTGGAACTTCCTCGACAAGTATGGTTATAATAAAGTTAGATCACATCAAGCTCAACCCAGTCCTTCCCAAGTAAACCATTGGATTTTCCTTAACAAGTTTGAGACCATTAGAGAATGAATCTTTCAACTCAAAACTAGACCTTGTCCTAGCCCACTAGGTTAAACTCCTTTGGCTATGTTATTGCTTTGTATGATCTCTTCACTTGTATGTTTGCTTGATAGAATGATTGTTTATTTTGTTATTGTGTTGTCAATGAATAGATTGTACGGAGAGCAACGATCTTTTGTGAACAGAGTGTGATATCTTCACCAACTTCAACAAGGCAAGTAACACACCATCAACTACCCATTATTTTCTATATGCATTAGTTGATTTTGAGTAGTATGCATTGATAGGAATTTTTACTAAGTTATATTATGCTATGCTATTATCCTAGTAGTGTGTAGCCATCCCTTTTATCCTTGTTATTTATAGCCTTAGAACTTGATAGATGCTATGCAATGTGACAAATGATTTTTACTTGATGTTGTGGAAAAATTCTAAGTAACAACTTGAATGAACCACCTGGGTGGATTTGGTTGTTTGGCTGATGAGAGTTGAGTGTCTCCCCGAGGGGTTGTTCACTTGAGGAATGCCACCCAGGAACAAAGTGATTATGATGTTCCCCAAGTTTAGATTGCTTCCAGTGCAGCCTTTAGTCATATGGGCTCTGTCTTGATCAACTAAGTTGTGAGGGTTCAGCCTGGGCTTGACAAGCAGATGTAGCATAATTATAGGTGGAACGGGTCTTGCCATTGGGTTGGATTCTTGCTTCTGAAAGATCTCGTCTTGATTCTTCTCCTTTCCTTAATGCACTCAGGGTGTATAGGATGTTTGGGTTGAGTTGAGTCTGAAGGTGAAAGTGCACAAGCTCTGCAGAGTCAACAAACTAAGATCTTAGCCGTGTCCCCGGTTATGGACAACTATGAGCAGCTGGACAAGGAAGGACGGAAGAATCACATCACCCTTTTCAATAAGTAAAATTTGACCAAGTGAACAGTATTGTGGTGATTGGATCTTAATCCAATGTTGCCACCCTTTTGAAAAGAAAAGTTGGTTTTACAAAAGTGATAGGAGAAAACTTGCTTTATGCAAACTTAGCCAAAACTCCACTCAGCCAAATAAGCATGTAGTATTAGTCTTGCCATTTATATCCACCATAGTGTTACTTGCCAATACATTAAATTGTATTGACTCCCTTGTGGCTGCATATTCCATATTGCAGATATTTCTGAAGACGAGTGAGGATTTCGTTTAGGATCTCGAGACTATCGCCAACATGTTTTGCCTGTGGCTCATGAAGAAGATGGGCTCAATGTTATTCATGTTTTCCGCTGTATTTCTTTGTGTTCTGCTAGTCTTCTAAGACTATGCAAGTTGTAGTACTATTTTGTAAAGACTGGATCATGCGATGTAATAGAATTTGATGCATTTGCATGATATTTCATTTTGTACTGTGGTGCTAGCAATTGATCCAGGGACTAGCACTATAACACAGGTATTCCATCTTTATTAAAAGTTGGGATGCTACAGAAATATTTGTAAGAAGTATGTGGATTATAATAATTGCCCATCATTTCTATACTTGATAATATTGTTAATAACCAATGTGGACATTTGTATAACGGTTAAGGGAGTGCGATAGGCAAAAAATTATATATTAAATTCGTTAGTCACACCATAATATCGTTATGTTGCAACCCATCTTTTCAAGTTATATAGAACGAGAATAGCTATTTAAGTTTACCTAAGTATTATTGTCCTCTCCATATTTTTATTAGTTAATAACAATGGTTAAAGTTATATAAACATTATGTTCCTATATACACCGTATGTAGTTAGTATGGTTTTCTCACTCGGTCGCGGAAAAGTTTATGTTACGACTATTTACTTATTACTTAAAGTATCTATAGAAAATAAATACTAACATGTGATGAAGTATATACATGCAAACTTTTGGTGGAAACATATTTCCACTTGTTCGTTCGAAAAAATAAGAATTGGGTCTCCAATTTGTTATGTCATGGAAATGCGCATATTTTTCACCGCAAATGTACATGTTAATACATCCCATATTAAAGACCTAAAGATTTTCTTTATTTAATTGTGTGTGCTATGTACATACCTTTTAAGCGAGATGCCCTGCAAGAATTTATGTCAGTTTCTTTTTTAGTCTGTTTCTATTACTGGGGTTACAACTTCCAAACTTTGGCAACACTTAATTGAATTCCAAATTAGCTTTACAATAAAGACAAAGTGCCTTCCCCACATGTAGCTTCAAAATACAATAATTTTATTTCTAATAAATTAAGTAGCTAACTTTGCTAACAATTAATTCAGTTTTTAAAACTTTGGGTACAATTAATTAATTTACAAAGTAGCATTCTAATATAAAAAGAGCTTAAATTCTTAAAGAGGTACATTTGCACTAAATATTTGTAAGAACTATGTGGATTATAATAATTTCTCATCATTTCTATACTTAATAATATTGTTAATAGCCAATGTGGATATTTGTATAAGAGCCAAGGGAGTACACTAGGTAAAAATTTGTGTATAAAATTCCTTAGTCACACCATAATATCGATATGTTGCAACCCATCTTTTCAAGTTTTAGAGAACTAGCATACCTATTTAAGTTTACTTAAGTATTTTTATCGTCCACATCCTTCTATTAGGTAATCACAATGGTTAAACTTATATAAACATTATATTCCTTTGTGCAATGTATGAAGTTAGTATGATTTTCCCACTCTGTCGCGGAAAATTTTATGTTCCCACTATTGTAACATCCGTGATTTTTCGAAAATGCAAAAATCACAAAAATTTGAAATTTTTTGTTTTCTATAAATGCAAGCCATCAAAAACCAAATGAAACTCAAACACAAAGTAAAAATTATTTGTTTTCCAAATGTTACTTGATTTTATTATTCAATTTTGCTAGTGTATTACAAAACACTAAGTTTTTTTTTCACCATCTTTAATATATTATTTGAACTTGAAAATAGTTTTGTGACCACATAGTGTCTTATCAAACCTTAAAAATGTTAAGTTGTTTAAATAGCTATATGTTTTCCAATGTTACCTCAACTCCCAATTTTTTTGATACTATTATTTTATCCAACAAAATTGTATTGAAAATGTATTCAAAGAAAAAAAATCAACCATATCTTTTTCAACTAATGATCCAGTAACAAAATGGCTTTCACAAATTTCCTTTTGAGAGAATAACTTGTAATAAATATGTTCTCAAATGGTTAAGTATCAATTTTATATCTTCCTAATTACTCACTATACTTTTCTATATTATAAAAATAACATAACTTGCTATTAGGGTGTACCCCTAATTCAAAATATAAAATTGTGAAAACAGGATGAAATGACTTTCAAAAATATGTTCTCAATATTAGAATGTCACTGAAATTTTATTTAACAAATAACTATATTTTATAATTTTCTAAATTAAAAATCACATTAAGTAACTATTAAGAAATTATTCAAAATTTCCATTTTCAAAAATAAAAATATGTTGAAAAGTTTACAAAAATGTTATTATTTGAATGATATTAATAATTCAAGATTTTAGAACTTTATTTGGTGTCATTTCAACTTATGAAATAAAAGGTATAGTTATTTGAATAAATCAGGAAAAGAAAAGGGAAAGAAAACAGAAAAAGGGAGAAAGCCAGCCCAACTTTTCAGCCCATCTCCCTTTCTCTGCCCCTCCGCCCTATTCTACACGCGCGCAGCCCAGGAGCAGCCCGCCAGAACCCAGCAACTGAGCCCAACAAGTCGCTCCTCTCCGCCTCTGACAGGTGGGGCCAAGAGTGATGTCACCGCTGACGTCGATGTCTTCTTCCCCACGGAAGGCAACCGCGGCAGTCACGACCGCGATTTTTGCCCGCGCCGATTCCGGCCATCAAGGCTATTATTTCCCTTCCCTCTCTGGCTCCTTAAATAGCCACGGACTCCCTCTCCATTTCCCCTCTGTCCCCTCTCCAAATCTCGCGGCCACACCTCTGTGATTCCTAGCCGGAGATCCGCCACAGCCGCAGCCGTGTGAACACAACTCCGGCCAGGTGACTCCCTCCCTCGGCCCATGACCTAGCTCTTTTGCCCCCCCTCGCCTTCCCGCTTTGATTGATGCCTTCGGGCAATTTTTCTGTTCGGCCAGGCCCGCTGCACCGTCGATTTCCGAGCTCGCCGGAGCCCGAGTCCCTCCACCCGCACCGTGCCGTTGACAGAGACGACGGGAGCCTGCGGTAACCCCACCAGCGAGCCCGCCATCTCGCTCTACACCTCTCTGTCGTCTTCCCCGAGCCCGAGGACAACTGAATCGTCGCCGGAGTGAAGATCCCAAGCGTCGCACCACCGCGCTGCCATTCTCCAGCGGAAAATCCTGGTGAGCCCCCCCTCTCTCCTTGATCGTTGATCTGCCTTCGAACGGCTAGGATTAGATCTCGCCTGAAGCGGTATGTTTCCGTTAGATCCAGATCCTACAACCCCGTTTGACTCACTTATCCACATGGGCGTGCCCAATCAGCATGCTCAGTCAGCACAATATCAGCAGCTGCAACCAATCAGGAGTCGTCACGTAGCCTAGCTTTAATTCAAATATTTTTCTCCCGCTGGATTTAATTGGCAGTTTTACAGATTATTCCCTGCACCTTAGATCTATAACTAGCAAAAAATGCCCGTGCGTTGCAACGGTTGTAAAATAATTTATATGTGATCAGAAACCTTAAAAAAATAAACTTTGATTTTTGGTTCCTACCATTTGTAGTATTTTAGGTTTTGCTTCAAATTTAGTTCTCTTTGCACTATACATCGATCCTCTCAAAAGAGAAACAAAAATTCAACACCTAATTTTGAATCTTATTTGTGTGCCGCGTGGTTATCAAGGGATACATAATATCATGTATATCATGTAGAAAAATTGAGTACGAGATTACATCATTCATGAATCAGTTCATAAATAATATTTAAAATCTCAACAAAATTAGGCTCACAAGAAAATTAATTCAAGTTCCATTTGATGATATCATACATGTTGTAGCTCTTGTTACTGAAATATGTGTGTTGAAATTAATGAGTTTAGGAATAGCAATGTTTCAAATCGTGTGACGTTGATTACTCTAAAACCACAATTCAAAAAACGAAATTGGTCAGTGTGAGAAATTTCTGATTATATTAATTTGAACATATGAAAGTAACAAGATTAGACATGATCTGACAAGGAGAGGTTCAATTGCTCTTGATGGAAAATTTCCGCAAGGTCCGCTCGAGCGGGGTTCCGGTAAACTCAGCACAAAGACGGCGTCACCCTTATGAAGGGACGGTTGTAGACTACGGCAAAGGCAGCAGAAACCAGAAGGTGAGATGACAGGGTACTGACTGGGAGGCGGCGGTGCACATCGGTGAAGCCCACCAAACGCCGAGATGGCAGTAGACTCTATGGTTGTCATGAGTATTGACCCCTATGTGTCTTCTCTAAATAGGTTGTTTAGATCACCGGTTCTGATACAAAGATGAACAAATTTGCTAACTGCGCCTTAGGAAATATGGTTGGTGCAGTGTTGCAGATCGCTGTGAACTTTGTGTAGCAGCCATGCATGGATCAGCTCCAGGCGTTCAGTACAATGAAAAGTTTGCATAATCTCAAGTCATTGTCTGACCGGAAAAAAAGTCATTGTCTGAATACGACCTATCTGACTGATCGGGACATCAAAGTTTCGTGTATGTGAACCAGTTGGACATTGTTGGGCTGCATCCTCAAGTCTCCAGAGCTGACTCGCTCCTTGCGCAACATTCGCCGCTACTATGGAATTGGCACGTATGCGGTCGAACACGTCGACGGGCACAGACAGAAGACCAGCGCGCGTGCTACCTGGTGCCATGCCGCCCGACCATGACGGCGAAGTCCTTGACGGCCTTGAGGAACTCCTTGCTCGTGTCAGCGAGATGCGAGAGCACTCCTTGGCCCGCCGCGCGGCACACACCATCTTGCATACCTCTTGACAGTTGTGTCTGTCGGCAAACCACTCGGTCCACTCCTTGGTAATCTTACCAGCTTCATGGATTAGGTGGCCTGGTACTCGGCCACCTCGCCGACAAGAGCGGGCCTGGACTATTCGCGCTGTGGCTGAGAGAGCGTCGCGGGCATCGGTGGCTGCAGCCTGGTCCTTGGGCATCCACCAGGTGAGGCACGCAGGAGGCTGGAATAGCACATCATCAGCAAGGGTGTGCCGACCCATATGAGTAGAAGGATGAGACTCACAGCTGTACCTATGTAGGAGCATGTCTGACCAAATCTTCAACGCTTATTTTCCTTTTTACCTAACTCAATAATCTGAACCTGTGTAGCGTATGAGAATGCCGGAAACGTCATCTTTTCTTAGCGAACCAAATCATCGAAGCTTCTTTTCTACACTTCTTAGTGCTGCTTTCAAGCCCATGTCTGATCTTCGCGTCTTCTCCTCCAACTGTGTAAGGTGGAGGTGCCCGGAAGCGCCAGGCGGAGTTCATCGTCGAGAAACATAGCTTCCCAATCTCGTCCAACCGTGCAGGCCATCGAGAAGCTCATGGAGGGTCGATCTACACAGGGCCGATATCGATGATGTTGATCTATATTTCGTGCAGGACAAGAAAGTACTTCCTGGCCGTTTGGTCCGCTCTACCTAAAAGGCCTCCACGGGGAGTGTAAGAGAGGGATTAGGATACCGCTTTTAACACAGAAACCTCACGCAACATAGGAAACTAAAGCTATGGACTGAACACGGCCTAAGAAAAAAACAATCTGAACGTTTTTTTCACTTACCGGTGGCGTGGTGGGTAATTTTTGTGAACTTTGAGGGTAGTTTTGATGACGTACCAAACCAAAACAAGGAAGCCTTAACGCCTTTATTATTAGGTAAAGATATCTTTTGATCCATAATCCCAAATTTAGCAAACTTGTACTTTTTGAAATCAGCACAACATTTAGAAACTTTTGGCACTGTCCAAATTAAAAATTGACCATTTAAAATTTGTTCCTATTCAAATATGCTTGTTTGACGAATTTTGGCATTATAAATTCTACAAATAAAAAAAATTGCAAATAAAATATATTTGGAAACCTTACGATGTGTACTTTCATATCCTCTGTTCCAAAATAATTTTTGAACAAGTTAAATTTGAATTTAGAATTAAGTGGTATATTTGAGTATTTTTGACATAGATTTAATTTTATAAATATTTTCAATATAGTTCCTTTTGAAAATTTGTTCCATTTGGTAACCTTGAACCAGAGACATCTTTGCCCAACCATTTTGGACACCCTTGGACCATGACCATGTTTACTTAGCCAAACTTCCTTATTAGTGATCCACATAGTTGTTATACCATGGAAATTGTTTCTACCCCCTTTAACCTTGTTGTTGTGGCCAAGACCAAGTCCCTAGTATGTGTCAATCACATATAAAATACCAAGTAGTGAACCCTAAACACTAGTACCTTGTTTTCTATCTACTCCTCCACTCTCCTATTCTTGCTTCAAGAATCATTAAGTTAGCAAATGGAAAACAAGACTCAAGCAATAGAAGGCACCTCACTTTCAACTTGGTGGCAACAAGTAAAGCAACAAGGAAGATCATTGAAGAAATTGAAGGGAAGACTTAGACTCCACATCAACTAGAAGCAACTCCATGAAGTACAAGTGCATGAAGAAATGAAGAAGAAGACATCTTCCTCTCTCTTTCTATCCTTTCTATTTCATTCTTTCCAAATTGACTTAGTGGTATTTTGTGCCCATCCCACCCTCGAGCAACTAGTGAAAAGCCATGAAGGATCTATCAAGACCAAGAGAAGAATCCATCCAAGGAACAAGACTACAATAGAAGCATGAAGATGATCTTCAAGAAGACAAACAGTTGAAGACTTGGAGAAATCCACACTAGTTGAAGAATAACAAGTTGTTTTGTCGAACCATTGACCCAAATAGAAAATCCCAAGACGTTATATTGTTATCTCCATTGTTATGAAGCTAGTTGAACCTAGACCTACCTTAACCCAATATGGAAAGACTAAACCTAGATCACTCAAATGTTTTGATGAAAACAACTAAGTGTTATACTTTGTTATGTGTTACTTTAGTTGAAATAGTGAGATCACCTTGGTGAACTCTTGGAACTTCCTCGACAAGTATGGTTAGAATAAAATTTGATCATCAAACTCAACCTGGTCCATCCCAAATAAACTCTTGGAACTTCCTCAACAAGTATGGAACCAACAGAGAATGAACCTTCTAACTCAAATCTTGACCTTGTCCTAGCCAACTTAGTACAACCTCTTTGTTATGTTATTTGCTCTGTTCGTTTTCTCCACTTATGTGATTGATTGCTTGGATGCTTGTTTATTTTGATATTGTGTTTTCAATGTATAGATTGTACGGAGATAAACGATCTTTTGTTAAGAGAGTGTCCTTTCTTCACCAACTTCAACAAGGCAAGTAACACACCATTCAACTACCCATTATTTTCTATATGCATTAGTTGATTTTGAGTAGTATGCATGATAGGAAATTTTACTAAGTTATATTATGCTATGCTATATCCTATTAGTGTGTAGCCATCCTTATACATTTTTACCTTTGAAGACTTGGTACTTAGTTGATGCTTAGCCTTGACACAAAAATTGTTTTACTTGATGTTGTGGAAAAATTCTAAGTAACAACTTCAATGAACCACCTAGGTGCATTGGTAATGCGGGGCTGTTGATAGTTGAGTGTCTCCCCGAGGGGAGTTCACTTGATGGAATGCCACCTAGGAACAAAGTGATTATGATGTTCCCCAAGTTTAGATTGCTTCCAGTGCAGCCTTTAGTCATATGGGCTCTGTCTTGATCAACTAAGTTGTGAGGTTTCAGCCCGGTCTTGACAAGCAGATGTAGCATAATTATAGGTGGAACGAGTCTTGCCATTGGGTTGAATTCTTGCTTCTGAAAGATCTCGTCTTGATTCTTCTCCATTTCTTAATGCACTCACGGTGTATAGGATGTTTGGGTTGAATTGAGTCTGAAGGTGAAAGTGCACAAACTATGCAGAGTCAACAAACTAAGATCTTAGTCATGTCCCCAGTTATGGACAACTATGAGCAGCTGGACAAGGATGGACGGAAGAATCACATCACCATTTTCAATAAGTAAAATTTTGACCAAGTGAACAGTAGTTGTGGTGCTTGGATCTTAATCCAATGATGCCACCCTTTTGAAAGAAAAGTCTGTTTTACAGAAGTGATAGGAGAAAACTGGCTTTATGCAAACTTAGCCAAAACTCCACTCAGCCAAATAGGCATGTAGTATTAGTCTTGTCATTTATATCCACCATAGTGTTACTTGCCAATACATTAAATTGTATTGACTCCCTTGTGGCTGCATATTCCATCCTGCAGATGATTCTGAACACGAGTGAGGATTTCGTTTAGGATCTCCAGACTATCGCCAACATGTTTTTCCTGTGTCACATGAAGAAGATGGGCTCAATATTGTTCTTTGTTTTCCGCTGTATTTCTTTGTTTTCTGCTAGTCTTCTAAGACCGTGCAAGTTGTAATACTATTTTGTAAAGACTGGATCATGCGATGTAGTAGAATTTGATGCATTTGCATGATATTTCATTTTGTACTATGGTGCTAGCAATTGATCCAGGGACTAGCACACTAACACAAATGTTCTTACATTATTTAAATGTGGGAGCACTACAACTATTTACTTATTACTTAATTTATCAATAGGATCAAGACTAACATGTGATGAAGTATGTACACGCAAAGTTTTGGTGGATGATGTGTTCCACGATCAGTTTCCCGGAAGGGGTAGCCATCTCTCTAGGATTAACCGCGGGGAAGGCTAACGTGGGGGAGTGCTTTGGGGCGAGGAATCGGAGTTTACCCAGGTTCAGATTAGCCGGAGAGGCTCCCTACTTCCTGCAAACAACTATGACGGTGACGCCGGACACAGGTTACAATTACCTAGGGAAGATTGAGTGTATGGCTAAATCTGCCTTACGGTTTCTCAAGTCCGGCTTTATATAGAGAGCCGGAGCGGATCACGCAAGAAAACAAACTGTATAATGGCTAACCCTACTAATCTACGGTCATCAGACCTCTAAGAGGTGTAGATGGGCTTCAAGGCCACCATTGCGGATGTAGTCCTGCACTTCGTCCTTTCTGGTCCTTAGTCTTTGGGTCTGCCCTTCAGGTCCGGCTTCTGGATGCCGCTAGATACCCTATTTGGATATCTCCGACAGTAGCCCCGGGGAAGGCTAAGGAACTTGGTTTTGTCAAAACTTGAATGACGGAAAATGGCCCCTGAGTCTTCCCCCTTCATTATCGTTAAACTTGAACACGATCTACCATACAGTGAAAAGACGGATCTTCTCTATGAAGTTTCCCTCGTGCAGGCGTTTCCGTTTTGGGCGGAGAGAAAAAAACTGCAAGCACAATTTTAGGAGCATTAACACTGTCAGAAACGGCAGGGAATGATGGTTCCGTCAATTTAGGCACAGTAATCAAGGGGCTCTTTGAGTGGCAACGGTCATAAGCGTGAGACTTGGTCAAATCGTGCCACGCGACACGCATCCAGGCATGCGACCGTTAGGGCCAAGGTAGCCGTCTGATGGCTAGGTTGAGACTCCAAGTGCAGAGTGTGTAGCTAGTGGCAAGCCTTGTTACCAACGAGGGTGACTCGAGGGTTTATATCGAACTCTTGGGGAGCCAGTATTTCAGCAGTTGTCTTCCAAGCTTCCTCCAGGATCCTGCAAACAAGTAGAGAATTTCGTGCCCTCAACCTCACCAAGTGGTTGTCAAGCACAAGGTGTGAAACTTCTAAATTGCAATGCAAAACTGAAAGTAAATGTGCAATAATTAAATCTACTACTAAATGCAAATGAGAAAATAAATATGCAATGGATTGTTTTTGTATTTTTGTGATGCAAGTGGTGATGGAGATAATGTAAATTCGAATTGCATATGCAAGTAAAGTAAAGTGAAAGTAAAGTAAATTGCAGCAAAGTAACTAGAGTGTTTTCTTATATTTAAAATAGAACCGGAGTTCATGGTTTCACGCTTGCATTCTCTCAAATAAATTAGTAGACGGTGGACATAAAGAATTACATGTGAGATTACAATAACATGTTTAACATTGAGTACTTTCATATGGGCATCACGTCCTAGCATAGAGATCTCTACGGTCATATTGATCCCTCTTATACTCCACCAAGATGCGAAATAATTCATAACACCTCGATAATTAAGGAAAAACCAGAGTATAGCTTTAAGCAATGTGACATGAAGTTGAAGTAAGAACTTGCTAGATCTAGTCATGGAGATTGATTAGTGTCACTTCAAATCCCCGGTAACAAGGTACTCCTTTTTATCCCTAGTGAGGTAACTAAGAAAGGTTTAACAAAACCTAAGTGGATCGCTGATCTTCTGTCACTTTCACAGCACTAGCCACCCCCCGTTACTCCAACTAATGCACCCATCACCCCACACACGCTCTCAAGAACTAGATTGATCAAAGCTAGCAAATAAGAACGGGGTACATAAGATACATCTACTCAAATAACTCAAGAGAAACAATTGATATCTCAGATTCAATAACTCATAGAAAAGATCCACCACATAGGAATTACAACGGTGCCCGTAATCATGTGAGGCAGCTCATACGGATCTAGTTAGTGAAGCACATAGAGAGAGAGAGAGATACAAGTGCTACTTCCACAAACCCATAGCCCTGGGGTGGACTACTCCCTCTTCATGGAGATGTCGATGGAGATGACGTTGGAGGGGTAGGAGATCACATCGGCGGGGCCCCGCCGGAGTTTTCCCCCTCCAATCTGGAACTTCTGGTCTCTGTTTCGGTGTTTCGGTGTTTCGGCGGCGCTCTCCTCCGTAAGGGTATGGGGGACCCTTTTTATAGTCGGTTTTAGGTCAAGACGGAGTCGGTAAGTCGAAGATGGAAGGAATTGGGGCCACATGGGCCAAAAGGGGGCCTCTCACGTGGCCAAGGAATCTGGCCGGGTGGAGGGTCCTCTTTTGGGCCTCCTTGCCCAATTCTTGTGGATCCTTCGCCCGCAAGTCTTCTCCTTCCAAAAGAATGACCCCCGCAGATTTTCAGGTGATTTCGCGGAAGTTTGCCCCCTGAAACGTCAAAAATATAGAAAACGGGTTTTCTGACAGGCAGGGTTAATTCCATAAAAGTTGGGGGACTTTGTAATTTAACCCCAAAATACTATAAAACATTGAATTATACCCTTATATGATGCAATATGTAATAGAAAACCATGTGAAAATATGCAAAATTCATCTATGCATTTTACATGCATCAACATCCCCAAGCTTAACCCATGCTCGTCCTCGAGTATGAAGGTGATAAAACTAAGATGGGTTTTGCATATTGAAACAATCATGGGATATCAAGGAGGATTATTCATGATACATATAATCAAATGATTAATACTAGAAATGAGTAGCAATATACAATTCATGTTGTAAGAAATATCAAATATGCAAGCAAAGATGCTTCATGAAAGTTCACAAAGTGTATAATGAAATAAAAGCACTATGGACCAAATGCATACACAAAATGAAAAATAAAATCCTATATTGGTCAAAGAATAGCATAATCGAGAATAGAAAATATGGTGGACACTTTGGAGAAAATTGAGTAGAGGTAAAACATGATCAAGTCTTATTTAGCCTCTAAATTATTCAACTAAAATTACTAATTGAAATGTGGTATCCATTGATCTAGGACTCTCATTTCCCCTTTATCACTAGCATATTAAAATTGTGAGTATTGAAGTAATGAGAATGACAAGGTGGTTGAAAGCCTCATGCCCCGTGAGTGTGAAAACCTACTCCATGATTACTCAACTTAAGATTCCTAATAAGCTTTGTAAAATCATAATAAGTATTAATGACACCATAGAGAACCGCAAAGAGGTACCTCTTGCCCCATGACATGGAAACAAGCCCATGTTACAATGACAAGATGAACAAACGGAGTAGACTCATCATCCTTTTTATTTTCATTCACTATTATGCATAGCTTATTATTTTATTATAGGATGTGTTGTAGTGTCACTCAAGCTGTAAGTAAATTTTCACCATGATAAATCATGGCTTGGGTTAGCGGCCCAATGCGTTTCTCTAGTAATATAGATACTTACTCATCAAAACTTACTATTCCTCTATTTCATTTCGGCATGGCAGGAGTCCAAAAACAAAAGTACATGATATCAACCAAATGTAAATTTTTTGTGCAATGTTGAAAGCTTTCCGGTGATACACGTTTATAGCTAGCTCCCAAACACACACTTGTCAAACGCAAAACTTGTGGCTCCCATTATTGGGTCATGTTTATTAGATGCATAAAAAGTAAAGTGTGCCTTCAAAAGTTCGTGAGAGTACTATCCCAAGCTCAACCCATGACAATTAATAAAGTGAATATCTTAATTTAGAACATAAATAACACAATAACATGGTGAACATACTCGGAATAGCAATGAAGCTAATGGAAAGATATGGTGGACTCACTGGAAATACTTGGCTAAGGACTGTTGGAAGCAAGTTTTTACTTGTTGGAATTTTTAAATTTTTGGGCTAGCAAGAGGGAGATAGTTGACCAGCTACTATGCATGCATATGTCCATAGAACTACTCATTTCATGACAAACTAAATAAACCAGCAATTAACATCAAGGACATGATTAAGAGATAGCTCAAGACAACATTATTGCAAATTTCTACACATAAAAGGCCTATAAATCATGCAAACATATGTAGCTCTTCAAATCAACCATGGAATCCCTATTCCAAGTCATAATACTAGCATCCAATACATTCCAACCCCAAACTCCAGTAGCTCAATCTCATATAAAATGATGGTGGTGGTCTTATCAAAACAAAAATAAAAATAAAAACTAGACGCTTCAAGTCTCTACGATAAATGCTTTGCTTAGAAAAACAAAAAGTAGACGTGTGCTAACCAAAAGAGTGTAGATCCAGTGGGGTGTTAATCACATCCCCAAGATTATGGCTTTCACCATTCTTAGATGTCTTGAGGCGCAGCTCCTCTATTCCCTGTGAAAAAACTTCACAAAACATGTTTCTCCCATTCTTTTTCTGTGGGGTGAGATTAGCAAGGACAAACAAATCACATGCTTGCTGTGCAAAATTCCAAATAAAATGCTCCAGTAGATAGACAATAAGGTTAATTATGTTGTATGTTCACTCTCTTGCTTGAAAGAATCATGGAAATTCGATTCCCAAGCCCAAAGAGTGCATAAAACAAAAGAAGGCAGAATCTATCCAGAAAAGCAGCAGCAGCAAAACGAACGTTTTTCCCTAAGCTAGACTCGTCAAAAAATTAAGCCAATTTTTGTGCTTACAGAGGACGCAAAGTTGCAGAACATACTCAAAAATTAGCTCAATCCCACATACCAATAAAAAACTTAAAATCATACGGTGAGTAGACTCGTGCTGAAACAGAAATTTCATGCACTAGGATAGCAACTTATAAGTCCAAATGGGTTTGACTTGACTCTTTATTGAAAACTCCATAATTAAAAAAAAACTAATCTCTTGAGACAGAAAGAGGACACTAGGAAAATCCAAACAAAAACAACCGGGTTGCCTCCCGTAAAGCGCTTTCTTTATAGCCATATAGCTAGGCTTTACTTACTTGATAATCAAGAGGGATAAAGCTCATGAGGGAGCTTGTTCTTCAGCGTGCCCTTCTTCCTTGGGAAGTGCTCCATGCTTTTCTTGTGAGGGTACTGAAACTTGACATTCCCTTCCTTGGAGTCTATGATTGCACCTGTAGTACAAAGAAAAGGTCTACCCAAAATAATAGGACTAGGGGATTTATCCCCCATATCCATAATAATGAAATCAACGGGTACAAAAGTCATGTGCAATTCAAGCATAACATCTTTTACTTGTCCTACAGCATGTTTAGTAGAGTTATCAGCAAGTACAAATTCACTTGAGCACTTTTCTAAATTTTCTAGTTCTAGCAATTCATATAATTCTTTAGAGAGTACCGATACACTAGAACCTAGATCTAACATAGCATGGTGAATTTCTTTTCCAATTGAAACTAGCTCCTTGGGGATCCATGCATCCCCAAGCTTAGGAGGTATCATGGCCTCATTCTTGTACCTAGCAATTTTTTCTTGCAAGACATGATTAGCAATATAAGATCCAAAGCCAGGTTGATTAACATTTATAGTGGTATCACTAGCAAATTTTTGTAGAGTAGCAATAAGTTCTTGCAAGCTACTTTTTTCTAAATCAAGCAATGGATCCTTAATTTCAGTAAGCATAATAATTTCCTCTACTTTACTCTCTAATTTATCTAGCATGCTTGATTCATGAGGACTAATTTCATCGTTGCTAGCAAGATAAGACATATATGGAAGTAAATATTCAGGGTACTTCACTATTTCATTCAAAGTTTCTTCTAAGCTAGTAGGGACATGCTCACTTGTATTCTCAGCAATATGATCAATATTTTCAATAATAGGAGCATAAATAGTAATAGAATTCATTCCTACACTAGGTTGTGCTTCTGGCTTTCCTGCTGACATGCTTAATAGAGTTGCTTGATTATCAGCTAATTTTGACAATGCTTTATCTAAATTCGAAGATTGAAGTTGCAATCCTTTAATATCACTACTAATGGATGCAATAGACTTATTTAACTCATGTATCATAGCATTGTGACTAGCAACTTGTTCCATAAGCAATTTATTAGATTCAGAAATTTCACTAGAAGGCTTCCACTTATTTTCATTAGCATTAGGATATGGAACAAAAGGTTTATTTGGCACATAAGGAGGTTTACTATATGAATTGTAAGAATTAACAAAACCATTGCTACCATAATTCCTAACAAAATTAACATCCACACTTTCAGAATTACTACCAACTAGCTCCTGCAAAGGCACATTCTCCATATTTTGTTTATTAATAAAAGCAATAATAGTGTCCATTTTAGAAGACAAATCAGTGGTTTCTTCAATTGAGTTTATTTTCTTAGTGGGATTGGGCGCTCTTTCAGTATTCCATTGACTATAATTTTTCAATATGCTTTCTAATATGCTCTTAGCCTCACCTACAGTTTTACTCATAAAGGCACCTCCAGCAGCAGAATCAAGTATATTTCTAGACATGTAGTTTAGACCATTATAAAAAGAGTGTAGTATGGTCCATTCATTTACTCCATGTGATGGGCATGTTCTAAGCATTAATTTAATTCTATCCCATGCCATGGCTACATGTTCATTATCATTTTTCCTAAATGAGAGGATATTATTCCTATTTTACAAAATTTTAACGGGAGGATAATATTTCTTAATGAAAGCTTCTCTTAAATCATCCCAAGACTTTATACTAGCTGTAGGTAGTGAAAGTAACCATTCTTTAGCCTTTCCTCTAAATGAAAAAGGAAATAATTTCAGTTTTAAAACACTACTTTCCGCATTTTTAAATTTTTGCATATCACATATTTCCATGAAATCATGAAGATGCATAGAGGCATCCTCCATAGCATTACCACCAAATTGCTCTCTAGTAATTAAATTCAATAAACTAGGACTTACTTATAGCTTTCAGCTTGTATTTCAGGTGTAGTAATTGGCCTAGCAATGAATTGGTCATTGGGTGTATTTGTGTAGTCACTTAATTTAGTTCTATCATACATTTTAACAGTTTTTATGTAGTTTTTAATTTTTTATGCAAAACAAAAGTAAAGTAACTAAGCAAATTTGAAATACTAAAATAATCTAGATAACTAAATGCAAAACTAAAATGCAAACTAAAATAAAATATGCAAGACAAAACAAAAACAAAACAAAAACAAAAACAAGACAAGAAACAAAACAATCTACTTGAAAGAAGGTGGAGATAGAAAGGACGGTACTCACGTAGGTGCAACATCCCCAAGCTTAGGTGTTTGCACACCTTGTTGGTGATGAAGACTTCTTGTGAGCTCCCTTGGACAACTCCTTCACCTATGGCTTCCCGGCAACGGCGCCAGAAAAACGCTTGATGGCTAGGTTGAGAATCCAAGTGTAGAGTGTGTAGCTAGTGGCAAGCCTTCTTCCCCACGAGGGTGACTCTAGGGTTTATATCGAACTCTTGGGGAGCCAGTATTTCAGCAGTTGTCTTCCAAGCTTCCTCCAGGATCCTGCAAACAAGTAGAGAATTTTGTGCCCTCAACCTCACCAAGTGGTTGTCAAGCACAAGGTGTGACACTTCTAAATTGCAATGCAAAACTGAAAGTAAATGTGCAATAATTAAATCTACTACTAAATGCAAATGAGAAAATAAATATGCAATGGATTGTTTTTGTATTTTTGTGATGCAAGTGGTGATGGAGATAATGTAAATTCGAATTGGAGATGCAAGTAAAGTAAAGTGCAATTAAAGTAAATTGCAGCAAAGTAACTAGAGTGTTTTCTTATATTTAAAATAGGACCGGGGTTCATGGTTTCACACTTGCATTCTCTCAAATAAAGTAGTAGACGGTGGACATAAAGAATTACATGTGAGATTACAATAACATGTTTAACATTGAGTACTTTCATATGGACATCACGTCCTAGCATAGAGATCTCTACGGTCATATTGATCCCTCTTATACTCCACCAAGATGCGAAATAAATCATAACACCTCGATAATTAAGGAAAAACCAGAGTATAGCTTTAAGCAATGTGACATGAATTTGAAGTAAGAACTTGCTAGATCTAGTCATGGAGATTGATTAGTGTCACTTCAAATCACCGGTAACAAGGTACTCCTTTTTATTCCTAGTGAGGTAACTAAGAAAGGTTTAACAAAACCTAAGTGGGTCGCTGAACTTCTGTCACTTTGACAACACTAGCCACCCCCCCGTTACTCCAACTAATGCACCCATCACCCCACACACGCTCTCAAGAACTAGATTGATCAAAGCTATCAAATAAGAACGGGGTACACAAGATACATCTACTCAAATAACTCAAGAGAATCAATTGCAATCTCAGATTCAATAACTCATAGAAAAGATCCACCACATAGGAATTACAACGGTGCCCGTAATCATGTGAGGCAGCTCATACGGATCTAATTAGTGAAGCACATAGAGAGAGAGAGAGAGATACAAGTGCTACTTCCACAAACCCATAGCCCTGGGGTGGACTACTCCCTCTTCATGGAGATGCCGATGGAGATGACGTTGGAGGGGTAGGAGATCACACCGGCGGCGCCCCGCCGGAGTTTTCCCCCTCCAATCTGGAACTTCTGGTCTCTGTTTCGGTGTTTCGGCGGTGCTCTCCTCCGTAAGGGTACGGGGGACCCTTTTTATAGTCGGTTTTAGGTCAAGACGGAGTCGGTAAGTCGAAGATGGAAGGAATTGGGGCCACAGGGGCCAAAAGGGGGCCTCTCACGCGGCCAAGGAATCTGGCCGCGTGGAGGGTCCTCTTTTGGGCCTCCTTGCCCAATTCTCGTGGATCCTTCGCCTGCAAGTCTTCTCCTTCCAAAAAAATGACCCCCGCAGATTTTCAGGTGATTTCGCGGAAGTTTGCCCCCTAAAACGTCAAAAATATAGAAAACGGGGTTTCTGACAGGCAGGGTTAATTCCATAAAAGTTGTGGGACTTTGTAATTTAACACCAAAATACTATAAAACATTGAATTATACCCTTATATGATGCAATATGTAATAGAAAACCATGTGAAAATATGCAAAATTCATGTATGCATTTTACATGCATCACTGTCCAGGGCTATAAAAACATTCGCGGCTGTCCCCTTTTCTCTTCTTCTTCCCCACTTGCTTCCTGTCACTTCCACCTTCCTCGTGCTCGAGCTCCCTTTCTTGCACTGAGAAGGCACAGTGCCCCCAAGCACCAAGAAAGAAAAACTCCGGCGAGCCTTTGAGAGCAATTGACTTCGGGGATCTCCGTTCTGGCGATGACAGGACTACTGTGGAGGACATATCTTCCATGGCGGCCGCGGCTTGCTGCAAGGCACACCTCTCGCCTCCTGCATCGCCTGCGGCCTATTCGTTGCCAGAAGGCGCCTCGGACTCCACCTCGGCGCCTGCCGCGTCCGCAACCATGAAGGGGGAAGCGAAGGCGGCAGATGACGGTGCCGCAACGGAGCTTGACGCCAGCGCTGAAGACGACGATGGAGCTGAGAAAGAGAGTGCCTCCGGGTATCACTAGTAGGAAAACCCATACCAGTGACGAACAGTTTTGGCCTACAGCTGGAATAGGGTCTTGTTCGCCAGCGGTAACTCTGTTCACCAGCGCTACAGCGCCCAGTTTCTTTATTTTTTTTTGTTATTTTCGTATACTGTGTTGCATTTCCTGGTATTATACTATACAGGTGCAAATACATGTATTTTCTATAATTTCTATAATTCACGCATACAAATCACTCCAACTCTTTGACTCATAGATATATATGTTCACATATGCATATATATGTATATGCAATACACAAACCGAGATCCATATCGATATCATACGAAAATAAGTTTTATAAATATTAATATATACTAGCAAAACATGCCCGTGCGTTGCAACGGGAGATAACATATCCGACTTGCATATGCGCGCAAAATAAGTTCTCCTTGGCAGGTCCAGCTAACTTCAATGCCAGGCGCACCCTCAATTTCATCTGCACTTGTTGCTTGCCACTCAACTTGTACACTACGCCAACAGAGTCATACACCGTCATCATCAGCTCGTCCAAACTGCAAAGGCATTCGCCTCCCTGGAGAAGGATAGTCAGGATGCGGATGTGCGGCACTGTTCGATTATCCACTCTAGCATTGGCGACCCCAAGCCTTGTATAAGAATTCCAATACAAAAAAATATATGTTACTCGTGCGGATAAAAATTCATTGTTGGGTTATCCAAGTGAGGTTCGCTACATAATTTATAAAAAAATCATGTTGGGTAAACCTAGCATCTGAAGCAGAATTCATTAACCCATCTACTGTAATTTTTTTTGGTCCTCATATGAGATCTTGATGATAATCAAACCAGCCACAATATCTTCCTAATTATATTGATTAGCTTGGGTTAGTATACATGTAGCTACTTGATATGTCCTGAAGATTTTCGTTTATGTTTTTTATTCTCTAAAGAAAGGCCACCATTGTATTTTGATCAAGATTACTCGAAACGGTATTAAACAGCTATATCATTAGAGAAACTCTAGCAGCGTCTGAAAACTCCAACCTGAAAACTTGTAAATTTTCAGTTCGCCTTTTCGTCGGTTTGAAGGCTGAAGAACCCCTAGCTCGTAGCAGAACCCGTAAATGGAACCGAAAAATTCGACATTTCATTGAGAGATGAACATCTGCACGCGAAAGTTTGCATACATAGATAGCTTCTGTGGCCGAACTCCGGCGAGCCTATGCACTACGGTGAACCTAGGGACTACGGCTAGCGCCTAGCAGTACAGATACCTCCGGGGGATGTCGATGGACTCCTTGGTGTCGTCCTCCGCCACCTTCTTCCAATATGCCGCACGCTCCATGTAGGCAGTGTCAGCGGCGAGGCCCGCCTGGCGCAACTGCTGGAGTTGCTTCTCCTCCGTTGCCGTCTGTCCGCAAAGGAGAGCCACCATCGCATCCAACTGTTCGTCGGGGACAAAGTCGTCCCGCGAGACGGTGGAGGCGAAGGTCGTCAGGCCATGCCCCTGTGGACGAAGCTCACAGATGACGAGGGCGCCGCTACGAGGCTCGTCTATAGGAGCTTCGTGTACGTCGGTGGAGCTCACTTCTCCGCCGTTGGAGCTCCCACGGTGCATCCCGCGGTCATACTCCTCCATGGCTCTGTACCGGAACCTCTTCGGGATGGGCGGCCCCGCGTGGACGAACCTCCACGCGCGTCGCTTGCGGCCGGCATCGGACCGGACGAGCCACTTAAACTCAGGGTCATCCCGGCGCTGCTGCGGCCTCTCCCGGACCAGCCTGAGCTAGGGCTACGTGCCATTGTACAGGACTTTGCTAGATCTGTCACTGGCGCGCGGTTATTGCTCTCCAGAGGTAGGGATTCGTGGGGAAGTTTGTCGTCAGCGGCGCTAGGTTTTCGGTCTTGACCCGAAAACGGCTCGCGCTGCCGAATAAATATAGGTTGGGAGGGGGATTCGGGTGTCCTGTACTCCGTTTTTAGGATGGGATGAGTTTTCAGTCTCTGCTAGCGCGTCAAAACTGAGCCCAACACCTAAAGCCGCTGAAACTTTTCAGTTACGGTCCTTTTAGGGGTTCTGCTAGAGTTGCTCTTAGTCATGTTTCCATTATCTCTCTGGTCATCAACAAAGGCGAATACTATAAGTGCAGGCACTGGAACTTGAACTGCAACCTACTAAATGCATCATGTCAATATTTTTCTTCTTTTTGCGATTTTTGTGGAGTATTTATTTTTGGGAGGCCACAAATTTGCACAGCTGCGACAGTATTTCTGCACAATATCCGTGTCACGGCCGCCGATTCAACCTCGGGCCTCCGGACCCATCCTCTTCCATATTAAATAAACATATAGCTTTAGAGTCGCAAACTCCTTTGCCAACCTAAGGCTCTTCTCTTCCTCGATAAATCCTGCCATTGCTATGTCCGCACGATTCAGTAATCCAAGACCGCACACAGAGAAGTGATACAAAATTTCACCACCTGAACAATAAATTTAGCCTATGTTTTTGCATTGAGCATCGCTGCATAAACTATTCCTCCTTCGTAGCCACCCGAATCGTCTTCAACGTGCCGCCCTCTTCCTCCTAACGACCTGAATCAATAACCATCAGGAAACCATTTGTGGTCGATGCAAAATCACAAGCCCACAATGAAATCCGGTGGACACAGTAGCAGAACTGACCTCGACGCTGAGCTTCTTGATCACATCATGTTGCTCGTCAACCACCCAACCCATGGACGACATCTTCTGCTCCAACCAGGCAACCTTGGCAGCCATTACTACTACTGCCGTGGGAACTTCCCAAGCGCGCCGCCCTCTTCCTCCTAACGACCTGAATCAATAACCATCAGGAAACCATTTGTGGTCGATGCAAAATCACAAGCTCACAATGAAATCCGGTGGACACAGTAGCAGAATTGACCTCGACGTTGAGCTTCTTGATCACATCATGTTGCTCGTCAACCACCCAACTGAGGGACGACATCTTCTGCTCCAACCAGGCAACCTTGGCAGCCATTACTACTACTGTCGTGGGAACTTCCCAAGCACGTCAATTGCATCGAGGAAGGAATCCCACCATGACGCCTCTCCTGTTCTTCTGACCGTCCCTGTGCCGGGCGCGTCGGAACCGCCGCGCACGATGCCGGCAATTGCGTGGTGAAAGGAGTCCCACCATTAGGCGTTCTTCTGTTCGGCCTTGGACAGAGGTTCTCGGGAGGTATATTTATTCGAAGGGTTCCATATAGATGAGACTCGAGATCGATTCCACCCAAAGGAGAGTACGGACCGAGAGCAACTCCGACGAAGAGACAAAACATTTGGGGAAGCAAAGGTGTGGAGGAGAACGATCGTTTTTCTCACTTGGGAAGCGGCATAGTAGCTTATTTGCCTATGAATTTTATCCATGTACACTTCTTGCTAACACTTGAAAAGATTTGAAAGAAAGCACGCGGTAAGTAACTAACTTACCAACATAACCAATATAAACCGCATTCAAGTAGCGCTTTGTTTCCTCTTCCTCGGCTGATACCATTTGAACATCCTCATGAGCAGCGGTTGTATCACGATTGATACAGAAATCAAGTTGCTTAAGATTCAGTACCCCACCGAAATAATTTGGAGGCAGGACCAGTGTTAATGACTTGGCGCTCCTTTTTTTCTGCAATAATTCATGGCATTTCATAGAAAGAAAGTTTAAAATGTAAGACACCATCCAGATCAGTAACCTGAAAGTTATCTTTGTGTTAAATGAAAAAGCATAGATTCAATTATTTAATCTCTCAAACTTGGCATCAGCTCTTACAAAATATAACAAGACCACAGAACCATATCTTAGCTTCCACGTAAAGGTAGCATCCACATTAAATTTGCCCCAATCTTGAACTGATTTCTTCCAACCTTCTACATGATGATCTGTTTGTGTTTGGATAGCAGGTACATGGTTCTGCTCCAGCACCTTCCGTTCCCTTTGCTAACGATATTAACGGGTCCATTCTTCAAAGCCAGTAAATGTAGGTAGGTAATTGTGCAAGAAGCAAATGGAATGACTAATAGAAGCATCCTGCTGGCCAAAAATGGCATATTGGCGATTATGCCACGCCCTCCACCAATGGAAGAAAGTCATCCAGACCTCCACGCGCATCACCAGCTCTTGCTTAATCTGCTAACGGCACATAAGAGTGCCCAGTCGCACGCCACGCACGGAGGCAGCAGATCAGCCGCTTCAACAAGAGGGACATCTCCTCGAGCCAATGGAGGCTCAGATCTACAGAGCACACATCGGAACTGGACTGGTCTGGGAACATCCAAATCCAAATTATAGCATAATCAAAATATACCAAAAATCCATCATTAAGTAGAAGAAGAAAAAAAAAGACCGTAATTAATCACGTGAAATCAAACATGACATTAGCCCACCTTTGATGAGATGAAAAATCATCAGATTTCTTTCACGGAAATCAACCTTTTTTCCACCTTTCTTCAGAACCATAGTACTAATTTAAGTAGAGCAATGAATCAGTACCAATGAATCGTGAAATATTATCACGCACGCACAGCTGCAAATCAAGGAAAAAAGAAACAGCAGCGACTACAACTTGTAGGGGAGCTCGCGGGACAGGGTGTAGAGAGCTTGGCGATTGGCAGAGCTTCGAGCCAGGCGCACCCTGGTGACATAAGGAGGCAGAGCTGGGCGTGGGGAAGACAGACCGCGGGTCTCGGCGATGGGATGCCGGCCGAGCCGTCGCGGTGGGCTGAGCGAGATGGCGAATTTGCAATTGAGGATGGCTCAGTAGTAGCAGCCTAGCAGGGGAGACCGGTGTGGTGCGGGAGGACCCGACGGAGGCCAGAGACT
The DNA here is from genome assembly GCA_028641055.1 of Alopecurus myosuroides. Classification (NCBI taxonomy): domain Eukaryota; kingdom Viridiplantae; phylum Streptophyta; class Magnoliopsida; order Poales; family Poaceae; genus Alopecurus; species Alopecurus myosuroides. Next base: position 307,439,289 of record CM054057.1, on the reverse strand, counting down.
TGGCTCCAATTGGGCTAGCTATAGGGATGCACAACGAAGACAAAAGGGCCGGAGTGGTGGGGGAGGTCGCGGCGGCAAGGATCAATCGGAAAGTGGACCGCGGCGCCGCCTAGGGGAAACGGGAGGACGACAACAAACCGTTTATCCTCCTATTAGGCGATGGCAATTTTCTGTAAATTAGATACTATGAACCGTATTATGGCAAAACACCTGTAATATGTGATTTGGTGGGAGGGTAAATCGGTCATTTTAGGTTGGACAAAAAATTTGGCAGAAACCTTAATGCCTTTATTATTAGGTAAAGATACATGCATTCATGAATACACATCGATCTCGATAACATGTTTATGTCGGAAGATTTCGAACCAAAAGTATATAGCCATCTAATTAGTTTAACGATTACAAAAGTATCACATGCATACAACGCGCGATATAGATCAATCGCAAACAACACATCGACAATTACAAAAGTATCACATGCTTTAGCTTCCGCATCCACTTGCGATCTTTCACTAGGCCAGCGCGCCGTCCACTTCTTCATCTCTCTGTAGACCAAGATAAAAGCATTAGCCCGGCAAAGAAAATCACAAGTTCTTATTAGATGCACAATTCGTACCGAACTGAATACACACCGTCGATCATTTCTTGGTCGTTGTGATCTTCTTTTTCTTCATCGGCGGGAACGGAAGAGCACCTTCTAACGAGTTGAATGGTCTCTCGTCAGCCTGCTCTAGTACACATTGTCGCAGCTCATCGTTAGATGGTGGGCACCGCCAGTGGAAGGCCTCGTCTGCAGTTACTACATCCTTAGAGATGATTGTGCAGAGCTTGCGCTGGATGCGACCAAAGTTCTGTCCGAATTCAGCATCAGACCATTCGACGATGCTGCGAGACCATTTTTCCACAGCATACATGAATTGTAGACTCTGTTGCTCCTTCACGATCTCCATCATGTGTTGGATGAGGTACCATGCCTCCATATGGCCGCCTGGCGCCTTCTTGGGGCAGGGGAACTCTGTTCTGTGTCTGAACACATATTTGTCTTGACTCTGTTTTATTCTGTCGCAGAATCCTTCCGCCCTGATGTAGCCGTCCATAGCTTCATTGAGAACAGACTTGATGAGGGAGTAGTTCTTCTCCTTCAGTTTACTCCCGGAGTCGAGATATACGGCGTGCGCGTCTCTCAGGTAGAGCATGATGAGTGTGCCATATTTGTTTCTGCGCAAAACAGTTCAAGAGTCCATATATATAATCCTCAAAAATTGTAACCACTATTATTTGTATATGCGCAAACTTAACTAAAGATGGAAAATAACTTACTCGGGAAAGTAAGGCACGAGGGTGATCCTCTTGTGCATATAATTATTGTGCAACACCTCTTGGATGTACTTTGCCGCTTTTTCCCTACCCTTGGGGTTGTTCAAGTACATGTCGTGCATGTAGTAGGGGTCTACTAGCGCGATGCTCTTGGTATTCTCTATGGATAGTTGATGCGCCAAACCGAGCGTAAACAGGCGGACGATTGATGAGTGGAGGGATTTCATGTGGAACATCCGAAAAATGTCGTCAAATCCCATGATGATCTTGTTTGCGTTGCCTTCAGTGACAAATCCCACCTTAGATGGCACATTTGCGACCAATACCGGCAGCGTTGGATTTTTCTCTTTGAGAAGCATCAACTCCATAAATTGAACACCGTCGTGGACGCTAAGCATGTCACCTGTCAACAAGGAGGCCAACCTCGGCGGAAGCATCGGGTTTCCCTATTCATGGATCTGATGCCAGTCGTGTATGGGTATCCTGTCCAATACCCGTTGTGCCGGCGGCTTAGACTTGGTCCCCTCCACCGGTTTGCTCATGGATGCAACGACAGAACTGTTCTTATTTCTTTTCCGTGCCATCTTCTTAGGATGACTCTCAAATACACTTTCTACCGCCTCTTTGACGGCGTCCTGGCTGAGGCCAACTTGCTTGTGGGATGCCGGTTCTTGAGAAGAGAAAAAACGCTTCGTGCATCGATATTTATCCGCTTCCGCCGCCGGCAAGAGAAGTTCATCAAGATCATCCAGGTCGGCCCCATTGTAAGGATTGTCGACGAGGTAGTCATTAGGGTTCTCATCTTCAGCATCGTCGTCGTCGTGTCGCACGGACTTTGCAGGTGAGAAATCCTTGTGTTGGCTTGGGTGCCTCGACCCCTGGACCGGTGCTGGAGTGTTGACAGGAGTAGTTTCCAAACGAATTAGTGACTTTGGCCATGTCAATGGCCAAACCAAGCACTGCTCTAGGTTTAACTCGCTGTCGGTTGCGGGGGTTTAGTTCGGAGGATCGAGAGCACCACAACCAAGGAGCACCCGACTTAATGTCACGTCGTCGGGCATACGGACGCCGTGGGACACGCAGTTGAGAGGTGTGATGATCTTTCCTTTAGCAACGTCCTTGAACTCTCCGTTCACACGGAGGAGCAATGTGCATCCCGTCTCGTCGGCCTGTGAAACGTCACGCGATCGTCGTTAGAGACTGAGGCCGTCATGAATAAAGTCATAATATATAATTAAGCTGTGGATGTTGAATTGCCGTGAGGGCATTGAGATGGGACAAGGGAGATGGACCGCTAAGGGTCGTTGGCGGCGTTGCAGAGACATGGCGGGGCGACGACGGATCTTCGCGACCTTGCGGCTCAGGGTTGGCGGCCACCTCGTTCTGCGCAATAGGCGCCACAATGGGGGTCACGTTCCGCGCAGCAGGCGCCACGATGGGGGCTATATTGATCACGGGGGGAGGCCTTTGTCCGCCACCTGCCATCCAAGGCGCTAAGGACTGAGCGACGGACGCACATATGCTAGGGAGGAGCGCGTTGACCCTCTCGTTCACAAGCTCGTTGACCGTCTTCTGCGGCACCGTGGGCTGCTCCTTTCTCTTCTCCTTAGTGTCCGGGTAGTAGTGCACATGCCGATGACCCTTTCCGAGGCCATGCACATGGCCACGATGCGGCTTCTTGTCAATGGCCACTCCCTTCGTCGGGTTAAGCGCCCTAATAAAAGGGTTGTCGTACGGGTCATTGTTCATCGTCGCTGAGGGCCCCGCGTCAGACTGAGATAGATGTTCTTTTTCTTCTTCCTCGAGATATTTCTTCTCGAGCTCTTCGACCTTCTCGTTCAACATAAGATCTCCGAGCTTTTTGGGATCTTCCCTATAATGGGCCCTCACAAAATTTCTCACGTGCGGGTCGGGGATCTTTGTGGGGACCCCAGACTAGCAGTCTGAGACCTCCAGTATGCATACATTCACGATCCCATGATCAGTTAGTCGTGAACAACATACTCGAGTTGGCATTTCAGATTACAACATCCACTACACGAATACACGGCTTACACAACTGGTCACATGACTCAGTTGAAAACAACTGCCACGCAGGGCAGGAACACACACCAAAAACAACGGAAGACTACAAAGCACACTCGTGGTAAACCCAAGTCACGCCTTGACTACCTACAGGCTACTGACTCGGAGACATTCCTAGTTCGCATAGCCGTCAGCGACACCATCTTCTTCAGGTTCTCCGGGTTTCTGCTCAAAGTCTGGCTAAGACAATAGCCAGGGACGAAACCAATATGAGTATGTTTGAATGTACTCTTGCAAGACACCCCAAATGAAAGCTAAACATGCAAGTATGCAAATACATATATAGGTGGTAGGAAGGCTTTAATTAGCGTTCAACTAGCAATGATGAATTTAGGACTCATCATACTTGCACAAGTTTTATTTTTCTTTGTTGAAGAAGATACTTCAAAAGATATTTCATTTCTCTTGTAGATATAGCATGTCCACAAGGTTTTGATAAAGCATTCTAAATAGAGAAAACATTTCTCTTTGCAAAACTTCTTGGAAAAACACATCTTTAAGATCATCATTTATCCGGTACCTCAAAGGTACAATCATTCCCTTTCAACGTACATCCCAGGTACAAGTTCCAAAACACTTTTCCAGCTTTTCGAAAACATTGACACAATGCTAGCTACATGGCCATTCAAGTGTCCATATCCGAGGACGCGGCTATTCTGAATAGTTTTACTCTGCAGAGGTGTACACAATCCACAAGATCCAGTACATCCGCCGTGAACAACCACGAACTGTCCGAGACAGTATGCAAACATTGGATAACTGGTCCTAACCATCCACTATGTCAGTGCTACTAAATGACTACCTCTTCAATTGGGTTTGTTCTCCCCGGCACCGAGTGAGTCAGCCGTATCGATCCGGTTTCCCCTGACAACACACCGCCATGGCAGGAGACCCAATTGCTGCAACCGGTAGTGAACTTAATCCCACACTGTGAATGTCCCATTCTCCCTCCTGGCAACAATTCGGTTCGGGGGACTCTAACCCCTATAGCACATTGAGGTAGACATGGACTAACACCGACAAGCAATTAGCTAGACCCCGTTCCCATATTGGGGTAATGTGGCAGCACGGCTTGGTTGTCCGGCGAAGATTAGGTTATGTGTCATTTTTGGAAAACAAGTTCGAAAATATTTCCTTCTTCACAAACCTCCCTCGGACAAGGTCCCACCTTTCCTCGGAGTTTTTTTTCCAATCTTTTGCTTTCCAAAAACATCAAGTTAAAATGTCCACTAGGGGACTTAAGTTGATTAAGTGATGATACTAAAATGTCTAAAGGGCTTGGTAACACCAAGATTATATAGTGGATATAACATATTAGATACATAAAATAGATAGTGGTATAGTCCACTTAAAAGCATAGTTTTTGAATCAAACTTTTGTAAAACTTCAGAAGTAAAATATGCATGATAGATAATGATAAGTAAAACAACATCAAGCATTTAGAATGGCTTGCCCTGGCACTGGTCTTGGTCTTGCTCTTGAAATAAACAAGAGTTGCAATAAAAACCTCTCCGGGAAATAATACCGTCTTCGTTATCTAACGTCGTAAACATAAAAGGAAAACACCCAATCAGAACCAAACAAAGGCAAGCACTTGATAAAATGTACACATACAGCTATCATTTCATCAATCAAGTACACTCACAAACAAAATTACTAGGGTGCACACCATCAAGCAAAACATGCATAGACAACACACATGAATAGCACTAGAATAGGTGTTATGGATCCTCAACCAAAATGGCATGAGTTCAGTGGGTGTGCCACTCTCATATCATGCTCAAATAAGGTTAAATGACTCTCTGGTCATTCATGAGGATGAGCAAAATAACAAGAAAACTACCTAGGAACACATACACATGCATAGGAAAATATTATCAAGCAATACTACAAGCCCAAAGTAACACATGCTTTTCTAATCATGGAGAATTAATATAACCAGTACCTAAACAACCTAATAACAGAGACAAAACCATACCAAAATACCATGGCATCACTCAATGCATGGAAATAATCATGGAGCAAAACAACTATTAAAACTAGACATGAAAATGGCTATTTAGACAAGCAGACATGCATAACCAAAAGGGATCATCAAGCATGATTTATTTTAACATGATGGATATGTAAGATGGCATCCGAATAACAGAGAAAACAACACCTAGACATGCTAGTAATAACAAAATAACAATCGAATTAATGCCTCAAAAATTAAGCATGCAATATAACTACTATGGCAGAAATCACCTACAACTAGCATGGCATGCCAAAATGATCTAGAACTTATCCAATCATGCAAGCAATTATAACATGCAAAAATAACAGTATCTATGCTATGGAGAACAATACTAAAGCATTTATTCAATTGATCATACCAATATGAAGAATAACATAATTTAACCTATTATTACTAGGAAAAACACCCTATGAGAATAAAACTATAACAAACATGGTTTTTCACACACAAGTCCTAACATGATAGTGTCACACTAAAAACACATATAAAACATGTATTAATGACCTACACATGCTAGGAGTCAAATTTATAGCAAGAACATAATAACACAACAATTTATCAAGTCATATCAATAATGGACAGAAAAGGACTATTTACTAAATAATGCACCAATCCTATTATGTAACTCCTAAAATCATGAAAATCTAGTATAAGGTGATATTAGTCACTAGCAAACCAACACAAGTGGATTCACATCAAAAATCATCATAAAGAAAATTAAACAATTCACAGAAGTGCTCTCTGTCCTAAAACTAACATGCATGTCATTTTCACATCACAACTCAAGTCAACACAAGGTCAACTGAAACAGATAGATATATTCAAGGGCTACTCAGAACAGTTGAGTTTGAAAGATTTGGATACTTAAAACTCAAGTTATTAAATAAAAGGTGTTAATGAGTCCCTCTGCCATTTATTTTACTAGAAGGATACCCCGCGCGTTGCGGCGGGATCCATTTAGGAACTACAATAAATTTCATATGCATCATTTTTAAATAGAGGGAGAGGGTCTCAATGTCCTTTTCTAAAAACACATGTATGATCAATTTTTCCAACATACATATGCATGAGAAGTTCGACCAAGTGGTTAAACAATAAAAAAACATGGATGATAAATTTTGTTGTCTAAATAAATATGTAAAACTCAGTTGAACTCGACATAGTAAATTTAATAGACATATGATGGTTGTGTATTATAAATTGTTATTTTGAACAAATGGATGCTTTAATAAATGAATGATGGGTATCTTGCATGTGATGATTAATAATTATAAGTGGAGATGACATGGACTATTGATTGGCTAATAGGATGGATGATGTGGATAGCTTGCATGTTGAGATAGAAAAATAATTAATGCATGATAGTGGGGTTTTGCTTTATAAGAAGTATAGATTTCTCCTAAAATATACCACAAAATGCAGATCTGCAACTTGGAGATGGTTAGGAATTAGTAGATCTACATCTGTGATTTTTAGTTTGGCATGTTTTACTCATTTGCATTTTCATATTGAATTAAACCAAAACATCAGATCTGGATCTGCAGGAAAACAGAAAAAGAATCAACCTGTGCAATGGAAACGGGCCAGATCTGTGAACTGGGCCGGCCTGCTAGGCGCTCTGCTGCGCGGGAAGAGATTCAAAAGAGGTGATGGGCCGCGCCTCGGTCAAGCCCAACAAGGATTCACTGCCGAAGGGGTAAGCCTCCGTCCGATCCAAATCGGACGGCCGCGATGCGTCCACGCAGGAGGCGTCGACGGCAACCAAAACGGACGGCGGAGTCCTCTCCGGCCGCCGCTGCGGAGGCGCGAGCTCGCCGCCGGGGTCTTCCGTGGTCGCCTAGAAACTTGGCGAGCACCAGGAGGACCAGGACGGGATCGCGGATGCGATGCCCCCACCGGTGCTTGCTGGGGAAGGCCCGAGGAGGATTCCCGACGGGAACCGGCGGCCACCGCGCGGGTCGGAGATGGCGCCGCTCCTGCAGGTAACAACCAGAGTGAATGAGAGGGGCACAAGCCTCAAGGGATCTCAAGGAAGTTAATAGAAGAGACGGATTGTCCGTGGAGGCTTTGAATCGAAGGCTAGACGAGTAGCTCGCCGGCGGGTAGCGGCACCCGATTCCGGCGGTGTAGAGGTATAGGGAGGGGGATTTCGATGCTTGGCGTCGATTGGGGATGTGTGGAGTAGTGGAGACGTGCAGAGCAGCACGGGAACGGCTTGGTTCGATCCAGAGCCGCTGCTCGGTGCGCGGCGACCATGGTGGACATGGCGGAATAGCTGAGAGGCATCCGAGCGAGAGGAACCACGTCAGGGAGTGAGACTGAGGTGAGGAGAGACTCCTGGCGATAGGGAAGGGATCGAGGAGGTCGGAGGAGGGCAGAGCTAGAGCGCTCCCGAGATGTACCCGCAGGTGTTCAACATGAACTAGATGTGGAAGGAGAGCGAGCTGGGGACAAAGAAGTTCACGGGCGTGCTCCTGGAGTGCTCGTGAGGCTATTTGACAAGGATCGGGAGTGAGGCGTGGCGATGGGAGCAGGGCTCGAGCGACACATGGGCTCTGGATTGGCATGTAGCTCATGGAAGAGGTGTGGGGAAGAAGGGAGGGGGTTTTGGGGGTAGAGATCATGTCCAGGGTGTTAAGTGAGAAGTGTTGTATCTCCCAGAGCAGAAGAGAGATAGAGAGGGGGAAATGATTGATCAGAACATGCCTGCTCTCAACAGTGACCAGAAATACCAGAAATGGTATTTGATTGTTTTCTCAGGATTTTTGAAAAGAACACATGTACAAAATCATGTCCATTGGATAGAGGATGAAAAATAGAGTCTAGGGGTGGTAGCCTCAAGAGTTTTTGAAAATATTTCTTTCACAAAATTTTGGGAATTTAAAAATGGCAGAAACAGTTTTTAATTGTTTTCTCCAAAATTTTCAAAACAACTTTCAAATGTTTTTATATAAGTAAGTCCCACATGACCATAGGCATGTTGGGTAATTTTTCCAAGATTTTAGGAAATACTTTTCTTCACAAAATATTTTAAAGTTCATTTCTGGCCTTTTGGAAAATGGAAAATAATAAATAGTAAAATGCTTTTAAAACCAATATTTTTGAGTTGGGATGAGAGAGTACATAATATAGGTCTCAAAAGTGATTTTTAATAAACAACTCTTTTGAAAATATTTGAGACACCAAGTGGTAAGAGGGTGAAAACAGGGGTTTATTTAATAGGTTAAAAACCATGAGAGATAAAGAATTAAATGGTCTTTGGAAAATAAATGGACCATATGGAGGTTATGTATAGGTCATGGAGATGACAAGGGTAGGTTCCTAGGGCCTGAAAACAAAGAGGAGTGGTTTGGAGTAACAAGGGCAAATTGCTTCATAGTAAAGGAGATATGATCATTATTTTGGGGATGCTTTCAATAGGACTTTGATAGATGATACCAAAGAGTTTCAATATCCAAGATAAACAACTTGGGTAGATATCATATATATATACAATGAGATGTATGGTGATGCATTGGTGAATAGGAGGAAATTGGACATAAAGGCATGTCTCCAAAGTTGAAGGTTTTAGGAAAACAGAGGATAATATGTACACGGGATGGGATATGATATAGATGCTTGATCTTGTTATAACTAGGTTTTATTATCTTTAAAACAGCACAAACTTATCAACAAACAGAAATAAACACTTCAATCAAACACAAGATAAGATCATACAACAAGCAGGTAAAATAACAAGACACACAAGATCACTCAAACAACTAAGTTCTTCAATTTAATTTCCAGGTGTTTCACTCAAGTGTTAAATAGAGGTAGTGATCAAGGCATACCATGACAAGAGGACTTTACAAATATATTAAGCTCAAATGTTGTTATTTCCAAAAGAATATAATTGAGGAGAAAACACAGGGGTAACATAATCCCCTCTTATTGTTTTTGCAAAAGAAGGAAGTGAGAAGGAGTTTCTGAAATACTTTGCACAAACATCTTGGTTAAAAACAGGTTGAAGATGATTAGCTCCAAAATACTTTTTATATAGTTTTGGAAAATATGCTTTTTTGTTTTCTCAAAACTTGGCCATTTGGGTTTCTTCTAAAATCAAATCATTTTCGAAAAGGTTTTTGCCAAAAGAGTGTGATGGATGAAGATGATAAGCATTCTTGTCATGACTTGATCACAAGGTTTGTGCTTGAAGAAAGTTATGATAATTGGCTTTAATCTTAGTTGTTAACAAACTCAAACAAATACACAATCAACCAGCAAATAGAAAAGAAACACAAGCACAAGTCAATCATATTAAAAAGTTTTTGTTGGCCCTGATTTTTGGGTTATTGAAAAAAAGTTTTTCCTGTCTTCCAAGAATTGGGCTGTTACAGCTCTTCCCCCCTTAAAATGAATCTCGTCCCCGAGATTCGTAAGTGGGTACTTAAGAGTGTAACTAAAAACAAGAGTCTCGGGCTTCTTCAATTTTTGTAAATGAAGATCCTTTGACGGGGTGGTCTTCTGAGAACTCGAGGTGTTGATGTTGTCAGAATGTTGCTTGTCGAGGAGATGGATACGTTTGCTTGACACTTCATGTCCTTGTTGCTGATGTTGGTGGAACGACACAAGCTAATGAAGGGTCTTGATTTTTCTGCTTCGTAGACCTTCTGTCGTTGTCTGGACCTGATCTTCTTTAGGAGTTTCACGGGTAGTTACCCATGACAACAATCGAGTCTCACAGGGCGTCAGGTCCGTAGACTTGACTCTCTCCGATTATAGTTAGGAAAGTTGTTACGAAACTCCTATATACTTCTTTGCTTCTTGAGTGGTCGACCGCATTGAAGTGCAGATGCTTCCCCCCTTTGATTAGTCTTTATAGGTTGTCGGGAATTATCTTCATCTTCGTGTGATTTTTGCTTGCTGGCGATGGCAGGTAGTGGAAGACTTCATTGTGTCTTGATCTTCATGGAGCTTTGCAGGCGTCTTCATAGGTGATTTAGGATCACATAGTTAGCTTTCCCTCGGGAAAACTAGCTAGTGCCTTGAGGAAACCTTCGGTTAGATATTGATCTAAAATTAGATAGTTATGTTAGTAGTGTTAGACTGGTAAAAAATTTCTGTTAGAGTTGCGAGACACATCTCGCTTTAACTCGGGCTTGTATCTCAATTCACCGCCCTGCTTGGTGGCTCTTGATGTAGTTGCACAAAATGGCGTGTGAAGTTCGCTATCCGTCTTGAAGAATATTTCAGAATCTTGGGCTCTCGGGTTGATGTAGAGAGTGTTCCATACCTTGCACTACTCACGAGGGGATGGGGGGATAAAACTTTCTTTTTTTTAAAAGGGCTTTTGCCAAGTCAGACTTTTGAAGAGATACCAAAAGTGTAACTAAGGCCGACATGGAAAAAAGGGAACAAGGCAAAGATGAAAGTGTGGTGACTTTGTTTTGCCGAAAAGGAGTGTTTGTGAGACACACATGAAAACAATTCAAAAACACACACAACAAGGAAACAAGTAAAAAACATTGCGCAAGAGTAAAAACACACAATTATCACACAGGCAAAGGACAAACAAGGTACCTCTAGTACCAGCAAACGTCTATTACCGCTAAAGAACGGGTAGCTCAAAAACAACTGAGCGAAACCTATCGATTCCTATGGGGATGGGTCGACAAAAGGGTTGTTGAAGTCTTCTCTTTATCTCATCTTGATGTTGAGGTCTTCTGAAGGAAGCTTCTTTATCTTCGGGTTGCTAACTACTAAGGTCTTCTTGGGACATCGTCAAGTATGTAACTATTAATAGAGAAATAACAGAAGAAAGCTTTTCGATATACTTTTAAATGAAAACCAAAAATTTATAAACTCATGTTTATTTATTTACAAACATTTTGAGCCATGAAAACAAAGGACAAAAAGGTATGTTCACTATTTTCTCTGTTTTTTTTCAAAAACTCAGTTTTATAAACCAGGCAATAATTTTTTTTCGAAAATATGAGAAAAATGGAAACCATGCTTAGGGTTCTTTAGATAAAACATTTTAGGCAGTAATATAGTTTTTACCCAAAATAGTTGTGTTTCCTATCTGACGTCCATGATAAACTAAGGTCTCCTAAAGTCAGGATGGCTCTGATACCAACTCTGTGGGGACCCCAGACTAGCAGTCCGAGACCTCCAGTATGCATACATTCACGATCCCATGATCAGTTAGTCGTGAACAACATACTCGAGTTGGCATTTCAGATTACAACATCCACTACACGAATACACGGCTTACACAACTGGTCACATGACTCAGTTGAAAACAACTGTCACGCAGGGCAGGAACACACACCAAAAACAGCGGAAGACTACAAAGCACACTCGTGGTAAACCCAAGTCACGCCTTGACTACCTACAGGCTACTGACTCGGAGACATTCCTAGTTCGCATAGCCGTCAGCGACACCATCTTCTTCAGGTTCTCCGGGTTTCTGCTCAAAGTCTGGCTAAGACAATAGCCAGGGACGAAACCAATATGAGTACGTTTGAATGTACTCTTGCAAGACACCCCAAATGAAAGCTAAACATGCAAGTATGCAAATACATATATAGGTGGTAGGAAGGCTTTAATTAGGGTTCAACTAGCAATGATGAATTTAGGACTCATCATAGTTGCACAAGTTTTATTTTTCTTTGTTGAAGAAGATACTTCAAAAGATATTTCATTTCTCTTGTAGATATAGCATGTCCACAAGGTTTTGATAAAGCATTCTAAATAGAGAAAACATTTCTCTTTGCAACACTTCTTGGAAAAACACATCTTTAAGATCATCATTTATCCGGTACCTCAAAGGTACAATCATTCCCTTTCAACGTACCTCCCAGGTACAAGTTCCAAAAGACTTTTCCATCTTTTCGAAAACATTGACAACATGCTAGCTACATGGCCATTCAACTGTCCATATCCGAGGACGCGGCTATTCTGAATAGTTTTACTCTGAAGAGATGTACACAATCCACAAGATCCAGTACATCCGCCGTGAACAACCACGGACTGTCCGAGACAGTATGCAAACATCGGATAACTGGTCCTAACCATCCACTATGTCAGTGCTAGTAAATGACTACCTCTTCAACTGGGTTTGTTCTCCCCGGAACCGAGTGAGTCAGCCGTATCGATCCGGTTTCCCCTGACAACACACCGCCATGGCAGGAGACCCAATTGCTGCAACCGGTAGTGAACTTAATCCCACACTGTGAATGTCCCGTTTCTCCCTCCCGGCGACAGTTCGGTTCGGGGGACTCTAACCCCTATAGCACTTTGAGGTAGACACGGACTAACACCGACAAGCAATTAGCTAGACCCCGTTCCCATATTGGGGTAATGTGGCAGCACGGCTTGGTTGTCCGGCGAAGACTAGGTTATGTGTCATTTTTGGAAAACAAGTCGAAAACATTTCCTTCTTCACAAACCTCCCTCGGACAAGGTCCCACCTTTCCTCGGGGTTTTTCCAAGCTTTTGCTTTCCAAAAACATCAAGTTAAAATGTCCACTAGGGGACTTAGGTTGGTTAAGTTATGATACTAAAATGTCTAAAGGGCTTGGTAACACCAAGATTTATATAGTGGATATAGCAGATTAGATACATAAAACAGATAGTGGTATAGTCCACTTAAAGAATAGTTTTTGAATCAAACTTTTGTAAAACTTCAGAAGTAAAACATGCATGATAGATAATGATAAGTAAAACAACAGCAAGCATTTAGAATGGCTTGCCTTGACACTGGTCTTGGTCTTGCTCTTGAAATAAACAAGAGTTGCAATAAAAACCTCTCCGGGAAATAATACCGTCTTCGTTATCTAACATCGTAAACACAAAAAGGGAAACACCCAATCAGAACCCAACAAAGGCAAACACTTGATAAAAAGTAAACATACAGCAAGCATTTGATCAAACAAGTACACTCACAAACAATGATACTAGGGTGCACACCATCAAGCAAAACAGGCACCGACAATACCACACGAATAGCACTAGAATTGATGTTATGGATCCTCAACCAAAATGGCATGAGTCCAGTGGGTGTGCCACTCTCATATCATGCTCAAATAAGGTTAAATGACTCTCTGGTCATTCATGAGGATGAGCAAAATAACAAGAAAACAACCTAGGAACACATACACATGCATAGGAAAATATTATCAAGCAATACTACAAGCCCAAAGTAACACATGCTTTTCTAATCATGGAGAATTAATATAACCAGTACCTAAACAACCTAATAACAGATAAAAAACCATACCAAAATACCATGGCATCACTCAATGCATGGAAATAATCATGGAGCAAAACAACTATTAAAACTAGACATGAAAAAGGGCTATTTAGACAAGCAGACATGCATAACCATAAGAGATCATTAAACAAGATTTATTTTAACATGATGGATATGTAAGATGGCATCCAAATAACAGTGAAAAAAACACCTAGACATGATAGTAATAACAAAATAACAATCTAATTAATGCCTCAAAAATTAAGCATGCAATATAACTACTATGGCAGAAATCACCTACAACTAGCATGGCATGCCAAAATGATCTAGAACTTATCCAATCATGCAAGAAATTATAACATGCAAAAATAGCAGTAGCTATGCTATGGAGAAAAATACTAAAGCATTTATTCAATTCATCATACCAATATGAAGAATAACATAATTTAACCTATTATTACTAGGAAAAACACCCTATGAGAATAAAACTATAACAAACATGGGTTTTCACACACAAGTCCTAACATGATAGTGTCACACTCAAAACACATATAAAACATGTATTAATGACCTACACATGCTAGGAGTCAAATTTATAGCAAGAACATAATAACACAACAATTTATCAAGTCATATCAATAATGGGCAGAAAAGGACTATTTACTAAATAATGCACCAATCCTATTATGTAACTCCTAAAATCATGAAAATCTAGTATAAGGTGCTATTAGTCACTAGCAAACCAACACAAGTGGATTCACATCAAAAATCATCATCAATAAAATTAAACAATTCACGGAAGTGCTCTCTGTCCTAAAACTAACATGCATGTCATTTTCACATCACAACTCAAGTCAACACAAGGTCAACTGAAACAGATAGATATATTCAAGGGCTACTCAGAACAGTTGAGTTTGAAAGATTTGGATACATAAAACTCAAGTTATTAAATAAAAGGTGTTAATGAGTCCCTCTGCCATTTATTTTATTTCTCCTAAAATATACCACAAAATGCAGATCTGCAACTTGGAGATGGTTAGGAATTAGTAGATCTACATCTGTGATTTTTAGTTCGGCATGTTTTACTCATTTGCATTTTCATATTGAATTAAACCAAAACATCAGATCTGGATCTGCAGGAAAACAGAAAAAGAATCAACCTGTGCAATGGAAACGTGCCAGATCTGTGAACTGGGCCGGCCTGCTAGGCGCTCTGTCGCGCGGGAAGAGATTCAAAAGAGGTGATGGGCCGCGCCTAGGTCAAGCCCAACAAGGATTCACTGCCGAAGGGGTAAGCCTCCGTCCGATCCAGATCGGACGGCTGCGATGCGTCCACGCAGGAGGCGTCGACGACAACCAAAACGGACGGCGGAGTCCTCTCCGGCCGCCGCTGCGGAGGCGCGAGCTCGCCGCCGGGGTCTTCCGTGGTCGCCTGGAAACTTGGCGAGCACCGGGAGGACCAGGACGGGATCGCGGATGCGATGCCCCCACCGGTGCTTGCTGGGGAAGGCCCGAGGAGGATTCCCGACGGGAACCGGCGGCCACCGCGCGGGTCGGGGATGGCGCCGCTCCTGCAGGTAACCAACAGAGCGAATGAGAGGGGCACGAGCCTCAAGGGGTCTCAACGAAGTTAATAGAAGAGGCGGATTGTCCGTGGAGGCTTTGAATCGAAGGCTAGACGAGTAGCTCGCCGGCGGGTAGCGGCACCCGATTCCGGCGGTGTAGAGGTATAGGGAGGGGGATTTCGATGCTTGGCGTCGATTGGGGATGTGTGGAGTAGTGGAGACGTGCAGAGCAGCACGGGAACGGCTTGGTTCGATCCAGAGCCGCTGCTCGGTGCGCGGCGACCATGGTGGACATGGCGGAATAGCTGAGAGGCATCCGAGCGAGAGGAACCACGTCATGGAGTGATACTGAGGTGAGGAGAGACTCCTGGCGATAGGGAAGGGATCGAGGAGGTCGGAGGAGGGCAGAGCTAGAGCGCTCCCGAGATGCACCCGCAGGTGTTCGACATGAACTAGATGTGGAAGGAGAGCGAGCTGGGGACAAAGAAGTTCACGTGCGTGCTCCTGGAGTGCTCGTGAGGCTATTTGACAAGGATCGGGAGTGAGGCGTGGCGATGGGAGCAGGGCTCGAGCGACACATGGGCTCTGGATTGGCATGTAGCTTATGGAAGAGGTGTGGGGAAGAAGTGAGGGGGTTTTGGGGGTAGAGATCATGTCCAGGGTGTTAAGTGAGAAGTGTTGTATCTCCCATAGCAGAAGAGAGATAGAGAGGGGGAAATGATTGATCAGAACATGCCTGCTCTCAACAGTGACCAGAAATACCATAAATGGTATTTGATTGTTTTCTCAGGATTTTTGAAAAGAACACATCTACAAATCATGTCCATTGAATAGAGGATGAAAAATAGAGTCTAGGGGTGGTAGCCTCAAGAGTTTTTGAAAATATTTCTTTCACAAAATTTTGGGAATTTAAAAATGGCAGAAACAGGTTTTAATTGTTTTCTCCAAAATTTTCAAAACAACTTTCAAATGTTTTTATATAAGTAAGTCCCACATGACCATAGGCATGTTGGGTAATTTTTCCAAGATTTTAGGAAATACTTTTCTTCACAAAATATTTTAAAGTCCATTTCTGTCCTTTTGGAAAATGGAAAATAATAAATAGTAAAATGCTTTTAAAACCAATATTTTTGAGTTGGGATGAGAGAGTACATAATATAGGTATCAAAAGTGATTTTTAATAAACAACTCTTTTGAAAATATTTGAGACACCAAGTGGTAAGAGGGTGAAAACAGGGGTTTATTTAATAGGTTAAAAACCATGAGAGATAAAGAATTAAATGGTCTTTGGAAAATAAATGGACCATATGGAGGTGATGTATAGGTCATGGAGATGAAAATGGTAGGTTCCTAGGGCCTGAAAACAAAGAGGAGTGGTTTGGAGTAACAAGGGCAAATTGCTTCATAGTAAAGGAGATATGATCATTATTTTGGGGATGCTTTCAATAGGACTTTGATAGATGATACCAAAGAGTTTCAATATCCAAGATAAAAAACTTGGGTAGATAGCATAGATATATACAATGAGATGTATGGTGATGCATTGGTGAATAGGAGAAAATCTATTATATATTAAAAGCAATATACGGAACTCTAACGGAGACACCACGTTAAGCCACATCACCCAAATTTATTTCGATAGTTGGATCTAAAATATATGGTTAGGATTTAATAAGAGGTTAGCAGTAACGTAAATATGTTAGTCCCTTGACACGTTCCGTGTAGGATAGTCTTTCCACCAAACATTACTTGTTGGACATAAAGGCATGTCTCCAAAGTTGAAGGTTTTAGGAAAACAGAGGATAATATGGACAGGGGCTGGGATATGATATAGATGCTTGATCTTGTTATAACTAGGTTTTATTATCTTTAAAACAACACACACTTATCAACAAACAGAAATAAACACTTCAATCAAACACAAGATAAGATCATACAACAAGCAGGTAAAATAACAAGACACACAAGATCACTCAAACAACTAAGTTCTTCAATTTAATTTCTAGGTGTTTCACTCAAGTGTTAAATAGAGGTAGTGATCAAGGCATACCATGACAAGAGGACTTTACAAATAGATTCAGCTCAAATGTTGTTATTTACAAAAGAATATAATTGAGGAGAAAACACAGGGGTAACATAATCCCCTCTTATTGTTTTTGCAAAAGAAGGAAGTGAGAAGGAGTTTCTGAAATACTATGCACAAACATCTTGGTTAAAAATAGGTTGAAGATGATTAGATCCAAAATACTTTTTATATAGTTTTGGAAAATATGCTTTTTTGTTTTCTCAAAACTTGGCCATTTGGGTTACTTCTAAAATCAAAACATTTTCAAAAAGGTTTTTGCCAAAAGAGTGTGATGGATGAAGATGATAAGCATTCTTGTCATGACTTGATCACAAGGTTTGTGCTTGAAGAAAGTTATGATAATTGGCTTTAATCTTAGTTGTTAACAAACTCAAACAAATACACAATCAACCAGCAAATAGAAAAGAAACACAAGCACAAGTCAATCATATTAAAAAGTTTTTGTTGGCCCTGATTTTTGGGTTATTGAAAACAAGTTTTTCCTGTCTTCCAAGAATTGGGCTGTTACAATCTTGTCATATGGGTTCGGCCATTTTCTCTCCGCATCCTCCTTAGCCCAAACTTTCTGCTTCCCAAGGTAACTCTGACTTCCAAGATTGTGCGGACCAATGTTCTTTGCTCGGAAATCTTTTCCCCATTTACTCAGCGTCACCCTTTCCGGTTTGAGTTCGTCGAGCTTGAATTGGGCCAAGTCTTCCTCAGAAATGGAGGGCCACTTTTTAGGGATCTCATCGAAACCCTTACCCTTCGCAATCATCTCCCGCAAACTGGATCTCCAAGTCGTAAACGCCTTAGTGAACTTCCCGAGTGCTAACAAGTTGACCAGATTGCTCTTCAGGTCTTGGTTGTCGTAAGGATCTGGGAACTTGTACCTCGTGTGCAGCTTCTCATTCAGCAGGGCGGCCATAGCCTTGTTTTATTTATCTCTAAGCTGGCCCGTATTAACATTGCCAAAGTCTCGAGCAATGCAGCCTATCTGGTTTCCATACCCCTTAGCGTACATGTCCGGCTCGACAGGAGCACCGCTCTTGGGGTCCACTTCCGTGAAGTCTTGACGGATGGTGGCGAGCATGTTGTGTCGTCTTTCTTTGCGCTTACGCGACGCCTCGCTACCGGAGGTGGCATCCCCGGTGCCACTACCGATTTGACCTTCTCTGCCCGATGTATCAGTGCGCGGCGCCTCCTGACAAATGGTTTCTTCCATCTCGTCGTCTGCATCGCCCTGCGTCTCTGGCTCCGGTCGCAGAACTACGGGTCCTCCTCCGGCACCAAGCATAGAAAGCCACGCATCGTCGTCCCCGCATATGGTCCTAGAACCACCCGCTCGTCGTTGTGAGCCATATCTAAGGAGAGAAAAGCTGAAATTAGTTCAACAAATCCTGCAATTTAAACGATATATACCCCATATGAGTCCAAATTTCTCGGGCACTCTAATATGTGATATTTTAGCAAAGGTCATGCCAAAATTCACGGAAAATTTCGGCATGACCTTTGCTAAAAATATCACAAATGGAGTACCAAATTTGCCGGAACGGAAATTAATCAACATTCCGGTAAATAGGGCCTCACGTGGGGTACCTTCTCATAAAATCCCACCCCTCATATTATCATCGTCATCCACACGAAGGTGGGCACATATCCACACCACCATCACCATCGTCATCCGTACACACCATCGTCACCGTCCACACCATCGTCACCGTCGTCATCCACACAATCGCCATCACCACCATCACCAACACCACCATCACCACCATCACCAACACAACCATCACCAACACCACCATCACCAACACAACCATCGCCACCATCACCACACACCATCACCACACACCATCACCACCATCACCATCACCACAGCACACACCATCACCACAGCACACACACACACACACAACACACCATCACCACAGCACACACACACAGCACCAAAAAAAGAAAAAAAGAAATTACCTCTCAGGAATTTTGTCGAACACCTTGCAGGCAGGTGTGAGCAGGGGAGGAGCAACGAGGGCCCAAGCCCCTCGGCGCAGAAGTGGAGGCCGAGGAGGGTAGGGGAGGGCACAGAGAGGGAGGGTGCAGTGGCTCGGGGCCGTGGGGCTGGAGAGGGAGGGGTCGGGCGAGGAGAGGGAGGGGCGAGGAGAGGGAGGGAGGGGAGAGGAGAGGAAGGCGCGCGGGGGCTGGCTCACCGGAGACGTGGACGGCGGCGGTGATCACAGCAGGGCCGGGGGCGCGCGCGTCATCGTTCTTGCGAAAACGGCTAGGTCCTCGTGCCTGTGTGTCTCTGTAGGGGAGGAGGTGGGGGCCCACGCGTAACTGATATGGGGGCTACCATACCGTCGGCAAACATAGCTGCTGGTTCGCCAGCGCTATATTACCTCTGGCGAACAAAGGTTGGTTCGCCGGCGGTAACATAGCGCTGGCGAACCAGCAGCTATGTTCGCCAGCGGTACCTTTTTTTATTTATTTTATTTATTTTTCTTTGAATTGATTTACTGTATTATTTTTTCTTTATTTTTTCTTTGAGAAATAATACTGTTTTATTTTTTCTTTATTTCTTTGAATTGATTTCTTTTTGTTTATTATTGTTATATTTTGTTTTCCATTATTTCCTTCATGATTTCTCTTATTTTCTTTTTGTTTTTTATTGTTAAATTTTGTTTTCCTTTATGTTTTCTAATATTTTGTTCATGTTTTCTCTTGTTTTATTTTTGTTTTCTATTGTTTTCAGTTGTTTTCCTTCATGTTTTATTTTGTTTTCCAATATTTCCTTCATGTTTTCTCTTTTCATTATTTTGGTTTTAGTTGTTTTACATTATTTTCCTTCATGTTTTCTATTTGTTTCCTTTACGTTTTCTATTGTTTTATTTTGTTTTCCATTATTTCCTTTTTTTGTTTTCTCTTGTTCTCTTTATGTTTTCTATTGTTTTTCTTTATATTTTCTATTGTTTTCCATTATTTTCCTTCATGTTTTCTATTTGTTTCCTTTATGTTTTCTATTGTTTTATTTTGTTTTCCATTATTTCCTTTGTTTGTTTTCTCTTGTTCTCTTTATGTTTTCTATTGTTTTTCTTTATGTTTTCTATTGTTTTCCATTATTTCCTTTATGTTTTCTCTTGTTTCCTTTTTGTTTTCTCATGCTTTTTTTTCCATTATCTCCTTGATGATTTCTATTATTTTCTTTTTTTATTGTTAAATTTTGTTTTCCTTTATGTTTTCTAATATTCCCTTCATGTTTTCTCTTGTTTTATTTTTGTTTTCTATTGTTTTCAGTTGTTTTCCTTCATGTTTTATTTTGTTTTCCAATATTTCCTTCATGTTTTCTCTTTTCATTATTTTGGTTTTAGTTGTTTTCCATTATTTTCCTTCATGTTTTCTATTTGTTACCTTTATGTTTTCTAATGTTTTATTTTGTTTTCCATTATTTCCTTTTTGTTTTCTCTTGTTCTCTTTGTGTTTTCTATTGTTTTTCTTTATGTTTTCTATTGTTTTCCATTATTTCCTTTATGTTTTCTCTTGTTTCCTTTTTGTTATCTCATGTTTATTTTGTTTTCTCTTGTTTCCTTTATGTTTTCTATTGTTTTATTTTGTTTTCCATTATTTCCTTTATGTTTCAAATAATAAGTCCACACATTTCAAATACAGAACAAGGTACATTAAATTTATAATAAGTGCACATAAGACTAGTTGATCCATGCATATACATAGTTTTTTCGCATACAAGGCAGGCAGATATATACATAGTTTCTCAGTGTTTGTTCTTTTTGCCTTTTTTGGTCACGGTTGCATAATTTAGCCCCACATAATGACTTCTTATTTTGAATGGAAGACCATGCCTAGGTAGTGTTGTTCTGCTTCTTATTATTGTGTATGTTGCATGACTATCATCATCATCTTCTTGATCATCGTCAATATTTGGGTCGCCGAACGTGTCGAACTCGTCCTCGTCAATGACTCCATCCATTCCGATGATATTTCTTTTCCCTATCCACACGACAACACGGCTAGGCCTTGCGGGGTCTGTTATGAAGAAGCATTGGGACACATGCTTAGCCAATACCCATGGCTCATTTTGCGTTGTGACATTCGTGCTTGATGAAGTTCCGGCTTCCGGAATAACCATGGTTGTAAAGTATTGGTCTTCTTTTCTAACGGTCGACAACCTAGCCCATCTGACGCGGAACATAGGCACCTTCTCTCCAGAGTAGTTAAGCTCCCATATTTCAGGTCGTTTCTTGCTTTCACCCCGTCTTTGGTCCTCTCCGGCATGTTGAGCAGCGTGCCAAACAAACTTTCAAACACATTCTTCGTGATATGCATCAGATCAAGGCAGTGAGGCGTATCGATAATGGGCCAGTATGGAAAGTCCCGAAACACCGACCTCGTCTTCCATACATCCAGAAGCGGTTTTGGCGCTTTTTGCTTCTTTCCCGGCTCTGGGCATTCCTTCCAATCATTCAACAACTTGTAGATTTCTTCGCCGGACCTCTTACGTGGAGGTCCCCGGAGCTCATCATCACCGTTAAAAAGGTCTCCTCGTCTTCTCCATGGGTCTTTGTTGGGTAGCCACCTTTGATGGCCAACGAAAACTGTTTTCGAAGACCCAGGATCTTTTGGAAGTTGCATAAACATGGGGTCATCCATGCACCTCACGCAACCATTATGTCCATGGCACACCTGGCCCGCCACATATCCGTAGCCGAGTAGGTCGTGAATCGTAAAGAGTAAGACAGCTCTCATTGGGAAATATTGTTCACCGAAGGCGTCCCATGTGTTCACCCCTTCCTCGGCCCATAGCGTGTCGATCTCATCTTTAAGCAGCTTCAGGTACAGATTGATGTCGTTGCTTGGTTGTTTCGGCCCTTGAATTAGCATACTCATGTGAATATACTTCCTCTTCATGCATAACCAGGGGGGTGTTGTACATCCATACAAACACGGGCCAGGTGCTATGGGTGCTGCTCTGGTTGCCAAACGGATTGAGTCCGTCGGTGCTCACACCCAACCTGATGTTCCTTGCCTCCGCCCCGAACATTGCATATTCACAGTCATTTGCTTACCATTGACTTGCATCTGAAGGATGTGTCAGATTTACTTTTTCACTCTGCTTTGGATCTTTCAAAACTTTCTTCCTCCTTTTCGCGTGCCAGCGCATGAGCTCTTCTTCCTTGCGGTCCGCAAAATACCGTTGCAGACGGGGAATGAGCGGAAAGTACCACACAACTTTTCGAGGAGCTTTCTTCTTCCCTTTCTTGTATCGAGCAGCGTTGCAAACTGGACAAATGGTCTTGTCCGCGTCCTCTTTCCGATAAATGTAGCAATCGTTGATGCACACATGGTATTTCTCATGCGGTAAATCAAAGGGGCACACGACTTTCTTGGCCTTGTCGCAACTTTTAGGACATGTGTTGCCCTCTGCAAGGATATCGTGCCAGTATTGCAGGCTTGCATCGACGCTTATGTCGCTCCATTTGTATCTCGCCTTCATCTGCATAACATCGAGAGCCACTCTTAGGCGGGACTCTCCCGGACCGCAGCCTGCATACAACGGTGTCTTCGAGTCTATCTCTAGTTGCGCCAGCTTAGATTGCTCTCTAGCAGCAGATCTCGAGTTAGTCATCTTTCTCAAAAGCATTTCTTTCAGATGAGGGTCACGCACAACTTCCGTTAGGGGTGTCCATGTGTCCTCTTCTTCTTCCACGTCTTGTTCGGCATCTTCTCCATGATCATGTGCGGGATCATGAGGCTGATCTTGGTCATGTTGTAGTTCTTGTCGATCATTGTTATTGTCCTATTACACATCATTTCCTACCACCGCCGCCCCATGGACTTCATCATGTTCATCATCACTTATCCAATGACTGTTGTGTCCATCCATGAAACCATACCTTAGGAGGTGACTGAGCAAGTCTTAGGTAAAGGGGTTGAGCAAGCCCCCTAGTTTGCACTTTCGACATGGACATCGTATCTCCTTTGCGGCCATTTTGTAACATGTCTTCTGTCGCGTGTCTCAAATAACTATTCACGACACGTTCACTCATAACGACCACCATTATTTTTCGCATGCACAAGCGCGCCAATATAATATTAGAACCACACATTATATATATATATCAATATTCACGAAAAAATTCGGCTTGACCTTCCTACAAATTGGAGGTTAGAGGAGTGCCAAACTTTGCCGATACGGAAATGAATCAACATTCCGGCAAAGTACCAACTCATTTTCATATCCAAAATTTCACTTCATGTCGTATTCACGAAAAAATTCGGCATGACCTTCCTACAAATAGGAGGTTATTAGGGAGTGCCAAACTATGCCGAGACGGAAATGAATCAACATTCCGGCAATAGTTGGCTACTCAATTTCATTCCACAACAAATTGCACACATTTAACGTCTCCATCACACACGGCCGTATTGAATCCGGTGAAATTTCGCACATATATTGCATATCGCGTGTATCCGAACAAAATTCTCACAAACTCATTTAATTATATATAAGCAATCATCCCACCTAAAATTATTAGATGGCTACACGAGATGTTATCCGGAGAATTTTGGAGCTTTGGAGAGAGGGGTAATTCTAGATCTAGATGCCTAGGAAGGGAAAACTTTGGGTAGAAAGGGTGTTGGGAGGGAGATAAACCTAGATATACCAACTAAAATAATTTTAGTTGGTTCAAAAGAGAGTAGGAGGGTGGGGAAATTGGCATTAATTCGAGCTAGAGAGAGAAGGCGACAAGGTTGATATGAGAGTGAAGGAGGGGAAAGTGGGTGTGGGGGTGTCACTTATTGCAAATCTGGGGGATCATGTGGGCCCATGGCGCATGTTAGCGCTGGCGAACAAGCAGAGTTGTTCGCCAGCGGTAGCCCTCGTAGCGCTGGCGAACAGAGGAGGCTTTCCGCCAGCGGTAGTTCCAGGGAGGGGCGGGTGCGCGCGCAGGGGGGGCCCACCCTTAGCGCTGGCGAACACACTGGCATGTTCGCCAGCGGTAAGAGGAATAGCGCTGGCGAACTGATAACCATGTTCGCCAGCGGTAATAGCGCTGGCGAAGCTATAAACTTGTTTGCCAGCCGTATAGGGGTGGCTATAGGCAGTTTCCTACTAGTGTATTGGCTTCCAAGCTCCGTCATAATGGCGGAGCTCCAATGATACAAAGACAACAGATTTCTTCCGAGGAAGAAATGGCGGAGCGTGGAAGGCGATTTCGAGCCCAAGCCACGGGACGACGAACGCGTTGTTCTTTTGTCCCACATTCAGCGCGGTTTAGGCTTCCCTCCCTCAGCTTTCTTTCTCTCTCTTTTAGAGTATTACGGCGTTCAGCCTCATAACATGACGCCAAACGCCATTCTCTATATTTTCGCCTTTGAGGCCCTCTTTGAGGGATACTTAGGAATAGCCCCCATCTTAGACTTTTTTAAGTATCGTTTTTATGTGAGAAGAGAGCCAGACGGCAAAGGAGGGTTGGAGGTGTGTGGGACCATCAACCTCAACCTTCACCGGAAGAAGGAACTTTGGTTTCCCAAAGTTCACAAATCCGAGTCTGTAAAGCATTGGCTATCCACATTTTTATACGTGCAAGACGTTCCCTTCCTGAAGAAGGCAACGGGACTTCCGCTGTTCGTCAACGGCGCAGCTACCCCAAAGGATAGCTGGAAGGAGGATGCCGTCCGGACGCTTCCGGCAAACTTGGAGAAAATCAAGCGGCAGATCATAAGGCTCACGACGGAGGATTTCGAACTCAACGGGGCGGACACGATCCTTTGCGTGTTTTGTCGCAGGATCCAGCCCCTCGCGCATCGGGAAGGCAAACTGATGTGCGAGTACGCGGGGACGTCGGATCCTCTTCGCTACACCCCGCTGCCGCTCGAGTTGTCGGAGCTTAAATCCTCGGTCAATCTCCTCATCACCTTCCGGGACCAGTACAACGAGCTAGTGCCCATGTACTCAGTGGGAAATCCGCCAACCGTTGTAAGTGTTTTCCTCTCCTTATTTTTTTTCATTTGGTTTGATCATTGATCGCGATCTAACATGTGTTTGCCAAATTTTCTTGTAGTTTGCCGAACTTCGCGACGAACATCCCTCCTCTCCAGGGGATCTGGTGGCAAAGAAGAAGCAGAAGGACAAAGCTTCCTCTGACGTCCTGGAGACCCCCAGGGATACGCGTAAGCGGTCGCGCACTATCCCAGAAGGTGCCCAGGTTATAAACCTGGAAGGGGCCAACGTCGGATCCTCCAAGTAAGTTTTGCCTTTTTCACTAGCCTTTTACTTTTCTGTTATTTGGCTTTTCCCTCATTTTCTCTTTTTCTCATTGTTTGCCTTATACCTTCTTTCCTTCCTTTATAGGCTTCAGCCCGTTTCTCTGAAATGGCGGAAGAAAGTTTCTGGCCGGAAGAAGTAATCTTCCGAGCATATCCTTGTTATTCTGGAACACGGGCCTTACGTCGATCCAACGGAGGCAGAGCCCAGCCAGCCAGAGGACTCTACTTGAGAGGACTTGGAAAGGGCGGAGGCATCCGGGAAGAGTCCCTTTCGTCAAAGCGAGAAGACGACGGGCCGTCCAGCTTCTGGGGGACTCGTACGTCCCAATATCAAGAAGGGAGTTTTCTATGAGAATGACAAAGTCATTCCGTGATATGAGCACTTGCTTGTGCCTGCCCCTCTTCTGAAATCCAGCAAGGTGCCAACCAGCTCGTACATCTATCAGGATGGCTTAACGTTCCGCCCGAAGGAAGTGATGGACGAGGGGTTCGGTTTCCTGGAAAGCCAGTTCCAGTGCTGGGACGCGTCCGTCATATGAACACGGTAATATCCTTATCCCAAGCCCCTAAGTAAATCTTCGATCATTTTGTCAGATAGTTACTCTTAATTGCTCAAGAATGTTGATTTTTATTTCTTTTGTTCTTTCTTTCTTTGTGTCCTAGAAGACGACAGAGCAAGAAAACACGGAGGTGTTTTCCGCTTTGACACAAAGCAAAAATAAGATGCGGGAAATGATTAAGCTGGTGAAGAACAGAAACTAGCAACATTCCGATCTTCAAAAGGAGATGGGAAACAACAAAGGTTAGCCTCTCATTCCATATTTCCGCTTTTGTTTTCGTCATTCGGATTTTATTTTAATTCCGAGTTTTGCCATTCGGTTTCATTCTAATTCCGAGTTTTTCCTTTTCTTCTCTTGCTTTAGCAATTATAGAGTCTGCTAAGGAGGCTCTCGCCAGCGCTAGTAATGCACAGGGGATGTGCGATGAAAACCTTCACCTTGCGAAGGATTTGGAGAAATCCAATAAGGATCTTTTGCTTTGCAAGAAATCCCTTCGCAAGGTGGAGAACAAAATGGCGGAGCAAGCATCCCAGGCTGCTATGGACGCGGAAGCCATCCGGGACCTGCAAAAGAAGTTGGGGGAAGCCCTAGATGATCTCAAGGTCCTGGACACCGAGCTTCTTGGTAAGTTCTTCTCTAAACTTAATATTTGTGGTTTTACGCCTCTTTGTCTTTTGCTGTTTTGTCTAAGAGCAAGTTTTCTTTTTTTCCATAGAGGAGGAGGATAAGACCAAGTCGAGGATAGATAACATTCGGGCTTTTGCTTCTTACCTCGTACGCATCCAAACGGCAGGGGAGATATTCGTTGCCAAGTTTCTCCCTGAGAAACAGCTTGAGTGGGTGCAGAGCTTACACATGCTCTGGACGTTGCCGTTGAGGTGCAGGACGGCCTCCTACGTCTGGCTGCCCGTGGTGGGGCAAAGATCGCACTTGCTCTTCTTTGCTGCCATTACATGGATGCCAAATGTTGGCGCTTGGCCACCGGCGTCCCTGCCTCCCTCTCCTCCAAGCGCGTCGAGGAGTGATGACCCACAAGCATAGGGGATCACAACAGTCTTCGAGGGAAGTAAAACCCAAATTTATTTATTCGCCACAAGGGGAGCCAAAGAATATTTATTAGCCTTAACAAATGAGTTGTCAATTCAGCTGCACCTGAAAGCAGACTTGCTCGCAAAAATTTATTAGTGGAAACAGTTTTATAGCAGTAGTAAAATAGTAATAACAGTAGCAATCGCGGAAAACGGCAGGGTAGGAAGTACCGTATGCATAGAGGGGATGGATGGACGGGCATTGCATGAATAACATAGTTCATGTAATAATATAACATGGGCATTTCAGATAATAATAATAAAGCATCTGACTTCTAGGCAAACCATAGGCATGTGTTCCAATATAGTCATACGTGCTCGCAATGAGAAACTTGCACATCATCTTTTGTCCTACCAGCCCGTGGCAGCGGGGCCTCTAGGGAAACTACTAGTAATTAAGGTGCTCCTTTTAATCAAGCACCGGAGCAAAGCATTAACACTCCATGAACACACATGATCCTCACATCACAACCACCCCCTCCAGTTGTCCCAATTTCTTTCACTTTGGGGCATCGGGTTCCGGACAATGACATGTGTAAACAACTTGCAGATATGATCAAGAAACATAATTATACTCATGAAACAATAACATGTTCAGATCTGAGATCATGGCACTCAGGCCATAGTGGCAAGCATTAAGCATAAGTAGTTGCAACAACGGTAGAAAACACTAACAATGGATACTAGGCACTATGCCCTAACAATCTGGCATTATTACATGATCAATCCCATCCAATCCCTTCCATCCCTCTCAGCCTACATCGGTATTTACTCACACATGGACGGGGGAAACATGGATGGTTGATGGAAAAGAGGTGGCGGTGTCGATGGCGATGATCTCCTTCGAATCCTCGCCTCGGCAAGGCGCCAAAACAGGAACTTCTGATCCCCGAATCGAGTTTCGAGGTGGCGGGGGCGCTCTGTTGTGTTTCTGTGGAATATGACGAACCCCCCTCGGTTTTTAGGTTATGGGGCTTAAGTAGTAGAAAGGGGGGCCGAGGGGATGCCTGGGTGGCCCACACCACCAGGCGGCGAGGCCAAGGGAGGGCGCGCCAGGGGGTGGTGTGGCCTCCTCCTGGCCCCTCTCCGGGGTTCCTTCTGGCTCTAGGGGTCTTCTAGTGTTTTAAGCTCAATGGGATCTTTTCTGGGAAATTTCCTGAAAGTTGATTTTTCTGCACAAAAACGAGACACCAGGGTAATTCTGTTGAATACAGCGTTAGTCCGTGTTAGTGGTATCCAAAAATCACAAGTTTATAGGAAAACAATAAGAAAAGTGTTCGGAAAAGGAGATACGTTTTGGACGTATCAACTCCCCCCAAGCTTAGCTTATTGCTTGTCCTCAAGAAATTCAGTGACAACTGAGTGTGCTAAAAGACTTTTACGAACACATTTGTTTCATATGATGTAAATATACTCACTATAGGATCAAGTGCTGAGGCAATTCATAATAAGATGTATGCAAGATAAAAGTCACCTAGCAGTTATGCAAACCATGAAGGATGGCAACAAACTAATAATAGACAACATGAAGTATATCAATCTACAAGATTGCAATGCTCATAATAGGGTATGATAAAGTGTACTTGCTTGTCATTAATAATTGAGCAAAACATAAATGCTAGGGAACCTCTGAAGTTCAAATGAAGACTAGAAATAAAGATATCAAAGATACAAGCGTCAAAGTTATACCACAATCAACCGTGTCTTGGGACAAGCACATTACACTAAGAATAACAGCCATGCTCTCAAGAAGGTGCATAAAGCGAGAAGGTGAAGAATCAACATAAAAATAAAAGAAAGGCCCTTCGTAGAGGGAAGCAGGGATTAACTCATGTGTTAGAGATTTTTATTTTATTAAACAGAGGTATTGAAAATATTATTAAGATAGGTGTATGATTATGTCAACGAATGGTAAACAGACAATACAGTACGTCACAAGCCAATTAGACTTCACAAGAGCGGCTCCCATAGAAGGACACATCTGGGTAGAAGGTCATGCCTTTTTCTCTTTTGTTTACACAATTATGCTTTGACTGATAAATCCGGGGCAAAAATAGTGAAGAGAATTTGTTGTATTACTTTGGGGTTGGGCACCCCGTTGCCGGGTCTTCTATCATTTGGATAATCGGATGAAGCCACCAGTCCAGGGTGTGAAATCCAATCAACAAGTGTGATAAAGATTCTCTATGTAACATCCCGAGTTTTGCTAATTAGGGTGTGTGGTGTGTGTTCATATCATACATGCATCAAAACAAAAATTTAATCATGTTTTAACCAAATTAAAACTGTGAATTTATATGGTTTGAGAAAATACCACAAATAGTGCTTATTATGGTTTCCAAAATTTTGTATTGAAAAATATTTCAATTTCACCAAAGAAAAATATGGTTAAGTTGGAAATTTCATAAGCTTTCCAAAAATAATTTTTGCCAAATTTTCTGATTTCAAAAAGGCCCTCAAAAGGTTGTTTTATGTTCTGTTTTAAAATGGAAAGGGACCTCTTTGTGGTTTTCTGGAAGTTCAGGGGGGTTTCAGAAATACGCCTTTGTCTTCTTCCTCAGCCAGTAGGCCGGAAGCTCCTCGACGCCAACCTTCCCCGCCACCTCCTGCTAGTCCTCGAGGATAAGGGCGAGGAGAAGAGCTCCGTTTCCCTCTCCTCCTCCTCGCACCGAAACTCCCTTTCTTTGTATCCCTGTGCGTCCAGAAAATCGGACCAAACCCTAACCTACCGAAGCAGCCGCCGCTCGCCGCCGGTGTTCCGGCCATCTGCGAGCCCCGCCGCGGTCACCCACCTCGCCGCCATGTCCTCCTTCCCCTCCACGATGACTTCCGCTTGCCGGAACCACAGGGAGGGTCTGAATCGATGCATCCCTTCCAACTACGGCCGGTGGCCGCCTCGGCCGATTCCAGCGCCACCGTTGCCTCCCTGGCCTCCTCAACCCTTCCACGAATCTCCCGGTGAGCTCACGATCGCCATGGAACCCTCCCCTTCTCCCCTAACCCTCTAGTTCTCCCTGCCGACGGTCACCATGGCCGTCGCCACCGCGGCCGCACGCCGCCGCCACTCCGGCGACATTTAGGGGGCGGCGCCACCACTAACGGGTCGGCCTCGACCCCCTCTACCTCCTGGTGCCCTCCGATTCCAAAATCGAGCGCTAAATCGTGACATTGATCAAACCAGTGCCATTTTTGGCCATTGATGACATCATCTCGACATCACCATGACATCACATCTGTTTTATCTCTTTCCAGGAAATTACATAAAATAATAAAAACTTGTAAAATTAATATTTCCCAAAATGTTATTTAGAAAAATGAAAGTGAGGTATCAAAATGTTTAGAAAATTATTCTCTACCCAACTATATCATTTTCATTCATATTTGACAAAGTTGAGTTTTGAACTTTATTTCATGTTGTTTAATTAATTTAAAATGGAAAAATAAGTTTTTATTCAAGAAAATTAGAAAATTAAAAGTTATATGTCAAAATGCTCAAAATGTCAAATGCAATCTATTCATGATGTTTTCAAACCCATTTGAGCAATAAAAATTGTACTCACTTCCAGTATCGCCCGAAACCCCTCCGGGGCCTATTTCCGGGTTAATTTCAGTAAAATTGCATGTTCGCCATACGAACCCTAGCAACCCAATGAACATGTCTAGGGCTTTATTTCAATGCATTAACTTGCTCATGCATACATATTGCGCATTGCATCGATGCCATGTGTTGATTGTTGTTTTTCTTGTTTCGGTGTTTGTCCCCCTCGGTAGAACGCGACCCCGAAGAGAAGGCCATCAATCCAATGGCGAATACTTGATCCTAACCGACAAGTCAAGCACTTATTCCTAAAGACGTTATCTGGTTTTCTTGAAGCAAGGCAAGCATAACCTCTTATCTGCCCATATATGATTTCGAAAGACTTTTGATTCTCGTACAAATGCATTCGATTCCAATGTATCTTGAGTCAATAGATAGAGTTATCCTATTTACTTGCATAACCCAGATATCAAGATTCAATGCTCCTAGCAGACATAGGATTTGTTTGTGTGTATCGCCAAAGCCTCAAATATGCCATGCTTAGTCATACATGCCTGTTATCTCTGCTCCATCCGGTTGATGAATCAGAGCCGCGAATGAATCTAGTATGGCAGTATGTTGTGGAAAGTTAAGAGAATTTGATTAACATGATCTAAAGGTGTGGATGACGAGACCACAGAGGGTCTGTGGTGGTTGTCTCGTTCATGCCCCTAGGAGCGAGTTCCCGTCTTCGAGCCAAGACTGAGCGTGCATCCACACGGGGGATTGGATTCCCCTCGGTCTCAACTTGCCTAGTTTGTTCCATGAGTTGCCTAGTTCGGGCTTTCCATTTGGATTTGCGGGGATGTTAAAAACGTTTACAAAACTAGGACGTGGCGGTGCAACAGCCTGTGGCGAGACAGTAGTTGAAGCACCGCTCACAACGATAGAGACCCGGCAGGATATGGCCACTCCCTATTGGCGGACCATCTCTACTCGGAGCGACTCATGGAATAGGCGAAGCAAGGGAAAGGTCGTGGTCAACCTCCATCTGCCGGCACTTCCCGGAATAGTGCCAACGTTCTGGCATTAAGAGTTGGTTGATACATGTGGTTAAAGTTGTACACCCCTGCAGGGTTTAATCTTTTCGAAAAGCCGTGTCCGCGGTTAAGGACGACTTGGTGACGGATTATGTGATCATAGACAACTTAAACGGAATTATTAAAACTTGCTGATAACGAATGAAGGATGCCTCCTCGGAGATGCCGAGAGGGGTTACCTTGTAGAATGAGTTACCGGAACAACTTGAGGTGGTGATCTTTGAAGCACGAGGTGCTGATATGAGTTGGTGGATTAAAAAGATGATGATATCAGTAGTTGAGTAGCTTTCTCATCTGTTTTCAAAATACTCCATGAGACGTGCTATTCCTCCCTCAACTTGGAAAACAAAGATGGCTTTACGCAAAATAACCTTCATAACTCTTTCCAAAATAAGCAGATATATAATAGGTTAACTAAGTCTTGTTGAGTACCTCCCGTACTCATGTTTGCTTCAACTTGGTTCAGGTGGAGTTCCTCAGTTCGGTGGTGTTTCAACGTGGACATTGACGAGTAGTTTGGTGTTCCCAGGTAGCAGCCTGGAATCTATGGGCTGGGACGTCGCCTTATGTTGCGGCCTCTTAGGCCTTTTTGGTTCTTGTTGATTAGCAACATAACTTGCTTTCCGTTGTCTGATGTAATGTTGGGTCGTGTGACCTCTGCTTGTAAGCTATACTCTAGTAACACCTATTTAATACAACTTCATGTCTAGATTGTTGCTTTGATCGGTTGTTGGTTTCGAGCTCATTGTTATACAGTTTTGGCTATGCCTGCATAGTTGTCGCAGTCGAGGGGTTGTGGAGCCGATGATCCATGTCCGAGCCCGCCTGTCGATGTGATCGGCCTGGGGCGAGGTAACCCCAGTAACCCTCGATTGTTGTTGCACTTTCTGGACACATAGCAGCTCTGTATAATTTTGGTCCCGTTCCATCAGTTTCATCCGACTCGTCGGTGCTTGGGTATGCATAATTGGTTATGACTAGCATGGATACAAGGAGTAGTAGACCGGGGATCTGGACTACGTGCCGATGAATCCGGTCTACCTGCCGTTGTTTGTTGCGGCTGGGGCTGGTAACCCTAAATCCCTTGTGAGTCCATGGCTAGGAGCACATAACAGTATGTATATCTCTGGGTCCGGGGTCTGACAGAAGTGGTATCAGAGCAGGACTGTCTGTAGGAAAACCTTACTGCTTGGTCGATGTCGAGTCTAGTGTTTGTGAAAACTATTTGAAACTTCAAAAGGATTGTGAAAACCTTCTTAGGATTCTTTTTACTCCTTATCTGGTATCGCTCTAACTCTGGGTCACCTTACCTGTTTTGATTTGAAAAGGTTTAGCTATCGCTTCTTGTCATTCAAAATCTAGGTGCCTTTTCTGGCAAGGACGTCTTTTAACCAAGTTGACCTAGTTATGAGTTTCTAGAGTCGTGTGTGTTCTGTGTTCCGTTATCTCTTAAACTGGGAGATTTCCTTCCCATCCTAAGCTCTCAGAGTTGTCCGGATTCCACATCCCTACATGTTTCAAAGCTCTAAATCTTGAACCTCGAGATTTCCTTTTCATCTCGAATGTATCCGTTATCTTCTGCTCAAATTCTTCCGGAGTTGTGTTTTCTTTTGAAAGATACCTCGTGATTGCTATTCATAGTGTCCTTTAAGACACTAAGAGAGTAGTTACTCTTTTCTTTCGGTTTCTAACCCTTGAACTTGAAACGAAGGTCCCGGAATGTGCTGAGTTGTGGTGGGTTGGATCATGAGGTCATAACCATGTGATGCTCACACCATCAGTACAGGATGCTGACCTTTAACCCAAGTTCTATTTTTTTTGGATCCTGAGGAATATCTTCTACCTCAGGATGGCTAGGTAGTTTCAACTCCAATAGCCATAGGTTTTCTCTAGGAATCAAAAAGATCACGACAAGAGTGTTCTTCGTGATTCTCATATCTTTGGTTTGATTCAGCTATACCAACCTTTTGGCATGGGTTCTACACATGAGTATTACCCGTGCATCCAACGTGATCTCAGGATTTTCCAAGGGTACGTTCCTACTCTTTGTTTACTTCCAAACCTCATCTACTGTTTGGAATACAAGTTGCATATGTGTGTTGGAGTTTTCCAATGCATTTATCTTGTGTTCCGTTCAAACCTTCCACCTTGGAATGTCAGGAGAAACAAACTCCAGTACCTCGTTCATCTTACGAACTAGGTCAAAGTTTTGTAATTCTCAGATTAAAGAAGTTTCATTAGCTTCTAATTTGTTCTACCTTCGAGAATCACACTCTTTCATATCACGAGGCTGTGTTAAGTTTCATGGCCTTAATGATGAAGTGATGCTCTCACACATCTTCACCCCGCCTTCCTCCAAGCTTGAATGCTTGAGATGGATTGGTCTGTTCATCGACATGTGTATCAGCTATTCCTAGCAATTCTTATTGCTTTGAAAATCTAAGAAAACATCTGTATCCTTCTTAGCACTATTGGTCACCCGGTTCCTATCTAAAGTTGACTGTGTTACCAAATCCATTCATTCTGGTGCACATTGCTGATCAGAGAGTTAGGTTCATACCAAAGCTCTCAATATCTTATCAGTTGCTTTGAAAAGCAAGATTCCTTTCTAACCCGAAGACATACTGGTAGGTTGTGGTATTCTGGTTGTCTTTCCCGAAGTATCACCAGGTTTTTCACCTGACCGTAACTTCTAAGCAAGGGGTAGTTTGAACCACTCCTTTCTCCAAGGAACCCTGCTGGATATCATGGACTAGTTGGTTGAGCTTAAACAACAACTTGGAGAGTTGAAAGGCAAAAGCTCCGCCAACTTGTTCCTTTGATAAGGGATATCTAGTTTTCCTCGTGTTGAAGCAGGATAGTATCTCCTTTGCGGAAACGCTGTCATTCTATCTTGATTTGATTTGGGCTATCGTCAAATTGAGAAAAGATCCAAGGATTATCTTTATGGTGTTTTGCCCGAGTACACCTTTATGTCCTTTGGTCTGAACAATACCTTGCCTCGTTCATGTATCATATGAACCCCTCCTCTTGGAGTGTTATGATCAGGGTATTGTCGAGCCCATCGATGACATCTCTATTTTCTCCAAGTTGCAAGAGGTTCATGTTGAACAGTTGGCACTAATGTTGGAAACTTTCGAGAACCATCTTTGTGTCATCACGTAGATGTGTTCTAGATGTTCGAAGTAACTTACCCCGGTCCATGTGCTTATGGTGAAAGTTGTCGTCATGGATCTGAGAAGAGTTTTTTTGTTTCCTCGGGAATCATCCCAAGTCAGTTATGCATGTGTGGACTATTCTTGAGATGGTTGGTTGTTACCTCCGTCTACTGGAAGAAGTGCATCCACACTAAGCCACTGACTGGCCATTTGTGAAAGAGAAGAAGTTTCAGAACTTCGTTATCTTTGTACCGTCTTCCCAACAAGGACTCCGGTGTGTTCTTCTGCAAGTAGACCATGTAGGTGCAACCGTCTTTCACAAGTTGCTAATACATGAGTTCCACAATCTCGCTCATCTTCTGGAGCTTTACATCGTAGTCCGTACCTTGAGAATCTAGCATATGTATCTCGTTGGTAACCGGTGCAATCTCGCTGATCAAACATACCGAGTCTGAGTTATCAACTCACTAACCAGAGCTGAATCTCAAGCAGCAGCGATGGTTGGTGTTTTCTCAAGGATATTGAATTAGGTTCAGTTGAAAATCCGGCATGGTTGATGTTGTGGTTGGCACAACTAGCCGGAAGGCCTAACTTTGTAATCCTTTAAATCCGTAAGAACAACCACTCCCCGTGAGAATTCTTGTGTGGTTCATTCTACCAAGTTTTCTCTCCCCGTCCTTCCAAACCGGAGATCTACATTCACTTGATTACCTGTAGAAGGCTTGCATAAGCTTGATATTGGTATCAAGAACCTCCAGGAGAACCTGGAAGTTGATTCTTCCAATGTCTCCTTGTCAATCCTCCAAACCTTCCTTTCAATGGAAACAAGTTCCCAAGAAGAATCATCTCGTGGTGTTTTGTAACCGCCCTTGATCAGTTCCCTATTTCAACTTGTTGGTACCTGAAGTTCTGTTTTTCTCACACATTGTGTGAACTTGTCAGTCACTTCAGCCATGAGGTCTTAACCATGTGGTAAACGTATTGCTACGTACAATCCACAATAGGAAAGAGACTCCCTACTTCTTTCCGGTCTTTCAATCCCTGTTGGTTACCCATCCTAACGGTGTGACCAAAAATTCCTCGTCAAATACGGTGTTCCAACATCCTGTGGTTACTCATATTCTGTCGTGAAGTAACATCCCGATCTTTCACAAAGATTTCGACAAAGTTTTGACGGAGTGAAAGTTCTGTTATCCTTCGTGTCCACTCCGAAGAATAAACATGATCTTGTATCAAATTTTTCTCTGACACACGAATTACAGTGTTTTCTCGTGTTTTCCCTCGTCTACGGATATTGCGTTGTGATATCCCAGACAATCCTTTCCATCTTGGTTATCTGTTCGAAGAAAACCTCGGTTTCACAAGTTGTCCAATCTTTTTTCTACAAAAGGATTTAATGTCTTGTGTAAAGCTCATATTCAAAATCCTTTCAAGAACCATCGTCCGAAAACTTGAAACCTTCTCTTGTTCCCTCCGCTATCTTGATGTGTTTCATGCATGTTAACTCAACAGTTCTTTATGAACATCCCTGTCATGAGTTATCCATGAGATATTCGATCTTCGTGAAGATCAAATCTTAAGAGTTTTCCGCTCCCCTAAGGTGTAGCCGTTGAAGAATCTTCGCAAGTGCTACAGGTCAACCTCTTCAAGAAAAGAACCGTAAGGTTCAAGAAGATCGTTCAAAACCGGTGTCCCTTCTTTCTTCTCCTTCGGGAATCTCGGGACGAGATTCTTGTAAGGGGGTAGATTTGTAACATCCCCAGTTTTGCTAATTAGGGTGTGTGGTGTGTGTTCATATCATACATGCATCAAAACAAAAATTTAATCATGTTTTAACCAAATTAAAACTGTGAATTTATATGGTTTGAGAAAATACCACAAATAGTGCTTATTATGGTTTCCAAAATTTTGTATTGAAAAATATTTCAATTTCACCAAAGAAAAATATGGTTAAGTTGGAAATTTCATAAGCTTTCCAAAAATAATTTTTGCCAAATTTTCTGATTTCAAAAAGGCCCTCAAAAGGTTGTTTTCTGTTCTGTTTTAAAATGGAAAGGGACCTCTCTGTGGTTTTCTGGAAGTTCAGGGGGGGTTTCGGAAATACGCCTTTGTCTTCTTCCTCAGCCAGTAGGCCGGAAGCTCCTCGACGCCAACCTTCCCTTCCACCTCTTGCTAGTCCTCGAGGATAACGGCGAGGAGAAGAGCTCCGTTTCCCTCTCCTCCTCCTCGCACCGAAACTCCCTTTCTCTGTATCCCTGTGCGTCCAGAAAATCGGACCAAACCC
Source organism: Alopecurus myosuroides (assembly GCA_028641055.1). Taxonomy (NCBI): domain Eukaryota; kingdom Viridiplantae; phylum Streptophyta; class Magnoliopsida; order Poales; family Poaceae; genus Alopecurus; species Alopecurus myosuroides. Next base: position 307,402,014 of record CM054057.1, on the reverse strand, counting down.
TAACCTACCGAAGCAGCCGCCGCTCGCCGCCGGTGTTCCGGCCATCTGCGAGCCCCGCCGCGGTCACCCACCTCGCCGCCATGTCCTCCTTCCCCTCCAAGATGACTTCCTCTTGCCGGAACCACAGGGAGGGTCTGAATCGATGCATCCCTTCCAACTCCGGCCGGTGGCTGCCTCGGCCGATTCCAGCGCCACCGTTGCCTCCCTGGCCTCCTCAACCCTTCCACGAATCTCCCGGTGAGCTCACGATCGCCATGGAACCCTCCCCTTCTCCCCTAACCCTCTAGTTCTCCCTGCCGACGGTCACCGTGGCCGTCGCCACCGCGGCCGCACGCCGCCGCCACTCCGGCGACATTTAGGGGGCGTCGCCGCCACTCTCGGGTCGGCCTCGACCCCCTCTACCTCCTGGTGCCCTCCGATTCCAAAATCGAGCGCTAAATCGTGACATTGATCAAGCCAGTGCCATTTTTGGCCATTGATGACGTCATCTCGACATCACCATGACATCACATCTGTTTTGTCTCTTTCCAGGAAATTACAGAAAATAATAAAAACTTGTAAAATTAATATTTCCCAAAATGTTATTTAGAAAAATGAAAGTGAGGTATCAAAATGTTTAGAAAATTATTCTCTACCCAACTATATCATTTTCATTCATATTTGACAAAGTTGAGTTTTGAACTTTATTTCATGTTGTTTAATTAATTTAAAATGGAAAATTAAGTTTTTATTCAAGAAAATTAGAAAATTAAAAGTTATATGTCAAAATGCTCAAAATGTCAAATGCAATCTATTCATGATGTTTTCAAACCCATTTGAGCAATAAAAATTGTACTCACTTCCAGTATCGCCCGAAACCCCTCCGGGGCCTATTTCCGGGTTAATTTCAGTAAAATTGCATGTTCGCCATACGAACCCTAGCAACCCAATGAACATGTCTAGGGCTTTATTTCAATGCATTAACTTGCTCATGCATACATATTGCGCATTGCATCGATGCCATGTGTTGATTGTTGTTTTTCTTGTTTCGGTGTTTGTCCCCCTCGGTAGAACGCGACCCCGAAGAGAAGGCCATCAATCCAATGGCGAATACTTGATCCTAACCGACAAGTCAAGCACTTATTCCTAAAGACGTTATCTGGTTTTCTTGAAGCAAGGCAAGCATAACCTCTTATCTGCCCATATATGATTTCGAAAGACTTTTGATTCTCGTACAAATGCATTCGATTCCAATGTATCTTGAGTCAATAGATAGAGTTATCCTATTTACTTGCATAACCCAGATATCAAGATTAAATGCTCCTAGCAGACATAGGATTTGTTTGTGTGTATCGCCAGAGCCTCAAATATGCCATGCTTAGTCATACATGCCTGTTATCTCTGCTCCATCCGGTTGATGAATCAGAGCCGCGAATGAATCTAGTATGGTAGTATGTTGTGGAAAGTTAAGAGAATTTGATTAACATGATCTAAAGGTGTGGATGACGAGACCACAGAGGGTCTGTGGTGGTTGTCTCGTTCATGCCCCTAGGAGCGAGTTCCCGTCTTCGAGCCAAGACTGAGCGTGCATCCACACGGGGGATTGGATTCCCCTCGGTCTGAACTTGCCTAGTTTGTTCCATGAGTTGCCTAGTTCGGGCTTTCCATTTGGATTTGCGGGGATGTTAAAAACGTTTACAAAACTAGGACGTGGCGGTGCAACAGCCTGTGGCGAGACAGTAGTTGAAGCACCGCTCACAACGATAGAGACCCGGCAGGAGATGGCCACTCCCTATTGGCGGACCATCTCTACTCGGAGCGACTCATGGAATAGGCGAAGCAAGGGAAAGGTCGTGGTCAACCTCCATCTGCCGGCACTTCCCGGAATAGTGCCAACGTTCTGGCATTAAGAGTTGGTTAATACGTGTGGTTAAAGTTGTACACCCCTGCAGGGTTTAATCTTTTCGAAAAGCCGTGTCCGCGGTTAAGGACGACTTGGTGACGGATTCTGTGATCATAGACAACTTAAACGGAATGATTAAAACTTGCTGATAACGAATGAAGGATGCCTCCTCGGAGATGCCGAGAGGGGTTACCTTGTAGCATGAGTTACCGGAACAACTTGAGGTGGTGATCTTTGAAGCACGAGGTGCTGATATGAGTTGGTGGATTAAAAAGATGATGATATCAGTAGTTGAGTAGCTTTCTCATCTGTTTTCAAAATACTCCATGAGACGTGCTATTCCTCCCTCAACTTGGAAAACAAAGATGGCTTTACGCAAAATAACCTTCATAACTCTTTCTAAAAGAAGCAGATATATAATAGGTTAACTAAGTCTTGTTGAGTACCTCCCGTACTCATGTTTGCTTCAACTTGGTTCAGGTGGAGTTCCTCAGTTCGGTGGTGTTTCAACGTGGACATCGACGAGTAGTTTGGTGTTCCCAGGTAGCAGCCTGGAATCTATGGGCTGGGACGTCGCCTTATGTTGCGGCCTCTTAGGCCTTTTTGGTTCTTGTTGATTAGCAACATAACTTGCTTTCCGTTGTCTGATGTAATGTTGTGTCGTGTGACCTCTGCTTGTAAGCTATACTCTAGTAACACCTATTTAATACAACTTCATGTCTAGAGTGTTGCTTTGATCGGTTGTTGGTTTCGAGCTCATTGTTATACAGTTTTGGCTATGCCTGCATAGTTGTCGCAGTCGAGGGGTTGTGGAGCCGATGATCCATGTCCGAGCCCGCTTGTCGATGTGATCGGCCTGGGGCGAGGTAACCCCAGTAACCCTCGATTGTTGTTGCACTTTCTGGACACATAGCAGCTCTGTATAACTTTGGTCCCGTTCCATCAGTTTCATCCGACTCGTGGATGCTTGGGTATGCATAATTGGTTATGACTAGCATGGATACAAGGAGTAGTAGACCGGGGATCCGGACTACGTGCCGATGAATCCGGTCTGCCTGCCGTTGTTTGTTGCGGCTGGGGCTGGTAACCCTAAAGCCCTTGTGACTCCATGGCTAGGAGCACATAACAGTATGTATATCTCTGGGTCCGGGGTCTGACACTCTATTTACGTCCTCATGAGCTAAAACAGGGGCACAAGACATGAATAATTTTTCGAAGGTTTTAAAGGTAGCAGACGAGAAATTTACTTGGAGTGGCGGTTAAATACCACATGTAGGTAGGTATGGTGGACACATTTGGAAAACTTTGGTTTTTCGGAGTTGGATGGACGAGTAGAACTCATACTCAGTACAGGTGAAGGCTAGCAATAGACGAGGAGCGACAATCAAGAGAGCAACAACTATCATAATCATGCTTGCGACAAAAAAAAATTAACAGGGGCATAAAAATGATACAAATACTCTGCGGCAAAATGAATCATCGAGGCTTAATTGACTTTTTGTTTTCAGTCATAGCATGCGTGAGCATGTGCCAATTTGATTCAAGCGAAACAATCAGAGGGAGATACCACAATGTCATACCCTTCTATGAATAAAACAATACAAGCAAACATTCATACGACATGCTATATTATATTAATAAGTTTGAACTAAACACATCAGAGCACGAACTAGTAAGCATCAATTAAATAACATACACCTTACATGAACGAACTAAGCATGTTCACACGGATGAGTATATGTATAAAAATAAAACAAATAGAGTTCATACTAGCCTCTTACCACAACTTGAACTGTCGTAAATCATCATTACTGCTCTTCACTTGTGTGGATCGAATAATATAGAATGATAATCAAGCTCCAATGGAGACGCGGAATTCCGATGAACTCCGCAACAAAATTTACAAAACCAAAGAATAACAACAAATATTTTTTGGTTTTTGAATTAAAACGAGAACAGAAAGAACAAGCAAACAAAGCAAAATATTTTTGGATTTTTGAATATTAAACCGAAACGAGAAAAGAAAGCAAGCCAACAAAAGAAAGTAAAGAAACAAACAAAGAGAAAAACCAGAAATATTTTTGGTGTTTTTGTGTTTTGGAAAACAAGAACAAAACAATAAAACAAAGAGAAACGAAAGAAGCGAAAGAAAACGAAAACAAACGAAAGAAACGAAAACATGGATATACAAAGAACCGACCAAACATGATATATAAATGAGTGTGATATCGGTATACCTCCTCCCAAGCTTAGGCTTTTGGCCTAAGTGGAGATCAATCACGGCGCGGAAAGTATCCCCACTATGGTGGGTCGTCCCTCGCATGGTCGTACTCGGGCGCCCAAAAAGAAGATGAAGCAGCTGGCGCATAGTCATATCCAGAGTGCTGGTATGGGATCCACGTGATGTCGGAGGGCTGGACGAATTCACTATCGTCCCTCTCTCTGGCATCCTCCCCTTGCTGGGAGTGGTGCTCAATGTATGCGTCCAGCTCACTCTCAGAAATCATCCATCCTTGCATGTCATTAATATTAAATAAAAGAGGTGCAGGCAAAAGTACTACTCTAACAGTTTTGGTCACTCTCCACCCAGATTGTTTGGAGAAAGTTATTCCAAAAGATCAATTGTTCAGGTGAGCATGGGTAGAAAGAAAGTTATGTTGAATCATGGAAACAAGGCCTAGCCTCTCTAAAGGAAACTGCAGGTCTAGAGGGTGTGGCTCCAAACCATGCAAAGCTAGCAAGCGCGAGGAAATAAGACCTCCACAAATTCCCCCTTCTCACGGTTAAGCGAGAGACGGCAAGCAATTAAAGCACCAAAGTTATAAGACCTATCACGTCTTAAGGCAGCTGAAATAAATGCCAAATCATAAACAGATAGCTTGTTGGCAGTTTTTCTAGCTAACAGACATTTAGAATTATAATAAGCAAAGTATCGAATGCTAGGGAGTTGAATTTATCGTATCTTACTGCTCTGCCTCTATGAAGCTTCTGCCTTGACAAATCTCCTCATATAAATCCAGTAGTGGTTTAGGTTTCCTCTTATCTTCTCACATGAACCCCACTCTGGTACCTTGATAGCTGCGCAAAAATCACTGAACGGCAAGTCTACAGCTTTATTGTAAATATTATAATGGACCATAGGGGTTAGTCGAAGACCATCTAAAGTGATAATCCTGCACCACAAACATAGTTAGTCTAATATTTTGGATTTGTTCATCCTCAATGAAGCGGTCCAATCCTTCATTATGCACAAGAGTATAGAAATCCTGCAGAATTCCCGTAATCCGCAAGAATTCCTGGCATGGATAAATCAATGGAAACACTCTTTCTTCACGGTGCACGGGCATGACCTCATGCAACTCTAACTCATGCTGGTTTAGTTCATGTATGATGACCCACAAGTATAGGGGTTCGCAACAGTCTTCGAGGGAAGTAAAACCCAAATTTATTGATTCGACACAAGGGGAGCCAAAGAATATTTATTAGCCTTAACAATTGAGTTGTCAATTCAGCTGCACCTGAAAGTAGACTTGCTCGCAACAATTTATCAGTGGTAATAGTTTCATGGCAGGAGTAGAAATAAAATAACAAAAGTAGGAAAATAGTAACAGCAGTAGCAATCGCGGAAAACATCACAATGGGAAGTATTGTAGGCATAGAGGGAATGGATGGACGGGCGTTGCATGGATAACATAGGTCATGTCATAATCTAACACAGGCATAGCAGATAATAATGATAAAGCATCAAACACGTAGGCAAACCATAGGCATGTGTTCCAATATAGTCATACGTGCTCACAATGAGAAACTTGCACAAAATCTTTTTTCCTACCATCCCGTGGCAGCGGGGCCTCTAGGGAAACTACTGGTAATTAAGGTGATCCTTTTAATAAAGCACCGGAGCAAATCATTAACACTCCGTGAACACACGTGATCCTCACATCACAACCATCCCCTCCGGTTGTCACAATTTCTGTCACTTTGGGGCCTCGGATTCCGGACAATGACATGTGTAAACAACTTGCAGATAAGATCAAGAAACATAATTATACTCATGAAACAATAACATGTTCAGATCTGAGATCATGGCACTCGGGCCCTAGTGACAAGCATTAAGCATAACAAGTAGCAACAACGGTAGAAAACACTAACAATGGATACTAGAGACTATGCCCTAACAATCTGGCATTATTACATGATCAATCTCATCCAATCCCCTCCATCCCTCTCAGCCTACAGCGGTGTTTACTCACACATGGACGGCGGAATCATGGATGGTTGATGGAGAAGAGGTGGCGGTGTCGATGGCGATGATCTCCTTCGAATTCCCGTCTCGGCAGGGCAACAGAACATGAACTCCTGATCCCCGAATCGAGGTTTGGGGTGGCGGCGGCGCTCTGTTGTGTTTATGTGGAATATGACGAATCCCCTCAGTTTTTAGGTTACGGGGCATATGTAGTCGAAAGGGGAGTCCGAGGGGGTGAGGGGAGTGGCTCACACCACCTGGCGGCGCGGCCAAGGGGTGCGCGCCGGGGGGTGGTGTGGCCCCCTCCTGGCTCCTCTCCTGGCCCCCTTCTGGCTCCCGGGTCTTCTGGTGTTTTAGGACCAATGGGATCTTTTCTCGGCATTTTCCCGAAAGTTGATATTTCTGCACAAAAACGAGACACCAAGGTAATTCTGCTGAAAATAGCGTTAGTCCATGTTAGTGGTATCCAAAACTCACAAGTTTAGAGAAAAACAATAAGAAAAGTGTTCAGCAAAGGAGATACGTTTTGGACGTATCAATGTACAGTGTGCTCCATCTCTGAATTTTTCAACAATCATCACAAAAATTGATTTCAAGCAACTATAAGGTGGAAACTACCATAGGGACTTATAGGAGAGCTAAACATGCATCAAAACAACATTATTTCTACTCAAATCAAGCATGCAAACCCACATAAGTTTTCACCTACAGTACCAAAATACTCAACAAATACTTCACCAAACAAAATTCTATTTGGATAATCGAAGGAGTCACATACCGGAGAGCAAATGCACCAAATTTCAGCACAAATGATGGGCTGAGCAAAGAGATAGAAAAATCTCGAGGAAGAACAGCAAGAACTCGGGTTCCAATAAATTTGTTGAGTTTTGGAGGTGAGAGAAGGAACTTTGGCAGGGGAGAGTGTTAGTGGGGGGCCAGGGGGCCCACACGATGTGCTGGCGCCACCAGGGGGTAGGCCGCACCACCCCATGGTGTGCCTGACTGGGTCCCCCTGGGGCCTCCCAGGTGTCTCTCTGCCTCATTTTTGACGTAAAAATTTATTATTATTTTCTGGAATTTTCGAGAAACTTTATTTTTGAGGTATTTCCAGAATTTTAATAATTAATAAAAACCAGAAAAAAAAGTGAAACGGTGAAAAAAAAACCAAAACTAGAACTACTGAGGTTCTATGACACTCCAATGGAAAAATATCCAAAGAAAATAAAGGTGGAAGTGGTGAAAAAAAAGTATGGGTGGTGAAAACATGCATAACCACAGTAATCAGGGTGGAAACATGATGGAAACATGAATATGGATGATGGAAAACAGGATTGTACTAAAGTAGCAAGGTGATAACATAAGTAAACATGATGAAAACATAATGGGGAAAGTGAAAACATATTGAAAACATTGTCCTCTTCATTCAAAATCATTTTGTTAACAAGGGTGATCAAGTCTTGTTACCAGAACAATTTTCATATGAAGCAAAACTTTGCTAATCACTAAATAATTATGTTATATCAACCTTGATAGACATAGTCCCAATCATAATAATTTCACATTCTTTTGGTGGCATTGGAATGGGACAATAAAATTCTCCAATCTTTATGGTCTCAATATTTCCAATTGAATTTAAACCATATCTTCTATCAATCTTCTTGGGAAAATAAACAATATGCTCTTTATGATTAACATTAAAAGTTACTTTTCCTTGATTGCAATGAATAACAGCCCCTATAGTGTTAAGAAAAGGTCTCCTAAGAATAATAGACATATTATCATCTTCGGACATTTCCAACATAACAAAGCCAGTTAATATCAAACAATTAGTAGCAACTTGAACAGGAACATTCTCACATATACCAACAGGAATAGCAGTAGACTTATCAGCCATTTGCAAAGATATATCAGCGTGTATCAATTTTTCAAGACAGAGTCTCTTATAAAGAGAGAAAGGCATAACACTAACTCCAGCTCCCAAGTCACATAAAGGAGTTCTAACATAATTAGTTTTAATAGAACAAGGGATAGTAGGAATAGCAGAATCTCAAAGCTTCTTTGGAACCTTGCCATTGAAAGAGTAATTAGCAAGCATAGTGGAAATTTCCTCAATAGGGATCTTCCTATATTTAGAATAAGGAGGCAATTTAATAGCATTAGTCAAGGGGATTTGCAAAATCATAGATTTCATCCACTCACAAAACTTGTTATAATGTTTTTCTTCCTTTGATTTGTGTTTCTGATTAGGAAAGGCATTGCTTTTTTCCAAGGATCTCTTTCGTTACCATGTCTATTAGCAATGAAATCCTCCTTAGTATACTTCACAGTTTTAGTATGCTTTTCAGGTTCAGCTATAGTTTCTCCTTTATCAGAAGCATCACTTTTATCATTAGCTCATTCAGTTTCAGCATCAAAAATAGATATACTATTAGGATCTTTAGCAGCTTTAGGAGATTCTAGAACATTTTTATGGCTCTTCTTCTTTTTCTTAGAAGGAGAACTATTGTTTTTAGGTTGCTGAGAATCTCGTTCAATTCTTTTAGGATGTCCTTCAGGATACAAGAGGTCCTGAGTAGAAACACCACTTCTAGTAATTATTTCACAAACTTGTTTATCTCTAACAACATTAGCTAGCATATCTTTTTGCACTTTAGTAAGTTGATCAATTTGAGTTTTAACCATTTGAAAATGGTTAACAAGTATTTTAACATCATTAGAGGTTCTTTCAATACGACCATGCAAATTATCAATAGCTCTAGAGTTTTCCATAAGATGATTTTGCACTCTCATATTAAAGTTGTCTTGCTTAACAACATAATTATCAAATTCATCTAAGCATTGATCAGGTGGTTTAGAGTAAGAATATCTCTATTATCAAAGTATTAGAGAGAGTGTACCTCAACAGTTGATGGATAAGGAATAGGCTTACATAATTCTTCTATAGGAGGTAAATTCTTCACATCTTCAGATTTAATACCCGTCTCTTTAAGAGATTTCTCGTGTTCCTTCATCACTTCATCATTTAATTCAATCATCCCTCTCTTCTTGGGTGTTGGTATTGGTGTTAGCTCGGGTGTAGGTGTAGGCTCAGGTATATTTCAATCATCATTATTTTTTGGCTATTTTATCCATTAATTCCTCAACTTCTTCTGGAGTTCTTTTCCTGAAAACACAACCAACACAACTATCCAGGTATGTCCTAGATTCAACAGTTAGTCCATTATAAAATATATCTAGGAGCTCATTTTTAGGTAATGGATATCTAGGGCTAGCTCTTATCAAAAAAAAAAACCTTGTCCAAGATTCAGGCAATTTTTCTCCTTCAATTTTCTCAAAGTTAAAGATGTCCTACACCACAACATGTTGGGCACTATCAGGAAAATATTTTTGAAAGAAAGCATTAACCAAATCCATAGGATGAGTAATAGATCCAGGTGAAAGATAGTTAAACCAAGTTTTAGCTTCATATTTCAATGAGAAAGGGAACATCTTGGTAACAAAATAAGTACGCAATTTAGTATCATCAGAAAATAAACTACTCAAAGATGAAAGCTCATTCATGTGTTCCATAGCACTTTTATTTTCAGTTCCACAAAAAGGTTTCTTCTCAACAATAGATATATAAGATAAACCTAAGGATAAATCATAATACTTGTCTCTAATGTGTATGTGTATGTGGCAAACTTAGTATCAAGAAAAGATTTATATTTCACAGAATGTCTTGCAAGAAGACTCTTAAAAGCATTTGCACCAGTAGTAGCACGAGCTTATTCAATAAAATCATCATTAAGTTCAATATAGTTTTCATCAATATCATCAATAGGCTCAGGTGAATTATCAGGTGTACTAGCATTTTCAACAGAAATTTCAGCATTTTCAATTTGTTTAGATTTAGCAATAGTAGCATCTAGGAAAGGACCTAGAGAACCAGTATCATCAAGCACAGTAGAAGCATCATCAAAAGTATCAGAAACATTTTCAGACTCAGCAGAAGTAACAGTACGTGTAGCATGTGGTGGAGTAAGAAGCTTACTCATAACTGACAGTGAATCAAGAGCAACACAGGTGTTCAGAGTTGTACCTCTTCTTGTAGTGGATGGTAGTATAGAGACTTTTCCGTCACGAGTCTTGCCCATGATGAATGGCTTGCTGCAAACAATATCACGATCAAGTGAGCAAATAAATAAAGCTATGCTCCCCGGCAACGGCGCCAGAAAATAGTCTTGATGACCCACAAGTATAGGGGATCGCAACCGTCTTCGAGGGAAGTAAAACACAAATTTATTGATTCGACACAAGGGGAGCCAAATAATATTTACTAGCCTTAACAACTGAGTTGTCAATTCAGCTGCACCTAAAAGTAGACTTGCTCGCAACAATTTATCGGTGGTAACAGTTTTATAGCTGTAGTAGAAATAAAATAACAGTAGTAGTAAAATAGTAACAACAGTAGCAATCGTGGAAAACAGCAGGATGGGAAGTACCGTAGGCATAGAGGGAATGGATGGACGGGCGTTGCATGGATAACATAGGTCATGTAATAATCTAACATGGGCATTGTAGATAATAATAATAAAGCATCCGACTTCTAGGAAAACCATAGGCATGTGTTCCAATATAGTCATATGTGCTCGCAATGAGAAACTTGCACAACATCTTTTGTCCTACCAACATGTGGCAGCGGGGCCTCTAGGGATACTACTGGTAATTAAGGTGCTCCTTTTAATAAAGCACTGGAGCAAAGCATTAACACTCCGTGAACACACGTGATCCTCACATCACAACCATCCCCTCCGGTTGTCCAAATTTCTGTCACTTTGGGGCCTCGGGTTCCGGACAATGACATGTGTAAACAACTTGTAGATATGATCAAGAAACATAATTATACTCATGAAACAATAACATGTTCAGATCTGAGATCATGGCACTCGGGCCCTAGTAACAAGAATTAAGCATAAGTAGTTGCAACAACGGTAGAAAACACTAACAAGGGATACTAGGAACTATGCCCTAACAATATGGCATTATTACATCATCAATCTCATCCAATCCCTTCCATCCCTCTCAGCCTATAGCGGTGTTTACTCACACATGGACAGGGGAAACATGGATGGTTGATGGAGAAGAGGTGGCGGTGTCGATGATCTCCTTCGAATCCCCGTCCCGATAGGGAGCCAGAACAGGAACTTATGATCCACAAATCGAGTTTCGAGGTGACGAAGACGCTCTTTTGTGTTTCTGTGGAATATGACGAACCCCCCCCTCAGTTTTTAGGTTACAGGACATAAGTAGTCGAAAGAAGAGCCCGAGGGGATGCTTGGATGGCCCACACCACCAGGCGGCGCGGCCAAGGGGGAGGGGCGCCCGGGGGTGATGTGGCCCCCTCCGGGACTCCTTCTGGCTCCCGGGGTCTTCTGGTGTTTTAAGCTCAACGGAATCTTTTCTGGACAATTTCCCGAAAGTTGATTTTTATGCACAAAAACGAGACATCAAGGTAATTCTGCTGAAAACAGCGTTAGTCCGTGTAGTGGTATCCAAAACTCACAAGTTTAGAGGAAAACAATAAGAAAAGTGTTCAGAAAAGGAGATACATTTTGGTCGTATCAAGGAGCTATCGACTCTGTCAAAGGATACCAAGGAGACCAGAATACACAGGGCGCGTCCGACGAAGACGACGAGGACAACCAGGAGTAGGCCCTATGAGGCAAAAGATAGAAAAAGCTTGCATTATCTTGTACCTTGGATGATTTTGTAATGTCAAAACTATTTGGTGTTCTTCGTAAAGATATAAGCAAAGTTATGCTTTTGTCTTCCAATATTTCCTTAGTACTTTGTTATACTGCTTTCTGCAAATTCTTGCTTCCGCCTTTCGAGTTGTCTGGCAACGATGGGTTTTAGTTTTTCGGCATTAGGCAATCCTGAAAGCCGGAATCGTCACGCCAGGCAACAGGGTAATATACCGATCTGTCTAAACCCGGATTTGTGAGCCATTCTTTAGGGCCTGTAATGCCTAATCGACAATCCAACACATTTTTGCAATAATACAAAATCTCTTAGGGGCGAAGAAGGAAACTTAAGCATTAAGCCGTTTATAGGCAAGTGAGATATCAGATTTTTAATCACGAGCACGCAGGCATAATTCGTGTTAACATTATGAAAAAATTCGGATTATTCGGAAATAAAGAGGATTGAGGTTTACACATAAACATCAAGTTCGCGGAAAATCTAGTTATTTTATTTCATGATCACAAATGGTGTTTACAGGAGAATTGTGGCTAAGAATAGAAGGGATGTAAATGTTGGATGCTCCAGGGTCTTTTTGTCTCTTCCAATTCGTCATCCAGATGTCTCTTCCTTTTGCGACCTTTTTCTGTATCCCGGATATCTACCAAGTAATATGATCTATTCTTTATAGCCTTGCTAATGACAAATGGTTCTTCCTAAACTGAGGCTAGCTTGTGCTTCTTTTGTTGTACCAACCTTAGCACTAAATCGCCTTCCCGAAAGGCTCGTGATTTTACTTTGCGGCTGTGATATCTTCGTAGATTTTGCTGGTAAATGGAAGATTTTTGTAGCACGTTTCTCTTTCCTCTTCTAGGAGATCTAATACGTTCTGACGCGCTTCTTCTGCATCTTCTTCCACGCAAGATTGTACTCGTGGAGGGTCGTGCAGGATGTCGGTAGGTAATACTGCTTACGCTCCGTATACGAAGAAAAAAGGCGTTTGGCCTGTTGATCTGTTTGGCATTGTTCTTATGCTCCATAAGACGGATGACAGTTCTTCTACCCATGCTCTAGCTGCTCTGTGCAGGGCGCTTCTAGCCTTGGGTTTATGCCTTGGAGAATTGAGTTGTTCATTCGCTCTGCTTGTCCATTTGAATGTGGATGTGCGATAGAGGCTAAATCTAGCCGGATTCCGCCACCTTCACAGTACTTGGCTAGCTCACCTACGACAAAGTTTGTTCCATTGTCCGTGATTATGCTGTGTGGGACGCCGAATTTCATGACTATGTCAATGATAAAGTTTCTGTCTGTTACCCCGCCCAGCTTTTTGATGGGTTTTGTTTCCACCCACTTGGTGTATTTATCCACCGCTACTAGGAGGTGTGTTAGCCCTCCTCTTGCCCTCTTGAATGACCCCATCATATCCAGCCCCCCAGACCGCGAACAGCCAGGTTATGGGTATGGTTTTTAGAGCTTGGCCTGGTTAATTCGTTTGTTTGGCGAATAATTGGCATCCCAGACAGTATTTCACCAGTTCTTCTATATTCTGCCATAATGGGGCTTTTGGCGTCCCATGTTTGGTCCAATTGGTGTTGCACCAGGGCTGAATCACCATAAAATAGCACCCTTTGGGCGCCAATGTCTTTTGCTATGTGCGAGCCGTGTAATAGAGCTTCGTATTCTGCCACATTATTTGAGGCATTGAAGCTGATTTGTAATGCGTAGCTCATAGTTTCTCCCGTTGGGAATTTGAGGACAACTCCAGCCCCCGAGCCCTCTTTCATTTTGGATCCATCAAAGTGTAAGATCCAGCAGGGGGTTCCGGGACGACTGTCGTGTCCATGTCTTCCGTCCAATCTGCGACAAAATCTGCCAAATGCTGGGATTTTATCGCTATCAGGGGTTGGTAGTTTATGTCAAATTCTGCTAGTTCGATACCCATTTGGCTACGCATCATGTAGCATCTGCGTTATTGACTATGTCACTTAGTGGTGCTTTACTAACCACTGTTATTGAATGACCTTGGAAATAATGGCGAAGCTTCCTTGATGCAAAGAACATGCCGTATACCAGTTTCTGGTCATGGGGGGTATCTTTGGTTTGACTCTGAAAAGACTTCGCTTATAAAGTATACCGGATGTTGATCCGGAATATCTTTTCTGTCTTCCACCACCACGACCGCGCTTATTACCCTGCTAGTTGCTGCTAGATACAGCAACATGGGTTCCCCTTTTTGCGGGGCTGCTAGAACTGGTGCCTCCATCAGTGTTTTCTTGAGCTGCCCTAAGGCAGCATCTGCTTCCGGCGTCCAAAAGAATTTGTCAAACTTTTTGAGTAACTTGTATAGCGGAAGTGCTTTGTCGCCTTTTGTCGCCTAGTCTGCTTATGAAACGGCTAACGGTGGCAGCTGAGCCTGTTAATCTCTGGATATCTTTTAGGCACGTTGGCTATCTGATATCTAGGATGACTTTTTTCTTATCTGGGTTTACTTCAATGCCTCTGTGCGAGACTATAAAACCTAGAAGTTGTCCGACGGGAACGCCGAATATGCATTTTAGCGTATTCAACTTCATGTTGTACTTGCATAAACTTTCGAAAGTTTCACGTAAATCATCAACGAGCGTAGCCTTTTCCTTGGTTATTACCGCAATACGATCTGGGGGGGGTTCGGTCCCTATTCCTTCCCCCATTGTCGCGCGGTGAACGAGAGCGCTCATGTATTTGTCGTCCCGCTGATCTTCCACGCCCGCCATTGGGATTTGTCGGGGGTAGTATTTCCTCCTGATCACTGGTTGTGCAGGTTTGATGAGGGATATCCTCCTTATGAGGGGCTGAGTGTTTCTCGCCTTTTCCTTCGTGCTTTCCATGATTGGAGCATTCTTCAACGCTTCGTCCTACTTATGCGCTTTTCCCTTCTCTTTCGAGACTTTGGCGAAGCTTTGTGGGAGGACGGTTACCGTATGGGTTCTACAGAGTTGGGAGTTCTCTAACAGCTTCCCGGAACGTCTTTCACCGTTTTGCTGATGGACTAACGCCTAACGCACCAATACGTTCCCATACCTTGGTTTTATCTTCCAGTTAGTAGCCATTATCGTTCATCATCTCATAGGCTACTGCTGCGTTTACCGACGGGGTCCAGAACACAACCTCCCCTTTGGAGTTTCTTCGTGTGGATTCCTTCGCCCAATTGACGGCTGCTACTCTTTGGCGGACTGGATCGTCGTTGTCTGTTGTTATCTTGACAGCCTTGGACCGAACGACAGTCCTTTTGACACGTCTTTCGTACTCCTCCACAACAGTTTGAGCTTCCTCAGTGGCTTCTTGCACACTTTTCAGCTCTTTACGCTTGTGTTCCAGGTAATCAGTCTGTCTTGCCAACAACTGTCGTCTGGCTTCCAGGAACTGTGGGCGGTTCCATGGGATCAACTGGAGTTTGGAGTAGAGCCTACTCATCGTATTCGTCGATGATCTCCAAAGGCGGCGGGGATTTTTTCTTCCCACCAACATCTTTCGTACCACTAGTCCCACCAATGTTCAATGGCTTATCCTTGAGATCCAGCCTCCCAGGAACTACCGCTGACGTCCGTTTTGGCGGATCTAACTTTTTTGGTGGGGGTGGTGGCGATTTGGACTTCGCCTTTTGGAACAACGGTTCCTCAGAGGGCGGTTTTTGGCCTTTGCCGTTCGGCAACTCGGGGGCCGGTTTTTCGAGGGCTTGTGTCTCCATAGGGGGCACTTGTTCATCCTCCACCGTTGGCTTCGATGGCTCCGGCATGTAGACGATGTTGGAGAATCCAGTGGCCCTTCGGACTTTTTTAGCAAAGCCATTGCCTTCTTCATCGGAATCAGTTCCGGCTTCCAAATCTACCTTATCGTCAATGGCGGCTAAGATATATTCAGGCTCTGAGTTTTCTTTCGAAGGCTCGGCTTGCACCATACCAACAAATGTAGATCTAGAGTTTTTCATTATTGTAACATCCCTGATTTTTGGAAAGTGGAAAAATGACAAAATTTTGAAACTTTTTGTTTTTTTGTTAATGAAAGAAACCAAAACCAAATAAATTTTAAAACAAAATGCAAATATAAAGTGTTATTATTCCAATGTTATTGGAATGGAAAGTCCTGATATGCCTTTATATCCAAAACCCTAAGGTTTTTTCAAAATAAATATTTTTCAAAGAAATTATTTACTTTTAGCAAGCCCTAATTCCCTAAAATGGTTTCAGTTCAAATATAGTTTTTAAAATGTTTATAGGGCATTTAGAACTATAGGATTATTTTCCTAAATGAGCCTCAAAATATTTTAGAAAACAAAAATGAATTTATGGTGGTTATCCACACTTCAAATAATTTAAATGGTTTGAACAATAGTTATTTAGTATGAAAATAATATTAATGTGTTTTAAAATGATTGTAACTTCTATTATTTTCCAAAAAAAATTTGAAGTCAAGAATTAATTATTAAATCTTATTTTGTATAGACATAGTGTGTCAAAATTTAAATTTGAATATTATTTGAACTCTCAAAAGTGTTGAAATGTTTATAAAAATATTTGATATGATTATTTTAAAATTTTAGAAATTTTTTTGAGGTTAATTGGATTGAAAAAACAAAAGTTATAAAGAAAATGATAAAACAGAAAAAACGAAAAGGAAAGAGATAAAAAAAGGAGAGAAAGCCAACCCACTTCCTTACCTACCGCAGCGCGCAGCGCAGAAGGCCACCAACGGCCCAACATCCATAGCAGCCCGCGCCAGCACATCCCTCTCTCTTTGGGACTGACAAGCGGGACCTACGATGATGTCAACGCTGATGTGAGCATCTTCAACCTCCGGCCAAAATTCCTGCGCCCGTTGCCAAAGAAACGCCCGATTGATCAAGCGATTAAGGGCAGTAATTGCACGCCGTACGTAGCCCCTTAAAGCCGAGCCCCTCCTCTCCTTTTACCCTCCCGTGGCTGCCCGTTTGATGCTCCAAGGCCACCATAATCGCTTGTCGGAGCCGAGGTTCTCAGCCGTCGTGTTTCTCTCGTTCCGACCACGGTGAGCAATTTCCCAGCCCCAAAATCCCTCCGTTCGAGCCCCTTGTCCGTGCGCGTGTTTTGATGCCCCTGCTCGACCTTTTGGCACAGGAAATCGGCGCCGCCAAGCTCGTCTATGCTGTCACTGGGAGTGCTGTTGTCTCCGTTCGCTTCGCGCCGCCGTATGAGGAGGAGTACATATGAGTAGTCCCCTCCATCGTGCTCGTTGTCTCGCGAGGAACCCCGTCGTCTTCTCCGTTAAGCCCGACCCCCCCCCCCCCCCCCCGCGCCTCAGCGTCGTCCGCGCCATCGAATTCTGAGCACAACACCGTCGACGTCTCCATTTTCCGACGGCTCTCCGGCAGCCCGAGGTAACCCTAGCCCCAGATCTAAACCTGGTCGTTAGATCGCGATCCGTCGATCTGTATTTAATCAATTATTCGAACCGGTATTGGCCAATAGGAGCTAGCCGCATGGCAACACAGTCAACTGCCCAGTCAGAGCCATGCAGACAGCCCGGTCAGCACAGCCAGCCAACCAGAGATAGCCACGTGGCGAACCATTTTTCTATTTTTTCGAATAGAATTAAAATGCAGATTTGCAGAAAAGCCCCTATATATTGAAATCATCATAACTTTTCTACCATAGCTCCAAATTAAGAAAACTAGGACCTTTTGAAATCAGCACAACATGTAGAAAATTTTAGCACTATCCAAATCTAAATTTGACAAACTTAAATTGGTTCCATTTAAAATGTGTTTGTTTGATGAATTTTGGCATAATTCAAATTCTATAAATCCAATATTTGCAAACCAAATATTTTTGGGATCCTTATAATGTGTAATAACAGTACCCACTGCCCAATGTCATTTTTATTTTTTTATTGATTTAAAATTTAGATGGTCATTTGAGTATTTAGACATAATTTAAATTATATAAATAATTAGAAAATGTTTTCTTAAGCAAAGTTGCTCTAATTGGTAACCTTAGACCACCAATACCCCAACCACGTGACCATCCTAGAACATTTTCCCTGAATACTTGGACAAATTTTCACACATATGTTCCACATCATGTTACCCTTGTGTTAGAAAATATTATGCCGATATAGTTCTATGTGAAGTGGCTATATATTGGACCAAGGCTAAGTCCTTATCATGGTTCAAACTTATACTTTGCCAAATAGTGAACCCAAAAACACTAGTACCATTATTTTCTATCTACTTCTCAACTCCCCTATTCTTGCTTCAAGAATTCATCAAGTTAGTAAAATGGAAATGAATACTTAAGAACAAGAAGGAACTTCATTATCAACTTGGTGGCAACATGAAGAGCTATAAGGAAGATCATTGAAGAAATTGAAGGAAGGACTTAGACTCCAAAACAACTAGAAGCAACTCAAGGAAGTAAAAGTGTGTGAAGAAATCAAGGAGAAAACATCTACCTCTCTCTTTCTATCTTTATTCTTACTTCCTTTCTTTTCTATTTGACTTAGTGGTATTTTGTGCCCATCCCACTTTGGACCAACTAGTGAGAAAACCATGAAGTTCTACAAGAAGAAATGCAGTCACCACACGGAATATGAAGCTACATGGGAACCTCAAGATGATCTTGAAGAAGACCAACTATGTGAAGCCTTGAAGCCACCATACCACCTATTCAAGTAAATTGACATCAAGTTTGTTTTTTTCCTAACCATTTTACCCTTAGAACAATTCTTTTTCCTTGAGTGTTACAAAGTTGAACTTGACCAACCAATGAACCTTTTTGGTAGACCTTTAACCCAATCACAATAGTTTCCTTAGTAAACTAAGTTATTGTGATAGACCTTAGTCTTGCCTTAACCCAACTAGCTTGGAAGACCATGGACTAAGTTGTTGATTTTATGTTTTGTTATTTGTATGTGAATGGTTGGTTTATTGTTATTTGTTTGATTTGTTTAGATTGTACGGAGCGCAACATTCTTTTGTGAAGAGATTGAGATTTCTTCACCAACTTCAAAGGCAAGTGACACATCATAAATGTAACACCTGGGGTGTTATCCCTAATTTAGAAAAATTGCTTGTTTTCTTTTTTTTGGCATTGCATCACATGCATCATCTGCACATTGTTTGCAAACCAATTCAAAAACAAAACAAAAATTCAAATCCAATTAAATTTTTTCAAACAATGCACCTGTGTTTTTCAAATTCAAATAGTTTTTCAATATAAGTTGATTGGAATTAATTTTGCTTGGTTATTTCAAAAACCATTTCTTTATGAAACACTAATTGAAATTAAAATGGCAAATTCAAATCAATTTGGCAATTTGAAAATTTTGAAAATAAAGTTAACAAACATTTGATCTTGCTGTTAGGTATTTCAACAAAAATTATTGCATAAAATAAAACCCTAAAAACCTATTTCTTTTCTCTCCTATTCTTTCCTACAAAAAAAAGGGGTAAACAGAAAAAAATAAAACAAAAAAAAAAACCCAAAGGGGGAGGCAGCCAGCCCACTTACCCCCCTTCTCCCCCTCCCTTTCGGCCCAAGGCCCTTTCCCCTACCTCTGTCTGTACAGGAGGTCGCTGTCACCATGTCCACCCCCACCTGCTCCCCTCTCCTCCCCCTTATAGCTCCCCTTCCCTCTCCCGAGCCCAAACCCTAGCTCTCCCCCCTCTCTCTCCCTGCAGCCGCCGCCACCCTCCTTCCCCTCCTCCGATCCCTTCTTCTCTGTTTCCCTTTTCCCTGTCTGAACCTCAAAACAACAGCCCAAAACCTCTCTGAATCCTTCGTCGCCGGCGAGTCCACGGTCGTTGCCACGCCGTGCTGACCACGGGAATGGAACCCCCAAGGTGTGGGCTTGCTGCTCGCAGGTTTTGGGGGTCGGGGACGCCCTAGGGAGGCCGTGGGCTTCCTCCGTCGCCGTCGCCGGCCGCAGCTACCTCTCCCTCGCCTCCGACAGTCCTCGACGACAGTAGCGAGGTGAGCGCCCTTCCCCCTCGCCCTCTCTCCTCTCTCCTCTCCCCTCTCCCCCTTCGCTTCTCCCTCTGCGGGCGAGTGCCCAGCGCCCAGCCTCGAGCGCCTAGCCGCGGTCGCCGGCCGTCGTTGCTGGTTCCCGATCGGGATGTAGTTAACTGAACTGCGTTCAGTTCGGCAGTAGCCGCACCCCTTACCTCAAACCCCCGCGCCTCTGTATCCTTCAACAACCCGAGCAGCAGCCCCACTGGTAGCACTCCCTTGCATGCGCCCAGCAGGTCCTGGGTTCGATCCCCCCTAGACGCAAAGCAACCCCCTTTTTCCTCCTTTTCCTTTTTTATCTCTCGAAATCCAGAAAACAGATCTGACTCATTAATTGTAAAATCGATAACAAATCGAATTGTGATCCAATTTCAACGATTCAAGTTGCTATGGATTCATAATTTTGTGCTCTTTCTGTTAATGTCAAAGTTGCAACATGTTTCTGTAATAATTTTTGCACTAAATAATTAATTACTGAAAATGCAATAAAAATTGGAAATTTTGGAATTTCATAACTTGAGTTGTGTTCATCCAATTTGAGCAAACTTGGGCTCTAAAAATTTGTCTTGACAAACTCTACACATTGGTATTTTATTTGGTCACAATTGAATTAAATTTGAACATGTTTCCCTCTGTTTACTAAAAAGGGCAGAATAAGAATGCTTATGAAAAATTGCATAATAAATTCAATAATAACCCAAAAATTATGTTTAATAGCTCAAAATGTTCAGTGAAACATTTGCTACTTGTTTTCAACCTTTTCAATGCAATTTTTTTACTGTTTTCCCTAATTAAAAGTGGTGCAATAATTCAATGCTTTCATTAAACCTTTTAAATTGCAAAATTCATAACTTGGGCAATTCAAATCCAATTCCAACATGTAAAATATGTTTTCCATGAAAAATTGAATAAGCTTTCCAAATATCAACTTTGTTTTCTGTTTTGAATAATTTAAATTGCTGAAAACAACTGTTTCTTATTTAATGCAATTAAAATTGCCAAATTAATAACTTGCTCATTTTAAATCCAAATTCAGCAAATGAAATATGTATTCCATCTAAAATTTGTGTTCTTTCCAAATATGAATTTTTTTATCTGTTTTGAACAATTAAAATGGGTGAAAACAATAAATGTTTGTGTAGCTCACTTAAGAAGCCAAATTTCATAACTTAATAAATAAAATATCTAAACTTGGTAAACGCCTTTTCAAATTGAAGCTATTGTTGTTTTCTTATTGTTTTCATCATCCATTCATCATTCTAATCAACTTTCACATGATGGTTATTTGTAGATCATTTAATTCAACATTAATTCATGGGCTTTTCCATATGCAATCCAAATTGCATATGAGCCCATCTAAATATGTTTACCCTGTCAACTAGTTTATCTTGATGCATCCTTAAACTTGTCATGCATCCATATCTTGATCATGCTGGATCTTTTGCCGTAGTAGTAATTGTTGCATCCGGTGTTTGTTCTAGTTCGTTGCTTCTTTCCGGATAGGACGTTGAGATGATGTGAGCAACGACAAGTTCTGCGGATGTACCTCTACTTGCTGGATTCCAGGCAAGTATACTCACTTGCTACCTATGGCTGCCTTTCATCACTTGTTACCGATTCTTCCCGTTGCCTTCATTCTAGCCTTATGATTGGATGCTTGTGTCTCGATCCTATCATATGTTTACCTTGCAGCCATGATATAGCCTTCCTTCCACTTCCTATTAATTGTTGTTTGTTTACCTTGTCGGCCCTCGTGTCGTAGTTGCATGCTTAGTGTTGTTCGCGCTCAAGTCTTGTTGTCCGTCTCATCACCTGTTTAGTTGATAGTTGGGTTTCAACTTAATCAACAACATGTTAATGCTTGGGGTAATAATAATTTGATGATAAGGCACCGGCAGGAGGCCCGGCGTGGTTTTGAGGCCTGCTAGTGTCGACCCTAATTAGTAAAAGGGTCTTGTCCATTGATCCATGATGAGCGCACTAACCGCATGTGGGAAGCGAGTATGGGCGCCCCCTCAATTCTGATTCGATTCGCATCTCGTCCAAATCGCCTCATTTAGTTCGGGTTTTCCATTTGCCGCATGCATATGCAGGTGCGAACCCTTGGCGCCAGGGTGGAACTTTTGTAGTCGGCATTTAGGGAGACACGTTCTTAGAGTGCTATGAGGGTCCCCTTTTCTTCGTGGGGCTTGATTAGCCGTGCGCTCAACTGCACGGGGTTCTTTGGGCTTGATGCGGAGAAGAGTTGGGTTGTGTTGAGTACCTCGCTTGGTGGGTTGATCCCCCATCTGGCGGGTTATTCTTACGTGTACGGCCAAATTGGTGCATCCCTGCAGGGTTAAATCTTCTCGAGAAGCCGTGTTGTCCGCGGTTATGGATGACTTGGTGAAAGTGCTGGCTAACAAGTACTCAGACAACTTACACCTAACGATGATAACTTGACTAGTAATATAGATTACCTCCACCATAAGAATGAATGTCACTTTAATCAACCGTGTGAGTTTCCTTGGGTTGCTTCCTTAGTAGGGGGTAACATTGGATGGGTATTGTTTGGTGAGTAGTTGTAGTTGGTTCTGATATGCTATCTTATCCCCCTCTTTTAGCCGGATGTTGTAGCGAGTCTCTGTAGTTAGTTAGTGCAGCCCGCTGCCGCTTCTTTGCAGTAATCCCTTCCTTTCCGTCGTACCCAAAGTATTTGTATCTTGTGATGATCGGTTACGCTGGTATCTGGTGAGTATGGGTTTATCCACTTGCCAGTACTTAACCGTACTGACCCACGAATCCTTTTCGTGGCTGCATATTCCACATTGCAGTCAACAGGTTTGAAGTCTGACGACGTTAGCTTGGGAATCCCTCCGGCTTGGCCTGGGCAGGGATTGGACGCCATCGGTTATCTTCAGGACTCTTAGTCCAATTTGCATCTTGTCCGTAGTCGGACGCTATGTTGTTTCTTCCGCTGTTATTTGGATCTTTGTATTGTATCAGTTGTCTCCTTGACTCGTTTGAGTCGTCTTGTATATATGTTTTCTGTTGTTGTTGCGGAATATTCGTGAACTGTTGTAATGTTATCACAAGTGGCAACCTGGAATCGGTTATTATGTGGATTTTGGCGGAGATGCTGAAATCTGCATAGTGCCCGATCTCGGGGCGTCACAAAATGGTATCAGAGCATGGTTTCCGATTCCCAAAGTTGTTTCGATACGAATGGTTATCGAAGCAACGGGTCCGCAAGGCCTGTAGGATAACCTCGCTAACGGTCGTTGTTTCTAGAATGTCAAAAACTATTTCTGCTAAAACTATTTTGGAAACATCTCAATAGGATTCTTGTTTTCTCCTTATCTCTATTCTATTTCCCCTCCCATCTTATTTGTTTTGGAGTCTCCCCCTTGTCTATCTTTCAAAGTGTTAGGATCCTACGTAGGTGGACGTTTTCTGAGCCTTTAACCTAATAGGTTCGATCATCGGAAGATTCCTGGTGGAAGAACATCGTCATCAACCCGAGCAAGAATCTCTTGTTAGTGGTGTCGAGAAGCCCTTGTTAGTGGTGTCGAGGAGATCAACTGGAAGCATGAAGAATCGATAGTCGAACTTCTTTCCCCTCCCGGGTTAGTAGGTGGATTGCGAGGGCGCAATCCCTTGTTAGTGGTGTCGTCTGTAACACCTGGGGTGTTATCCCTAATTTAGAAAAATTGCTTGTTTTCTTTTTTTTGGCATTGCATCACATGCATCATCTGCACATTGTTTGCAAACCAATTCAAAAACAAAACAAAAATTCAAATCCAATTAAATTTTTTCAAACAATGCACCTGTGTTTTTCAAATTCAAATAGTTTTTCAATATAAGTTGATTAGAATTAATTTTGCTTGGTTATTTCAAAAACCATTTCTTTATGAAACACTAATTGAAATTAAAATGGAAAATTCAAATCAATTTGGCAATTTGAAAATTTTGAAAATAAAGTTAACAAACATTTGATCTTGTTGTTAGGTATTTCAACAAAAATTATTGCATAAAATAAAACCCTAAAAACCTATTTCTTTTCTCTCCTATTCTTTCCTACAAAAAAAGGGGTAAACAGGAAAAAATAAAACAAAAAAAACCCAAAGGGGGAGGCAGCCAGCCCACTTACCCCCCTTCTCCCCCTCCCTTTCGGCCCAAGGCCCTTTCCCCTACCTCTGTCCGTACAGGAGGTCGCTGTCACCATGTCCACCCCCACCTGCTCCCCTCTCCTCCCCCTTATAGCTCCCCTTCCCTCCCCCGAGCCCAAACCCTAGCTCTCCCCCCCTCTCTCCCTGCAGCCGCCGCCACCCTCCTTCCCCCTCCTCCGATCCCTTCTTCTTTGTTTCCCTTTTCCCTGTCTGAACCTCAAAACAACAGCCCAAAACCTCTCTGAATCCTTCGTCGCCGGCGAGTCCACGGTCGTTGCCACGCCGTGCTGACCACGGGAATGGAACCCCCGAGGTGTGGGCTTGCTGCTCGCAGGTTTTGGGGGTCGGGGACGCCCTAGGGAGGCCGTGGGCTTCCTCCGCCGCCGTCGCCAGCCGCAGCTACCTCTCCCTCGCCTCCGACAGTCCTCGACGACAGTAGCGAGGTGAGCGCCCTTCCCCCTCGCCCTCTCTCATCTCTCCTCTCCCCTCTCCCCCTTTGCTTCTCCCTCCGCGGGCGAGCGCCCAGCCTCGAGCGCCTAGCCGCGGTCGCCGGCCGTCGTTGCTGGTTCCCGATCGGGATGCAGTTAACTGAACTGCGTTCAGTTCGGCAGTAGCCGCACCCCTTACCTCAAACCCCCGCGCCTCTGTATCCTTCAACAACCCGAGCAGCAGCCCCACTGGTAGCACTCCCTTGCACGCGCCCAGCAGGTCCTGGGTTCAATCCCCCCCAGACGCAAAGCAACCCCCTTTTTCCTCCTTTTCCTTTTTATCTCTCGAATTCCAGAAAACAGATCTGACTCATTAATTGTAAAATCGATAACAAATTGAATTTTGATCCAATTTCAACGATTCAAATTGATATGGATTCATAATTTTGTGCTCTTTCTGTTAATGTCAAACTTGCAACATGTTTCTGTAATAATGTTTGCACTAAATAATTAATTACTGAAAATGCAATAAAAATTGGAAACTTTGGAATTTCATAACTTGAGTTGTGTTCATCCAATTTGAGCAAACTTGGGCTCTAAAAATTTGTCTTGACAAACTCTACACATTGGTATTTTATTTGGTCACAATTGAATTAAATTTGAACATGTTTCCCTCTGTTTACTAAAAAGGGCAGAATAAGAATGCTTATGAAAAATTGCATAATAAATTCAATAATAACCCAAAAATTATGTTTAATAGCTCAAAATGTTCAGTGAAACATTTGCTACATGTTTTCGACCTTTTCAATGCAATTTGTTTACTGTTTTCCCTAATTAAAAGTGGTGCAATAATTCAATGCTTTAATTAAACCTTTTAAATTGCAAAATTCATAACTTGGGCAATTCAAATCCAATTCCAACATGTAAAATATGTTTTCCATGAAAAATTGAATAAGCTTTCCAAATATCAACTTTTTTTTCTGTTTTGAATAATTTAAATTGCTGAAAACAACTGTTTCTTATTTAATGCAATTAAAATTGCCAAATTAATAACTTGCTCATTTTAAATCCAAATTCAGCAAATGAAATATGTATTCCATCTAAAATTTTGTGTTCTTTCCAAATATGAATTTTGTTATCTGTTTTGAACAATTAAAATGGGTGAAAACAATAAATGTTTGTGTAACTCACTTAATAAGCCAAATTTCATAACTTAATAAATAAAATTTCTAAAGTTGGTAAACACCTTTTCAAATTGAAGCTATTGTTGTTTTCTTATTGTTTTCATCATCCATGCATCATTCTAATCAACTTTCACATTATGTTTATTTGTAGATCATTCAATTCATGGGCTTTTCCATATGCAATCCAAATTGCATATGAGCCCATCTAAATATGTTTACCCTGTCAACTAGTTTATCTTGATGCATCCTTAAACTTGTCATGCATCCATATCTTGATCATGCTGGATATTTTGCCGTAGTAGTAATTGTTGCATCCGGTGTTTGTTCTAGTTCGTTGCTTCTTTCCGGATAGGACGTTGAGATGATGTGAGCAACGACAAGTTCTACGGATGTACCTCTACTTGCTGGATTCCAGGCAAGTATACTCACTTGCTACCTATGGCTGCCTTTCATCACTTGTTACCGATTCTTCCCGTTGCCTTCATTCTAGCCTTATGATTCGATGCTTGTGTCTCGATCCTATCATATGTTTACCTTGCAGTCATGATATAGCCTTCCTTCCACTTCCTATTAACTGTTGTTTGTTTACCTTGTTGGCCCTCGTGTCGTAGTTGCATGCTTAGTGTTGTTCGCGCTCAAGTCTTGTTGTCCGTCTCATCACCTGTTTAGTTGATAGTTGGGTTTCAACTTAATCAACAACATGTTAATGCTTGGGGTAATAATAATTTGATGATAAGGCACCGGCAGGAGGCCCGGCGTGGTTTTGAGGCCTGCTAGTGTCGACCCTAATTAGGAAAAGGGTCTTGTCCATTGATCCATGATGAGCGCACTAACCGCATGTGGGAAGCGAGTATGGGCGCCCCCCTCAATTCTGATTCGATTCGCATCTTGTCCAAATCGCCTCATTTAGTTCGGGTTTTCCATTTGCCGCATGCATATGCAGGTGCGAACCCTTGGCGCCAGGGTGGAACTTTTGTAGTCGGCATTTAGGGAGACACGTTCTTAGAGTGCTATGAGGGTCCCCTTTTCTTCGTGGGGCTTGATTAGCCGTGCGCTCAACTGCACGGGGTTCTTTGGGCTTGATGCGAAGAAGAGTTGGGTTGTGTTGAGTACCTCGCTTGGTGGGTTGATCCCCCGTCTGGCGGGTTATTCTTACGTGTACGGCCAAATTGGTGCATCCCTGCAGGGTTAAATCTTCTCGAGAAGCCGTGTTGTCCGCGGTTATGGATGACTTGGTGAAAGTGCTGGCTAACAAGTACTCAGACAACTTACACCTAACGATGATAACTTGACTAGTAATATAGATTACCTCCACCATAAGAATGAATGTCACTTTAATCAACCGTGTGAGTTTCCTTGGGTTGCTTCCTTAGTAGGGGGTAACATTGGATGGGTATTGTTTGGTGAGTAGTTGTAGTTGGTTCTGATACGCTATCTTATCCCCCTCTTTTAGCCGGATGTTGTAGCGAGTCTCTGTAGTTAGTTAGTGCAGCCCGCTGCCGCTTCTTTGCAGTAATCCCTTCCTTTCCGTCGTACCCAAAGTATTTGTATCTTGTGATGATCGGTTACGCTGGTATCTGGTGAGTATGGGTTTATCCACTTGCCAGTACTTAACCGTACTGACCCACGAATCCTTTTCGTGGCTGCATATTCCACATTGCAGTCAACAGGTTTGAAGTCTGACGACGTTAGCTTGGGAATCCCTCCGGCTTGGCCTGGGCAGGGATTGGACGCCATCGGTTATCTTCAGGACTCTTAGTCCAATTTGCATCTTGTCCGTAGTCGGACGCTATGTTGTTTCTTCCGCTGTTATTTGGATCTTTGTATTGTATCAATTGTATCCTTGACTCGTTTGAGTCGTCTTGTATATATCTTTTCTGTTGTTGTTGCGGAATATTCGTGAACTGTTGTAATGTTATCACAAGTGGCAACCTGGAATCGGTTATTATGTGGATTTTGGCGGAGATGCTGAAATCTGCATAGTGCCCGATCTCGGGGCGTCACAATAAACTACCTATTACTTCCTATATGCATTAGAACTTTTGAGTAGCATGCATGATAGGAAAATGTTTGACAAAATATTATGCTATGCTATTATCCCAAGTAGTGTGTAGCCATCCTTATTATCTTAATAGTGTAGCAGCCTTTAATTTTGGTAGTTTGTTGCTTAGTCATGCTTGTAGATGAAGTTGATGTGATTGGAAAGCATAACTATGTTTTGAATGATTACCCCAAGGGGTTTATGAAATATTTTTGGTGGAGTACTAGATACTCACAAGTAAGTGTGGCACGGTAGGGGACAGTTTACATGGTTGAAACTATGAAAATGTTCACATGAATAGCATGGTAGAGGATCACTTTGGTGGTTGTACCTATGAAAATGCTTATTACTCCAGCATGGTAGGGGATCACATTAGTGTTTGTACCTATGAAAATGCTTATTACTCCAGCGTGGTAGGGGATCACAAATGCTTATTACCCAGCATGGTAGGGGATAACTTTGGTGGTTGTACCTATGAAAATGCTTATTACCCAGCATGGTAGGGGATCACTTTTGTGGTTGTACCTATGAAAATGCACTAATCTCTAGCATGGTAGGGGGCACATTAGTGGTTGAACCTATGCATATGCTCTTATCTATGTCATGGTAGGGGACCATTTACATGGTTGGACCTATAAATATGTCGATATTTCTTTAGATGACTCATGGTTCATTGGTTTCTATCAATGGTACCATATTATTTCAAAATGGTTCACTAATTTTATGAAAATAGGAGAAAACTTTCTTTATGCAAACTTAGCCAAAAACTCCACTCAGCCAAATATTCATATATTTATAGTCTTGCCACTTATATCCACCATAGTGTTACTTGCCAATACATTAAATTGTATTGACCCCTTGTGGCTGCATATTCCATCCTGTAGATGAGTCTGAAGACAAGTGAAGATTTCGTTTAGGATCTCGAGTCTACTGCCAACATGTTTTACCTGCACATGAAGAAGATGAGGCTCAATGTTGTACTATGTTTTTCGCTGTAATATTTTGTATCCTGCTAGTCATCTAAGACTATGCAAGTTGTAATGTTATTTTTCTAAAGACTGGATCATGCGATGTAATAAAATTTTGACGCATTTGCATGATATTTCATTTTGTATTGTGGTGCTAGCAGTTGATCCAGTGACTAGCACAATAACACATGTGTTCTTGCATTACTTAAATGTGGGAACGCTACAATTGTAGAATGAACTGTAGATCCACATGAGTTTGGTGCGTTTTTGTTACCTTCTGTTGTTGGGTGGTGGTGGGGGTAAAAAACCTGCTTCCACCGCGGAATCCCATCGCCTCCGCCGTTAGCCCGACGAAGATGTTGGCGGTGCCGATCGGGACGACGTAAGAACAAACGATGTGGCTCTAAGCCAGCGTTACCGTGCTGTTGTTGACGAGGTAACTGTCGCCTGGTCCCGGGATGGCGCTACCGACGATGATCGTGTCGCCTATGCCGTCCAGGAGTCCTGCCTTGAAGATCACCCCAGACATAGCTTGTCCCATGGTGGGCGCCAAATGATGTGTTCCACGAGTAGCTTTGCCGGAAGGGGGTAGTCATCTCTCTAGGATGAACCGCGGGGAAGGCTAACGTGGGGGAGTGCTTTGGGGCGAGGACACGGAGTTTACCCAGGCTCAGATTAGCCGGAGAGGCTCCCTACTTCCTGCAAACAACTAAGACGGCGATGTCGGACACATGTTACAATTACCTAGGGCAGATTGAGTGTATAGCTAAATCTGCCTTAGGGTTTCTCTCGTACGGCTTTATATAGAGAGTCGGAGCGGATCACGCAAGAACACAAACCGTACAATGAATAGCCCTACTAATCTACGGTCATCCGGCCTCTAAGAGGTGTAGATGGGCTTCAAGGCTGCCATTGCGGAGGCAGTCCTGCACTTCGTCCTTTCTATGCCTCAGTCTTTGGGTCTGCCCTTCAGGTTCGGCTTCTGGATGCCGACACATACCTATTCTGGATATCTCCAACAGTGGAAACATATTTCCAATTGTTCGTTGGAAAAAAAATAAGAAGTGCTTCTTTAATTTGATATAGCATAGAAATGCGCATATTTTTCACTACAAACCTACACGTTAGTACATCCCATATTACAAACCTAAAGATTTTTTTAATTTAATTGTGTGTGTGTAACATACATACCTTTTAAGCGAGATGCCTTGCAAGAACTTATGTCAGTTTATTTTTTAGTCTGTTTTTATTTATAAAGTTACAACTTCCAAACATTGGTAACACTTAATTAAATTCCAAAGTAGCTTTTTAATAAAGACAAAGTGTCTACCGCACATGTAGCTTCAAAATACATTAATTTTTTCTAATAAATTAAATAATTAACTTTTCCAACAATGTATTCAATAGCTTCAAACTTTGGGTACAATTAATTTATTTATAAATTAGAATTCTAATATAAAAAGGAGTTTAAATGCTTAAAGAGGTATATTTGCATGAAATATTTGTAAGAAGTATGTGGATTATAATAATTGCTCATCATTTCCATACTTGGTAATACTGTCAATAAACAATGTGTACATTTGTATAAGAGCTAAGGGAGTACGTTATGCAAAAAATTGTATATTAAATTCCTTACTCACACCATAATATCGATATGTTGCAACCCATCTTTTCAATTTATGAGGAATAAAGGCGCAACTTCTTAAGAAATTCTCAATTAAGAGTTTAATGATGTCCAACCTTATTTTCCTCTCCATACAATGACTTTTAATAGAGTAATTGTGGTGGTCCTACCATTTTGTAATACTCCTTGCGATGTAACTAAATTAGTAAAAAATTCTGGAGTAGTATATTTGAAATGCGATATAACTAAATTAGTAAAAAACTATGAAGTGAAATATAATATGTGAGACGCTATAATATATATATATATATATATATATATATATATATATATATATATATATATATATATGGGAAATAGCGGGCTACCATGGGTGGTAGCTCTGCATGCACATCTGGCCAGTAGATGATGTATAGAGAGCATAATTTCCTAACGACAGAAGCTCACGGCGTCACACCGAGAGCACAAACTCATTGATTTTTTTGTATAGCTAGATGCATGCGAAACACCATCCTCATCTTTTTATTCTCTGCCATCCATGCATACATTACCGTAGAGTTTGAAACTCATTGCCGTAGAGAATTGAGGCTCATGTGATTTTTCCCTCACCAACACCCCTCTGCTCCATTGATTTTTTTTGTATAGCTAGCTGCATGTGAAACACCACCCTCATCCTTTTTATTCTCTGTCATCGTGCATGCATTACCGTAGAGATTGAATCTTATTACCGTAGAGAATTGAGGCTCATATGTTTTTTCCCTCACCAACACCCCTCTGCCTCATTTATTTTTCTCTATAGCTAGCTGCATGCGAAACACCATCCTCATCCTTTTTATTCTTTGCCATCCGTGCATGTATTACCCTAGATATTGAAGCTTATTACCATAGAGAATTGTGTCTCATATGTTTTTTTCCATCACCAACACCCCTCTGCCTCATTGATTTTTCTGTATAGCTAGCTGCATGCGAAACACCACCCTGATCCTTTTTATTCTTTGCCATCTGTTCTTCTTCTTTTTGGTTTCAGAGCGTGCTTCCTTTCTTCATATGCGCTCTAGTTTTATACACAGAAGAATCATGGGTGGTGCGTCGGTGATCGATGGGTAGCCAAATGACAAGAAAAAATGAGAAGGAAAAGGTGGTAGAACAAACAAATTATGGTTCTTGGCGCCAAAACGATATGGCTGTAATCAAGCAACCTAATTCACCGCTTTGAACATGTTTTCAATGTTGTCTTTATTTTACTCGCAACCTGACTTTTTAAACCTAGCCACATGTTGTTTTCTCGCGCACGTCCTGACGACACACAAGATAATAGTAGCAAAAATAATGGTGCTTGTTTGATGGAAAAAAGTAAGTGCGGAATTGGATGCGTACCATTGATCGATGGGTATCCAAATGACAAGAAAAAATGAGAAGGAAAAGGCGGGAGAACAAACTAATTATGGTTCTTGGCGCCAAAACGATATGGTTGTAATCAAGCAACCTAGTCCACCGCTTTGAACATTTTTTTCAATGTTGTCTTTATTTTACTCGGAGCCTGACTTTTTTAACCCAGCCACATGTTGTTTTCCCGCGCACGTCCTGACGCCGCACAAGATAAGTAGCCAAAAATAATGGTGCTCGTTTGATGGAAAAAAGTAAGTGCAGAATTGGATGTGTGGCAAAAAATAATTGCGCTCGTTTGATGGAAAAAAATAAGTGCTGGATTGGATGCGTAGCAAAAAACAATGGTGATCGTTTGATGGAAAAAAGTATGTGTGAGATTGGATGCAGCATGCGCTAGCTCGCATAAGATTTCAACACTCGGACGAACGGAAGACACTTTTGACACGGAAGAAAAAAGACATTAGTAATATGCCGACGGAAAAAAAATCACACGGCTACTTCTATTAGCTTGGATAAAAAAACTCTTTTGTTATTTCTTGCCCGAGGCAAAACCACTACGCACTATCCCAAAAAATTCAAAAAAAATGTTTCTGTCAACACTGCGCGGAGCACAGACTGACACACTCGTTGTGAGGAGTTTTTCATACTAACTAGCACGGCATGCATGTAACGGATGGACATGACACCGTCAAACTCAAGGAACACTATAGGATACATCCAAAAGCAATCAGATTGGATACTCTCTATATCCGACGGTTCTCAGGATATGCACAGCTAGCACCCATGGTAGCAAATCCGCGTCCATATATATATATATATATATATATATATATATATATATATATATAGTGCACATTTTCGTTGCTATTACAAATAAGTTTCAACAAAATACACTTACCTTGTAGGAATATTTATAGTTTGCCGCCAATTTCTTTCTTTTTCCAATGGACCACCGGAAGCCTTCAAAATATAGCGGGATTCTAGGAGGGAGCTCACATGGATATTTGGCCTAAATCCCAAATTAAGCTTGTAATTGTTCTTTTGTACATGTTGAGTTAAGGAAATTCTTATGGATTTATAGATCCAATCTTATATGCAAACTGCAGTTTTACATTGTTGCAGCAAAGTTTGAGGCATCTCACGTGTTCTTACACTCATCAGAGTATCAATAATGTTACCATCATGTTTTTTAGAATTTGTAAGCAACGAGAAGTTTTTTGGAAACGAATAAGCTTAGCATAGTCCTAAAAAAATACTTCCTAGAAGTAGACTAGACAATTCCTCTTTTATCAAAATTTACCAGATCTCTTACTCATTATGAGACAAACTTGTGAACATTTTTTTGTTGCAAAATGCTTTCTAAATTCAGAGATAATTGAAATAAGTTTACTCTATAAACACTATTGAAAAGCTAATTTTAAGTTTTGAACACTTGCTGGGTTATAGGAGATTCCTACATTGCACCATCGATGAAAAAGTGAGGGAAAATAAGCAATTTACCAATGACAAGCAGAAAAGGAGGAACCGTTGGGGGGGAAGAAGGGAGTAAAGGTTTCAACTCCGAATCTGATTTCCCTTATTTTGTACAAATAACTGTATTTTCTTCAATGTGATATGTTGATACTCATATTTTTCCTTTCTAGAAGGGACTCATGGGGGTCAAGGATGAGTTCTTTCTAAGAGGCTCATTTTGGGTGGGTAATGGGGAGCCAACAAGGTTTTGGGAGGATACCTGGTTAGGTAAAACTCCTTTAAAAGATCAATATCCTGCTCTTTATAACATTGTGCAACATAGAAATGTGACTGTTCATACAGTGTTACATAGAGCCCCTCCGATTTAGAAGAAATCTTGATAGGAACAAATGGGATATGTGGTCTCACCTTGTTTTAAGACTATTGGATGTTTCTCTTTTTGATACCCCTGATTGTTTTCATTGGAACTTAACCATCAGTGGTTTGTTTACAGTAAAATCTATGTACAAGGATTTAATGAATGGACATACTATGTTTCTTGAAACATACTTGTGGAAACTAAAAATACCTCTGAAAATAAAAGTTTTTATGTGGTCCCTTTATTAAAAAGTCTTGCTTACTAAAGATAATCTTGCTAAGAAGAATTGGAAAGGTGATACTCATTGTTCCTTTTGTGGGAATGAAGAAACTATTGAATATCTCTTTATATCCTGCCCATTTGCTAAACTTGTATGGCGTGTAGTTTTCTGTACCTACAATATTCCACCACCATCCAATGTGACTGACACGTTTGGTAATTGGCTGAACGGGGTGGATATAAAGACCAAGAATAGAATTCGTATAGGTGTCTCGGCTATTTGTTGGTCTTTATGAAATTGTAAGAATAATCTTGTTTCTAATAGAAAACAATCTTTTCATATCTTACAGGTTATCAATATGGTGGTACACTGGATCCGGCTATGGGCTTT
This sequence comes from Alopecurus myosuroides, assembly GCA_028641055.1. Lineage (NCBI taxonomy): Eukaryota > Viridiplantae > Streptophyta > Magnoliopsida > Poales > Poaceae > Alopecurus > Alopecurus myosuroides. The sequence continues at coordinate 307,367,918 of CM054057.1, read as the reverse complement.
TCTGCTTCATTCGGACCAACGCAAGCTTATGGTGGATGGATGCACGAGATTGCTTTTAGTGGCAAAGGATTTTTTTCTCCCGTCATATGTGGCAGCATATTTCTAGGCTTTCATAAGTTTTAGGTCATTTTGCTTGTCTATTTCGGTGTGCTCTTACTCAGTTGTCTTTGGGCTTTTTAAATAATTAATAAACAACTCGATGCAGAGCCTGGGGACTACCTATTTCTTAAAAAAAAAAGATAGATTCTAAGCTCTGCTCGACCAAATACTGCATCGAAAATATAGTATTCACTTGTACTAGCAACTATTCCCTCCGTTCTAAAATGTAAGTCTTTTTAGTTTAGCTTTCTAAAAGGATTACATTTTGGAACGGAAGTAGTATTATTTTATGAATATAAGATCTTATCGTATTGCAAAAAAAAAAAAAAAATCTGACGGCCTAAAATAATCCAAGTTTTTTCCATCGTGTTCGTTTCGCCCTCGTTTTATCGCGGGCACCCATCTTTCTTTCCTACGTTTGCCATTCCTGATCTCGCCCTCCTCGCGTGCTCGCCTCCACCATTTCTTCCTCTATGTCTCGCATGATCCCAAGGGAGCGATCCCAGTGATGCCGCCGGCGGTGGACATGGCGTTGTCGTCGATGCGCGGCGGCGAAGGCGCGAAGGCCCTGGCGCGGCGCCCGGGCCGCACGCTGGCCGGGCGCCGGCGGCGGGCCAGCGTGCTTCTCATCGCGCTATCGTACGCAGCAGCTATGCTTATGCTATTCCTATGCACTGGCGGCTCGGGCCTGAGCAGTGGCGTGGCGGTGGGTTCGCTGCGCCGCCGGCCGGTGGGGCCAGCTCCACCCGGCTCGGTGTACCGCAGCCACCTCGTGTTCGAGCGCCTCCTGCCGGACATGCGCGCCTCGGCGTCACGTCCTAACCCTGTGAGTGATGTTTCTTGGCTTGTTCCGCGGGACTCGAATGCGCCGATCTATTCCTGACCGTTCGTGGATTGGCTTAAAACTGGTGGAATTTTCTTCTGTTCATGTGCATTAGAAGATTTTTTTTGTTTTTGTTTTGTTTTGTCTGCTCGTTGATTTGTTAAAAACTTCTCATAATTTGATTCTAAATCGTTGCTAAATTTTGTGTAACTTAATTTGCCACACTGTAGGCTACTTTTGTGTATGACTGTATGTGACACACATGTGCTACATGTCCTACAACTAATCTCTAGTGAAACTGAACACACCCAGAATACGGCTTCTAATCAGAGATCACAGTCGTTCAATCATTTGCATATCTTGACATGAATGCATGAAGCACCAAAGCTTTGGCACCATGAGATGCCATTTAGTCAGATTGTAGCACCTCCTCTATGTTTCGTCTACTGGTCATAAGCCAAAAGGGTGATAGCCCTTCATGTGGCAGCCTAGAATCTGTCCTGAAATCGGGGATGATATGCATTGGCTACTTCAGAGGTCCTAGAGCTTTATTTGCCAGTTAGAGTTGATCCTCAAAATTGCGATGATCCTGATGAGCAGTAAAGTAAGTGCTAATAACCCAATTAAGATACCTGTTCAATGATTTTGACCACTATGGACACCAATTTTATTTATTTTCCGTTCCTCCGCATATAAGATCATCCCATTCAACAAGATTTTGCCTTGTCATCATGCAGTTAATTGCGTCCAATTACAAAAAAGTTGGAAAGCGATGGGTACCTTGCATTGGCAGGAGGTTGGCACAATCAGGTGCAAAATTGAAAATACTTGTTATGAGTTTTGTACCAAATATACAAAATTCAGGAAGTATAAATCAAGTTTATCATCATAAGTAAGAATAGACGACATAGCACAGAAGTTTGTATTGATGGTCCACATTACACTTTTCAGCGTTACCACCTTCCAATGGTTTTCTCGTAGTTGAGGCAAATGGTGGTCTGAATCAGCAACGCATTTCTGTAAGTTGCATGATCAAGCTCGTACTAAACATAAAATGTGCAAACTAGATATATTTCCTTACAGTAATCTTCAGTTTCCATACACTATTAGTACTAAAGAATACATGTCATTGGTACCAAAAGAATGTCTGTCATGAAAAGGTACCATCCAAGGTTTCCATGTTTGCTATCTCAACTCTGAATTCCTGATAGTTCCGAGACACCGAGTATGTGTTTTGAACTTAATTTCTTGCTGATATTTCATATTTTGTTGCATGTTACTCTTTATTTAACACAAAATTCTCAGAACTTTCCAAAGTTGTTGTGCTATTGCACTATTCTTCATCTTTAGAGTTCTTTGAATTTTTCAAGAATCTCAGGTGACAACTTAGATTTCCACTTTACAGCATGTTTGGTCGTTGATGTTTATCCAAGTCTAACAGAGTGTCTTAATACAGATTTGTGATGCTGTTGCTGTGGCCAGCATACTTAATGCGACTCTTGTCACCCCAGCTTTTCATTTGAATAGTGTTTGGCGTGATTCTAGGTAACTGTTTTGTTTAATTTAATAATACCAATAGATGTGTTTGGGAAAACTAAAATACAGAATATGCTTCCCTCAATCACTTCCTTGAGAACTACTCCCTCCAACCCGTAAGAAGGATGACGTTTTGGACATTCACATGGTGTCCAATGGTACTTTCACCATTAAGTTTGTACCACAGTGTTAATCTAAAACCTAACAAATTTGTACTTCATAAATGATTTGGCACAATCTATACATGTGATTTTTCACATGTCCAATCGAAATATTTCAAATAATATAGGTGGTCAAAATTTAAAACATATAATTTGGTTGCTAAAAAATTATTGGTAGGAGGTTTAGGTAGTGAAACGAGGGGTTACGTCCCAGGCACGTGCGACTTCTGCCTGGCGGCTGAGCGCGGATCCGATCTCCAGCCCCTTTCGAGTCGCCTCCCTCCCAGGCGGCTCCGGAGGTCCTCCCCCTCCAAACCCCAGGGAGCTCCTGATCTCCAGCCCCTCCAGCCGCTGCTGCTGCCGTCACCGGCGGTGGTGGCGGCGCCCAATCCGTCCAAAATGGTGGGCAGGAGAGGTGCTCCCTGGTGGCATCCTACGGGTGGTGGTGGGGCGATGGCTGGCGGCACAGTGCGGCACGGCTTGTCCAGCCGGTGCCTGAGGTCCTCCGGCGGCATGGCGACAAGGAGAAGGTGGCACGCCGCCGGCGGCCGCCTTTTGGCGGATGGCGCTGATTTGGGATCTCTGGACCTCGATCTGGATTTGGACCATGATCTGGGGCATGGGAGCCCAGCCACTCGCGCTACAGGAATCTGGTTGTGTCTTTAGCCACACGGGTGACCTGCGGCGAGCTGGACTGCTTTCCCTCGCTGCGGTTCCCACCGGAGGTTGACTGGCGGCATGGGGGCCCGCTAGTCTGGCGAATAAAGGTGGTGTCCGTGGTCCTTGGATTCTTCTTGCATCAAGACAACAATCTGCCTGACGCCTGTCCTCCTCGATCTGGCCGGAGTGTCGGGTTCCGGAAGACTCAACCGGTGATCTCGCATGGATGTTATGCCTAGAGATTGCTGGATTGAGTGGGATTCGGTCGCAACACACAGAGTGGCGCGAAGCTCTACTTTTGTTGCCATCATGGGCAAATCCATAGTGAAGTCAGAGGCGGAGAATTGCATGGAGGCTAAGATTGGAGGACTAGCAATGATGATTGGAGCCTTTACGTCGACGAGGAACTGACTTGCAGTTTCAGGAATCGTGGCAGCGGTATGTAAGCGGGGGCGACAGCACGAGTGAAGTTCAAAGTCCTACCTTTCAGGGTGAAAATCCAAGGTCTGACCTTAATTGGTTGTGCCTGGCAATGGCCTTGCTGAAGGCATTGTTTTGAGAGCGGGGACTGTCTCTATGGTGAAAACCCAATATCTTCGATCGGGCGATGACGGCGCTTGTGCACCGTTTCCTTCTTGAAGGCGTTGCTTTTAGAGAATTTGGACATCAGGTGTTGTCTTGGCGGTGGTTGTACTGATGCTGCAACAATTGGAACTCTGTAGTGGGACTTTTTAGTTTCTTTTTTCTCTTGTTTTGTCTGCGTGCATCCATAATGTCAATAGGGTATTATGTTGTTGCAGAGGCTGGGTGTAATTGCTATCTCCGTGATATTAACATATACTCGTTATAAAAAAACATTTATTGGTGGACTAATTGTTAAGTTAAATATTTACATCAGTTGCAGTTTAGCTGACAATTACTTCCTTGGTGAATTTTTATCCGCTTTACAAGTGAAATGTATCAATCATTTTCTAATAGAAACTTAATTATTTTCTTCAAGCATTTGTTATTGTGTTTTCAATGTATTTCCTTATGTATTCGTAGGTTGGTATTTTTAATTGTCGTAACTTATAAGAAGGATAATATTTTTTGCTTGGCATAATTGCTTTCAGCAAATTTGGTGATATCTTTGATGAAGACCATTTTATTAAGACACTCCGAAAACATGTAAGGGTTGTTACAGAACTTCCTGAAGATGTTTCTGCGCAGTTTGACCATAATATCAGCAATATACCGAATATGAGAACTAAAGCCTTCTCATCTCACAGTTACTACCTAGAGAAGGTGCTTCCGAAATTATTGGAGCTAGGGTATGTGCTCCCTTTGCTCCTTCCTTTGTTCTGATGGCAGATTTCTTTGACTAAAGACGTTCAGTATTGTTGTTTCTTTGCTCATTTTCTTTTCCATGACAGAGCTGTGCGTATTGCTCCTTTCTCAAATAGATTGGCTAATTCAGTTCCATCAAATATCCATGCGTTGAGATGTTTGGCAAACTACGAGGCATTGAGATTTTCTGTACCCATAAGAATTCTTGCAAATAATATGGTCGATCGAATGATCAGAACGAGTTCTTTGACTGGTGGAAAGTACATGTCTGTGCATCTTCGCTTTGAAGAGGTTTTAACACAATATCTCCTACTATTCAATGGCTGTTATTGTTTCTTCTTCATCATACTGAGTTCCATGATGTTGTGCTCTGTATTTCAGGATATGGTAGCTTTCTCATGCTGTATATATGATGGTGACTGGAAGGAGAGTATTGCAATGGAGAATGCTCGTGAAAGGAGCTGGAGAGGGAAGTTTCGCCGACCTGGTCGAGTGATAAATCCTGAGGCTAATCGGAGAAATGGGAGATGCCCTTTAACTCCTCTAGAGGTTGAGATATTAGCTCCCTGCAGTTGTTTTGTCTGTTCTTTTTGCATCACTTCTTAGCGCCAGATAGGATATTTACTAATTTTAGTAAGATTCTATTGTTACACCTCTGAAAAGATGCTCTTAGTTAACTGTTACTCCCTCCATTCAAAAATACATGACTTCCATTTGTTCAAATATGGATGTACTTAGACATGTTTTAGTGTCTACATACATCCATATCTAGACAAATGAAAGTCATGTATTTTTGAACGGAGGGAGTACATCATAGACTAAGATTAAGTAAATGCTCTTAAAGTGCCACCGGAGTACAGTTGGACACTACAAAATAGAATCTACGGTGTTGAGTAATTTCTATAATCTTATTTATTTTTAGTGGAGTGATTAGTTAAACTGGTTCTTAAAGCTTCGCCATGTATCCTGCCACCACAAGTTTCAGATGCATTCTAATAAGCTGCATTACTATGTCTCCAAAGTGGAAATGTTGTTTAGGTGATATCGTATGAATTTATTTTTCTCAGCAGTTTAGTTGATGCAGGTTGGGATGATGCTGCGAGGCATGGGGTTTGAGAATACTACCTCCCTCTACGTTGCCTCCGGTAAAATATACAATGCTGAAAAGTATATGACTCCTCTTCGACAGTTGTTTCCACTTCTACAAACAAAGGAAACACTCACTTCACCTGAGGAACTTGCACAGTTCAAGGTATTTTTCTTCGTTTTGTTACTTCATCAGTGTTAGAAATGAGGCATTCTTTAATTATCTCACAGCAAGCATCCAGAAACCCTTGTCCAGTTTCAGGGTAACAATTGCATAAGATAGTTTTTCTTATCTCCGTGACGGACTACCTTCTACTCACTTTCCTATGCTATCCAGGGGCATTCATCTAGACTGGCAGCATTGGACTACACTGTCTGTCTACAAAGCGAAACCTTTGTAACAACTCAAGGAAGCAATTTCCCTCATTTCTTGATGGGGCACAGGCGTTATCTGTATGGAGGTCATGCAAAGACAATAAAGCCAGATAAGCAGAAAATGGTTCTACTATTTGACAATCCGGATATCAGGTAATTTTTAAGTTACCCTTGTCCACTTTGTTTAAGTGCATGATGAAGCTCGATCCGAACTGAATTTGCCGCACCAAATATTGATATCACAATTTATCTAGTTTCCATTTCAACGGTCATGTCACTGATACGTATTATAGAGAATACTAGTAAATTTTAACTAGTTTTATATTATTTTATATTTACATGCTGAAATACATATATATATCATATAACTATGTAAGGCTGTAACCAAACCAGCAGTTCTCGCTGATGTTTCTCTTTATAGTCATCAGTGAGGACTATATCCAACTTATTTGCTTTGACTGTAGATGGGATCGGTTCAGGCACCTCATGCAGGACATCCGCCACCACAGTGAATCGAAAGGTTTCGGGTTCAGAAAAAAGGATGGATCCATATACAATCTCCCGATGCCCGAATGTATGTGTCAGCAAGCTGAATCATGATCTAGACTAGCAATTTATGTACTTGTAGCTTGTAAGTAGAAGTTAAGCATAAAAATTTGCTACATTTCCTGTCTGTAGGTAGATAGTAGTAGACTAGAGAGAAACCAAATTGTGTGGTTGTTGATTGGAAAATCCACCCCAGGATGCGGTTATGCCGTCTGAAAGCAAAAAGAGTCTAGGTCAGAATATTTCACAGCGTATATCGACTATAATATCCGAAATGATATTTGAGTTGACAATTGTTTGCCTGGTGGTAATGAAGATAAAAAAAATATACTGGAATCTGCAGCCTGAATTATTAGTAAATATCAGATCACAAGCAGAGGTGTTGCGTGATATTGGCAAACAATATCCTGAAATGGAAGAAGCAGAGGTGTACAGAGTGGACGATCTGACTTCTGAGTGAGTCCTAAACAATAGTATGACCGGTGTGTCGAATTAGTTTTCATTGTTGGCGAGGGAATGCCTGCATGTGTTCTGGTAATAAAAAGTTTACGAAACACAGTAAAAAATTTGTATTCATTGTTTTTGGAAAATATGAAAAATATGTACATGAAAAGGAGTCGGAACCGGGGCCCGAGGCCATGAGGTGACTGCACGGTGCGGATCAGCCTTAGGCAGCTCCTGGTGGTCACCTGGTGTGGTGACTCAGCACACCACTGCATGTGTAGTGCACAATTCGTTTTTTTTTTAGAAATGGGGTAAACCCCGACCTCTGCATCGAGTGATGCACACAGTCTTTATTAATTATTAAGTATCATAGTATATGTTTACAAGCGAATAAAGGTCACAACGAGCACAACCTTACAGTAATAGTAATCTCCCTTAAAACCAACAACAATAATAAAACTAGGAAAGCTTATTAATATGTTGCCACGTATCTCGCGAGAAAAAATCCTGTGTCACCATAAGGAGGCGTCTGTAGCCATCCACCATAAGCTTCCTCTGATCCGAAGGGAGTAAGAAAGCCCAGAGCTGGATCCAATGTGATGCCTTGAATATAACCTGAAAGACATGAAAAACATCTTTCTTGTTAAAAACAACATCATTCCTACAAGTCCAAATGGCCCAACAAATAGCCGACACTCCAATTCTAATCCTATCTTTAGTCTTCTTATCAATCTCATTTAACCAATTTCCAAACATGTTTGTAACATTGGGGGGGGGGGGAATATTGTAAGTACAAAAAACCACACGCCACACTAGTTTAGCAAAAGGACAAGAAATAAAAAGGTGTTCAACAGATTACTCATTCCCACAAAAGGAACAATGTGTGTCACTTTTCCAACCTTTTCTAGCTAAATTATCTCTAGTTAGCAGAATCTTCTTATCTAAAAACCACATGAAAATTTTAATCTTCAGAGGGATCTTTAATTTCCACAAATAAGTTTTGAGAAAGATAGCATGACCATTCATCATATCCTCATACATGGATTTAACAGAGAACAGCCCATTCTGTGTCAAATTCCAATGAAACTTATCCTCAGAGTCAACCAAAGAAATAGTCATCAATCGCAAACAGAGATGAGACCACATATCCCACGTATTACCTATTAAATTCCTACGAAAGGAAATATTAATAGGTGGAGCATTGTGAAATACATCATGTACAGAAACATTTTTATATTGCACAATATTATATAAGAGAGGGTGTTGATCTGAGAGTGGAGTTGGACCTAACCAAATATCTTCCCAAAATCTAGTTCCCTCCCCGTTACCAATTTTAAAAGAACCTCTACTAAAGAAATCCTCCTTAACTTTCATCATACCTTTCCAAAAGGGAGAATCATTAGGTTGTGCTTCAACATGACCTAAAGATTTACTATGAAGGTATTTTTTTTGCAACAATTCCTGCCAAACACCATCCTCAGTAAGTATCTTAAAAAGCCATTTACTAAGTAAATACTATGAAGGTATTTGTAGTGCACAATTCATTGACATAATACTCACAGAAGGACTTATCCATGAATATTACATCCCTCGGAGTGGCACAACAGAAACATAGAAGATACAAGCAAAGCTACAGGATACAAATATATTCATTACAAAATCTCGAGAATCTCTTTGTTGTATCAAAGAAGATCTCGTGCAAATGAAACATCAGAGGATGCAAAACGTAACTCTAAGCTGGAGAATAAGGGTGTGTTTGGGACAGCTCCACTCCACCAAATCACGGGTGGAGCAGGCGAAGCTGCCCCAAACAACCAAACTCCGGCTAATAGGTGGAGTGGAGCTGCGATGCCCCGCAGTTCATTTTCGCGAAGCAGCGAAATAGGTGCTTCACCTGCTCCACTTCACCTCCCGCACCAATCTGATGCAAAATTACCCGCAAATGCCACCGAGTTATGGAAGGAGTCAGCCCATCCCCGAAGCGTTTTTCTCATTTGTCCCTCAATTCTTGTCTCTCCATGGCCTGTGGCGACTAGGTCAAGCCGCCGCCACCGTCTCCGGCGACCGTACGTCGATCTCCCCTGCTCGATTTCCGTGCTCCCCTCCAGCTCCGGCGTCCTAAGCCTCCTCCCTTGCGATCCCCAACTTGATTCAATCCTTGCATAGACCAGGCGCAGCCTGTAGCAAAGCTCGACGCCGACCTTTATCCGGAACGGAGATAGCTAATTTTCTTTGCGCCATTGCCTGGACCCCGCACTACCTTGAACATAAGTTTCGTCTCCGACCATACCTGCTTATATACCAGGGCCTGAACTCCCATGCCTGCAAGATCGTTGCTAGAACGCCTGTACAGTTTCCTCACGAATTTGCCTGTACAGATTGCTTGAAGAACTTTCAAGAGGAGCTTGCTGCTACAATTAGCTTTCCCAATGCATGCGGCAATGCCTATATGTTGATTTCTTTTGATATTTCTGCTGTATACATACTGAGCAATACATTCTGATTGATTGTAATGCTTAATTATCTTGATATACAACATCTGTACGTGGCGAACTTTTGGTAATGCTTGTTGATATATGATCTGCACATGGTGAATCGGTAGAAAAAAATAGTTGTCATTCTTCTCACGTAGTTACACGAGACACCTCTACCAAATCGGTAGAAATAAATAAGCGAGAAAAGAGAATAAGAGGGTACCTCAGACATTTTACAACAATCACTCTAAAATCTGAATCTAGAGCTAGCTTGTGAGCCAAACACTTTTTAGCCGCTCTAGAGCTTGTTGGTGGAGTGAAGTTATGAGATGAAGTGGAGTTGGGCGGAGCAGAGCTGTCCCAAACACACCCTAACTCTAAATCAGAATCTAATCCACTATGGTTGATCACGGCTCTAATCTAAAGCTTGTGAGAATCTAAGTCCAAGAATGGACTCCTCCTCCAAGTTGCTAGCTTCTCCTTCACCGGCTTTGTTGACGATTTTGCTTCATCGGCTAAATAGTATATGATCCCTTCTAGCTTCATTAGATAGCTTTGGCTTCACGATGAAGACCTCCTCATCATCGTGATTGCTATCCGGCATCTCCCTTAATGGCTTCAACTCTAAGAAGGGGTCAAAAGGGAACGAATGAGTAACGAGCGTTACTCAACAAGTTCATTATATATGGTGGGTATTTTTATGCACTAACTACAGCTTTAGACTCTAAAGAGTCATAAGATAATGCAAGATTTTGCAAATCTTTCTTCAAGAGATTGTTTTTATATCAAAAACTATGCCCGTCAAATATTCACATGTGCTAGAACTTCATGGAGTTCCTTTCCTGCAGCTCCTTCCCGGAACAGGGGGTAACATGTCACATCATTTTATACTCTGCATAGGCTACTTTACACATAGGCGATCAAGACCATGTTGCACAACCACGCGCGCGTTCGTGTCCACACCCACTTAGGTGTGGGGCCCGGTTGTTGATCCAAACCAAACCGTGCTTCTCCGCACCTCACATGACCACCCATTTTATGTAATGTATATTTACCCCTCATACTCTACCCCTCAGGGTAGATACTTAGGCTCCCTGTGCATACCATCATAAACACTAGAGTCTGTGGGCATTAAGATATCCCACCAATGTGCATGTAGTCTCGCAAGACCTACAATGTACGACTCTGGCTGCCCGTTGACACGTGAAGGGGAGAACATCACAGCTGGCTTACTCGCCCCATATAAGACCTCTGGTTACCGTTATTTACGGTGCAAGAACTCTGACGACATTGGTTGTTATCTCCTAGGTAATACTTTCCCGTGCAAATGGAACCTTCCAATTACCGATTATTCTTACCATGGTTCCATTTGCCAGCCAAAATAGAATACTACCACCCGGGTAGATATCAATTAGTCATATTATTATAAAAAGAGAGTTCATGCATTCTTTTGGAACAAGGTGGTAATACGATAGGGTTTTGTAAATAGTTTTTACCAAATATTTCAAATGATATGAGCAAGTGATGAACTTGCCTGAGATAGAGATAACAGTTCATGTCCCTTGGGGTTCAAGGGTTTGTGGGAATCTCGAGATCTAAAAAATAGCAAGGTAGTCCTAGTAAGGACTACTGAAAACACTAGCAAGATGATATAATGCATAGTAATGAGATGCATCACGAAATACCCTGAAATCACCCCAGCTTACAAGTGTAAGCTATGCTTGATACGATATTTTAATTACATTGGATTTGTCGTGGTGTTGTCACGGCAAGTGTCCTCACGAGAACTAGATTGCGAGGCCATTTCTACTGAGAGAAACTTCGAAAGGGTTAAGGCGGAAACGAGAGACGCGGGTTTACCCAGGTTCGGCCCCTCGATTGAGGGTAAGACCTACTCCTGCCTTCTTACTATCAGGAAATAAGGTCTCGATTACAGAGGGCGATTCCGGCTCTCGATGTCTCGAGTTACCTTGCTATTGACTTAGAGCATCTCCACCGGCACCCTCCAAATGTCCCCCCAAAGGCCCAATGGGGGTCCGGATAAAAAAAAACGCCACAGCGGCACCCCCCAAAGGTGTCCACCCGCCAATTTTGTGTCCGGGCCCCCCAGCCCACCCGCCATACTTGGCGGCCTGGCTGGGGGCGCTGGACATCGTTCGCTCATCCCTCCCGACAGGGGGACCCGCCCCGTCATAGAGACAAACCCGCACCGGATGATATTCATTTGCCCCCCATCGTCCTACTGTTTCCTCTCGCCGCCGATTCGCCCCACCGCCGGCACCCTTGTCGTCGCCAACTGTAGTCACGAGTCGAGCACGCACGTCGTTAGCCGATTCGCCGCCGCTCGTCGCCGATCCCTGTCATTTTCGCGCGCCGCCGCCGGCGATTCAACCACATCCGCCTCTTCCTCGCATCCACCCCGCAGGTAAGGTGTTCAGCCGTTTGCCATAGGTCGAAGAACCACCGTTAAACTTCTTTACCTCACGGCTAATGGTTGGATTTTGTCCAATATAGTATGGATAGTGACAGCGAGGTCATGTTTTGCCAACTGATGGGAGAGGAGGCCGCCTTTGCAGACGACGAGGAGAATGAGATGGTCATGGCGGCTCTGTTTGAGGCGATGGCCGTGGAGGCAGCCGAGCCAAAGCATGGAGGATCAAGGAAAGGTCGCAAGGCGAACAAGAATCGGCAAAGGGAAACTGGCCACAAACTTTTGTGGTATGACTATTTCTCGGAGACGCCGGCAAAGACACCTTAGGAATTTCGCCGGCATTTTCGGATGAACAGACAAGTCTTTAGGAACATTGTGCATGGTGTTCGGGATTACAACGACTTCTTCAGGCTGAAAAAAGACTGCGTCGGGCTTCTAGGATTTTCATCTCTTCAGAAATGCACAGCTGCAATAAGATGTCTTGCATATGGAGCTCCTGCAGATTCATTGGATGACTATCTTCGTATGTCTGAGAGCACCACCGTTGAAGCCACCTATCGATTTTGCAAGGCAGTAGTTGCAGTGTTTGGTCCCGTGTATCAGAGATTACCAAATGAAGCAGACACGGCTCGTTTATTAGCACAAGGTCAAGCAAGAGGATTTCCTGGGATGCTTGGAAGCATCGATTGCATGCATTGGAGTTGGAAGAATTGTCCATTTGCTTGGCAAGGGATGTACAAAGGTGGCCATCACAGAAAGTGCACTGTTGTGCTTGAGGCTGTTGCTGATTACGATCTTTGGATTTGGCATTCATTTTTTGGAATGGCCGGTTCTCACAATGATCTCAACGTGTTGCAACGCTCTCTGGTATTTCAGATACTAGGTGAAGGACATGCTCCATGCTGCAACTATTCGATCAATGGCCATGAGTACGACAGAGGATACTACCTAGGGATGGCATATATCCTGAATGGTCTATATTTGTGAAGACAATCCGTGACCCTGTGAGTGAGGCAAAAAAAAAATTTGCAAAGAAACAGGAGGCTGTCCGAAAAGACGTGAAAAGGCATTTGGTGTACTCCAGGCACGGTTTGCTGTGGTAAGGTATCCTTCTCTATCTTGGTCGACAGATGAAATGTGTGATATCATGAACGCTTGTATTATCATGCATAACATGATCATCGAGAGCGAGCGAGACATCGGAATGGTGTTCGATGAGCCATATGACTTCCAGGGCCCTCTTGCGCTCCACAACCGGGCGTGTCTGCCGAGTTTGATGATTTTCTTGCTGTTTATCAGGAAATTCATGATGAAGAAGGTCATTTTCAACTTCAGGAAGATCTTGTGGCACATTTATTGGCTATGAGAGCTCACGAGTAGTTCGATTACGATGATTTGTTCGCACGTATTTAAAGAATTTGAAGTATTTAATTTTTTGTAATAAATGATGAACTATTTATGTGTTTGTATAATTATTATTTGCCTAATTTATCGAGTGCATTCATCAAATAGTCAATATTTTGATCAAACCAAAACAGGGCCGGTTGAGGGGTCGCCGGTTCGGGGGCGCCGCTGTGGAGCACGCTGTGGTGACCCAACACACCACTACATGCGTAGTGCGCAAGTCGATGACATAATACTCATAGAAGGACTTACCTGTGAATATTACATCCCTCAGAGTAGTACAACAGAAACACAGCGGGTCTAGGCAAAACTATAGGATACAAACTTCATTACAAAATCTTGAGAATCTGTTTGATGAATCAAGAAGATCTCCTGCAAAAGAAAGATCAGAAGAAGCAATTCGAAGATCCAAGCTGGAGGATTACTCTAGCTCGGAATAAATCTACTACGGCTGATGTCAGCCCTAATCTATGGCTTGAACAACTAAGTCCGAGAATGGACTCTACCTACACCTTGATAGCTTCTCCTCCACCCGCGTTGTTGATGATGATGCTTTACCTACTAAGTGATAGATGACTCCATATGGCTTCATGAGATGGAGATGGCTTCACGATGATGACTTCCCTCAGGCTTCAACTCTAAGCAGGGGGTCAAACGGGAACGAATGAGTAACGAGCGTTTGATGCACAGGTAAGTTCATGATATATAGTCAGCAAGTTCATGATATATAGGAGATAGTTTGATGCACTAACTACAGCTTTAGACTCAAAAGAGTCATAAGCTAATGCAAGGTTTTTGTAAATCTTTCTTCAAGAGGTTGCTTTTAATTCTGAAGACTATGCCCGCCAGATCTTCACAGGACTAGAACTTCATGGAGTTGCCTTTCCTGCGGTGTTCGCAGCTCCTTCCCGGAACAGGGGGTAACATACCACATCCTTTTACACTCTGCAGAGGTGCGTTACTTTACCCATGGACGACCAAGACCATGTTGCACAACCAGGTGTACATTCCTGTCCACTCCCACTCAGGTGTGGGGCCCGGTTGTTGGTCCAAGCTAAACTGTGCTTCTCCGCACAACGCATGCCCACCCATTTCCACCAGCAGGTTGAACGCCTGATTCCACCCCTCACGATGGAGATCTACGCGCCCCTGGCAGACACTCATAGACCCCAGAGTCCGTGGGACGTAAGGGATCCCACCCATGTGCATGTAGTCCCGCAGAACCTACAGCGTACATCTCTGGCAGCCCGTTGACATGCGAACGAGAAAAGATCACAGGTGACTTACTCACCCCAATAGAAGACCCATGGTTAACGCGAATTTACGGTGCAAGAATCCTGACGGCAGTTGTGATTAATCCTAGGTGATACTTTCCCATGCAGATGGAACCTTCCTTTGACCTATTCATCTTACCATGGTTCCGTCCACCCACCAAACAGAACACTACCCCTCGGGTAGTCATTCAATTAGTCATATTATTATAAAAATAGGAGCATGCATTCTTTTGAGACTAGGTGGTATTATGATAGAGTTTTTGCAATTAGTTTGTTATGAAGTACTGCAAAGGATATGAGCAAGTGATGAACTTGCCTGAGATTGAAATAACCATAATAATCAATGTCTTCGAGTTCGAGGGTCGCGTAGAGAATCCCGACATCTGAAAGATAGCAAAGTAGTCCCGGTAAGGACTACTGAAAACACTGGAAATATGATACATGCATAATAATGAGATGCATCGCAAAATACCCTGGAAAACACCCCAGCTTACAAGTGTAAGCCATGTTTGATATGATATCTCAATCACACTTGTTTTAGGCGAATTGTTTCATTACTTGAGGTGATGTGGTTATTACTTCTTTTAGAGTTACATGTGTTTCACTTTTACTTGGCAAACAATTGTTATCATATTTAAGTAGAAGTGTTATTGCTTGGTTGGGTAATAAAACAATGACACAAGGAAATCAACATATTGAAAAGATAGAGTCACATTTTATTTTATATTCAAAAAGGGTAGAGCTTACGACAAAGGGTTTAATTGAAAATGATTAACTAGTACAGTGAACTCTATCATCACAATACTTGCTACGGACTTGTGATGATAGGTTTAGTAGGTGTGGAAAACCTGTGAGTTTTATTTCTAAGGAAAGTGATATTAAGATAGTTATTGCTGGTTATAATGGAATATTATAGTATTCCATTAATCTCTTAGAAAAAAGTTTATAAGTTAAACAAAATATTTTGTGTTTGACATATTTTAGTTGAAAATGTTTTTCTCTTTAATTTGGTACCTCATTTGAAGTATTCTAAAAATATATGAATAAGATATTAATTTATTAATTTTAAATGAATTAAATGATTAGGCAAAATAATGCGCACATGAAAACATGGTCAAATGACTTTGTAAACATCATAGATTAGTTGCATTTGTTATTTGGAGCATTTTGGTATATAACTTGTATTTTTCTGATTTTATGAATTATTTATTATTTTTCTCAATTTTAAATGATTTAATTTAATTTAGAAAATGTTTAATTTTAAATTTAATCAAACATTTTTGAAAAGTTGTTAAATGTATAGATTTTATTTTTCTGAACGTGTACATTTTTTTTCATATTTTTCTGATAATTATTTTAATAGTTATTGAATTATTAAGTTTATTTGAATTTCTATTTTATTTAAATTGGCATGTGGGTCCACCTGTCAGTTTTCGTTTTTAATTCAAAAATAAATAAAAAGTAAAAGGAAAAGGTCCCATGACGTCATGGTGACGTCACAGGTGATGTCACCAAGCTCAAATCCTCACAGATGAATTGCAATTACGCGATTTGGATGAAATTGGTGCAATTGGTTGTTGGTACAAGCTAGAGAAGAGCAAGGCGAACTCAACGGTGCTGGTGGCATGACCAATTGGTCACCGGAGTCTTGCCGGCGGCGATCTTGCGCGGCGGCGGTGACAGTTGGTCGGCGGTAGCACGATATGGACCTCGAGAAGACGAACAGAAAGATCCGGGAGGTTCCCCTGCTCACCAGGAATGCAGAGAAGGGGTCTCGGTGGCCGGAGGAGACTCGACGGCGACCCGAGCTTGCACGAAAACCGGCACTGGTGTCGGAGAAGAAACACTCGATTCGTCGGGTTCCCGCCTTTCTAGCCTTCCGCGCTAGATGAGGTGGTAGAGGAGGTCGAGGTGGACCTC
The DNA here is from genome assembly GCA_028641055.1 of Alopecurus myosuroides. Taxonomy (NCBI): domain Eukaryota; kingdom Viridiplantae; phylum Streptophyta; class Magnoliopsida; order Poales; family Poaceae; genus Alopecurus; species Alopecurus myosuroides. Next base: position 307,351,359 of record CM054057.1, on the reverse strand, counting down.
GGGGCAGTCCCAATTTCCCCCGAGATGGCCGGAGACGATGGCGCGGCAGCGGTGATGAAAAGCTAGGGTTTCGGTTTTCTGGTTCAATGCGGCATAGAGAGAGAGACAGAGAGCAAGGCGAGGAGGAAGTGCTCAATTCATACGACTCCTGGAGCTCTTATCCACTCGAAACGGCGGCGAGTGAGAGGTGTCATCGAGCTCGACACGGCGACGGTCTCCTCTGCCTTCTGGCAGAGGAAGAAGAAAGGAAAAATGACTTGGCGATTTTCAATAACCCCCTGGCATTTTCTCTATTCACAGTTAAGCCCTTCTGCTATTGTAAACTGAGAAGAAAATCATGTTCTGAGGACTTTTCTCTAAACATAAAAAATAATAAAAAACAGGTTTGGAATCCTTATTAAATTTCCAAGTTCACCACGTTTTTATTTTTCAATTTTGAGCAAGTATTAAATTTTATACTTAGGGTGATCCATTGAGGGGTTTTTGTTATTTTCACTCCATTTCAACTTCAATTGAATTTTAAATCTTCTTTCATACATGCTATCATATGAATATGACATAACAATCATGTTATTTCAATAATGGTGAATGCTTTTAGTTATTAGTCCTTCGGAAATTCATTTGGTAAAACTACTTAGTAATGTTTCTATGCACTTTCATGAAAATCACCCAATAGGGTATTTTATCCCTTTTCTAACCAAATGATTTTAATAGGTGAAGGAACTTGTTTTACTTTTAAGCAACTTTGTTATTCTCAAAAATGAAACTCTTACTAATCTTGGTTGACATTCTACTTGGGTGTGTGTAAGACATGTTTGTTGTTTTTAGTACTTTATCAAAAGGAAAATATGAGTGGCTTTGGGAGTCTCATTTGTTTGTTTTCCACATAGATTCCAATATGGATATTATGCCATGTTTGTTTTAGAACATGTAAACATTTACATGGTTATGTGTAGATGAATTTTTGTTGTTTTCCATTTGTGTTATGGATGAAAAAGATCTGGAAAACAAGGGAATTAATTTGTTTTCCCCTACCTCAACATATCACAAGACATGTGGATGCAAGGGCTTATTATTATTTTCTCTCTTGCCAATTGTTTCGATTGAAGTTATTATCATGTATTCCTTATCTTTGATGAGCTTGGAAAGGAATAGAGATTATAGGTTCTCTAATAATACCTAATCATTCACTAGATAATTTCTTCTGATCCCTTATTGAAGCAGTGTTGCTTCATGTGGTCTTCTGTTGCTTGATGTTCTTCTCTCTAGTTGTCACTAGTCTTCTTTTATCACCTTTTTCACTTGCCAGTAAGATCATCTCTGGAATTCCATCATCAATTATCTCACCGTTGTGGTGAAAACAGCCAGTAACTCCAAGCAAAGATTTTACTTAGTTGATTATAAAGGAATATAAGTTGATTTTGTGACATCAAGTTGCACGTATGCATATAAGAATTTGCAAACCAGGTAGCTAATCTTGACTCAAATTGCTACTCATATACAATAGGCTGAGATGTACTAAGTTTTATACAAAAGTGATCTGTTAACAAGGTAGCTAGTCTTGTTATCAAACTACTTCTATATAACACTAACATTGGAGTATCACACTGTTTCAAGAGTGTTAATAAGATCAGATCAATATATAGTAGTTTCCAAGTACTCTTATAGTAGGTTGGAGCAACACTTCTAGAACATTCTAGACAATCTTCTTACAGATCTTCTGGTGGTAGTTCCTCTTTTCTTGTGGGTGCTTCACTTGCAGAATGACTTTGAGAGGATTAGAAGATAACAAGATAAAATGATCTAGATAAAATAACAAGATCTAGATTAAATGTTAGTTTATGCTTTTATTATCCTTACATCTACTTCTTATTTTATTTCCTAAAAGATAGATACTTGTTTCATACATGATTTGTTTTACTTAGATATCAATTCAATTTCTCTAACGGAGATCATAACTTGTTGTTATCCATGGGTTGTATCCAGAGATACTTTAGTTGTTGAATATTGATGTGGATAGAAATATAGAGTGTTTATGAGATGATGACTTAATATAGTAAGTTGATTAAGTGGTTCCTTGATGTGTTAAGATCTCATATGCTCACTTAGATAAGATGAATAAGACAATGAGCATGTGAATGTTATTAGGGTTTAATGACTTGTGTAATAGTTGTTAGTTGGTTACTCAGAGTATCATGTTGTTATTTTATATTATTCATTTGTATTCATGATTCATACATAGAGGTTTGGAAAGATCATATGTGGCGATCAAGGTTTTAACAGTGGTTGAAGAAGATTTGATTCTTCTCTTAGGTACTTCTTTTATAGTTGATGAGATATGTACATATTCGATAAATATGTTAATACAATTAATATATCATTTTCCACTTGTGGGGTTTAAGTTATGACTTGTTTGTATCACTTATGTTCTATTGAACCTTTGTTATTTGATTGTGAAGGTGCACTTAATAGTTAGGAGATAATTTATAAAAGTGTCCTGTGAATGGTTGATAACTTAGAGGGTTTTTGTTTTATAGGTGATAACATCTCTGTTGATGAGATGGTTCAATTGTGTATTACTCATTGGTGGAAGTATGATTATCAGTTGTGTGGTTTGGGTACTCACCCCTCTTTGGGTTGTAGATATCTAATGAATTGTCCCAAGTCACATAAAGACTTGTGGTTAAGGTTGTTGAGAGTTTGTGTTGGTCACAACCCATTATGGTTTGTGTAACGAAATGATTTGGTTTCACAAGATACTTGTTATAAAGATCACTCCAAATGTACTCCTGACCAGATGAACTAGACCTATTTCATCATGTCAAGTGAAACTTTGGTCACTTTGCTTTGTTTGAACTTCCACGCCAAAATTTCCCGTACTTTAAGATGCATGCTTTGCAAATGCACATATTAAATTTAGATCCTTATAACCTCCCAAACACTGGTATGTTACAGTATCTCCCCCTTAACAAGAACTTCGTCCCGAAGTTCAACCTCTCTCATGTATAGATAGGTAGAGAGAACTTCTGTAGACCGTTGAATCTTCACAACTGTTTCCTTGTGTTGACCTTGGCATGTATAGCCTCTTGTCTTGATTGTTCACCTTCTCCGGTCTTGCATGATGATCTAATACTATGCCAGTTGTTATGAAAACTATGTTTTGTTACTGTACCTTCCTAATGGTTTCACGAAGAATACGTGGTATGTCCACCATATAGTGGATACCAAATTTCATTCTCCGATGAATAGGTATGTTTTCCTACCTCACAAAACTTTCTGAAGAACATGTGGTCTATCCACCAAATGATGAATAACCAATAATATTCTTTAGTACAATGGGTATTGTCTCTTGTTAGACTTCCATTTGGTTCAATCTAATGGTCTCAAGAGGAATACTGCTCAAAGAAACTTGTACAACGTAGTGTACATTAACTTAGACTCAATAATTAGTGAAAATATCTTCGAGTTTCCTTGAGTTTTAACTATTTCCTCTAGGTGACTATAACCTATTCCACTGGTTACTTCCTATGGTCCTTCTACATCCTTTTGTTCTGACTTCTACGGGGTGACTCTATGATCAGATTTCTCAACTTCTACCTATTTCCTTCTCGAATATAGCTACTCCTATGATTTTCTTGGCTTCACTTGTGATAGATCTCCATGTGTTGATGAAGTATATCACCAACTCCAAGCAAAATGTGGAATATAGTCCATTCCCATAAGTGGCTTCATTGACTTCTGCCTTCTTGACTTTAAGGACTTCTAGAGCTTTTGGTAGATGCTTCCATCTGCTGATAACTCTGACCGCTCTCATACTAATCCTATACCCTCTAGACCAGTAACATCAAGATAAAACTCAGTGTTTGCACATGCATATGCACATCAAGTTCAATCTTCATGTACAAATCTAGTCAAACAAAAATCCAAAGAAGATCCAATAAATCCCAAATGCAATTATCACTCATGCATTAAAAGCCTATAAAATAGGAGTACTTAGAGTAAAACATCTCAAGTACCAAGGCTCTTAAATTCTATACAGTACAAGTAGATACATCGTACCTTGTAATCCTATTCTACACAACCACTATTTGACTTGATAAATTACTCCAATTGCATGCCTTGTTGCAATGGAGTAAACCAAGATAAAATGATCCTATAGTAGTTGTTGTCTAACTCGATTCCATATAGGACTAAGTACTATATCATTGGAATTACTTCATCTTGATTACGATAAACTTCTCATGACATCTGTTGATCCTTCATGGTGTTGATCACATCGTAGGAGTAGTATGATAGCTTCCATCAATGCATATGCCTTCTCCTAATACTATACTATAATATTATTTTAATCAACTCTAGATTTGATAACTAAGGATATGGTATATACCCCATAGTTACCATGGTCTAATGACTCTCATGATTCTTAAACATACCTTATTGATGCTTGCTATGATTACTCTATACCAGGTTCTACTCCATCCTGTACATTCATAGAATGGGGTAACCATAACTGTGACTTAATCATCTCTGACCAGGTCAGAACTCTTTTTCTTGGTTAAATTGATACATTCTAAACTTTTAAGTATTCATACCTAGGTATTAAGGAAATAGATAAGTATATTTACTCAAGTTGAGTATGAAATTCTATACAAGTATGATTGCATCATTCTCAAGTGGATGATCATCATAGTTGTAGGAAATGTGGTTTAAATAAGATGGATTCCTATAGTATTTACCAACCTACAGATCTCCTAAAAGGTTTTAAACCTAAGGTCGCTTCGCTCTGATACCATCTGTGGTGACCCAACACACCACTACATGTGTAGTGCGCAAGTCGATGACATAATACTCACAGAAGGACTTACCTGTGAATATTACATCCCTCAGAGTAGTACAACAGAAACACAGCGGGTACAAGCAAAACTATAGGATACAAACTTCATTACAAAATCTTGAGAATCTCTTTGATGAATCAAGAAGATCTCCTGCAAAAGAAAGATCAGAAGAGGCAATTCGAAGATCCAAGCTGGAGGATTACTCTAGCTCAGAATAAATCTACTACGGCTGATGTCAGCCCTAATCTATGGCTTGAACAACTAAGTCCGAGAATGGACTCTACCTACACCTTGATAGCTTCTCCTCCACCCGCGTTGTTGATGATGATGCTTTACCTACTAAGTGATAGATGACTCCATATGGCTTCATGAGATGGCGATGGCTTCACGATGATGACTCCCCTCAGGCTTCAACTCTAAGCAGGGGGTCAAACGGGAACGAATGAGTAACGAGCGTTACTCAGCAAGTTCATGATATATAGGAGATAGTTTGATGCACTAACTACAGCTTTAGACTCAAAAGAGTCATAAGCTAACGCAAGGTTTTTGTAAATATTTCTTCAAGAGGTTGCTTTTAATTCTGAAGACTATGCCCGCCAGATCTTCACAGGACTAGAACTTCATGGAGGTGCCTTTCCTGCAGCGTTCGCAGTTCCTTCTTGGAACAGGGGGTAACATTCCACATCCTTTTACACTCTGCAGAGGTGCGTTACTTTACCCATGAACGACCAAGACCATGTTGCACAACCAGGTGTACATTCATGTCCACTCCCACTCAGGTGTGGGGCCCGGTTGTTGGTCCAAGCCAAACCGTGCTTCTCCGCACAACGCATGCCCACCCATTTCCACCAGCAGGTTGAACGCCTAATTCCACCCCTCACGATGGAGATCTACGTGCCCCTGGCAGACACTCATAGACCCTAGAGTCTGTGGGACGTAAGGGATCCCACCCATGTGCATGTAGTCCCGCAGAACCTACAGCGTACGTCTCTGGCAGCCCGTTGACATGCGAACGAGAAAAGATCACAGGTGACTTACTCCCCCCATAGAAGACCCATGGTTAACGCGAATTTACGGCGCAAGAATCCTGACGGCAGTTGTGATTAATCCTAGGTAATACTTTCCCATGCAGATGGAACCTTCCTTTGACCTATTCATCTTACCATGGTTCCATCCACCCACCAAACAGAACACTACCCCTCGGGTAGTCATTCAATTAGTCATATTATTATAAAAATAGGATCATGCATTCTTTTGAGACTAGGTGGTATTACGATAGAGTTTTTGCAATTAGTTTGTTATGAACTACTGCAAAGGATATGAGCAAATGATGAACTTGCCTGAGATTGAAATAACCATAATAATCAATGTCTTCGGGGTTCGAGGGTCTCGTAGGAAATCCCGACATCTGAAAGATAGCAAAGTAGTCCCGGTAAGGACTACTGAAAACACTGGCAATATGATACATGCATAATAATGAGATGTATCGCAAAATACCCTGGAAAACACCCAAGCTGACAAGTGTAAGCCATGTTTGATACGATATCTCAATCACACTTGTTTGAGGTGAATTGTTTCATTACTTGAGGTGATGTGGTTATTACTTCTTTTAGAGTTACATGTGTTTCACGTTTACTTGGCAAACAATTGTTATCATATTTAAGTAGAAGTGTTATTGCTTGGTTGGGTAATAAAACAATGACACAAGGAAATCAACTTATTGAAAAGATACAGTCACATTTTATTTTATATTCAAAAAGGGTAGAGCTTATGACAAAGGGTTTAATTGAAAATGATTAACTATTACAGTGAACTCTATCATCACAATACTTGCTACGGACTTCTTATGATAGGTTTAGTAGGTGTGGAAACCATGTGAGTTTTATTTCTAAGGAAAATGATATTAAGATAGTTATTGCTGGTTATAATGGAATATTATAGTATTCCATTAATCTCTTAGAAACAAGTTTATAAGTTCAACAAAATATTTTTTGTTTGACATATTTGAGTTGAAAATGTTTTTCTCTTTAATTTGGTACCTCATTTGAAGTATTCTAAAAATATTTGAATAAGATATTAATTTATTAATTTTAAATAAATTAAATAATTCGGCAAAATATTGCACACATGAAAACATGGTCAAATGACTTTGTAAACATCATAGATGAGTTGCATTTGTTATTTGGAGCATCTTGGTATATAACTTGTATTTTTCTAATTTTATGAATTATTTATTATTTTTCTCAATTTTAAATGATTTAATTTAATTTAGAAAATGTTTAATTCTAAATTTTATCAAACATTTTTAAAAAGTTGATAAATGCATAGATTTTATTTTTCTGAATATGTACATATTTTTTCATATTTTTCTGATAATTATTTTAATAGTTATTGAATTATTAAGTTTATTTGAATTTCTGTTTTATTTAAATTGGCATGTGGGTCCACCTGTCAGTTTTCGTTTTTATTTCAAAAATAAATAAAAAGTAAAAGGAAAAGGGCCCATGACGTCATGGTGACGTCACAGGTGAGGTCACCAAGCTCAAATCCTCACAGATGAATTGCAATTACGCGATTTGGATAAAATTGGTGCAATTGGTTGTTGGTACAAGCTAGAGAAGAGCAAGGCGAACTCAACGGTGCTGGTGGCATAACCAATTGGTCACCTGAGTCTTGCCGGCGGCGATCTTGCGAGGCGGCGGTGACAGTTGGTCGGCGGTAGCACGCTATGGACCTCGAGAAGACGAACAGAAAGATCCGGGAGGTTCCCCTGCTCACCAGGAATGTAGAGAAGGGGTCTCGGTGGCCGGAGGAGACTCGTTGGCGACCCGAGCTTGCACGGAAGCCGGCACTGGTGTCGGAGAAGAAACACTCGATTCGTCGGGTTCCCGCCTTTCCAGCCTTCCGCGCTAGATGAGGTGGTAGAGGAGGTCGAGGTGGACCTCGGGGCAGTCCCAATTTTCCCCGGGATGGCCGGAGACGATGGCGCGGCGGCGGTGACGAAAAGCTAGGGTTTTGGTTTTCTGGTTCAATGCGGCATAGAGAGAGAGAAAGAGAGCAAGGGGAGGAGGAAGTGCTCAATTCATACGACTCCTGGAGCTCTTATCTACTCGAAACGGCGGCGAGTGAGAGGTGTCATCGAGCTCGACACGGCGACGGTCTCCTCTGCCTTCTGGCAGAGGAAGAAGAAAGGAAAAAATGACTTGGCGATTTTCAATAACCCCCTGGCATTTTCTCTATTCACAGTTAAGCCCTTCTGCTATTGTAAACTGAGAAGAAAATCATTATCTCAGGACTTTTCTGTAAACATAAAAAATAATAAAAATCAGTTTTGAAATCCTTATTAAATTTCAAAGTTCACCATGTTTTTCTTTTTCAATTTTGAGCAAGTTTTAAATTTTATACTTAGGGTGCTCCATTGAGGGGTTTTGTTATTTTCACTCCATTTCAACTTCAATTGAATTTTTAATCTTCTTTCATACATGATATCATATGAATATGACATAACAATCATGTTATTTTAATAATGGTGAATGCTTTTGGTTATTAGTCATCTGGAAAATCATTTGGTAAAACTACTTAGTAATGTTTCTATGCACTTTCATGAAAATCACCCAATAGGGTATTTTATCCCTTTTCTAACCAAATGATTTTAATAGGTGAAGGAAATTGTTTTACTTTTAAGCAACTTTGCTATTCTCACAAATGAAACTCTTACTAATCTTGGTTGACATTCTACTTGGGTGTGTGTAAGCCATGTTTGTTGTTTTTAGTACTTTATCAAAAGGAAAATATGAGTGGCTTTGGGAGTCTCATTTGTTTGTTTTCCACATAGATTCCAATATGGATATTATGCCATGTTTGTTTTAGAACATGTAAACATTTACATGGTTATGTGTAGATGAATTTTTGTTGTTTTCCATTTGTGTTATGGATCAAAAAGATCTAGAAAACAGGGAAATTAATTCGTTTTCCACTACCTCAACATATCACAAGACATGTGGATGCAAGGGCTTATTATTATTTTCTCTCTTGCCAATTGTTTCCATTGAAGTGATTATCATGTATTCCTTATCTTTGATGAGCTTGGCAAGGAATAGAGGTTATAGGTTCTCTAATAATACCTAATCATTCACTGGATAATTTCTTCTGATCCCTTATTGAAGCAGTGTTGCTTCATGTGGTCCTCTATTGCTTGATGTTCTTCTCTCTAGTTGTCACTAGTCTTCTGTTATCACCTTTGTCACTTGCCAGTAAGATCATCTCTGGAATTCCATAATCAATTATCTCACCCTTGTGGTGAAAACAGCCAGTAACTCCAAGAAAAGATTTTACTTAGTTGATTATAAATGGAATACAAGTTGATTTTGTGACATCAAGTTGCACTTATGCATATAAGAATAATTTGCAAACCAGGTAGCTAATTTTGCCTCCAAATTACTACTCATATACAATAGGCTGAGATGTACTAAGTTATTCAATCTTTTGTTTGTTTGTGTATGACACTCAATTGTTTGAGTATACAAAAGTGATCTGTTAACAAGGTAGCTAGTCTTGTTATCAAACTACTTCTATATAACACTAACATTGGAGTATCACACTGTTTCAAGAGTGTTAATAAGATCATATCAATATATAGGAGTTTCCAAGTACTCTTATAGTAGGTTGGAGCAACACTTCTAGAACATTCTAGACAATCTTCTTAAAGATCTTCTGGTGGTAGTTCCTCTTTTCTTGTGGATGCTTCACTTGCAGAATGACTTTGAGGGGATTCGAAGATAACAAGATAAAATGATCTAGATAAAATAACAAGATCTAGATTAAAAGTTAGTTTATGCTTTTATTATCCTTACATCTACTTCTTATTTTATTTCCTAAAAGATAGATACTTGTTTCCTGCATGATTGGTTTTACTTAGATATCAATTCAACTTCTCTAACAGAGATCATAACTTGTTGTTATCCATGGGTTGTATCCATAGATACTTTAGTTGTTGAATATTGATGTGAATAGAAATATAGAGTGTTTATGAGATGATGACTTAAGATAGTAAGTTGATAAAGTGGTTCCTTGATGTGTTAAGATCTCATATGCTCACTTATATAAGTTTAATAAGACAATGAGCATGTGAATGTTATTAGGGTTTAATGACTTGTGTAATAGTTGTTAGTTGGTTACTCAGAGTGTCATGTTGTTATTTTATATTATTCATTTGTATTCATGATTCAGACATAGAGGTTTGGAAAGATCATATGTGATGATCAAAGTTTTAACAGTGGTTGAAGAAGATTTGATTCTTCTCTTAGGTACTTCTTTTATAGTTGATGAGATATGTACATATTCGATAAATATGTTAATACAATTAATATATCATTTTCCACTTGTGGGGTTTAAGTTATGATATGTTTGTATCACTTATGTTCGATTGAACCTTTGTTATTTGATTGTGAAGGTGCACTTAATAGTTAGGAGATAATTTATAAAAGTGTGATGTGAATGGTTGATAACTTAGAGGGTTGTTGTTTTATAGGTGATAACATCTCTGTTGATGAGATGGTTCAATTGTGTATTACTCATTGGTGGAAGTATGATTATCAGTTGTGTGGTTTGGGTACTCACCCCTCTTTGGGTTGTAGATATCTAATGAATTGTCCCAAGTCACTTAAAGACTTGTGGTTAAGGTTATTGAGAGTTTGTGTTGGTCACAACCCATTATGGTTTGTGTAACCAAATGATTTGGTTTCTTAAGATACTTGTTATAAAGATCACTCCAAATGTACTCCTGACCAGATGAACTAGACCTATTTCATCATGTCAAGTGAAACTTTGGCCACTTTGCTTTGTTTGAACTTTCGCGCCAAAATTTCCCGTACTTTTAGATGCATGATTTGCAAATGCACATATTAAATTTAGATCCTTATAACCTCCCAAACACTGGGATGTTATAGTATCTCCCCCTTAACAAGAACTTCGTCCCGAAGTTCAACCTCTCTCACGTATAGATAGGTAGAGAGAACTTCTGTAGACCGTTGAATCTTCACAACTGTTTCCTTGTGTTGACCTTGGCATGTATAGCCTCTTGTCTTGATTGTTCACCTTCTCCGGTCTTGCATGATGATCTAATACTATGCCAGTTGTTATGAAAACTATGTTTTGTTACTGTACCTTCCTAATGGTTTCACGAAGAATACGTGGTATGTCCACCATATAGTGGATACCAAATTTCATTCTCTGATGAATAGGTATGTTTTCCTACCTCACAAAACTTTCTGAAGAACATGTGGTCTATCCACCAAATGATGAATAACCAATAAGATTCTTCAGTACAATGGGTATTGTCTCTGGTTAGACTTCCATTTGGTTCAATCTAATGGTCTCAAGAGGAATACTGCTCAAAGAAACTTGTACAACGTAGTGTACATTGACTTAGACTCAATTATTAGTGAAAATATCTTCGAGTTTCCTCGAGTTTTAACTATTTCCTCTAGGTGACTATAACCTATTCCACTGGTTACTTCCTATGGTCCTTCTACATCCTTTTGTTCTGACTTCTACGGGGTGACTCCATGATCAGATTTCTCAACTTCTACCTATTTCCTTCTCGAATATAGCTACTCATGTGATTTTCTTGGCTTCACTTGTGATAGATCTCCATGTGTTGATGAAGTATATCACCAACTCCAAGAAAAAAACACCACTTAACTCTAGGGTTTAGGCCCTGCCTATAAATACTCAAGGGTACGGCCCCCAGGGCTCATTCGCATCCTGCGCCCCCGCTTCATCTTCTTCCTCCAGACCAAGCTCGAGAGCTCCACCTCTTCTCCTGCGCCTCCGCGGCCGGAGCATCGCTGGCGTTCATCTCAAGATGGTGAAGGAGAAAAGCTTGGTGTCCAAGACCGGCGGAGCTGGAAAAAAGAAGAAAACCGGAGGTGCTCTCGGTTCTGGAGCTGCCGGGTCTGGGAGAGGAAAAATGCAAGTCAATTGGTGCAAGTCGGAGATAACCCAAGGCCGGCTTACGGAGATGGAAGACTCCGGGTTACTGCCCAAGAACCTATCTTGGCGTGCCCCTGGGAACGAGATCCGGCCCGAACCTGGGCCGGGTGAGGTAATAGTTTTTGAAGCCCACGTTCTCCGTGGGTTTCGTCCACCCGGATCTCTCTTTTTTCGCCAAGTCCTAAGTTATTATGGTCTCCACCTTCAAGACCTTCCACCAAATTCTATCCTTAACATTAGCAATTTCATAGTCCTCTGTAAGGACTACCTCCAAGTAGACCCCAACTTAGACCTCTTTCTCGAATACTTTTATTGCAACAAACACCCAGAAGTAGATGGGGGTGAGCTTATTCACTGTGGGGGCGTTTCTTTCGAGAGGCGAAAAGATATCGCCTATCCGGGCATTCCTTTGGCCAGTCACCCTAAACTGTGGAAAAAATCTTACTTTTACATAAAAAATACTTCTCCTGAAGATGAACCGGCTCTTCCGGGTTATCGTCCTAAACGTTTAGTCTACACCAGTACCATGAACTCCTACGCCAAATATTCTGATCAAGTTAAGATCCGGCCTCTCCTGAAGCGCGTAACCTCTTTGATAGTGCACGGGCTTACTTGTTTAGACTTAACCAAAACCTGGGTAGATTGGCGCATCCAATCCCTCAGTATCAGGAACCGGTTGTTCCATGAATATGCCGGTTTATCAGATTCTATGCGATATTCTCCATCTCCAGTGTCTAAGTCAGATATGGTAACCTCCTTAGAGCTTCTGGTTGGACTAAAGCAAGATAAATTCTTTGACGTTGGTCTGGAACCCTACAGCTCTTCTAACCCGGCTCCTCCTGTAAGTTTCTATACCCTTTGCAGGCTCGTGAAGAAGCGCCGGGTCAGGAAGCTCCGGATCAGATTATGCCGGATCTTGACCCCTCTACTCCTATCACCGGTTCCAACTTGGTGGCTGAGAAGGAGTCCCCTGCTGGCCAAAAGAGGACCCGACAGGCTGTTGCAAAGGTGCCTATATCTAGACTGTCAAAAAATCCCTTGAAACCATCCTCACACACAGAGAAACTGCAGGATGATGAGGAGGGCAACAAAAGAAGGAGGACCCGGAGCTCCGGCTCAAGCGAGTTAGAAACATGTTTGCCTGAGAAAACTCCTCTTCGCCGGGTCTCCAAAGTTCGAGTTTCACCCACTGCTTCACATCCCTTCGCCGGACAAATAAGGCTAGAGCTGAGTCATCCTTTTCATTCAGATTCTCCGAACTCAGATTCATCTCATTTTAGCGGGGCTAGTGAGTTCTCCATTAACCCTGGGTAAGCTTAGCTTTCCATCTTCTGTTTTATTACTGCTAATATCTTAATCATGCAATCTAACTTATGGTTCTCCTTTTGCTGCAGAGCTCAAGCTGTACTGAAAGCAAACCCTGTCTCATCTGCCGCTCCCTTTGTGAACCTTGAAGAGAGAGTCCTTGCAGACGAAAATGATGAATCGGCTGCTCCATCGCCGGGTCATATGGATGTTATGGTTGAAGAACATGAAGAAGAGGTGAACCCGGTTGATAATATCCCAGGTAATGATCCTCCGGTTGAAGAGGTGGCTGCTCAAGACCCGGATGTGGTCATAACCGAATCTCAGGCTGCCCAGGTTACTGGGCCTTCCACAATGCTCTCCAAAATTACTGAAGACCTAAAAGTGAAACCGGAAGAAAAGATAGATACTCCTAGCCTGAATATTGAAGGCCAGGACTTTGATACGCTAGCTCAAGAACTCTCTGAGAACCGGCGCCGCGCTGATGGTATGATAAAATTTCTGAAGCAGAAATATGAGATAACCTTGATATGTATAACCTGTAGCACTCAATCTTCTAGTTTATATTTGTAATATATACTTGTAGATTTATCATTGAATGTTGTAAACTGAATAGTTATAGCCCCCAAGTGCCGGTTTACAATTTCATTGCAAGCTAAGACTTATTCTGCTTTTGTTTGTAACCATTAGAGATTGAAATACTGTAGCCCCCAAGTGCTGGGTTGCGAGGCTGCAGCAGGCCGGGACTTAGTCATAACTTATAACCCAATGCTTGAACCTGAAAAAATGTAGCCCCCAAGTGCCGAGTTTGCCAGCCTGCGGCTACTCGGGACTTTTAACCATTTTCTTGAATATGCTATAAGTTCGCCATTTTCCGGGTTATGTTATTAGAAACCGGAATTTCCTCAAGTTATGACTGTAACTTGTTGATAACTTTATTCTGTTCCAACCAATGAATATGCAGAGTCTTGAATCTTCCTCGCAAAAGGAGGTTTCAAATCTGAAGAGCCTACTAGTACAAGAGGCTAAGAAGACTGAGGAGGCCAGGACCCTGGCAGAAAGAGTTAGAAGATCAAATCACCGAGGAAGCCAAAACTTGGTCTGTTCTCCAGCAGGATTTTGAGAACCGGGAAAAGGCTCTTATAAACAAAGCAGAAACTGCTGAGAAGGACTGGGAAGAAATGCGGACCAGCTTTACCAAGGTCAAAGACCTGCTAAGAGATATCACCTGGAGTGTGTTTGGTAAGTTTGTCCTGTTCATTATCCCTTTTGTAAATGCATTTCTTTTCTAGTTCAGTATTTCCCTTGCCTTGTTATCAATAGCTTGGTTCTGATCAAAAAAATTCTTGTAACCTGTAGGCAGAATGCATGGCAATAACCTCCAACTTCCCGACCTGAAACTGAAGACTTTGTTCACCTTGATCCGGCAGCTATACGTTGGAGGTGGAGAATGCATTAAAGTTGTACGGAACTGGGACACTCCTCCTAAAAGACTTAGTGAGATTCTTGTGGAGCTAACTCAGGTCCCTCAATGGATAGAAAAGCATAAACTATCATCCTGCCGCCACGGAGCCATCAAGGTTATGTCCCTGGCGAAAGACTATCACCCGGAATTGAATCCGGATCTTCTCGTGAAGGGCTTCCCAGAATATAAAGCAGATATGACCAAGTACGACAGAAAAGACTTCGCCAGGATCGAGAAGGAGTGCCGGTTTCAGGCTTGCACTATTGCTTAAAAGGTTAAGCTGAAGAATCTATGTCCGGGTTATAACTTGTCGGGTGAGCGCAAGATGTCGTTTAATCCTCAAGTTGTGGCTGATGTCCGCCAAGCCCCGCAGAAGAGCCGACTCTCTATAGCCTCTTCATCCGGTGCGCCTCAATCATCAACTCCTTCTGTTTCTGCTCCACCTCGCCCTTTATATGAACCGGAGAACATTACTGATGCTCTAGCTCAGTTGGAGTGGAAGAACGTTCCTGCCGATGAGGTTGAAGGGACAAAGGCCATCCAAGTGACAGCCGAGCCGGAGACTCAAGACCCAGAGCCCGAAGACCCGGCGACTCAAGATGCGGCCCAGCAGAAAGGAAAAACCGATGTGGAGTGATCATTTGTTATCTGCAAACACAATAATTTGACCCTGATGGGTCTGTAATAGGCTAGATGAACTGATTTATTTCTAGTCCTATTTTTGAAAGTGTGCATGTGCACCTATGCTACAATCTGGTGTGTAATAACTCGGTTTCCCTTTGACGTTATGCAAAGTGTTTCCGGTTTTACTTCATTTTTTGCAACATCTTCCATTTGCATGTGAAACTTTTATTGACTTGGTTTTTCTTTGCTTTCTCGCTCAGCTGGTTTTTCGCATGACTTATTCTAGTGTGTACAACTCTCGTGAGTTCAGGGTCATAGTAACCCGGTTTTGCCGGGTTATAACATGATTGACTCAAACAGGTTTAAACATCTAGGTCATAAAATTGCGTGTAACCACTGACTGGCAGGCAAGTATAACCAATATATTTTGGCTTATGCCAGATTCTTGAGATATAGACTGTGCTCTAGCATCAGCCCCCAAGTAATCATATAGAAAAAACGTTTTTGACTTTCTGTCATAATGATATGAAACAAATCCCAATAACTCAGATGTTGTTAACTCTGCTTCTCATTGCCAAAATAACATAGTGATTACAATGATCCTATGTATAATACGGCCTCAGATGGGCTATGTTCCACGGTCTTCCAGTTTCTTTCTCAGATGTTCGTGATTTATCGGCATCACACATATCAATGAGGTAATAGGATCCATTATGTAGTTTTTTACTTACCACAAATGGTCCTTCCCATGGAGGACTTAGCTTGTGCATCCCGTCCTTTTTCTGAATCAGGCGTAAAACCAAGTCCCCTTCCTGGACACTTCGAGTTTTAACTCTGCGGCTATGATAGCGACGCAGGTCCTGCTGATATACAGCTCACCTGGATGCTGCGAGGTCACGTGCTTCCTCTAAAGCATCTAGCGAGTCTTGACGAGCTATCTCATTCTGGTTTTCCACGTAAGTAGTCACTCGTGGGGAATCGTGACAAATATCAGTTGGCAAAACTGTCTCTGCTCCATAAACCAGAAAGAAAGGTGTATAACATGTTGATCTATTTGGTGTAGTTCTTATACTCCATAAAACAGCAGGCAACTCGTCAACCCAACATCCAGCGGTTTTCTCCAATGGAACCTGAAGCCTAGATTTGATACCTTTAAGCAACTCGTGGTTAGCCTGCTCTGCGTGTCCGTTAGACTGTAGATGTGCCACTGAAGCAAGGTCTAGCCGTATATGGTTCTGTTCGCAAAACTTCTGCATTGCTCCTTCTGACAAATTTGTCCCATTATCTGTTATAATGCTATGTGGGTAACCAAATCTGAAGATCAGCTTTTTTTAAGAACTTGACTGATGTAACCGCTTCACATTTACTGATTGGTTCTGCTTCTACCCACTTTCTAAACTTGTCAACTGCCACCAATAGATGAGTATTTTTATCGGCTGGCCTTTTGAAAGGTCCTACCATGTCAAGTCCCCAAACTGCAAAAGGCCAGGTTATGGGAATCATGCGTAAATCCTGAGCTGGCACGTGATCCTGCCTTGCATATCTTTGACATCCTTCACACGTTGTTACTATATGTTCTGCATCACATTTGCGGTTAACCAGAAAAATCCATGTCTGAAAGCTTTATTGACCAAAGATCTAGAACTTGCATGGTGGCCACAATCTCCTGAATGGATTTCTCTTAAAATTTGACATCCTTCTTCCGGAGAGACACATCTCTGAAAAATTCCAGTCGCACTTCGCCTGTGTAACTCACCATTTATAATTGTATATGACTTGGACCTTCTTGTAACCTGGCAAGCGATAACCTCGTCCTGCGGGAGTTCGCCTCTCATAAGGTATGCCAGGTATGGTTCAGTCCACTCTGGGATTATATGCAGGACGGCTACTAATCCTGATTCTGGATTTGCTAGGTCTTCCTCTGTTGAATTTTAACTGATGGGATATGAATTTCATCCAGAAAAACATTTGGTGGAACTTGCTTTTTCTGATAACCTAGACGGGCCAGTGCGTCAGCTGCTTCATTGAGACGTCGGTCGATATGATCAACCTGATATAGTTGAAAATGTCCAGCCAGCTGGGTAACCGCCCGTCGATATGCTGCCATAAATGGGTCTTTCGAGTCCCAGGTTCCTAGAACTTGTTGAGAAATAAGATCGGAATCACCCAGACATCGAATTCGGGTTATGCTTATTTCTTTCGCAATCGGAAGCCCATGGAGCAAAGCGTCATACTCTATTGCATTATTAGTGCATTTGAATGAAATTTGCAAGACATAGCGAAACTTATCTCCTCTAAGGGATGTTAACACCACACCAGCTCCTGAACCTTCCAGTTGTCGAGACCCGTCGAAATGCATAGTCCAGTATTTAGTATCTGGTTTATCCGGTGGAACTTGTAACTGTGTCCAGTCATTTATGAACTCGATCAAGGCTTGGAATTTTATTGCAGTCTTTGGCTCATATTTGATATGATACGGCCCCATCTCAATAGCCCACTTGGCAACTCTCCCTGTTGCTTCTCTGTTTTGAATAATATCGGACAAAGGTGTTGAACTAACCACGGTAATAGGATGTTCGTGAAAATAATGTTTCAACTTACGACTAGCCATGAACACTCCAAAAACCAGCTTCTGCTAATGTGGGTAACGATGTTTAGACTCTGTCAAGACCTCGCTCACATAGTAAACCGGACGTTGAACAAGGCCTTCTTTACCTTCCAGCTTACGTTCCACAACTACCACCGCACTCACCGCCCTGTTATTTGCCGCTATGTATAGTAACATGGGATCTTTCTTCTCAGGCGTAGCCAATATAGGTGCGTTGGAAAGTTGTTTTTTCAGGTCCTCCAATGCATCATCAGCCTTTTGATTCCACACAAAGGTGTCAGTTTTCTTCAACAGTCGGTATAAGGGTATAGCTTTTTCGCCTAATCTGCTTATAAACCGGCTCAAGGTAGCAACGCAACCTGTCAGCTTCTGAACGTCCTTCAGGAAAACCGGCCTTTTCAGTTTATGTATGGCCTAATTTTTCCGGGTTTTCTTCAATACCTCTCTCTGAAATAATGAAACCCCATAACTTCCCAGCTGGTACTCCAAAGACACATTTTGTTGGATTGAGCTTCATCTGATACTTGCGCAAACTAGCGAACGTCTCTTCCAGGTCTGAGATCAAAGTGTCACCTTTTTGGAATTTGACTACTATGTCATCCACATAAGCGTGCACGTTTTTGCCCAATCTGACTTTCCAAGCAATTTTGGATACACCTTTGATATGTTGCCCCTACATTTTTCAAACCGAAGGGCATTGACGTATAGCAAAATGCTCCAAAGGGAGTAATGAATGAGGTCTTTTCTTGATCCTCTTCCTTCATTTTGATTTGATGATAACCTGAGTAGGCATCCAGGAAATATAGCAATTCGCAACCAGCCATAGAGTTTATAATCTGATCGATACGGGGTAACGCGAACGGGTCTTTAGGACATGCTTTGTTCAAATCTGTATAGTCTATGCACATTCTCCAGGTTCCGTTTTTCTTGAGAACGAGAACTGGATTGGCTAACCACTTTGGATGGAATACTTCTACTATGAACCCTGCTGCAAGTAACCTGGCAATCTCTTCTCCAATTGCTTTCCTTCTCTCATCATTGAAACGACGGAGGAACTGACAAATATGTTTCAAACTAGGATCCATATTTAAACTGTGCTCAGTAAGTTCCCTTGGAACACCTGGCATGTCAGAAGGTTTCCATGCGAAGATATCCCAATTCTCACGGAGGAACTTGATGAGCGTGCTTTCCTATTTTTCAGTCATGTGAGCCCCCACGTTGAACTGTTTAGATGAGTCACCGGGGGTAAAGTCCACCACTTTGTGTCTTGAGCAGACTTAAATTTTAACTTACACTCGGCTGATGGCTTTTTGAGCGAGGTCATGTCTTCTGGATCAACTTGCAGTTTATACAATTTCAACTCCTCTTCTGTACAAGCAGTCTCTGCGTATGTTGCATCACTTTCCTCACACTCCAAAGCTATGTCTCTGTCACCATTGACAGTAATATTTTCGTTGGGACCTGGCATTTTCAGTTTGAGGTAAACATAGCAGGGTCTGGCCATAAATTTGGCAGAAGCTGGCCATCCGAACAGAGTGTGGTATGGACTTTTGAACTTGACCACCTCAAATGCTAACATCTCTATCCTGTAATTTTCAAATACTCAAAAAGAAACTTCAAGGAATATTTTTCCGATAGGTTGTACAGACTTACCAGGTACAATCCCATGAAACACAGTTGATGATGGCTGAAGTTGTTTCTCTTGCACGTTCATCCTTTTGAACGTGTCGTAGTAAAGTATGTTTGTACTCCTTCCTCCATCCATCAATACTTTGTCTAACTTATATCCTCCAACTTGTGGAGCCACAACCAGAGACACTCCTCCTGGATTATCAACTTGCGGAGGATGATCAGCCCGACTCCAGGTTATGGGTTGTTCTGACCAGTTAAGCTATCTAGGAACAGCGGGAGCCACTGTATTGACAGCGCGTTTCTGCACCTTGTGTTCTCTCCTGCATGAACTGGTAGTGAACACATGATATTGGCTTGAGCTTAACTGCTTCGGATTTGTTTGAAAACCAGAATTTCCTCCTTGGTGACTACCACCCGGGTTAGTTCCCTGGTTACATGATCACATACCTGAAGATCCTTTCATCATTAGCTCGCCGCTACCTCGCAGACTCCCGCCACCGCAGCAAAATAGGCCCATGGTCAGAGGCCGCCCCTGTCAAGTTCGTGACTGTCGCGAGAGGGAACCGTGCGCTCCGGGATGGTGTTGCTAGTGCCCTGTTGAGCCGCACGCGGCAGAAGGAGCCACCTGCCACTCGTTTTTCATACGTCCAGCTTCTTCCCTCGTATCCAAGGTCAGCAAGTTCACATATATCGATTGTCTCTCTAAAGCCCTCGATCTGAGATAAACTTCTTTTCGCCACCCCCTCATGCTCGTGTTGATGGAGTACCTCGTTAAAGTCCCTTGTGCACAACCACGGCAACGGGTTTGACGACTTAATATGCTTCAACATGTCCCATGTCTTGAACCGCTGAGAGACATGGGCCTCTCCATACACGCATGTGAGCCTCCACAGCTCAGTGTTTCTTTCCGAGATCCTAGCATCAAGATGATACTGCGAAAATGGCAAAATTTCAACTTCAGTTTCATTGTTCCAGTACATAGCAATGCCACCACTACTGCCCGAACTACTGATAGGAAAAATTTTATCAAAGCCTAGCGATCTAGCTAGTCCTTCAACCCGTGTTTTGTGTATCTGTGTCTCCACTACACACAACATGGTAGGGTGGAAACGCTTCACAAGATTGCGAAGTTCTCGAACTGTCGCGTCGTTTCCCAGCCCGCGACAGTTCCAACATATGCAACTCATTGCTCCTGGCGGAACTCCGCCTCGGAGCCCGCCTCAATGTGATCATCTGCTCCCGTTTTTGCCCTCTTAGGAGCAGGTTTTTCCGGTGACGGGGGAAACCCCCCCTTGTTCGATCCTTCTTCCCCCAGGTTTTGGTTCATACTTCTCCTTGCTTTTGGGTTGGTCTCCCCCTTCCCTGCCTCGGTCTCATAGGTGATTTGCAAAGCACCCCTGGCTTTCCCCGCTTTGAGCAGTGAATCTTCCTAAGCTCGCTTGCGGGAGCCAGTGTTACTCTCTCGAGTTCGGCCACCACCTCGGCCTCCTCTTGTTCCATCCCCCGGTGGACCTCGTGGTCTCACCCCCGACGAGAGGGGATGCCAATCTTCCATTGGTGAGACCATCCACTTCCCGTATTGTTTCGTCGTCTCATCATGGACACCATCGCCACACTCAAACTCATCATGGCCCAAGAGGCCACACACATCACAGAATTTTGGAAGCTTCTCATAGAGGTCCTGAAAAGAAAGTCTCTCCGTGCCCTCGGGGTGTAAACTGACCACCCTAGTGAGGGGTTTATGAACGTCAAGCTTGATCCTAATCCTCACAAAACTTGTGCCACTCGCCCCCAGGGCAGACAACTCAACATTCTTGACTTCACCAATGCGTCGGGCCATGTTACGCACAATGTCTTCCTTCCGAAACAACGGCGTAATTCCACGGATCTGCACCCACACGTAGATGCGATTCAGAGTCACCGACTTGGAATCATCGATCCCATCGTAGGGTTCCAACATCACTCACATCTGCCTAAAGATCCAAGGACCTTCTAGCATAGCTCTATTCCAATCTTCCAAACACGAAACTTGCAGGACAAAAAGGTTATCATCCACGGGCCGAATCGACCATTGTCGCGCAAAGCTCCATGCAATGTCCATCTTTTGGAAGAACGGCTGGTTTCCGAAGTGTTTCGTGGTGTGAACCTTTACCACTACCATCCACCGTGCCCCCTCCCGGAGGTTAACGTAATCCTCCTTGGGAAGAATCATGTCGTCAAGTCCTCATCCTTCAGGACCAACTTCTTTAGCAGCTCTTGCAAATCCACAGAGGGTTTGGTCCCAGACGATCCCCCCTCCTTGGGAATCTTTGCCGCCATTGCTAGGGTTTTCGAGATCGGACTCGGGCTCTCCCGCCCTGCAGCCTTCCCCGGTCGTGTCACCAAGGTCGGGTAGACGTACTAGACGTCCCCTTGGTCAGCCCGAGCAGAGCACCACCGGAGAGAGAAAACAGAGGCTAGATTTCGCCGGAGAAACAGCCTTCCGCCGCGATTGTCGCCGCCAGAAGTCCCTAACCCTAATCGCAGGAGCGAAGAGGTATAGGTGTGACACACATGGATTTCTTGCCTTGTGCTACTAGTCTTTTTTTTAGATAAAAGGCCGGAAAGGCCCGGTGTTAAATTAATAACACCACAGCGGCACGACCACCGGGAGTAGGCAGATCGCCACGGCCGCGACGAGCGCCGACCGCCACGCCGGCACGGCGCGGGAGCACCCCATGCATCTATAGGGAGGGCGAAGCTGCCATGGATGCGTGGTCGGGAAATTGCTCTGTTTCCTCCGGGACAGGGCGGCCGTCGTATTCTTGGCTGACTCGGCTGCCTGCCTCTTTAAACGAAAAAATCCCTTCCATCCTCTTGGCTGAAAACATTTTATTTTTTCTTGTGCTTCAGTGTGAAGTCCCTCCGGCCGGCCACTTGTTTCGCTGATCGTACACCCGCTGATAATTTCTTGGATATTTTTATTTATCTTTGTGTGTTTCCTTTTTGTTATTTAAAGACAATTTTACATGTTTATGTTAAAATTAAAACCACAATATTCTGCAGAAACATGTCGTTTCTGGTAATTTGTCCTCCTATTCCTCTGGCAGTCTGACTGCTAATCTAGAGTGAACCAAACAACATGATTCTTTTTTGTTCAAATAATTGCACCCACTTGTTTAATAATACTAGCCACACAAGATTGATGGAAATGGATTGGATACGAGTATAGAGAACATGGGGTAGGACGGTGATTGAATGGACATTCCCTTGCCTATTTTTTATAAAACTACTGCAGCCGTCGTGTAAGGAAAAGCAAAAACATGATCAGGCTGGTGGCGCCAAAGGGCACATGGATGGACGAGGCGCAACGGCCGCGTCAGCTCCACGCAAGGGCCTACGCGCCGGCGCCCACCCCACCGCCTGCGCGATCAAACCATCTCGGACTATGGGTCTGTTTGGATAGCGCCCACTGTAGCCTCGCCAAAACGTTGTCACGCCAATTATTTGGCGAACCAATCGCTACTAGCGGCTCGTCCAGGATTTGGCAACAAAATGAACTGGATGGGCTTGGGCGAGCCAAAAATTTGGAGCCCAATCAAACAACAACCAACTTCCGCACAACCAATATTTTGGTCGGACAGTTCTGGGTACTAATCCAAACAGTCCCTATGTTTGCCCCAGTCATATCCACACCCGACCCTCCTCCTTGCCCACGACCCGACCCCATACCTGCCGCCGGGTTCAAAACTAGACCAGACCCGCGACCCAACAGGTACCCACCAAGATGTAGGCGGCGTAATCTGGGGCGTCGGCGTCTTCTCTCTACTCTCCGGGCGGACGACGGCAACGCTGAGGAATCTGGAGCATTGCCTCTCCAAGCGTTGGCGGCGCTAAGGGATCTGGAGCATCGCCTTTGCAGGCGGAGATGGTGTGGTGCCTGTGGGCTCTAAGCGAGCCGGCGGCAGGGAAGGGAGCATGAGAGGCAGCGTCGGAGACCTCAGGGAGGGCTGGCGGCAGCGTAAGAGCGTGACTGCGCGAGAGGCAACATCGGGGATCTCGGGATGGGCTGGCGGTGTAGTGCATGTCGGTGTGGTGCATGTGTGCGGCGTGGCGGGCTGGCGGCGGTGCAGGAGCGCGAGGGGCAGTGTCGAGGACCTCGGGGTCTCTCCCTCTCAGGGACTCGGGCTGAGAAAGATATCGTAGGGGCGGCGTGGATGCGTCCGCGTGCGGGGCTAGGCTGCTAGGATTAGACGATTAGCCCCTCAGGGTTTCCTTTAGGCACTGAATGGTGAAGGCCACCTGTCATAGCCGCGTCTACGGGTTTGCGGGTGTGGTTTTGGCATCCCAGACCCGTCTCTGCTAGACCCAATGGGTATGGTTTTTTAACGCTAAGCAGATCCACGGTTTTCTTTCTTAACCAAACCCTCCCCATCTGAGCCGGATACCCATCGGTTTAGCGGGTATCGGGTACCCATGCTATCCGGAGCACCAGCAGATGACACATGATTATTGAACCGTGCATCTCTAGCGGCGAGCGTACTACTTTTCTATAACCAAATATTTAAAAGAAAAATATGAATATAAATGACGAACTTCATTCAAGTTTAGGAGTTTATTATAGATTTGAATTTTTTTGAAACTAAACCAATCTAAACCTAATAAGAGCGGTAGACCGGCAAGTTATCAAGGCCGCCGCCTCCGTCCTCACTACCGTCCTTGCTGCCAGCGGCGTTGGAGTCTCGGATTGTCACGATCCTACAATCCAACATCGGCCACTCCTTCGCACATACTTTTTTCTATTGGTTGGACTGATTCGAGCGACAACCACTAGGCCTCAGCGATATGTCGCTGGAACTCAGGCCTTGGCGTCCTCCTCCATCTTCGTCGGCGGTGGAGGATGTAGTGGAGCGGGCACCTCCTTCTTTAGCTTCTTTCAGTGGAGGAGGACAATGCCGCAGAGCGGGCACCTTCTTCTTCTTCTTGTGCTCGCTGCCGTGTGGGATGCTGCTGCCGGGTGAGAATGTCGTCAGCCTTCCGCGGTGGATCGACGAGGCTCCTCCTTAACCTTACGGAGGGGAGGGAGATAGCCCACGTGAAGAAAACGCAGCCCACAAAAAGTTTTGCTCCTTCTTCTTCAGTACGAGGGGGATCCATCATGCACGAGAGCGGTGGCGTTGGCCTACCTGAGGAGGGGCGCGATGATGAGGGGATTTTCCTTGTCCAGATCACCTGCAGTGATGGCTGGTATCCATAAAGCGCTAGCACTTCAGTGAGGGGCTTGTTGCACCACCAACACACCGGTGCTCGTGTCACTTGCACTCGGCCTGCGGCCTCCCCCACCCTCATAGTGATTGACGACGGCCTAGTTGTAACATCCCAAGTATGAAAATCACCTTTAGAATGTTTTATTTCTTGTTATTTTATGTTTTGCATCATGACATCATCATTGCATTTGTTTTTGCATTTGTTTTCCATCTGTTGCATTTGTTTTCCTTTGTTTTCTATTTGAATTTTCAATCCAAATTCAAATAGTTGTTTCATACTTGTGCTGTCACAATTTATCAAATAAAAATTCCAATTCAAAACATTACTTTGTTTCCACTAAACTATAAAAATCCAAACTATTAAATGGCTTAAGTTCAATAATAGAATCAATCTCAAATTCAAATAAAATTCCAAACAGCAACCATTTGAAACTTATGGAAATTACAACTCACTCCAATCACTTGTTTCAAATAAACATGAATTTTAAAAGGCTTTTAAATTGCTTAAGTTTCAATTAAATCATTTAATTCAAATATTCAATTAAATTCAATTATTTTTCAAACAGCAACATATTTGAAATATTTTGAAAACCAAAGGTTGCACAATGTTGCTGTGACCATAAATAATTGTTACAAATTTTTCCTAAAATTTTCTAAACCCCAAAACCTATTCTTTTTCTTCCTTTTCTTTTCAGCAAAAAAAAAACAGAACAAGAAAAATTAAAACAAAAAAAAAGCAGAGGGAGGCAGGCCAGCAAGTGGGCTGCGCCCACCAGCCAGGCCCAGCCCACGGCCTGGTACCCCTTACCTCCCCCTTCTTCAACCTGTACGGCGTTCATCGAAGGCATCCACATCGACGGCAGCGCGCAGCAGACGGCCCCGCGCGCTCACCTCCCCCTATAAACCTACCCCCGAGCTCTCCTCCTCTGCCCTAGCCTTTCTCTCCCTCTCCCTCGATCACCGCCGCCGTTTCCTCTCTCTCTGCCGGGCGATTTCCTCTCTGAACCACCGCCACCGATCGCTTCCCTTTCTGAATCCTTCCGGCGATCACCGCGCCCGATGGCTCTCTGCGCGAGCTAGGGCTGGGAACGGATCCCCCGTCGCCTCCTCGTCCTCCTCGTCACCACAGCAGCCTCGGAGGGCCACTACGTCGCCGCCGCCATCCTCTCCATCGCCGGCGACAACCTCTGCCCCGAGCCCTGCTCCTCCCTCTGAATCCCTCGAGGTGAGCATCACTTCCCTCGCCCCTCTCTCTTCTCTGCACGAGTGCACGGTCACCACACACACACGCACACGTGCGGACAGCAGCGAGCAACAGCAGCGGCTAGCCGCCGGCGGCTGCCTTCCGTCAGGTTCAGAAAAGCCAGCAGCTTTCGTCAGTTTCAGTTAGCCAACTGAAACTGAACAATATCCTCCCTCGCCCCCTTACCTGTCAACGAACACAGCAGCTACCGCAGTGGTAGCAACACTGCACGCGCGCGCCCAGGTCGAGGGTTCGAGTCCCCGCGGGCGGATTTAATCCCCACATTTTTTTTGCTAGCCACGCTGGCAGGCAGGGGCCACCTGCCATAGGCAGTGGTGGCCACGCGTGCCTCCACGCGCTGCCACGGTGGCCAGGGCCCGCTGGCAGTGGCCCAGGTTGGGTCACTGCGCGGTAGAAATAGTTTCTTCCCACTTTTTCTTTTAAAATTAAGTCCTTTATTTTACAGATTAGTCCCTGTTTTTAAATTACAAATAAGTTTTAATTTCCAAATCCAAATGATGCAAATGAAATATGTTTACTGAACCAAATTAAATTCTCTACCTATTTAAATCATTTGTTTTCTGTTTTGAATATTTCAAATGTATTCAAATTTCAAATTCAAACAAATCATTTTAAATTTGGTTAATTTCATAACTAATTCAACTTAATTCAAATAACACCAATAAAATATGTTTTCCATGCTAAATTGAATCACCTTTCCAAATATAAATTTTGTTTCATGTTTTGAATAATTAAAAATGGTTAAATAATTTAAACCTTGTTTAAATCATTTAAATTTGCTAAATTCATAACTTGCTCAAATTAAATTGTTTTTGAACATATAAAATATGTTTTCAAAATAGAAAAGTATAAACTTTTCAAATATGAATTTGAATTAATGTTATGAACAAATAAAAATTCAAATAAATTCATACTTGAATTAAATTCATTTAAATCTTGTTTAAACTTGTTTAATTCCCAATTAATTCATATTAATTCCTTTTTCAATAATTGAAACATGTAATCCACCTAAAATTTTGTGTACTTTACAAATATGAATTTTGTTATTTATTTTGAACAATTAAAATTGTTGAAAACAACAAATGCTTGTGTAACACCTTTAAGGAACCAAAATTCCATAACTTAATAAATAAAATTCCAAACTTGGTAAACTTCATTTCCAATTGTTGCTATTGTTGTTATCTTTCTGTTTTCCTTATCCATGCATCATACTAATCCACTTTCACCTGTTGATTAGTTGTAAAACAATTATTCCAACCTTAATTCATGGGCTTTCCATATGCAATCCCAAATTGCATGTGGGTCCATTTAATTATGTTATGTTACCATGTCAGCTATCTTATTTTGATGCATCAATTAAATTGACATGCATCATCCCATGTTTGTGCATTATGCCATGTTATTGATTGTTTGTAACTCTGCGTTGTTTGTTTGCTTCTTCTCGAATAGACGATGACGTTGAGACAGACGAGGTTTACGACACTACTTCTGAGGAGTTAGCCCAGTACCAGGCTACTGAGTTTGCAGGCAAGTATTCACTCACATGAACCATTGTGTTCCTTTCCACATTGGATACCGATGCTTTCCGTTGTCTATTCTGCTAGCCTTATGAATCGTTGCTTCTGTTACGAACCTATCACATGTTATCCTTTAACCCTGATATAGCCTCACCTCCATACCTATAACCCCGTTGCTTGTTGCTTGTGTCTTACTAGCATGCTTAGGGTTGTTTTGCTCGAGTCTGTTACCCGTTACTTTCTGTTACTATATTTTCTATTATGTTCTGGGGCTCGATGTTAAACAACAATCCTGTTAATGCTTTGGTTAATAATAATTTGATGATAAGGCACCGGCAGGAGGCCCGGCGTGGTTTTGAGGCCTGCTAGTGTCGACCCAAATTAGGAAAAGGGTCTTGTCTACTGATCCATGATGAGCGCACTATCCGCATGTGGGAAGCGTGTATGGGCGCCCCCCTTAATTTGATTCGATTCGCATCTCGTCCAAATCGCCACACTTAGTTCGGGCTTTCCATTTGATGCATGCATATGCAGGTACGAACCCGAGGCCAGGGTGGAACTTTTGTAGTCGGCATTTAGGGCGGCGTGGTCTTAGAGTGCTATGAGGGTCCCCCTTTTCTTCGTGGGGGCTCGATTAGCCGCGCACGCACAACACGTGGTTCTTTGGGCTTGATGCGAAGAAGAGTTGAGTTGTGTTGAGTGCCCCGCTTGGTGGGAGGCATTCCATCTGGCGGGTTATTCTTACGTGTACGGCCAAATTGGTGCACCCCTGCAGGGATAAATCTTCTCGAGAAGCCGTGTTTTCCGCGGTTATGGTTGACTTGGTGAAAGTACTGGCTAACAAGTACTCAGAACAACTTACACCTAACTAATGATAACTTGACTAGTAACAGTCTTATTGACACAATAACTTGATCCATCATTAATCCAACTGTGTGAGTTATCCTCGGATTGCTTCTTTGGATAAGGGGCGAGATCCAGGATGGGTTTGTTTGGAGTTAGTTATAGTTGGTTACGATACGCGATCTTATCTCCTTTCTGTTAGCCGGAAGTTGTAGTATGTTCCGTAGTTGGTTAGTGCAGCCCGCTGCCGCATCTTTTGTATCACCTATTCTTCCGTTGAACCCAAAGCATCTGTGCTTGGTGTTGACTGGTACACTATGGTATCTTGTGAGTCTTGCTTGCCAGTACGTTTATGTACTGACCCCTTTGGGGCTGTGGTTTCCGCAGACTACGCTTACGAGGATCCCCGTGATGGCTACTACGTGGAGTTTGACGAGGCTGCTGACGAGTAGATAGCGGACCCCGGGCAGGATCCGAGACTACGTGGATGGGCTCCGTCTTCTCGTTTCCGACCTCTTAGGCCTATTTGGATCTTGTCTGTACTCAGACACTTTGGATGCTTCCGCTGTGATGTAATGCTGAATTGTTGGGACATGTGTCCTCTGTATGATTGTATTTACTATCTCTGCTCTAGTGAGAGCTATTCGCAACTTATTTCTATTTATTTGTGTCTTAGAGATCTGTTGTGCTATCATTTTGTTAAACGCCGTTGACGTACCATGTGTGTATGGTATGAAGTACGTCAAGGGTAGTATCCTGATTTCTATGGGATAGTTTACGTAGACGATGAACAATAGGGGTTGGTTGTCACACATACGTGGGTTGGCCTACTCGTAAGAGATGTGGGTGCCGGTAAGCCCCGTAATCCAATCATCTACTTTTCAACGGAACTGCGAGTATCCTCTAGAAGTCCGGGTGCGACAAATGGTATCAGAGCCTGTCTGCCTGTAGGATCCCTTTTACTGGTCGCAGTTGAGTCTAGAAACTATTTTGTAGCTATATAGGAAAAATGAAACGTGAGAGTAGGAATTCTGTTCTTTTTCTTCTTTCCCCACCCACCCTCCCTTTTCTGGTAAGGAAGTGCAACGTTGTTTTCTCTTCTCATCTAAACTTTCAAGTTAGGATTTCACGTATCCTGGTTTCTCTAGGATAGTTATATCTACTAGACCATAGGAATGGAGGTGGTTGTGACATGATTTATCATGTTGCCTACTCATGATTGAGAACGGAGGCGTGTAAGCCCCGGAAGCAGATCTTCTATTCCTTAAGCAGTAGATATTGATCCTTTAGAAGCCCGGATGGGTTTTCCGTAGTACCTCAGGAGTTTTTGGTCTCGTGTTTCCCGATGTTGCTTCGATATCCTGTTCTTCTCAACATCCTTTTTCGTCCGTTGAAACCTTGTTGTTGCTTTCCACTTCAGTTCTTCTACCGGCGTCTAATCAAAACTTCCCCGATCATCTGCAGATGGATCTTAGGTTCTACCCGCAGGTGGTTCGTATGACTCGTTGCGAGAGCACTGCCGGTTATCCGGAGATGCTGAGAGACATGGTCACTTATCTGGGGTTCCGTTGGGCACCAGAGTACCAGATCTACAAGCAGCAGCGAGAGTTTGACCAGACCTACTACCAGGCTATCGTCTACATTCTGTAAGATGATGGCATGAGCGTTGTCCACCGCTACGAGGCAGTAGGTTCCACAGTGGATATGGCCGTGCAGCAGGCAGCTTATGTGAGTCTCACCGTCCTTCGTGCTGACTACTGGGGGTTTGACGATTCCATCTATCGTCACATCCCCCGTGGTTACATCACTTCGGAGGGAGCTCACTTCACTCTCTACGACAACTTGGATGTCTACGAGCATGATAACTCCAGGCTGCACACCACCGCTCAGTTTGTGAGGCATAGTGACGCAGTTGCCAGCACACTATCTCAGGAGTTGGCTTCAGTCAGAGAGCAGCTCTACCTTGCTTTGACTCGTCTGGCGATGTACACCACAGATTTTGTTGGAGACGAGCGCTTTGCACGTTTCGATCAGCCAGTTGGTCGTCGTCTGCCAGATGCTGGAGGTTACGAGCCGATCAGAGGTCCACTCCTCAACCTCGGTGCTGGTTACACTGGGATTCCTCGCTTTGGAGCACAGGGAGTCGACGCTATGTATTTCACCACACCTAGAGTCGCTCTCAGACCACGTCAGATCTATGTGGATCGTCGTTCTACCTACTTTCGTGGGCGTGCTCCTCACCGTACCTCTCGCCGTACTCCTAGCCACAGTCCTGCGTGATGAGCATGGGAGTACCGATGTATCCATTCTTAGCTATGTTTAGTTATCCTTTGGCATCCGAAACATTTGTGGTGTGTTGGGTATTCTGATGTATTTGAACATGTGATGATGTACCTGTTGGTTATCTATTCATGCGTCGGAATAATCTCTCTTTCGGTTTCCAAGTCTATCCTTTTCTATTGTTGTGCTAAAATGCATTTCCATTCAGGATGCCGCCAACAAGGAACAACCCGCCTGAGCCACCGCCAATCACGGAGCTGTTGACTCAGATGACCCAAGTCATGACACAAATGGACCAGTTTCAGACTAATCAGCACAACAACCAGAATGCTCCACGAGTCAGTATCAAGGAGTTTCTCAGTCTGGGTCCGAGAGCTTTCGTGGCAACACGGGAACCTCTGGATGCTGATGACTGGATCCGTGAGATAGCTAAGGCTCTGGAGATTGCTCACATTGCTGAGGAAGACAAGGTCAAGTATGCCTCCTATCTGCTGAAGGGTCAGGCAGCTACTTGGTGGGAAAACTACCAGACCATGAGAGCTGGCTACCCAATCACCTGGGGTTGTTTCAAGGAAGCCTTCCTGAAGCACCACATTCCAGATGGTCTCATGGAAAGGATGCGTGAAGAGTTTTGCTCACTCAAGCAGGGCAAGCTGGACGTCATTGGCTATCAGAGTGAGTTCAATCGCCTCGCTCGTTACGCTGGTGATGAGGTGTCCACTGAGGCTAAGAAGATGGCAAGGTTCCGCAGAGGTTTTAACCCGGAACTCAAGTACGCCCTCACCAATATCAAGGCCAACAACTTCGAGGAGCTTGTTAACACCGCGCTCAATGAAGAAAATGGGCGTAAGGCGTTCGAGGAGTCTCGCAAGCACTCGCGTGAGGGGGGTTCCTCCTCCAACATGACCACCCCTCCGCAGAAGCGCCGCATCTGGGTGCCAAATGGTGCGGTCACTCGGGCTCCATACGCCCAAGCTTCTCCAGGCTTCGCTCCCCGCCCACCCAACCCTGCTCAGATGCATGATCAGAGGGCTTCGATGGGGCAGCCAAGGCCAGGACCTCCTCGCGTCGTCACTTGCTACAAGTGCAAGAAGACGGGGCACTACGCTGACAAGTGCACGCAGAGGCAGCTACCTCCACCACCACCTCGTCCCAACACCAACCAGGCAATGGTGCGCGCTCCCCCGCCTAAGGCCTTCAACTCCAACAACAGGCCTGTCGGGAGGACCGCAAGGGTGAATCATGTCAAGATCGACAAAGCTGAGGAAGCTCCTGACGTCGTTCTCGGTACATTTCCCGTAAACTCTATTCCAGCTAAAGTGTTGTTTGATACCGGAGCATCACATTCTTTCGTGTCGAAGATCTTTGCGACAGCAGTTAAACTCCCTTTTGTTGGTTTGGGTTCCCCGCTAGTAGTAAACTCCCCTGGAGCAACTATGCAAACGTCTAAGATCAGTCACAGAAATCAAATTCTAATTGGAGGCCACATATTCCTTGCTTCTCTCATACTGCTTGGAAATTCTGACATTGATGTCATTCTTGGTATGGATTGGTTGAAGGCCAATAAAGCTACGATTGACTGTGCTCAAAAGTCAATAAGTCTGTTCCACCCTTCTGGCCAGATAGTCTATTCTCCAAATGAATCAAGTTCTGTTCAGCTATGCACCCTCGATGCAAAACCCCTTCCTTTGCTTGAAAATGTTCCGGTGGTTTGCGAATTCCCTGACGTCTTTCCAGAAGAATTGCCAGGGATGCCTCCGGACAGAGCAGTTGAGTTCGTGATCGAGCTTGAACCAGGTACTGCTCCAATCTCTAAGCATCCATACAAGATAGCTCCTCCTGAACTGAAACTGTTAAAGGAGCAAATCGATATGTACATGGAAAAAGGTTACATTCAACCTAGTTCCTCGGCTTGGGGTTGCCCAACTCTGTTCGTTGCGAAGAAGGATCACACAAAGAGACTCGTTGTTGACTATCGTCCTCTTAACGAGAAAACCATCAAAAACAAGTACCCAATTCCTCGTATCGATGATCTTTTTGATCAACTTGCTGGAGCCTCAATATTCTCCAAGTTGGACTTGAGAATGGGTTACCATCAAATAAAGATCAGAAAGGAAGATATTCCAAAGACAGCCTTCACCACTCGCTACGGTCTATATGAATTCACGGTCATGTCCTTTGGTCTCACCAATGCACCGGCGACATTCTCTCGACTCATGAATTCTGTCTTCTATGAATACCTCGACAAGTTCGTTGTGGTATATCTTGATGACATTCTTGTCTACTCAAAATCCGAGGAAGAGCATGAAGAACATCTTCGTCTCACTCTCATGAAACTTCGCGAGCATCGTCTA
This sequence comes from Alopecurus myosuroides, assembly GCA_028641055.1. Lineage (NCBI taxonomy): Eukaryota > Viridiplantae > Streptophyta > Magnoliopsida > Poales > Poaceae > Alopecurus > Alopecurus myosuroides. The sequence goes on along the minus strand of CM054057.1, from coordinate 307,318,393 downwards.
TATGCCAAGTTCTCCAAATGTGAGTTCTGGATTCCAGAAGTTGCTTACCTTGGTCATGTCATCTCCGCCAAGGGCATAGCCATTGATCCAGAAAAGGTTAAAGCAATTGTTGATTGGAAACCTCCTAAGACGGTGAAGCAAGTAAGAAGCTTTCTTGGCTTGGCTAGCTATTGTCGTCGTTTCGTCCAAAACTTTTCCAAGATTGCCAAACCTCTCAATGATCTAACAAAGAAGGATAAGAAGTTCGTTTGGTCTCCACAATGTGATGAGAGTTTCAATCTCCTGAAGACTAAACTTACTTCTACACCAGTTCTGGTTGGCCCAGATCCTTCCAAACCTTTCCAGATATTCTGTGATGCTTCTCTCCAAGGTCTAGGTGCAGTTCTTATGCAAGAACGTCAAGTTGTGGCTTATGCTTCACGTCAGTTGAACGCACATGAGAAAAATTATCCCACACATGACCTAGAACTTGCAGCAGTTGTGTTTGCCCTCAAGAAATGGAGGCAATACTTGTTGGGTAATCGCACTGAAATCTTTTCCGATCATAAGAGTCTGAAATACATCTTCACTCAACCAGATCTAAACCTCAGGCAAAGGAGATGGATTGAAAAGATTAAAGACTTTGATCTTACCATTTCTTACACTCCAGGCAAGGCTAATGTTATGGCCGATGCTCTCAGTCGCAAGTCGTATTGCAATAATCTCATGATCATGGAAAGCCAACCTCCTCTTCATGAAGAATTCCAGAAGCTGAATCTTGGTCCTGTTCCTCAAGGCTATCTGGCGAACTTGACAGCCAGTCCAACTCTCGAGGACAAGATTCGTTCTGAACAACTTCGTGATGCTGAAATCAAGAAGATGGTAGAACACATCAAAGAAGGCAAGGAGAAATTTAAGTCCTTCTCAATTGATGACAAGGGAACTGTGTTCTTCGAAGGACGCATTGCAGTTCCTCAAGTTCAAAGTCTCAAAGATGTCATTCTCAAGGAGGCTCATGAAACTCCTCTCTCCATACACCCTGGAAGTACAAAGATGTACCAGGATCTCAAGACATTGTATTGGTGGCCTGGCATGAAACGTGAAATTGCTCAATACGTTTCTGAATGCGACGTTTGTCAACGTGTTAAGGCAGTCCATCAGAAAACAGCCGGTCTTCTCCAACCTCTGAAAATTCCTGAGTGGAAGTGGGACATGATTGAAATGGACTTCGTCACTGGTTTTCCAAAGTCCAAGAAGGGCAACGATGCAATCTTTGTTGTTATTGATCGTCTCACTAAAGTAGCTCACTTCTTTGCTGTCAAAGAGACAATCTCAGCTAGCCAGTTAGCAGAGCTCTACACAGCAAAGATTGTTCCTCTTCATGGTGTTCCAATGGAAATAAGCTCAGACCGTGGAAGCATATTCACTTCTCATTTCTGGAACATCTTTCAAGAAGCATTGGGCACCAAACTTCTGTTCAGCACAGCTTATCACCCTCAGTCTCAAGGGCAAGTCGAAAGAGTCAATTAGATTCTCGAGGATATGCTCAGAGCATGTGGTATCTCTTTTGGCATGAAATGGGAGGAATGCCTTCCATATGCTGAATTCTCCTACAACAACAGCTTCCAGGCAAGCCTATGCATGGCACCATTTGAGGCTCTCTATGGCCGCAGATGCAGGAGTCCAATCAATTGGTCTGGAGCTGGTGAACGTTCACTCTTAGGCCCTGACATTGTTAAGGAAGCCGAAGAGAAAGTTCGCATCATTCGTGACAATCTCAAGATTGTTCAGTCTCGTCAGAAAAGCTACTATGACAACAAGCACAGGGATATGATCTATGCACCTGGTGACAAGGCATATCTCCGTGTAACTCCCCTCAGAGGCACTCATCGTTTTGGTGTGAAAGGAAAGCTTGCACCAAGATACATTGGTCCTTTCAACATTCTCTCAAGGCATGCGGAAAATGCCTATCATCTTGAACTTCCAGAAAAACTATCCAAGGTGCACGATGTGTTTCACGTGTCACAACTCAAGAGGTGTTTCAAAGATCCAGATCGAGCAGTTGATCATGATTCCATTGAACTGCAAGATGATCTATCTTATGAGGAGAACCCTGTTCGTATTCTCGATGAGACCGAGCGTAAGACTCGCAACAAGAGCACCAAGTTCTTGAAAGTGCAGTGGTCCCATCATTCCGATAAAGAGGCAACGTGGGAGACCGAAGAGGATCTTCGCAAGAAGTATCCGGAACTTTTCTCTTCTCAGTAGGAATCTCGGGGCGCGATTCCTTCAAGGGGGGGCGTTTTGTAACATCCCAAGTATGAAAATCACCTTTAGAATGTTTTATTTCTGGTTATTTTATGTTTTGCATCATGACATCATCATTGCATTTGTTTTTGCATTTGTTTTCCATCTGTTGCATTTGTTTTCCTTTGTTTTCTATTTGAATTTTCAATCCAAATTCAAATAGTTGTTTCATACTTGTGCTGTCACAATTTATCAAATAAAAATTCCAATTCAAAACATTACTTTGTTTCCACTAAACTATAAAAATCCAAACTATTAAATGGCTTAAGTTCAATAATAGAATCAATCTCAAATTCATTCAAATTCAAATAAAATTCCAAACAGCAACCATTTGAAACTTATGGAAATTACAACTCACTCCAATCACTTGTTTCAAATAAACATGAATTTTAAAAGGCTTTTAAATTGCTTAAGTTTCAATTAAATCATTTAATTCAAATATTCAATTAAATTCAATTATTTTTCGAACAGCAACATATTTGAAATATTTTGAAAACCAAAGGTTGCACAATGTTGCTGTGACCATAAATAATTGTTACAAATTTTTCCTAAAATTTTCTAAACCCCAAAACCTATTCTTTTTCTTCCTTTTCTTTTCAGCAAAAAAAAACAGAACAAGAAAAATTAAAAACAAAAAAAAGCAGAGGGAGGCAGGCCAGCAAGTGGACTGCGCCCACCAGCCAGGCCCAGCCCACGGCCTGGTACCCCTTACCTCCCCCTTCTTCAACCTGTACGGCGTTCATCGAAGACATCCACGTCGACGGCAGCGCGCAGCAGACGGCCCCCGCGCGCTCACCTCCCCCTATAAACCTACCCCCGAGCTCTCCTCCTCTGCCCTAGCCTTTCTCTCCCTCTCCCTCGATCACCGCCGCCGTTTCCTCTCTCTCTGCCCGGCGATTTCCTCTCTGAACCACTGCCACCAATCGCTTCCCTCTCTGAATCCTTCCAGCGATCACTGCACCCGATGGCTCTCTGCGCGAGCTAGGGCTGGGAACGGATCCCCCGTCGCCTCCTCGTCCTCCTCGTCACCACAGCAGCCTCGGAGGGCCACTACGTCGCCGCCGCCATCCTCTCCATCGCCGGCGACCACCTCTGCCCCGAGCCCTGCTCCTCCCTCTGAATCCCTCGAGGTGAGCATCCCTTCCCTCGCCCCTCTCTCTTCTCTGCACGAGTGCACGGTCACCACACACACGCACACACGCGCGGACAGCAGCGAGCAGCAGCAGCGGCTAGCCGCCGGCGGCTGCCTTCCGTCAGGTTCAGAAAAGCCAGCAGCTTTCGTCAGTTTCAGTTAGCCAACTGAAACTGAACAATATCCTCCCTCGCCCCCTTACCTGTCAACAAACACAGCAGCTACCGCAGTGGTAGCAACACTGCACGCGCGCGCCCAGGTCGAGGGTTCGAGTCCCCGCGGGCGGATTTAATCCCCACATTTTTTTTGCTAGCCACGCTGGCAGGCAGGGGCCACCTGCCATAGGCAGTGGTGGCCACGCGTGCCTCCACGCGCTGCGACGGTGGCCAGGGCCCGCTGGCATTGGCCCAGGTTGGGTCACTGCGCGGTAGAAATAGTTTCTGCCCAGTTTTTCTTTTAAAATTAAGTCCTTTATTTTACAGATTAGTCCCTGTTTTTAAATTGCAAATAACTTTTAATTTCCAAATCCAAATGATGCAAATGAAATATGTTTACTGAACCAAATTAAATTCTCTACCTATTTAAATCATTTGTTTTCTGTTTTGAATATTTCAAATGTATTCAAATTTCAAATTCAAACAAATCATTTTAAATTTGGTTAATTTCATAACTAATTGAACTTAATTCAAATAACACCAATAAAATATGTTTTCCATGCTAAATTGAATCACCTTTCCAAATATAAATTTTGTTTCATGTTTTGAATAATTAAAAATGGTTAAATAATTTAAACCTTGTTTAAATCATTTAAATTTGCTAAATTCATAACTTGCTCAAATTAAATTATTTTTGAACATATAAAATATGTTTTCAAAATAGAAAAGTATAAACTTTTGAAATATGAATTTGAATTAATGTTATGAACAAATAAAAATTCAAATAAATTCATACTTGAATTAAATTCATTTAAATCTTGTTTAAACTTGTTTAATTCCCAATTAATTCATATTAATTCCTTTTTCAATATTGAAACATGTAATCCACCTAAAATTTTGTGTACTTTCCAAATATGAATTTTGTTATTTATTTTGAACAATTAAAATTGTTGAAAACAACAAATGCTTGTGTAACACCTTTAAGGAACCAAAATTCCATAACTTAATAAATAAAATTCCAAACTTGGTAAACTTCATTTCCAATTGTTGCTATTGTTGTTATGTTTCTGTTTTCCTCATCCATGCATCATACTAATCCACTTTCACCTGTTGATTAGTTGTAAAACAATTATTCCAACCTTAATTCATGGGCTTTCCATATGCAATCCCAAATTGCATATGGGTCCATTTAATTATGTTATGTTACCATGTCAGCTATCTTATTTTGATGCATCAATTAAATTGACATGCATCATCCCATGTTTGTGCATTATGCCATGTTATTGATTGTTTGTCCCTCTGCGTTGTTTGTTTGCTTCTTCTTGAATAGACGACGACGTTGAGACAGACGAGGTTTACGACACTACTTCTGAGGAGTTAGCCCAGTACCAGGCTACTGAGTTTGCAGGAAAGTATTCACTCACATGAACCATTGTGTTCCTTTCCACATTGGATACCGATACTTTCCGTTGTCTATTCTGCTAGCCTTATGAATCGTTGCTTCTGTTACGAACCTATCACATGTTATCCTTTAACCCTGATATAGCCTCACCTCCATACCTATAACCCCGTTGCTTGTTGCCTGTGTCTTACTAGCATGCTTAGGGTTGTTTTGCTCGAGTCTGTTACCCGTTACTTTCTGTTACTATATTTTCTATTATGTTCTGGGGCTCGATGTTAAACAACAATCCTGTTAATGCTTTGGTTAATAATAATTTGATGATAAGGCACCGGCAGGAGGCCCGGCGTGGTTTTGAGGCCTGCTAGTGTCGACCCTAATTAGGAAAAGGGTCTTGTCTACTGATCCATGATGAGCGCACTATCCGCATGTGGGAAGCGTGTATGGGCGCTCCCCTCAATTTTATTCGATTTGCATCTCGTCCAAATCGCCACACTTAGTTCGGGCTTTCCATTTGATGCACGCATATGCAGGTACGAACCCGAGGCCAGGGTGGAACTTTTGTAGTCGGCATTTAGGGCGGCGTGGTCTTAGAGTGCTATGAGGGTCCCCCTTTTCTTCGTGGGGGCTCGATTAGCCGCGCACGCACAACACGTGGTTCTTTGGGCTTGATGCGAAGAAGAGTTGAGTTGTGTTGAGTGCCCCGCTTGGTGGGAGGCATTCCATCTGGCGGGTTATTCTTACGTGTACGGCCAAATTGGTGCACCCCTGCAGGGATAAATCTTCTCGAGAAGTCGTGTTTTCCGCGGTTATGGTTGACTTGGTGAAAGTACTGGCTAACAAGTACTCAGAACAACTTACACCTAACTAATGATAACTTGACTAGTAACAGTCTTATTGACACAATAACTTGACCCATCATTAATCCAACTGTGTGAGTTATCCTCGGATTGCTTCTTTGGATAAGGGGCGAGATCCAGGATGGGTTTGTTTGGAGTTAGTTATAGTTGGTTACGATACGCGATCTTATCTCCTTTCTGTTAGCCGGAAGTTGTAGTATGTTCCGTAGTTGGTTAGTGCAGCCCGCTGCCGCATCTTTTGTATCACCTATTCTTCCGTTGAACCCAAAGCATCTGTGCTTGGTGTTGACTGGTACACTATGGTATCTTGTGAGTCTTGCTTGCCAGTACGTTTATGTACTGACCCCTTTGGGGCTGTGGTTTCCGCAGACTACGCTTACGAGGATCCCCATGATGGCTACTACGTGGAGTTTGACGAGGCTGCTGACGAGTAGATAGCGGACCCCGGGCAGGATCCGAGACTACATGGATGGGCTCCGTCTTTTCGTTTCCGGCCTCTTAGGCCTATTTGGATCTTGTCTGTACTCAGACACTTTGGATACTTCCGCTGTGATGTAATGCTGAATTGTTGGGACATGTGTCCTCTGGATGATTGTATTTACTATCTCTGCTCTAGTGAGAGCTATTCGCAACTTATTTCTATTTATTTGTGTCTTAGAGATCTATTGTGCTATCATTTTGCTAAACGACGTTGACGTACCATGTGTGTATGGTATGAAGTACGTCAAGGGTAGTATCCTGATTTCTATGGGATGGTTTACGTAGACGATGAACAGTAGGGGTTGGTTGTCACGCATACGTGTGTTGGCCTACTCGTAAGAGATGCGGGTGCCGGTAAGCCCCGTAATCCAATCATCTACTGTTCAACGGAACTGCGAGTATCCTCTAGAAGTCCGGGTGCGACACTAGTGCTCCGCTTGGATCATCGCCTCCAGCTTGGGTTACCCTTGTCGTAATCCGCGTCCGCCAGCTACTCTAGCTTGAGGCGCTGATGGGATCCCGGATGGAGGCCCGCCACTTCCTTTCGGTCGTGGGGAGCGGCAGGATAGCGAGGCCGCCCAGTCTAATGTTCCAGCCTGTGGGCAGGCGCATACCCCATAGCATGAGGAGGTTGTTCTCAGCCACCACCTCCGCCTCGTCCTTCACGAGGCATGTTTTGTAAATGCCATTGTTGTCGGCTACACCGCCGCTGCCTCCAATGCCGGTCTCGCCGGCTTCATCAGTGTGCTCCTTCTATGTGGGATGCGAGAGAGTAAGTGGAGAAGGGAGGAGGATGGTGGACAGAAACGGTGAAGGGAAGTGGAGGGGCCAGGATGCACTGCCCTTATAAAGCCCATGCGGGAAGGAACAACGCGGGAACACGTCACGGGGGATGCCCATTAACACCGACGACAGTTCCCAAGGTGTCATTACGCTGGCAATAGATATGGGGGAGACAAAGAGTGATGCGTCTACGCGTTAGGGAACCTCAACGTGTCATAAATTTAGCCGACCAGCCCCGTCGCCCACATTAATTATGTATTGACCATTTTTAGTCGTTGACATGTGTAAGTATCTGACGTGGATGCAGTTGACACGTATTTCTAGCACTCTTGCACCGATATATATGGACCGGACCGTGATGGGTTTGTCGGGCATGGTATTGGGATCGTACGGCAAAATTGTTGCTATCGGGGTCGCGGCTGGACATCGTCCCCCCCCCCCGCCCCCCCCCCCCCACAATAGCCCTATTAGAAGTGTTTTGGAGATGCTCACACGTGTCCCCTCTGCAATGGACGACAAGTTCCTAATTTGAAAACAGTTCACTTTCTTATCGCGTCCACACATATGACGCCATACCACATAGCACGACAACTTGGTCACGGATGACAAGCTATCCATATTATCATGCCATGTTGATGTAGTTATGTCGTGTTGAAGGCCCATTTCTTTAGCCAGCTTATGAAAAAAGTTGTTATCAACTCACTAGCTTCTTTCATAAGCCATTTGGCTTATTACTTGACTCTTCTAAACTAGTTATACCGTAACTAAACTAAAAGTTTCAAGTAGTAAGCTGGGTGGCTTATAGAAGAAGCCAAAGAGGGGGCAGCTTATTTTTTAAACTGGGAAAAGAACTGAGGCTAAGTATGACATCAGCCTAGCACACAACACTTATTTCCATGCACCGAGACCCACGGCCCGCCATGCAACTTAAACGCATAACGTGACGTAGCCTCTCCATGTCAAGCCCTTATTTCTTGTTTGTTACTGGAACAGATAGCCGACCGCCAAGTTTGAAACAGAACTTTTTTGTTGCGAAACTTAGCACGGCTAAGTTGCTCTTATCTTGTAGTCGCTAGTCCACGAAAGATTGTACTTTCAACTTTTTGAAAAGTTAAATTTTTTCAATTTTGCTCATTTTTTTAAAAAGTACACCAAGAATTAGGCCAATAAACTAATATCATTAGATTTATGTTGAAATATATTTTTGTGATGTAGCTATTTGTGTTCACACATATATTTATATTTTTGTGTAAACTTGATTATAGTTTGGCTTTTTTAAAAAATTGAAAACACACTATTTCGTGGATGGAGCGAGTAGAACCCAATAGTGGTATTACCTGTTTAAAGAAGGTGATACCAATAATGGCTTTTTTATTGAGAGTTATAGAACCCAGCTCTGACTAGATGTTGTGCTTTAGAAACATGTGCACCAGGAATAGAATCATAGCTGGAAGAGCATATCCATACGCAACCCTCGCCCCCAAGCCCCCAAGCCGTCGGCCACTCCGGCCCCAGCGTCAACCTTGCGTCGTCCGCCGCTCCGGCACCGGCGCCCACCTCACCTCTCCCTCCTCCCCTACTTCATGGCTGGCTCTACGTCTGCTGATGTGGGTCCCGCGAGGCCGGACGCAGGAGGCCTGCGCTGGCCTGGTAGCCTGGGGTCAGCTTCGTTAGAGTTCAGGCCAAGTGGGGAAAGACCAGTAGTCTCTGGGCTGCTCCCTCCGGCATATGTGCACTCGCCTAGCCGGGAACATATCCAATATGTGCCTTCCAGGGTGGAAGAGGAGGCTACACCCGTGGAAGGCACGACGACACCCAACACCCAACTGTGGGTGGATCCAAGACCGCCTACTCTGGCAGCAACCGCATCCGTCTCGCAAGGCTATGTGGCGCCATCGCAAGGCCAAAAATAAGGCGGAAAACTCTTATCCACAAAAGATGGTGGAGCCTAGTATAGCAGGTCTCTACTTTAACTGCTTGAGGCCGGGCCACTATAAGCACGAGTGCACCAATGACCCGGTTTGTTTTTGCTGCAGCGAGGAAGGTCGCGAATCCATGGCACGCAAAAGGTCGTGGATTCTGGAGTCATATGAGGAGCTGAGGCGGTTGGCGCTCGCTAAGGTGGCACGGCGTGAACCCCCACCCCCCTCCCAGCCTGAGAGGCACTCACCATCACCGCGACAACATTGTGAAGCTCACCCCATTGAGGACAGTGAGTCTTCGCAGTGAGACCACCACCATGGGCGTCCGAGCAATATGCGAAGGTCCACAACCCTAAGGACACCTCTGCATTAGGCTTGCCCTATGGAGAACTGGGAGTCAGCGCACGTGGATTCCAGGGGAATGACGCCGGATGACGAGCTTGAGGCACTGTTCTGTGTGGTCCACTGCTCCTCATCCATGTGCGACCTAGAGCACCGGATGCATTTCGCCTTGGTTGCTCATGTGGGTGGAGCTCGGCCACATGTATTTCATGGCCTACTGGTGTATGTTGCAGAGTTTAAAAAATTTGCCCTACGTATCCGCCAATATCACTTGGGAGATAACGACGCATGCTCATACATGCAAAAATCTGAAACTACGACTCGCCGGCAGCGGAAGATCTATGTTGTCGTAAAAGAGTTATGAAAAAATGTAAATCCTCACAACTAGGCCTAGTTGGAAGGATGTTTCAAAGGTTCTCTCGTCAAGGATCACACGTGTAATCCCTCTTACGATGTGCATGCATAGGCTCATGTCAACACGCCAGCGCTCCGCCGTCCAGGACTCGGCACCGAGAAAAGAGAAAGCCTTGCGGCATTGCTAATTGGTAGATATAATCAACTGTGATTAGAGCTATATGAGAGAGAATACCGATTAGAGCTATGTCTAGGAGAGGACACCTTAAAACCCCAATTAGAAGAAACCCTAATCCAATTAGAGGGGCTCTAATTAGATAATGTAATTAGAGGCTCTAATTCTACTAGAGAGAGAGGCAGAGGGGCCAATTGATGTGTTTTGCCTCAAGGGCTTGGGTCCTTTTCTATGTGGAGGAAGGGAAAACTTTCCTTGGGAAGGGAAGGAGTCCCTCCCCCAATCCGCACCAAGGAGTTGGTCGCACCCTTCCTAGGGGATTTTGGATTGGACTCCATCTTGGAGTCTAACTCCCCTCCCTTTTACATTTTCCTTCCTCCTTTGGTCTTTTCCTTTTCTCTCTCAAACCAAATAAGGAAGGTACTAGGGAGGGTGTTGCACCTTGTCTACAGCCTCGGGGCCCACCTGGTGCTGGTCTACACTGTAGAATTTAATTTTTTTTGCCCTACATAGTCCGTCAGGATCACTATGCAGATAACGTGGCATGCCCATACATGCGAGGATCAGGATCACGACTCATCGGGCAGCGGATTCGATGTAGTCGTAGAAGAGTTCTGAACAATCGTAGATCCTCACAACTATGACTAGTTTCAAGGATGTCACTAAGTTTTCCCTCGTCAAGGATCACACGTGTAATCCTTGTTATGGTGTGCACGTGTAGGCTTGTGTCAACCCGTCAGCGCTCCGCCGTTCAGGACTCGGCACCGCGTAGCTCTAATCAACTTTGATTAGAGATAATTATGAAACTGGAAGTTCTCAACACATGAGAGAAAACTAGAATTAGAGCTAGGTCTAATCGGGAGAGGACACCCCAAAACCGAATTAGAAGAGGCTCTAATTCAATGAGAGGGGATCTAATTAGATCCTCTAATTCTACTAGAGAGAGAGAGAGAGAGAGAGAGGCTTGAGAGTCATTTGTGTGTTTTGCTTTGAGCCTTGGGGTGCTTTATATAGTGGGATCAAGGAGAGACTCTCCAAAGGGGAGGAGGGAGTCCTAGTTGAGCTAGGACGAGGGTGGTCGCACCATCTCCCCTAGCACAAGTCGGGTTGGGAGGTGGAGACCAATTCCGTCTCCTCGCTCCCTTCCTATTTTCTTTTTTCCTTTTTCTTTTCTAGTTTTATCTCCAATAAAATCAGAAAAAATCGGGACAATGATTACCAACTTGTGAAGGCACTGGGGACCACCTAGAATCCCTCTAAAATAGGGTTCGATCATGAGGGGGAAATTTGCCCCCTCCTGGCACTTCTTCCTTATATGGAAAGTATCTGAAACTCCTACGGAACCACTTGACCCCTATAGATAAAATCATAGATATTATCTAAAGATGTTAGAAACACATTACTAACACCCCGGGACATCTCATGTCCTCTGTTACCTCTCACATAAATTCTTCCTAACACCAACATAATTTCTCTCATATAGTAACTTCCTCGAAACCACTCCGATTGACATCCGACTTGTTTCTGTGACATCATAACGACATTGAACATTCATAAAACCAATAAATACATATTAATTCTCTCAATTAAAGGTTATTATGTCTTAAGCTTTGTGTTCGGGAACTTACCGAACAATAACCAACAGCGGGACCGTGGATGTCCATGATGGAAACTTTGTGTTCCCAGAGAAAGAAGGAAACATATAAGCTACTTATTTCACTTATTACCTTAAATTCACATATCAGAGGTGAGACTATGTAATCTGTCTGATCAAACTCTTTGATCATAACACATAAAACTTGCTTACCGATATCGTTCTATTTTCTCATCCATATCCCCGATGACCTTCTAATAAATCATATTGTGTCTGGCCAGACGATATGTCATCACAAATACCGAGAGGGCCCAAGGAATGTATCTCTCTATTGTCTAGATGAGTTAAGTACTAGTCTTGAGCGATCTTTGTTCCATTACACTTTCTAGGTCATACCCAGATATCACCGTTATGATCCCCAGTTATGGCAAGACGGTTGATGATATCCAAAGTATAAGTTTTGATCGTGTGGACAGTAGATATTCTCATAGTATAGGAATTATAGTTAATGTTAACTTCATATGTATTTGCTAAAATACATCATGGTTGTTTAGTATCTTTTAGCAACACCACGCACTTGGGTCGGTTCAACACTATTTTTACCCTAACAATAAACTCTTATGTTTTGCTAGACTTTCCTCCAAGTCCATGATGAGGAAAATATTATCATCTCACAAACCATCAGCTAATATTACAGACAAGATTAGGGACTCTTGTTTGTTTATGTCTTCACATCCCGCACAAAGATTTTCCTTTGAAAACTCACTTTTCAATTGCTATAGCGGTTGTATCATGATGATATAAACTTAATTTTGAACTTGGAGATAGAATAATAACTAGATATTATTGTCTCTAGGGCATACCTCCAACACCTGGCAGCCCCCAAAATTTGGTGTGGCCTGATGACTCACCAGTATAGGGGGTGTATCGTAGTACTTTAGATAAATAAGAGCGTCGAACCCAATGAGGAGCAGAAGGTGTGTTGGAACGCGTAGAGATAAACAAAACTTTTCTACGCGGTACTTCCAAGATCTAGCCGAGGTAGAAGGCCACGAGGATTACCACTAGACGCGCACGTGCGGATTATCGATGAAGCACGTCGATGCAGTTTAGTCCCACGATCCGATCCAGCCGATCCAATCCCGCGATCGTCGAAGTGTTGAACGTACAGCACCTCTGCCCGGTATCCACACGTACGAGGGGGAGCTCCGATGGCGGACTGCTAGGTCCGGTGCGGCGGCTGGACTGAGTGGGGCTAGGGTTCCCAACGCATGGGAGTGGAAACTTATGCGCGTTGGGCAAACTGCTCCCCTCTTTATATAGCGAGTGGGAGTGGTCTGCACAACGCTTGTGGCCCATAACCTCTGTGAGTCTAACTCACTAATTTAGTCCATTTCCGGTTCGGGTCCAACCCGACCAATATACTTGCTCCTGCTCTTAAGTGTGCGACCCTACAGGCTCATGGAGACTCGGACACGATTGGAGTCCGACTCCCAATCGATCAATCGGTAGCGGCTCCTAGCAGAACGTGCCGACTCCCAAGGGCCATAGAGTCATGATGGACATACCTTCCAATGTGACTTTCATCTGAGTCCCTTTTGCCTCACGATATACCTTGTCGAACTATAGGCGAATTATTGTCATCCCTTAGATAGCTCAACTCTCTTCTCGGTCCGTGATATATGATTCATCTAGGCTAACTCTTAGTCAATAGACCCAGTTAACACTTAATTGAGTCGCGCATGGCCATGCTTCCGGAATCACATCACTCGAGAGGGCCTAGAGAATATCTCTCCAGTCGGAGGGGCAAAATCCCATCTTGATTATCCACATCACGCAGCTTGCTTCTCATTCGACCTGAACTCTGCCTTTATAACTAGCCTTGTCACGGAACAGCGTTTGACAGAACCTAAGTCGGTGATCCACAACTCGGATAGTGCGATAACCTCAGGTGTAAGGATTACATTGATTGATACATGCAAATGACGACTTACTCGTTGCATCTCAATATGGGTCAGTCCGACTTGCTAAACTCTTTAGTCAAGTCTATGAACGTTGGAATGGCATCGTCATGCCCATGACAAGTGGAACCGAGTCATCAGCCAACACTCACATTAGTCTAGGGTGTGTGTCCAGCACAACCTTAATGACCAAGGATATTTTAGCATGAACAACATGAATACATAGTTCCACAATCGAACCACATATTCATTGACATATATCAGATGTTCAAAACAAGGACGACTTAATAACTGTATGAATACATTGGGAATTACATCATACATGATTGCCTCTAGGGCATATTCCCAACAAGGTGTTGACAAGCAGGTTGGATAGAGGATTCACTATAACACTAACAAACGGGTTTTTTGAGGTTTTTGATATAGGAGATAAATAAAGTGCGAGTAAATAAAGTGCAGTAAATAACATTGCAGCGAGTGGCCCAATCCTTTTGAGAGCAAAGGACAAGCCGGTTGTGTTACTTATGCCTATCAAACTTTCTCGAGGACACATGGGAATTTCCTCAAGTGCTTTCGCTTCGTTACGGTTGATTAATATCCATTGGTTCGTGAAGTCTTGTGTGGGTGAACCTATAATAACGCACCGCCCAACTAGGACTAATACATACTCGTGATTATACCCGGCGTAAGCATCCGCAAATACAAGAAAGTAATTAAGATAAATCTAACCAGAGCCTTAAAACTCCAAGATTCTACGCTCCCTCGTGCATTGGCTTCCTAATGGGGTTTAGGTTTCTGTCACTCTGGAAACCCCACAATTAGTAGCCAAATACACAATGAATCCTCCTAGGCCCATAAAGGTGAAGTATCATGTAGTCGACGTTCACATGACAACACTAGAAGAATAGCACCACAACTTAAATACCGAACCACGAGATATTACTTCAACATAACTTCACTACTAACATCATGACTTCTCCCATGTCCTCAACAACTAAACGAACTACTCACAAGAAATCATATGGATCATAATCAGAGGTGATATAATCGATAATAACAATCTGGTCATAAAGTGCTAACACGGATAAATCTCACAAGCATCAACTACTAACAAGTAATCCACACCGGGAGAGAGATCTAATGTAAAACAACGATAGAGGCCCCTAATTGTTACAACGGGTTGATGGTGGATGATGAGGATGATGGTTATGGTGTTGATGATGATGACGATGATGATCTTGATGATGCCCGGAGCGATGACGGTGACGCTGGCGATTATTTCCCCTCTCCGGAGAGGAATTTCCCCGGCAGATTTCTCCCTGTCGGAGAGCTTTTCTCTCTCTGGTGTTTTCCGTCCCGAGACGGCAGCGGAATAATTATTCGATGATCCTCTAGGGCTTAGGGTTCCCTGGGGGTCAAGTACGCGAAAGGGGTCGACCATAGGTGGGCCAGGGTGGCCACACCATCAGGCGGCACGGCCAAGTGGGGCGCGCCACCCCAAGGTGTGGGCCCCTGGTGGTCCCCCTTTTGGCTAGCCTCCTCCTCTGAACTTCTAAGACATCTCTGGTGTCCCCCCAACTTCTCTTCTTCTGAACTTCTGAAATAGGGTATCTCGATGGTGCTTTTTCCATCAGATTTCTGGTCCCAGTATTTATTCTCCAAAAATTATGAAACATGCAAAATAATATAAAATAACATAAGTGATGCATCATAACATGAAATATATCAATGAATAACAGAAAATAACAATATAAAACTGTGATGCAAAATGGACGTATCAGGGCCATCGGGGCAATCCCGCCCCCTTCCGCCACCCCTCTCGGTTTTTGCCCGAAACTCTTTCGGAACCCTATGGCCCCAACAGATGAAACCTTCGAATTTATCTATTGATATGTTTCTAACATCACGGGTCATCTAATGTACTCCATTTTCCCTCCTATAAAATTATGTCTTCTCCCGTCATTATTTCTCTCTCATAGCAACTTCACCTAAACATCTACCCGACTTGTTTATGTAACATCGTATTGACACCGAACAGTCATAAAACCATTATCAACAACTGCATTCTCTTAATTAAAGGTTGGCACAACTTAAGTGTGTGACCCGTAAAGGCTTCATAACACACATACATGTTCAGGAACTTACCGACGATAACCAAAAGCGGGGCTGTGGACACCCATGATGGCTCCTGTGTGTCCATGAAGAATAAGGGGACCTTCAATTTATTCATTGTACTTATTTCCTTAACTTTATGATGCCACCGATATCACGAGGTGAGACAACATGCTCTATTCTGATCAAACCATTTGATCATAACACATATAAAACTCGTACCGATATCATTCTCTTTCTCATCCATATCCCTGATGTCTTTGTGATAAATCACATTGTGTATGGCAAGAAGATTGGTTGACACTGGTGATACTGAAATTGCCCAGAGGATGTATCTCTCCATAATATGGAGGAGTTAAGTACTATTTTTGAATGATCACAGTTCCATTACTCGCTCTAGATTATACCCAGAAATCAACGTTATAATCCTCTGTTACGTTGGGCGGTTGAAGACATCCAAAGCATAATTGTCGATTGTCCGGTCACTAGATATTCTCATAGTATAAGAATTCTAGTTAATGACAACACAATATGTCCTTTTCTAAATACATTACAATTGTCAGTGTCTTAGTAAGATCATATAGTTGGGTTGGTGCAGTATTATTGTTACCCAAACAATAAACTCTTATGTTTGCTAGACTTCATCAAAGTCAATGATTAGGAAAACGTGATAACGTCACAAACCATAAGCTGATCTTAGAGACAAGATTAGGAACTCTTGTTTGTTTATATCTTCACACCCGCGCAAATTTTTTCCTTTGAAACCTCACTTTTCAAGTACAATAGGGTTATATCATGATGACATAAACTTAATTCTGAAATAGGAGATAGAATAATAACTGAATATTATTGTCTCTAGGGCATATCTCCAACACGGTCTAGTTCAGGAGGCACTGGAGCGCAAAGTTGGCTTGCCAGTGGGTAGCTTCACTTTCCACACATATAGGCCAAAGGACTTCCTGGTAGTGTTTCGCTCACAGGCGTTCAGAGATCAGGTGACGACGCGTACACATGCATCTTTGGAGTACCATGGAGTCTCGATGTTCTTCAAGAAATTGTCAAGGTGTTCTCAAGCTTTGCTTTAAACATGGCACACGAAGGTGAAACCTGGTAATTGAGGGGATTCCGTCGAATCCTTGGTATAGAGAAGTAGTTGCGGTTCTCTTGGATTCATCGTGTTCGATCGATGAGATTACGCCAAAGACGGCGTATCGGCAAAAGCTGGACACATTCAAGGTCACAGCTTGGACAAAGGAGACCCCACGCATCCCAGCGGCAAGAACACTTGTTGTGTCTGAGGCCATGGAAGAAATGGAGGACACGTCATCGTCTGCATAGGAGCATTCCGGTGAATCGACTGACACCATGATGGTGCAGTCGGTGACGAAGGAAAATATCGTGAAGTACAAGGTACTGATCCATATAGACATAGTGGAGGAGGACGATGATTTGGAGGACTGGTTCTACGAATTGATGCCAGTCTCCTCTGGCTCTGAGCAGAGCGGAGTGCCCCCTGCTGGTGGCGGTAATGGGAGAAACGTGTCAATCCTGCCTTGGCAGCTGAGCATGCCAGACCAGCGCGATGGTGCGGGTGGAGGACACCGGAGAAGTACGGGATATTCCGGTCAACGACGGTCCTTCTGCCAGGTGGCTGCATCTATCACATCCAACGGGCATTTTTCCTCCGATGGTGAATCGCAGGGGTCGCAGCCCCACAAGGGCGGTATGGGTGGAAAAGGCGTGCAATTTAAACTCGACCCCTAAGAAAGACATTTGGGGTGCAGACTCCCTATCCTGGCCCCATCTCGCAACCACTGGTGGCTGAAAAGGCTGTTTCGACCATGCAATATGTACCTACTACATCGATTGGTAGAAAAAAAAGGAACTGGGCAAAGAAGAGGATCCCAAGACTAATACTTGTTTTGGTGATTGCCAACCAAGAGTCGCGTCTGCATGCAGAGGATTATGAGGACGCTAAGGAAGATTTTCAGGCAGAAGCGGACAACACTCAGGTGATGGTGGCAAGCTACGAGGGGCCAGCCACGGCTGCGCTCTATAGGCCTGGTCGATCTAAGGAAAGTGGCAAACTAGATGAGCAGACTTTGGAAAGTGAGTTGCCGTTTGTGTGGGACAACGACACAATATGCGACTCCATGACAGGTCTGAACGTGCCCGTATTGCATGGCTCAGTAGGACATGTGAGTAGCGATGTGTTCATCACCGTTTCTCTTCTGGAGGAACACAATGGAGCTGACGGTACACCTGTGGTGCGCGACTCTGAGGCCAGTCAAGAGGAGGAAAAGGAAAAAAGTGTGGCGGTGGCTAAACCAAAAGATCTCGTATTTGGTAGGCTCAAAATCTTCTGTACCCAGAACCTGAATGTGTTGGCACCCCTACTGCCCAGAGAGGTGGAATCATCCTTGGCCCTAGGTGCTAAAGAAAAAGCCGTTTACCCCAAGGTCTAGCACCAGGAGCACCATGGTTACTAGGACCATAATAAAACAACTAAGGAAAGCCTCTACGGTAGAAATAGTGCTCCGTAAAGGGCTAGAAACTACTCGGTTAGATCTTGCCATGGACGGAGCAACACTGTAGGAATTCAAGAATCTATTTGATTCCCAAATGCGAGAGTAGTAGGTGAGAGTGCTTGTTACGGTTTTCAGGAAGACGATGTCATCGTGTGAGGAATTGCGACTAGCTGGCAGCAGGGAGGTCTGTGTGCTAGCTTGATCGCACACGCGTTCATACGAGTCCAAATTGCATTTATGGATCTAAACCCCAAAGTGCTATGTTGAAACCCCCGCATAATTAATGACCCCGGGAAGTGTGATTCAGTAAGGGAATTTGTGTTCTCGCTTAGAGTTAACATAATGTGCCTCTAGGAGACGAAAATGAAACTATCAACACATACACTGTCAATGAATGCCTAGGGCCATCATTTGATGACTTTTCATACCTGCTGGCCACGAAGACGAGAGGGGGTGTCCTTTTGGCTTGGCACACTTCTGCGATGCGTATTACGAATATATCGCTCGATACTGATGAGGACGTGATCACACTCTCGTTGGGAGACCCCAAGCTCAAAATATGATACAGTATAGAATAAATTTTCCCCTAGTAAAGAACCAGAGTTATCGAACCATTAGGACTTCATAGCCTTGAGGGAGGTTGCTTTTCAACGGTGCCAAAAAAGTACTGACGTGTAGTTGGGGGGAGCGTGGAACCTTCACACAAACACAAACTCTCTCTTGCCCCAAATTTCTGGAAGGTTGTCAATCTTCCGGTCTTGCCGAAGATAGGAGAATTAAACGTATAGAGTCTTGGAAAAAGATAAAAGTAAATAGGGACAACAAGGAAACATTGATGAAAGTTCTTAAAAGAAGGTTTGCAATATGAGGAAACCATTGTAGGCATTATGTCAAGGCATATGGACCAGCATGCATCCATAGCTAAATATCCACCTCAAGAAAGCTACCCAGCAAATCTCTTCGTATTAAGTTGCAGCAACAAAGCGATTGCTATGTATGCAATAGACAAATGCATCAAGATCAATACGTAATGTAAGAAGTTGTTCCCATCCGTAGACAAGAGCACCACTGTTTTATCCCTAGTGGCAACAACACATCCTCCCCCCGCACATTTCTGTCACTCGAGCGCAGACAACAAGGAGGCATGAACCCACTATCTAGCATATAAACGCTCTCTTGGAGGTGAAAACAACTACGTGACCAAGGTAATTATAAACACCGGAGAGCATTGCAATACAAGATTAAAACTCTCCACGAATATAAGTGAAACATCTCAGATTGACATGAACAAAATTATCATAATCTCATGGTTCATCGGATGCCAGCAAACACAACATTCAAAATTGCATAACAGTGGTATTGATCATGTGAGGCAGCTCACGAGACACTAAACATGGAGGCATAGAGGAGAGAACAACCATCTAGCTACTGATATAGACCCGTAGTCCCGAGATGAACTACTCACACATCTGTCCGGAAGCGATCATGGCGATGTAGAGTCCTCCGGTGACGACCCCCTCTCCACCAGGGTAGCGGAGCAGGACTCTAGAAGCCCTAGATTGGAATTTTGATGTGACGGCGCCTCTCTGTATGTTTCGTGGAAAATAACTCTGTCCCCGTGATTTTTAGGATTAAGGGAAATTTATAAGCGAAGGGGGAACATGAGGCAGTGCAGGAGCCCCCAGGGGCCCACTAGGCGTGGCCTAAGGGGGGCCACGCTGGTGCCCCCTGGCACCCCTCAGGCTCCCCTTTGGACTTTGTCTTCGTTCCAGGTAAAAATTGATCTTCGTGGATTTTCAGCCCTTTCCGAGAATATTTCCTTAAGAACTTTTCTGAAATAGAAAAACAACAGAAAACAACAACTGGCTTGGGGCATCTTGTTAATAGGTCAGTCTGTGAAAACATCCAAAAACGAAAGAAAACATGTGGAAAACAAAATGTATTGGGTAGAAAACAAGCATGAAGCATAAAAGTTATAGATATGTTTGCAACGTATCAGATACCTATGCTATCAAAGTATAGGTGCAATCGTAAGATGCAAACCCATGGTGGATAACGGGAGTATATGGACCCCGTTCGAGCAAGGAGAAAAGGCAGCTCTTGGCCGAACATGCTAATATGCGCAAATACTGCCCTGGAGCTTGGATGATCATCGGAGACTTCAACATGGTACTCAGGGCCTCGGTGAAAAGCAACAACAACATCGACAGGGAAAGCATGATCAGGTTTAGATACTTTGGTGCGTATCAAGAGCACAAGAAGATCTACATTTACACGTGGAGTAACGAGCGACAGACACCCAAGATGTCCATAATCGATCGCGCTCTAGTCTCTATAGACTGGGAGCTCAATTACCCGGAATCCATGTTGCAGGATCTATCCTCCTTGGTATCTGACCACGCCCCTCTGCACATGTCGATGGGCGCAAATCACAAACCCAAGCATAGATTCAAATTTGAGCTTTTTTTCCTAAAATTGGAGGGCTTTGATGACGACGTTAAGGAAGGCTAGCAACGTGCTGCAAACAACATGGATCCTTTTTCTAGGCTTGATGCGTGCTTCCACAATCTGGCGTCGCACGTGCAGACCCGGAGAGAGCGGAAAGTAGGAAAACTGAAGCTGCAAATTTTGATGGACAATATAATCATCCACAAATTTGGCGAAACGCAAGATGGACGACAACTCTTGGATTTTGAGTGGGGGCTGAGAAGTTCGCTTAAGCACCTGGTTCTTGGGCTTTCTTCGCTGGAACGAATGATGGCGCGCCAACTCTAGCTCAAGGAGGGTGACACGAACACACGGCTGTTCCATGCTGTCGTGAATGTAGTGAGAATCAAAAACTTCATCCCCACCATCTAGCACAATGGGGAGATTATCAAAGAGCAATCTCATAAGGAATAAGTGTTCTGTGAAGCTTACAATGCCCTGCTGGGGATATTCATAGCAGAGAGGCTACCCTCAACCTAGAGGCCTTGGGGGTCCAAAACCATTACCTCTCTGATCTGGAGGACTTGTTCTTGGATAAGACCCCAGGCCCAGATGGCTTCGTGGGGGACTAGCCCATCATCAAGGGTGAGCTTATGGCAGTGATGCATGTTGTATATGTGGGAGATGGTCGTGGATTTGGAAAGATTAATCGACCCCTAATCATATTGATCCCTAGAAATCCAGATGTGGAAGAGGTTGGAGACTTCAGACGTATCTCGAAGATCCTTGCAAACCGTTTGTGGCCTCAGATGGATGATTTGGTGAGCAAAAACCAATCTGCATTTATAACGAGACGAACCCTACATGAAAATTTCATCCTGGTGCGTCAACTCACGAGGAAAATAAGCAGGCTCAAGGAGACATGTCTGCTACTAACACTGGACATATCGAGAGCCTTTAATTCTCTTTCGTGGTCTTTTCTATTTCAGATCTTGAGGACAATGGGGTTCCTGGAGATCTGGCTATGATGAATTGCGATCGCCTTGCGTATAACCAGTACTAGAGCTGCAGTCAATGATGTGCCTGGGAGGAAGATTGGCATACACAAGGTTTACGACATGGGAATCCACTCTCCCCAAAACTCTTTGTGGTCGCCATGGAAGTGGTCTCTTACCTGCTAACTGAAGCCACAGAGGAAGGTTGTTGCTGCCAATTGGAAGCTGCACACTGGCTTAGCGCTTATCGGTGTACGCTGGTGACGTAATTGTGTTCCTCAAGACGGTGACTCACGACCTCATTGCCATCCGAGAGTTGCTCCTGATCCTTGGTAAGTCCTTAGGATTGAATATGAACTACTATAAAACCTTGGCTATGCTAATCAAAGTGGGATACGAGGAGAAGGAGCTAGTATCCAGCATACTACACTGTGGGGCAACTGAATTCCCTATTCGCTATTTGGGACAGGGGCTTGTGCTCAAGCCATCCAGATAATGTTGACCTAGCAAAGAGGCCTCATTAGTTGGCCTGGGAGGCACATGCTAGTGAAAGCGGTCATGTCAGCTAGGCCCATCCATCATCTCCTTGTCGATGAATCACCCTGTTGGCTGATCAAAGAACTCAAAAAAGCATCCCGTGGTTTCCTCTGGGAAGGAAAAGAAAGAGTTAATGGGGGGGGGTGGCCAAATTTGTAGGATTCATAGTGAATAACTTAAGGCTGCAAATCTTAACACTCAGGGTGCATTGGTAGTGGCTCCGACACTCAAGTCTCGGTAGATCTTGGTAAGGGATCCTAGTGCCCAAGGACGCATAAGAAAAGAAGGTATTCGACAACATAGTATCTATAGCAGTAGGATACAGTCGTAAAGTCTTGTTCTAGCACAACCGCTGGATCAACGGCCATTTGGACAGGAAGATTGCTCCGGACCTCATTGGGCCAATCTGAAACCGCTATCGTAATGCAAGAACTGTAGCCCAAGGCCTGGAGGAAAACAACTGGATGCTCGAGATCCTAGGCACGCTTGCCTTCCAGGGTGCACGGGGGTGCGTGATCTTATGGGGAGCCATCATGGGAGTGGAAAGAAGCATCTACAATCCATACAGATTCCATTGGCGCTACAGTTTATCAGGATCCTATTCAGTGAGCCCACCTATGCACATATGATCCACGAGGATACCACATTCCCACTGCACAAGGCCATATGGAAGAGTAGATCTACCCATAAGAGCAAACTCTTCATGTGTATGGAAATACAAAAGAGGATCTGGATGACAGATCGTAGATGGAGACATGGGCGGCAGGATGCAACCTCGCCATGCTATGCATGCCTCCAAGACAAAGACACTACGGATCACATCCTTGTTCATTGTGTCACTGCGACGGAGGTATGGATCACATGGAAGTTGTCACAGGGAAATTCCTTCATCCCGCCTACCCAGGACAGCAACCTATATAGCCGGTGGTCTATGGAGAGGAGCAAGCATGACAAGAAAGACATAAAGTGGTTCGAAACCAGGGTGTGCATTGGATCCTATGCACTGTGGAAAAACAAAAACCCTTGGTTCTTCAACAAGACTAGGCAACAACAAACTGCATGTCGATTTGCAGAATCGATTCTTGAAGAGCTTCTCCTTATGAAAATTGATAGGAGAGTGAGAGAGAGGGAGGGAGATTTAGCCAATGATGCGATAGAGTAGCTGGTAGTGTTTATTGTGGAGTACCAGTTTCTCGCAGGTGTTGCTGAGAACCTTTCTTTTAATTAAACTCTATCTCCTTCTATAAAACTAAAGTATGCATTCGTGCACTCTCTGAAAAAAGAAGCAGGTTCCACCGGTTCTAGTGTCGATACCTCTAGGAAGTTCTTCTCGTATTTATTACGAAGTCATGTACATATTTTATTCGTGTTTCATTCCGGTTTGTGCTCTACACTTCTGCAGGTTGAGTGCTTTCCATGCCGGGCTTCATGTGTGGTTGTTTTGAGAATGCCGTATTCTAAATGGCATAATTTTGCTTTCAAATACTGGAAGTATCGAATCTCAATTCGGCATCACTGGCATATAGTTTTGGTACGACTCTAGTCTCTGCTACCCTTTGTGTGGTGTGTGCTTGCATCTCTAACATCTTACCTATAATAGGGCAACCGTCTTACATAATAGGTCAGTCGTTTTGGCGTTTTAGGGCCGCAATGCAGATGCAGATTTACCAGTTGTCCTATCATACGTCACGACTGCTACAACGGCTTCTCTATTATAGGGCATGGCTGCCGCACAACTATGTTCATTATTTTAATGAACAATTGGTACAAAACATGACAATCAACCAAATAAATCAAGAATAATAGACAACACACAAAACCACATAACCATAACATAACATAGTTCGAACAATTGGTAGCTCAAAACGAAGGTCTGATAGTTCATAACCTAAAAGTAATTATGCAAGCACCACCAACAACCATATGATCACTACTCATTGTTGTTGTTGACATTGGTTGCATCTCTTTCCTCTTACACAGTGACATTTGGATCCTCAGTGTAGGTAGAATCATTGTCATTGCTTGTAGGTCCATTGCACCCTCTGAAGACACCTCTCAAACCACCTTGATGTGTAGTTCCCCAATTTTCCATCCGACGTCGATCCGACAAAACCCTCCTCCTCTCCATCAAGTTCCTCTTCGTATTCTTTAAAGGGGATGTCGGTCGAACCGACATAGTCCGTGGTGTCACATTCATGCCTTCTAAAAAAGCATCATCGTCCAAACTAAAAATAAAAATAGTAGCAACAATTAACAAACAATTGCATTGACACAAATTTTAAAATTTCATATGAAAAAAAGTCCTCAACTTTGAGACATTCCGTCGAACATGTTGTATTCGGGCTGCTGGACGGACATCGGAGGCAACTCCTCTTCCGCGTTTGAAGTAGACGGCTTAGATGGCGGCAACGACATATCTACGGCGGGAGGTGGCTTCCCTCACCGGCCATAGCCTTTTGCCTCTTGACCTTCATGGTGGCGCTAGCCCCGTCCGGCTGCCGCGACGGTCTTGCTCCCCTTTGGCGGTGGGGGCTTGCCGGCGAGAACCCGACTACAATCGGCTGCAGCGCTGTTCGGGCGGCACGAAACTTGGGCCAACGGGCGGTGGCGGCACATGGTTCGGAGCGGCTACGGTGGCGGCTGCGGAGGTCCGTGAACTGTCGATCCTTCATCGTTAGGGGCGAGGGCGTATGGGAGGGGGGGACTCCATCCATGGCGATCAGGTGGCCGCCGACGGGAGGGGAGCGGTGGAATGCGGGGAGGCGCAGGCGGGTGGGAAGTTTGCATATGAATGTTGGGATGCGCACTCGAGCATATTTGTTTTGTTTGATTGAAATAGGTTACTGCCCAAAAAATTAGGGCACCGGTGCATGTGTAACCATTCGAGCCCTTTTTTGCCCGAGACTGCACTATAAGTTAGTTTTAATAGGGCATTCCCTGTTATAGGGCTGCTCTTAGAGATGCTCTTAGGAGGGTGTCCATCCAAGATGCATATTTAGTACTCCATCCGTTCCAAAATGTAAACCTTTTTAGCAATCTAGTTTAGTTTCCTAAAAGGACTTACACTTTGGAACAGAGGTTGTACACATTAATTTCTCGTAAGTCAAAGTTTCTTTTTGACTAAGTTCATACAAAATTATCAAATATCCAAAATACCAAATCAATGTCATTAAATATTTAGATTTATCATGAAATATAGTTTTACGTCATACATATTTGGTACATGATTGTTCATTATTTCTCTACAAACTAGGTCCAACTTTACAAAGTTCGACTTATAAGAAATGTAACATGCACAGTGTGCCGGATCTAAAAAAAACTATTTAAAAGTTTCAAGAAAATCACCTTTTGTGCGTGGATACACAATGATATGATTTAGCAAAGTTTCGCTAAGACATATGTTGTATTTTAGTCAATATAAAGATCACATAATGGTATATTAAAAAGGAATTTTTTTTTTTTTTTTTAAAAGGAAAATATATAAGTTGGTTTGGCTCGTATGCCTTTTTTGAGATTTTAAAATGTGGTTTCTTTTTTGAAAGGGCTCGAGTGAGCCCGGCTTCGAATATTAAAATCAAATTTCGGCAAACAAAACATGTCTGGTCGATTGCTCATCTTCATGCAGCACCGCAGAAGTACATTTAAATCGGTAAAAGCACTGCACTCGAGTAAGACGATCAACTTTACTAAATCAGCACTAGTATACAGTACAACATGCAACTGCAGCTTCATCTATCTACGTAAGTACACTTCCATGATCCTGACCGGAGTCAGTGACAGAAAGAAGAGAAGAAGAACAAATGGTTGTGGTGGTCGGCAGCACACTACAAATGGCCGGTCTTGTTCTTTCTACAGCGCGTCCTCGGTGTGCAAGGAGAAATCCGGCTCGTCAGGCTTGGCCAGCTTGGGGAACTTCATGGTGGACACGTCGTCGATCGTCTGCTGCGACACCACCTTCGGGTGCGCGCCCTTGATGGTGTTCTTGGCGAACTTGGACGCCAGGAAGGTGGCGCCGAGGTGCATGTTGCCGGCGTCGCCCCCCTCTGCCGAGGAGGACGCGGTGCCGCCTGCGCCCGCCGCATCCTTGTACTCTCCGAGCAGCGGCGCGCTGTCGCTGGCGGCGGCGCCAGACCCGCCGTGGCCATCGTCGCCGCCCTGGCCGTCCTCGAAGAGGAGGCCCTCCTGCTTCATGAGCTCCTTGGCGAGCTTCCTCTTCTTGTGGCGCCTCCATGCGCCCTGCACAAAGCAGGCGCCCCAGCTCCGCCACTGGTGGGAGTAGTACCGGAACGCGTGCTGCAGCCGCTTGCTGTGGAGGCGCTTGAACTGGTTGGCCACGTACTTGAGGTCCTCGGCCCGGAGCGCGAACGCCTCCACCTCCGTCACCGACCGCACCGTGCGCGTGGACTGCGGGAAGTTGAGGCTCGGGTTGGGCATCAGCGCCCACGTCAGGAGCTCCTCGCCGCAGAAGTCCCCCGGGCGGAGCGTGATGGAGCTGAAGAAGTTGGTCCGGCCGCCGTCCGTCGTCGAGCTCTCCAGCTCGCCCCGGATGATGAAGAGCATCTCGTTCACCGGGTCGCCCTCCCGCACGATGTACGCGTCCTTGGTGCTCAGCGACGAAACCAGCCGCTCGCAGATGGCGTCCAGCAGCTGCTCGTCCATCTGCGAGAAGAAGGGCACCTGCGAGATGTGACACGGTCAGAATCGCCGTGCTCTCGATCTGTCGGAGAGAAAATGGCGTGGCGTGGCAACGCACTCGGCGGACGAGGGCAAGGCAGAGGTGACGCTGGATCTCGCGGCGGAGGTCGAGCGGCAGAGACTGGAGGATGGACTCTTCGTCGACGCCCCTGGTGGCCAGCCACTTGTACTGGAAGAACCTCCGGACGCGCTCCTGGAGCTCCAGGGGAAGCTGACGGTGACGCATCCACTCCTCGATGTCGCGCCGCTTCACCCGCCACTCCTCCAGCCTCACCGTCATCGACTGCAGGTATGTCTGCAAGCAAACCAAACACCAATTTGCAATGTAATAATAGTGGTAATTTGGGGGATATCCACAATTGCAGGACAAATCCGAAGGGGACAAATACCTGCATGTTTCCAATGAGATGTGAAAAGAAGACGAGGCCCATGATACATATCAAGATGCAGAATATGGTCTCCCCACTGTAGGTGGTGTTCTGCAGGTTCTGTCCATAGGAACTAGCAATTTGCAGAAGACGAACACAGAATCAGTTATCCTTGCATCATCATCATCATGTGTAATGATCTCACTAAGATTTCAGTTCCGACACAAATAAAAACTCCATCGTTGTATGTACAGTACCTCAAGTTCCGGAAACCCCACCAGAGGCAGTAGAGATACTTCTCGAAGAATGACGCCCCGACGACACTGAGATTCAGAGCATCGGCGAACAGTCCGTACTTATATGTCGCATCGGGAAGTTTGCACTCTTTATCGATGTTGCTAGCCACGAACCACTTCATCCGAATAGGATTACTCTGCGTTTTGCAGTCCAGATAGCTCATGAAACATTTCGGTATTCCGGGGACAGTGCCGTTCTCATTCGTGCAGACGTCCACCCAGCAGGTGTACTGTCTCTCAATGGACAACAGGTACCAGAGAGCCCCGAGGACCTGCGTACACACACACTCTACCAATTAGATTGCACTAAACAGAAGGCAAGTACGGAATCTTTAGACTATAGTCGAGACGATGTCAGATATATATTTCAATTTATTTTGGATAAAGATTCTAATCGATCAAAGAAGACATACATGACTCGCCAATGTGTAGAGAAGCAGGTTGTAAGCAGCCCCTGCCCAGGCAGTTCTTGTGACAACACCACTGGCCTTGACAATCTTGGAGTTGAGGGATATGATGAGGAACACTCTTGGTATGTACTGGATCAACACAATCATGGAGAGTGTGTTGTTGGTGTGATTTGCTGAAGAGTTGCTCACAGCTGGTATGACAAACCAGATAATCACCTGCAGCAACAGACCAACTCAGCTCATCACATATGCAGCTATGACAGCCCTGCAAATTAAGCCACGGCATGGTATAAAAGTGATCATCACTATGCACCTCAATCTAGCTATTGTGTTTGACTCTGAAACAATCCTACTTATAAGTATGAGCTGAATATGTAATTTTAAAACATCATTTGATTCAACTCCAGCATTGTTCAGGCAAATTCTATGCTAAATCTGAAGGCGCATGAACCTAAGTCATGACATGCACAAGAAAGGAACACATGATTGTTGATTGCATCTCGAAAACTTGAACAGCTTTCGATGTAATCGCATTGAGGAGACATTTTTTTTCCTGAAATTAACACATGTGAAGAGCTACACCAGCAGCACAAATATATGTATATACAGATATCGTCAAATTTGAAATGTAACCTCAAATTTATTTATTTTGAAATGCACCCTTGTGGATTGATGAAAGAGAGAGAGAGAGAGAGAGAGAGAGAGAGAGGGAGAGGAAGGAAGGGATGGATGCCTGAGGGATTGGGAGCATGGCGGCGAGGTCGATGATGAAGTCGTTCTTGAGGTACCGGATAGCGATCTGATCGGGGTCCCTGACGAGCTCGCCGCGGCCGAAGACGCGGGAGTTGGGCGCGACGAAGGCGGTGCGGAACTTGAGGATCATGTGTGCGAGGTAGAAGAGGTCGGCGACGGTGCGCATGGCGGTGACGGCGACGCCGATGGCCATTTCCATCTCGACGCAGGCGTTGACGCGGGGGACGAGGAGGTAGAAGTACATGGGGTCGACGAAGAGGCCGACCATGCAGCTGACGAGGAAGAGGCGGTTCCAGTTGAGGACGACCTCGTCCCCCGGGTCGAGGATGCGGCGGGGCGTCCATGGCCGGCGGCGCGGGGGCAGAGCGGAGGAGGAGGACGCGCCGGCACCGGAGCGGAAGAAGGGGAGCGGCGGGCGGCGGAAGGGAGGGAGGACGTGGCGGTGCAGGAAGCCGGCCATGGCGCGGTG
Source organism: Alopecurus myosuroides (assembly GCA_028641055.1). Classification (NCBI taxonomy): domain Eukaryota; kingdom Viridiplantae; phylum Streptophyta; class Magnoliopsida; order Poales; family Poaceae; genus Alopecurus; species Alopecurus myosuroides. The sequence goes on along the minus strand of CM054057.1, from coordinate 307,289,360 downwards.
GTCGTGGCGGTGGGCGTCAGTGCGTCGTCATGCATTGCATGCGCTCGAGCGCGGGCGAGAGGCTTGGGAGGGCACGAGCTGGTGCGGCGGCCGCGCGTTTCGGGTGCTCTGCTTTTGCGTGTGCGAGCGAGAAATCGGCATTGGCGTGGGTGCGCGTTCGCTCCGACAAATTTCTAGAGAACTCATGTTAGCAGTACATGAGGTCACTTCCATGTTTTCAACAAAAGAAAATTAAATTCTAAAAAAAAAACATTTTACCGGTGTACAATTTTTTGGGGGTGCTTAGCCATCCGCTGCCAAGGTAGCCACATATGAGTCACCTTCGCCGCCATTTTATCTCATCATATATCAGTCGCGCAATATTTTCTAGTATACGTTTGCAACAACATCATATAGTCTGAGTGTATAAAAACAAACATACACAAGACGTGGAAGCATTTCAAAAATACCCATATAGCAAAGGATGGTGTGTATATGCAAACCAGCGCGCGTATGCAGCATGGTATCAAACACACGTAACAACATGAAAAGACACTTACATCATAAGCATAACAACGGACAACCGTAATCACAACATATCATCTGCGCATTTGCAGCAAACAGAAAACTGAGGCACCACCATGTCAAAAGAATATGTGCAACATCAAAATTCCAAAATCCCTCAACTCACAAAATATCATATAGCCCTAAATCTTTTCCCTTGGACAAATCGTCTTTCCCCCGACATCAACACCTTGAAAAAAATCTATTTTGAACTCCATTGTGCAGTCTTCCATGGTGGTGAACTCTGTCAGATATGGTGGAAGGGAGAGAAGGACGTGAAGGAGGAGGACAACGGAGCGAAATGAGGCAAAGGAGGAGAATCTCTCGTCTAGATGTCGGAGCACTGCTATCAATCTTAACGGGGAAGTGGGTCCCTATTTTAGTTCTTCTCGTGGGGTGAAGCGGGGGTCGTATTTCCCCTTCCTTGATAACCTTGCTGTCGGATATATACCGATTAGGGGTATCTGGCATTGTCCTAAAGAGCCGGATTACCAGGGTGGCCTGATTGGTAATGGATCACAGTCCATTAGGCGGCCCAGTAAGCTGACGCGTAGAAGAATCCGGACCACGGCCCACGTGGTGCGGATTGGAGTAGAAGGCGGATTCTTGCCTTCCCAGTTAGAACCTTACCGTAGTCTTCTAGGTTTCCTTTCTATAAGCCCTAAAACGGCTATCTATATAAAGCCGGACGGGAGAGAAGAACAGAGATAGACAATAAGCTAGAAGCCAACTCGCCGAGAAGTTGAACCTCGTCGAGTTAGCAACCCAAATTCACATTGTACTTTGTATACTTCAGACTTCAGCCCTGATTTAGTGAGATTGCAGGAGTAGGAACGCCGCCTAGTTGCGACATACTGAACATGGGTAAACTTTGGTGTCCCTCGTTGTCATACTACCATGTTCCCCCCACGTCTCTACCCGTAGGCTCATGGCACCCCCGTCTATGATCCCTACTACGATGTCTCGACAGTTGGCGCCCACCGTGGGGCCAGCGACGTCAGGCGTTATGTTTCGATCGGGGATACTCGGCGGAATCGGCAGTACCATAACTGTCAGAAGCTTGGAATTCGACAACGACGTCGGGCACTTCCTCGACAACGGATCGTACATGCCAGCACAGAATCATCTGGTAAGTGGCTGTGTTTTACCGATTGGATCTGCAAACATCTTTATCGGATTAACTGCAGAGGCAATGGGATTCTGTGGTGGAAGTAGATTTATCCCACCCGCCCTATACCCAGTTGAAGAAAACTATGATGTCGGATTTTGCTCGGATCGCCAATATCATGCACACATTGCTGCCTCTGTGGAGATGCCTGCAATGAGATCGCACTTTATTGGTATGGTGCAATCCGAGATCGCCGAAAACACGGACGAAAACAATCCCGTGGAAAAGGCAGAAGAAAACGATCCCACAGTAGAGGTGGAAGATCCGATATCCGTCGATACGACGACGAACTCGGAAGCCGACTCTGTGTTAGCCACCATTGAGGCGAGATTAGAGTCGGAACCCGGATCAAATGAACTCGATTCCGAAGACGAAGATGAAGATGCTTTCGAAAGAAAGGTCAAATCTCTTCAAGAGGGACTCCATGAAGTACTTATGGCAAAACCGGCTGAAAACACGGATGCCGAAAGTCAGGAAGACCCTCAAACACCTCCGCCGGATGAGGAAAGAGAGGACGGTGAAACCATTCCAATTTACCCTGATGTCAAGGAATTGACAGAAGAAGAACCTCGCAAAAACCTCCCTCTTCCAAGAAAAGAAACAAGGCTGCCAAGAAACTCCAGTATAAACTCCGGAAGAAAAAATTGGCGGATCCCGCCAGCGAAAACCTGGAAGTAGGAGGAGGAAGCGGAGTCAAGTCTGCGGAGAAGAAAACGAAGGAAATCCCTTTGCCATTAATGTCAGAACAGGACAAACAGGATTTACTTTAAACACCAGTGAGACTTCACGAACCAGCTGAATGCTGAAACCAGGAGACAAGCTCTTCAAAGGCAACGGCAACATCTATTCAGAACTCGGGAAAATCTCCTACAAACCCAGGCTGACATTAAGTTGAAGTAGGAAGAAATTGAGGAGTACGAGAGAAGGAATAGATCTGGCTTAAAACCTACACGGTTACCCTGAATCGTAAGACCGTAAGTATTGCAGCCAAAGGAACGGTTTCAAAACCCTGTCTGGCAAAAGCAAGTAAACGGCATCGATGCCAGGGGCGAACCTATATACAAAACCGCAGCAGAAAACGCGGAAGCCGCATTCTCCATCCTCAATGATGATCTGTACTCCAATGACCAAAAATTCCAAGGGGTGTATGTCTTCTTAGGAAAAGCATTGCAACAACAGCAGCGAGGGCAGGCAAGATGAGGGAAGTTTCATGACGACTCAGCCCTATGCAAAACAGCCACATGCGCCGCTGGAGCACCTGGACCTGGAGAACCTGGAGATTGAGGCAATTGAAAAGAGAAGAAAGGAGATCCGAGAAAGGACAAGAAAATTCCCGATAATAAGGATGCAGCGTCCAGAACATGATCCCATCCGCCAAAAGGTGAAGTCAACCCCCGTGATCGGGAAGAACAGAACCGGAAGGACGGAAAAGCAATGCCGCCTCCGAGATGCCCTTCTGAAAAAGCCGGAAGATACGATATTCCTCACAGGCGTGAGAGATCCCGTACTCCCCCTAGGAATAAAGAAAGACCAAGGAGCAGAACTCCGCCTCATTCCAAAGGGCATGATAACAGACGAAACAGGGATAATCCCTAAAGAGCGCATTCGCGAAACAATGAGCCAGAAAGGAGCAGATCCCCTTCTGTCCATTCAGCCGGTAGATATTCCGCACACGCCGATAAGGCGGAAAGAGATGATCTATACTTTGGACCTAAGTGTTTCACTGACATGATCCGAAGGATAACTCTACATTCTGGCTTCGCCAAAGTTGGTCCAACATATAAAAAATATACCGATAGTACAAACCTAGATACCTGGCTCTCAGACTATTATACAGCCGCCCAGATCAACAAAGGGACAGATTTAGAGGCAGTAAAATTCCTCTCCTAATGTTACTGGATGGAGCCAGAGATTGGATTAATGGGCTTCCGTCAAGAACAGTAGATAGCTGGGATGATATGGCTAGAGTTTTTACTCAGCATTTTTGGGGAACTTACAAATGCCCCAACAGCATCAACGAGCTAAACCGCTGCACCCAGTTTGAGGATGAGCCATAACGAGCTAAACCGCTGCACCCAGATAGACTGCAATGAAGAATAGCTGCTCTGGAGTAAGTGACGTACAAGCAATGCATGCTTTCGTCAACGGCTTAAAACCCGGCCTCGTACCGTTCATGGTTGGTTCAAAGCAGCACAAAGATCTCGGATCTATGCTTACTACCGCAAATGAGCATGCAACAGCCGAAGATGACATCATAGCGAGAGGTGGAAGTATCGATACTTTGGCTCAGGCCAAAAAGATGCCTCGTTAGAAAAGAAACATACTCCAGAAACACAGCCAAAGCCCAAAGAAGTTAACCTAGCCTTTGGAAAGGATAATGGAAGCAAATGGAAAGGAAGAAACATAGAACCTATCTCCTACACAAAGGAAGAGTGGGAAAAGATTAAGTCGGAGAATTGTGTCCACCATTCGCAATTTGGGAAACCCACCCATACTAACGCACAATGCCGGCTTAATAAGCATATGAAAGGCAGTGCAGACTCCGGGAACAAGGGGAAGAACTCCAGGAGGAAATTCTCCAAGCAAAAGCCAGAAGCTGAAAAAGAAGACAGTGAATCGGACACTGACGAAAAAATACAGGAACAACAGCGAAAAGGCGAACCAAAGTTCCCGAGAGTCGATGGAGAATGCAATTTAACTTTCCTTGCAACTCCCTCAGCAAAGGTGGCAAAGAGGACACTTCGAGAAATAAACGCGGTTGTTCCACCAACCCCCAAACTCTTGAAGTACTCGAATACACCAATTACCTGGGATCAGTCTGATCATCCCGGAAATATCCCGGAACCCGGCACACAAGCTCTAATTGTAAGCCCTATTGTTCAAAACACTAGGCTAAACGGAGTGCTGATGGATGGAGAATCCAACATTAACATAATGTACCTGGATACACTGAAGCATCTGCGAATCTCCGAAACCCAGCTCAATCATAGCAACATACGTTTCCACGGCATCGTTCCTGGCAGACAAACACAATCCCTAGGAGAAATTTCCCTAGACGTAACCTTTGGAGAAAAAGAGCACTTCCGACAGGAAAAAAATCTCTTTTGAGGTCGTGCCGTTCGAGAGCGTATACCACGCAATTCTCGGACGTCCAGTTTTCGCCAAATTCATGGCAAGATCATGTTATATTTGTAACAAGCAGAAGATGCTAGGGCCAAAAGGAGGAGTAATCACCATATCAGGAGACTTCAAATTGGCAAACGAGCTGGAAAAAGGAAACGCCCTTTGCGCAGAAAAAATTGATAGCAAAGGAGAAATTGAAAGAGCTGGCAAAAGAAGTATCGCCGACATAAATACCGGCAGAAAAAGAAAGCCGGAAGCCCGCGGATAGTATCAAAACTTCCGAGAATACAAGACAGGTTATCCTTGATCCCAAAGATCCGACAAAATTTGTCGTAGTGGGAACAGGGATGACCGACAAATAGGAAAGCGCGCTCATCGAGTTCCTTCGTGAGAACTGGGATATTTTTGCCTGGTGTCCTGCGGACATGCCAGTTGTACCCAGGGAACTTGCTAAGCATCAACTCAAGGTGATTCCAGGATCTAAACCCGTCAAACAAGGTCTCCGTCGATTTGACGGAAGAAGACAGAAGGCTATTGGCAAGGAAATCACGGCTATTAGCAGATGATTTTATCCGGGAAGTTATACATATTGAATGGTCTGCGAACCCAGTATTAGTCCCGAAGAAAAATAGTAATGTTCTTAGGATGTGTATAGATTACACCGGCCTGAACAAGTTGTGTCCAAAAGATAGGTTCACATTACCACGAATCGATCAAATAATAGATGCCACTGCTGGCTCTGACCTTTTATGCTTTTTGGATGCTTATTCCGGGTACCATAAAATACGTATGAGGAAAGAGGATCGAATCAAAACCTCCTTCATAACCCCGTATGGAACATACTATTACATAACCATGCCTTTTGGCCTGAAAAACGCAGGTGCAACTTACCAGCGTTTCATGCAACGATGTTTGCATAGTAAGATTGGCGAAAATGTTCACGTTTACGTGGACGACATTGTCGTCGTTTCCAAGGAAAAAGACACACCACTTGAAGATTTGCGAGAAACCTTCAAAAATTTGCGCACTTACAAAATGAAGTTGAATCCATTAAAGTGCGTATTCGGGGTTCCCTCAGGAAAACTTCTGGGTTTTATTGTTTCTCATAGAGGAATAGAAGTGAACCCAGAAAAGATCAAGGCAACATTAAAATCACAAGGCCTACGTGCTTAAAAGATGCACAAAGATTGACGGGTTCTACAGCCGCCGTCAGCAGGTTTATAAGCCGGCTAGGAGACAAAGATCTGCCATTATACGAATTGTTGAAGAAATTTGACAAATTTGAGTGGACAGAAGAGACGGACAAAGCATTAACCCAGCTAAAAGAAACCTTGATGAAATCTCCGATTTTGGCATCACCAAAAGACGAAGAACCCATGTTACTGTATCTCACAGCAACAAACAGGGTTATTAGCGCTGTGATAGTTGTGGAAAGGTGGAAAGAAGAGAAAATCATACCAGATCAACATCTGGTATATTATATAAGCGAATTCTTTTCCGACTCCAAACAAAGGTACCCATACTATCAAAAGCTGGCATATGGCGTGTTTTTCGCATCTCGAAAACTCCGCCATTATTTCCAAGGACATTTCATAACAGTGGTATGTAAAGCACCACTAGGTGATATAATTTACAATGCGGACGCAACAGGCCGAGTAGCCAAATGGGGCATCGAGCTGGTTGCGTTCGACATTAAGTACCAACCCTGGACAACAATTAAATCCTAGGTGTTGGCAGATTTCGTCGCTGATTGGATAGAAGTAATGGAAAACACACCAATGCAGGAGTCGAAATACTGGGTTATGCACTTTGATGGATCCAAGATGAAGAAAGGCGCTGGAGCTGGTGTAGTAATAAAATCCCCAAAGGGAGACACTATGGAGTATGTATTACAAATACACTTCAACGCCAACAATAATGTGGCAGAATACGAGCTTTGCTTCATGGCTTGCACATTGCAAAAGAAATAGGTGTCAAGCGCATATTATGCTATGGTGACTCAGATTTGGTACAGCATCAGCTCAACCAAATATGGGACGCCAAAAGCCCCATCATGGCCGAATATCGGAGAACGGTGGACGCGTTTGCTATTTGCTTCCTAGGATTTGAAGTACTTCACGTCAAAAGGGAAGAAAATTGGAACGCGGATGCATTAGCCCGCATGGGCTCGGAAAGAGTGAAAATCCTACCACCAGGTGTGTTTGTCCAACATTTGCATAAACCATCGATAAAAGGTGGAGATGTTGATTATCCTCTTGTGTCCGAGTCAATTGAAGTTCTGCTCGTTAACTCGGATTGGACAATTCCATATTTAAACTTCTTTGACGAATATATGGATCCTGGACCCTGCGAATAAGGACACCCCCTCTCAGGCCCAAGGTTGAAGGCCCAAGAAGAGGAGCCCTTGGAATACTCCAGAAGGCCCACGTGAAGCCCACCTGCACTAACTTGCGGGTTAAGATAGGAAACATGTAACCGACCTAGTTAGAGTTTGAGTCCTCTCCGGGTAGGACTCGAGACCTGGCCACCTATATAAAGCCAGGAGAGCCCCCCGGGAGAGGACCAAGCAACACAACACCATCAAAGCCTTGAAATCGAGATCTTACTCTCGATTCGAGCATCACCATTGTAATCGATCTTTCCGTCAATACAGATCGATAAGAGGCAGGAGTAAGGGTTTTACCTCTACGAGGGCCCCGAACCTGGGTAAATCTCGCCCCCTGTCTAGCCGACGATTCCACCAGCGCTCATGACTTCTCCTAGTCGAAACCCGATAGGGTCACCTAAGGGATTTGTAGAGTCAGAGATTCGACAATTGGCGCCGACCGTGGGGACGACGGGCGCTGGATCACCGGCATCTTCGGCTTCATCGACAACGCACTCTCGTTGGAAACCATCGACTACGGCTCCGAACAATCCTATACGGATCGGATCTGTCGTGGTCACACCTCACTCGCCGGAATCGCGCCCGGTATTCGAGGATCTGGAGAAAAGCGTCACCTTGACGTTCGGGAGCCTAAAATTCGTGACTAACCGGGACGGAATCCTCCACTTCTCGGATGAATCGGAAACCGAATCTGGAGCTGTCGACTCACGCCGTCATCTGGAGAAAAGCGGCGAGTCCATCCGCTTCAACGCCAACGACTACCATACCCTCTCGACAGAGGAACCATCAAGAATTCGAAGAAACTTTCGACCTACGCCTAGGACGCACGAGCCTCGACTGGCTCAAGTCTGCATGGCAGGATCGGAACAAGCCTCGGAAACAGAACACAGCGCGACAGAGCGCAACATAATCGGCGTCTCACGGGAATCCTGGGACCGAGCAAAGGAAGCTATGCGAACGAGCAAGCCACCCGCATCCGGGGCCTCACACGAAGACATGGTTGCCTACCACTATCACCTAGTGAGAGCAGCCACGACTATCAAGGACGCTCGGATAGATCTGGCCCGCCGAAGAAGAGCGGCGGACGAGTCGAGCCAAAGGCGAGCCGGGCTATCCATAACACCCTCGGTTGGAACCCGACCCGCGAGAAAGGGACACGCATCTACATCCAGGAATAATGAGTCCCTAGCCGGAACCAGCAGATCAGTCACCCCTTCTCTCATGCGAGTCGACGACGATGGAAATGTCTACCCGCAAACTCCTGCTGCCGCGGTTCTAGCCGCAGCGACTTACATGCAGATGAACCAATCGACGGAAAGTGATCCTCGGGCGGAACAGTATAAACAAGTACGCAAGTGATTAGGGCTGGCGGCCGCAAGGCTCGCCGCTTATGATCGAAAGAAGGCCGCATAGCAGCTGGAGAAGGAACAGGAGAAGGAGAAAGACAAGGATAGGGAAGCATCCCGTAAACGCAAGAGTTCTTCGCCAAGAAGGGACAGGTCACCACGTCGTGGTCGACGAAAAGAAGCACGGCGCCGTGATGACAGTCGAAGTAGCAGCGAAGGCAGTCCGAGAGACAAGAGCTCGCGGCATCATAGTAGCCGCTCGAGAAAGCGAAGCAAGGAGCCAAGGAAGGATACTGACCGTGACCGGCCAGAGTACGACGCGCGATCAGATCTCGTGCAAAAAAGGGTGGATAAGGCGAGGGCTTCGCGATATCACTAGCGCTCCTCGTCTGGCTCCTCGGATGACGAAACCTGCGGCGCTCTCTGCTTTGCCTGCAGTATCCGCGAGGCGCCCCTACCCAAAAGATTCAAACTTAGCACGGAAGTAACAAAGTACGACGGCTCACTCGAGCCCTCTCAATGGCTAAGCAATTACCTCACGGCAGTAAAATGCCAACGTGGGAATAAAAACACGGCTATGCAATACCTCAATTTGCATCTCGCCGGCGCGGCTCGCAGTTGGCTGGAGAGGCGACCAAAATCTTGCTACGCATCGTGGGATGATTTGCACCGCGATTTCTGCAAAAAATTTCAGTCGACTTATAAGAGGCCAGCCACCATTGAAGAACTGCGAGCATGCAAGCAGAAAAGCGGCGAATCCACCCGCGAGTACATCCAGTGATGGACTACGCTCAGAAATACCGCAGGAACCATTTCAGAAGAAGTAGCGATTGAAGCCTTCGCAAAAGGCGCCTGAAGAACGGCTTTCAGAGAAGAACTGGGCAGAGCCGCACCCAAGACTATTGGGGAGCTGATGAACATAGCCGAAAAATGGGCTAACGGAGAAGATGCGGTGCGCAATGAGAGGGCATCATCACCTGGACATGATGAAGATCGTCATAGTCGAAGGAAGAGGAGAAAATACTACGATCACGAAGACAGAGAGGAGTTGGTCGCAGCGGAATTCACGCGAGGCCGCGACTCCGGTCGCCGTGGGAATCGCGAGTGGAGACCAAAAGCTGAAGAAAAATCACCTGACGAAGACCTCGATGGATACTGCTCGCTACATCTATTTACAGATAAACGCACGGGCAAAACTAAGGCAACGCACCTTCTTAAGGATTGCCGAAAGTTTATCGATATCTCAGAAGCACTCGCAAGGAAAAGAGCTGCACACGCGCAAAATTACCCACCGCTTCCAGGAGGAGGCCACCAAGGATTCCAACCGCCACAACCCCCACCTCCACCAGCAAATCCAAACATGGCATTAGCCGCGCTACCTGCACCACCAGCTCAAAACTCCGGGGCCAACGCGTACCCGAATCTAGCAGGGCAACTCGCGATGATCCAGAAGGTATGTCCATCCCGCAGAGCCCAAAACACTAACACAAGGCAATTGTGCATGGCCGTGCAGACACCGCCAACAAAAACAGAATACTTGAAGATGGCGGACCAGCCAATAACATTCTCGATGAAGGACCACCCGCCACGAGTCTATCGACCAGGACACGCCGCCCTCGTCATCCAAGCAAATTGGCAACTACGACTTGGCCCGCGTATTCATGGATGGTGGCAGTGGCATCAACATTATTTACGCGGATACACTCCGTCGGATGAACAGGAACTTGGACGGCCTCCAGGAATCAGAAACATCCTTCCACGGGATAGTTCCAGGAAAAGCAATCCGTCCACTCGGAACAATTAACCTAGAAGTTGTGCTGGGCACTAAGAGCAACTACAGAAGAGAATTCCTCGACTTTGAAGTTGTCGACTGGCCTTCGCAGTACCACGCCATTCTTGATCGAACAGCGTTCGCCAGATTCATGGCAGTACTGCATTACGCCTACCTGAAGCTCAAATTACCTGGAGAACATGGCGTAATCACCATCGACGGAGATTTTCAGAAATCCAACAAATGCGACATTGAATTTAATGAGATCGCAAAATCTTTTGGGATGCAAGAAGAACTTCAAGAGCTGGCAAAAACCACGGATCACTCCGTGATGCCCCTCACGAAGAAAAACGCGTCTGAACTGGAGTTCAGCGCTAATAGCGACACTTGAAAGCATCAAGTGCACCCGACAGATTCTGCGAAGACAGCGCTGGTTTCCACCACCCTTACGCAAGCATAGGAAAGCGCGCTCGTCGAACTCCTCCGTGAGTACGGGGAAATTTTCGCTTGGCAGCCATCATATATGCCAGGAATACCCAGGGAGTTTGCCGAGCACTCACTCGAAGTCTTTCCAGATGCCAAACCAATCAAACAAACTACACGACGATTTTCAGAACCCAAGCAGAAGGCGCTTGGAGAAGAAGTAAACAGATTACTAGCAGCAAAATTCATCAGGGAGATCAAGATATCCACTTGGTTAGCAAACCCGGTACTGGTCCCCAAAAAGAACACGGACATCCTTCGGGTATGCATCGACCACACGTCGTTAAACAAGCACTGCCCCAAGGACAACTTTCCCCTCCCGCGAATCGACCAGATCGTGGACTCTACGGCAGGCTGCCAACGCCTCTCTTTCCTGGATGCCTATTCGGGATATAATCAGATCCGGATAAAAAGAGAAGACGAAGAAAAGACAGCATTCATCACACCTCACGGTGTCTACTGCTACACGACAATGCCCTTCGGGCTCAAGAACGCAGGCGCAACATACCAGCGCTGCATGCAAAAATGCCTCGCCAAGCTCATTGGCAAGAACGTACAAGTGTACGTTGACGACATAGTCATCAAGACTCGAGTTGAGAGCACACTCCTCGAGGATATTAGAGAAACTTTCGATGCCCTCAACGCATACAGGATCAAGCTCAATCCGACAAAATGCGTTTTTGGCGTCCCAGCAGGGAAACGTCTCGGGTACCTGGTATCCGCCAGAGGCATTGAAGCCAACCCAGAGAAAATACAAGCAATCTTGACAATGAAGGAGCCAACTAATCTACGCGGAGTCCAACAGCTTGCAGGGCGACTGGCCGCCCTGAGCAGATTCATCGCACGATTGGGAGAGCAAGCGTTACCCTTCTACAAGCTGCTAAAGAAGACGGACAAATTCGAGTGGACACCGGAAGCTAAGCAAGCATTCGCGGACTTAACGCGATTGTTGCAAAGTAGGCGAGTCCTTGCAACACCGCAAGAAAGGGAGCCACTCTACTTATACCTAGCTGCCACAAACCAGGTCATCAGCACAGCAATCGTAGTCGAACGACCTGAGGAGGGCAAAGCGTACGGAGTTCAGCGTCCAATCTATTACATCAGCAAAGTGCTCTCGCCATGCAAACAACGATATCCTCATTACCAGAAGTTCGCATACGCGGTGGTCCTTACAGCCCGAAAGCTCAAGCACTACTTCCAGGAACACGCCATCACAGTGGTTAATGATGCGTCACTCGGGACAATCATGAACAACCCCATGGCATCCGGAAGAATAGCCAAAGGGAGCATCGAATTGGGCGCCTGGGACATCACTTACGCAGGGCGCAACGCAGTCAAATCTCAGGTGCTCGTGGAATTCCTAAGCGAATGGACAGAACTACAAACGCCCGGACCACCTGAGTACACGAGCAATTGGATAATGTATTTTGACGGGTCCAAAAGAAACGAAGGAGCAGGAGCTGGAATTGTCCTCATATCGCCACAGGGAGACAAACTGCAATACGTCCTGCGATTAGACTTTCCACCAGATGATCCAGCATCGAATAACGACGCAGAATATGATGCCCTGTTGCATGGGATGAAGATGGCAGTCGCATGTGGAGCTACTCGATTAATGATTTACAGCGGCTCCAATCTCATTGTGCAGCAGACAATGAAAGAATGTGATGCAATTGCTGAAAACATGGTCGCGTATCGCGACATGTACAATCTACTCGAAGGAAGTTTTAAAGGGTGCGAGTTGAAGCACATTGCAAGATCAAGCAATGAAGAAGCAGATAGGCTGACAAACATGGGTTCCACAAATACACCCATACCACCAGGAATATATTTCGAACGGATGATCAAGCGATCGGTCAAAGTCAAGAAAGCTACAGGAACACCCGCAGCGTCAGAAACAGAGGTCAGCCCGCAAGTCGCCATTATCGAGCTTACCCATAATATATCATGACAGGTTTTTCTGGTCGAGCCAGTCTGGACGCAGAAATATCTCGACTACCTGATCAACAGACAGCTCCCGGCCGATCCACGCGAGGCTCGACAAATAGTGAGACGCAGCAAATCCTTTCGGGTAGTCAACGGAGAATTATACAAGCAAAGCATCTCGGGTATACTTCAGCGCTGCATCGCACCCGAAGACGGCAAAGAATTACTCCATGACATCCACCAAGGAGACTGCGGACATCATGCTAGCTGGAAAACAATCATGGGAAAAGCTTTCCGAGCAGGATTCTACTGGCTAACAGCAGCTACCGATGCAAAGGACCTGGTCGAGCGATGCGATGCTTGCCAGCGATTCGCACCAAGACCACATACACCTGCTACGGAATTGCACATGATACCCATTGCCTGGCCCTTCGCACAATGGGGGCTGGACATGGTTGGACCACTACGCAAGTCCACTCCTGGCGGATATACGCACTTGCTGGTCGCAATCGACAAGTTCACCAAATGGATCGAGGCCATGCCCGTAACTTCGGCTAGCGCCCAATGCGCCGTCAAATTCCTCGACTCCATTGTATGCAGATTTGGCGTGCCACACGACATCATTACAGACAATGGTACAAACTTCACAGCAAAGGAAACGCAACAGTTTTGCGAGGAAAAGGGCATCAACTTCAAATTTGCTTCAGTTGCCCACCCGCAAACAAACGGTCAAGTCGAAAGATCCAACGGCTTAGTTTCGGCTGGCATCAAGAAACGTCTACTCGATCGTCTACACCCCGCCGCAGGACATTGGGCAGAAGAGCTACCCTCCGTACTATGGAGCCTCCGCACAACCCCAAACCGATCCACAAAATACACACCATTTTTCATGGTATACGGGGCAGAAGCAGTCCTACCCGAGGATGTTAGATTCAGCGCCCCACGAGTCGTGGCCTACAGCAAAGAAACCTCCAACAAGGCACTCGCGGAAGATATGGATGCACTCGACGAGATGCGAGACATCGCGCTCGCAAGATCCGCAGTATATCAGCAATCACTGCGAAACTATCACAGTCGCCGCATACGCCACAGAGCATTCGCGGTTGGAGATCTAGTGTTGCGGCTCAAGCAGAAGGAAGGACACAAGCTCGAGCCACCCTGGGAAGGACCCTTCCTCATACACGAAGTCATCCCAGGCGGAGCCTACAAGCTGAAGAATCCGTCGACGGGAGGAATCTATTCCAATCCTTGGAATATCGCACACCTCCGCAAATTTTATCCCTAGGATTACTTATTATCACAACAAATAAGGCTATACTAGCCACTCTTGTAGCCCGAATACATGACTTCTCAGTCATATCAATAAAATACATGGTTTCTCAACCATATTTACTCGAATATTATCGGTTCTTACATGCTAAAATAGTTACAGGTACAAACCCCATAAACACACGGGGGCTAAGCCTACAACTAAGCATCACAAGAAAATTCATACACACAAGGTTACACACCTTATAAACAGTTTTTGCAAGCTATACAACATGATAGAATATACACCTTCAACAATCAGTCGCCAACACTCTCTCTACTTCTTCAGAGGTCAATCGAATGATTTTCTCCGCTGCAGGACGAACAACATCATAATGCGGAGAAATATCATCGATTGGTCCATCTGGGAGGCTAGCTACGGAGTTAAAATCTACTTCAGGATGCCGTATTCGGACAAAGGAGAGAGCCACCACCGCGCCGCAAATCATCTGGTTGCGCACGCACTCGCGAATTTCTCCCTCCTGCCCGAAGAGCCCAAGGAGATACCTCCAATCTTCAGGTTCCCTCTCAAGCGGGTAGAATGCAGCGTTTATCGCAATCAAGACCTCGTGAAAAGAACTCACGAGAACTTTCATCTGGGAGACACGGAACTTCAAAGTAGCTAACACAAAACCTCGGCTGCGATCAGACCAAAAATTGTTCGCATGAGGCCTTGAGCTGCCAGCTTCTTGAAGAATGTGGTTTTCCACCCACTGTTTTTCCTCCCTATCATCCGGTTTAACAACTGAAGAAAAGAGTACGTGATCAGATAAGGAAGCAAGACAAAGAAGACTTGGGGGCTGTATTACTTACACAACAGTTCCCTAGCAAGGGAAGCCAGCTCGTCCATCACAAACTGTTCCCGTTCAGTCGCCAGTTTTTGCTTGGACTTCGCCACATCGGCCACCCCACGCAACACTTTCAGTTTGCGCTCGCCATCGGCTACACGATCACGAAGACCCGCCAAATACCCAACAACTGCAACAAGTGGATCAGCTCGGGCAGCAAGTCCACCTGAGGATTCTGCGACAAATCCAGTAGCCTGGAAGAGTACAAGGAAAGAAGTAAGACGCCCTATTCGAAGTATTTCTAGTCGCACATTTGACGAATGCTCGGGGGCTACTCCCATCGGGAGAGAATACACAAATTACCAGAAGCAATTTCCAAGCAAACATTTCGATTAAAGATAATACGGGAATACATCCCAAGGTTCATTACATTCAAAACGGAAAAGGAATACAAAACTACGAAGCTACAGTGGTACTCCCGCTAGCGGCAGTCGCCCCTCCTATGAGTCGAGCCAATAGCTCAGACAGCTTCCGAGCAAGGATGGCGGCTTGCTCGCCAAAACGAGAGAGCCGTACCTTTTTGCCCGTGGAGGGGTCGACTGGAAGAGCCGAGTAGGCTTCCTCCAAACCGGTGACTCCATGCGCCAGCGCGAACTGGATCGCAGTCTTTGCACCAGACTCCGACTGGGCGACCGCGTAGGCATCCAAGAGACTGCTCTTCGAAAAGATCTTCAGCAAGTCGTCTAGCGCAGATGGAGGTGCAGCATTGGCGAGCAAGCGACCGTGCAGTTGCGTCAACACATGAGTGGCATCACCAATCAAGGAGAAAACTCCTTCGGCGTGCCTCTTGAGTTTAGCAAGAGTGTCGGTTAGCACGTCTACCCGTTGGATCCCAGGGATCTCCAGAGGAACATCCAGAAGACCTGCAAAAGAAAAGAATATCAAGACCTGGAAAGTTCAGCAGGATAAAAGATGAAATCGCGAGAGCTTAAATTGCTTACCCGCGAGACGCTCAGCAAGGGGACGGAGGAACGTGACAAGGTCAGAATCGGCCTTATTGCCAGCATCCTCTTGATCCTTTAGAGCCTTCCGCGCATCCGCAAGTTGCCTTTCAAGATCCTCCGATCGCATGCGGAAGGTCTCCAATTCTTGTCGGATGGCCGCTAGATCAACCCCCTGAGTGGTTACCCGCTCAGAGAGACTGCCCTTCTTGGATTCCGCGAATTCGAGTCGGGTTGCATAGAAACACTTGTCAGAAATCAAGAATTGAAGAAAGAATAGGAAGAAGAAAAGATGATAAGACTTACTCTTAAGGAGCTCGTTCTCAGACGAGAGTCGGCTGCGGTCTGATCGAAGCGACTCACATTCTGACTCGGCAAGAATAACTCGGCGACCAATCGCCGCAAGAGAGTCAACAAGCGACTACAAAAATACAGAGATAGAAGAATTAGAAGATATAAACTGGAGCCTGTACCCGATTAAATTCAATCGACTACAGTCTCGGGGGCTACTCCCATCGGGAGCACTGTCGTGCACCCGATGAAATCAAGAAGAAGAAAAAGACAAGGCTTTGAGCCTGTAGCCGACCGCACGCGATCGACTACAGCCTCGGGGGCTACTCCCATCAGGAGCACTGTCGTGCACCCGATAAAAATATTATGACAAATGACAAAGTTTACCTGGCCCGTGGCGCGGGAGAGGGGATCCACGGAGCTGTCCGTCACTTCTTTCGAAGCTGAAGTCCTGGCGGCAAAGCTAGGCGCCTCACGTTCCACAGTCGCCGCATGGGGGACTGCGCTGGGAGAATTCTGGACAGTGCCAGCAGTGGGAGTCTCACCCGCAGCTCCTGCTCTATTCCTCTTTTCGGGAGGAACAGAAGAAGCATACCTGCGAGGACTGATGGTTTGCAAACTGCAACAGATAAACATCAACATAGGTGCAAAGGAAAAAGTTCGACTAAAGGACAAGAAGAAGAACTTACTCATCATCTTCATCTTCATCCAGCAAATCCGCGTTCCAAGCGGGCGCGATTACTGGGAATGAAGGGGAAGGGGCGAGTGAGCGAAGTGGAGTCGCGGAGATAGGAGGCTTCCCAGGCGATTCTTCCAAGGAGTTATCCTTGGAAGTAGCCTCGTTATCATCCACTCGACGACGCTTGTGGTGATGAAGGCCGCCATTCGAGCCCTCCGCATCATCCGAAGAATCGTCCTCGGAGCTCGAAGAAGCATCGGCTACACTGGTATCGGCTAAGCCGTCCAGGTGACTCGCCAATAACTCCGAGGCGTCCTCTCCCGCAACTGGCGGGTAGCAGTTCGCCACTTCTAAGCTCTACAAAGAAGGCAGAAGAAGGCAAGAAAAAATTCAATCGACTAAATCTCAAAGCAAAGAAGAAAATAATAGAAGACAGGAAGGGTAAACTAACCGCGGCTGGTGGAGGTTTCGAAGCGTCGAAGGCTTCGACTGTGCAGTCGGGGAACTTCTCCCCCACCTTCAAGCTAGTGATAGCCGCGATTTCTTCTCGAACTCAACGTTCGAAAGCTCCTCGCGGCTCACTCGGCTAGGATCCTCAGCGCCTTGGTATTCCCACATGGTGGAAGGCCATTGCTGCAGCGGTTGGATCCTGCGCTTCAGAAAAATACTCGCCAGGTGCAGCCCGTTGAGTACCACTCCAGCAGTTTGATCCCGGAGAGCGGACACCCTTGCGAGTAGGGGCGTGACAATCTGGGTTTCTTCGGCTGACAGCTTGTGCGCCCAGGACTTCCGCCTCTTCAAAACAGCGAACGGGTGGAATTCTACGATCCCACCCGAGCTGTTGTCGATGACGTAAAACCACTTTTTCCGCCAGCCTTGGGCGGAGTCGACGAAGTGCATATTGAAGTAGCTGCTCTCCAGTCGCGCTTGGATCCCGAAGCCACCTGTGCGTAGCGGCTCGCCAGGCTCGGAGTCCACCCGCGATTTCTCGCGGAAGATGCGAACTTTGAAGAGGGCCTTCCAGAGCGCCCAATGTGGGCGAATGCCAAGGAAGCATTCGCAGAACACGATGAAGCACGATATGTGCTGCACCGCGTTCGGAGGAAGATCGTGAAGCTGTATGCCATAGACATATAGCAACCCGAGAAGGAAAGGATGGAGAGGGAAGGAGAGACCCCGAGACACGTGGTCCGCGAAGACCACGCGCTCGTTCGACTGCGGGTTTGGTACCTCTTCTTTCTTCCCGAGGCGCACCCGCTTCTCAGATTCAGCCGGCAGCAGCCCCTCCCGCTACATCTCTTTGATGCTCTTTGCGGTGGTGTTGGGCGAACGCCAGTCGCCAGATCGAGGCGCAGGTTGCGCGGAAACTTCACCGGTTACAGAGGTGGCGGCACCACGTCTTTTGCCTCCAGCCATGGTTGACAGCACGAGCTTGAGCGCGAGGAAGAAGATAGGCGCGAGGAAGGCGATGGATTGAAGACGAATGCTGGGAAGTTTTTACCGCAGCGCTAAGTCCCGTATTTATACACGGAGCGAATCAATCCCAGCCATTCGATGCGCTACGTGGCGCCTATCGCAGCCACCACGTGTGAAGATGAAACGAGAAGACGGTGAAACTCTGTTCCGTGCCACGATCTTAACAGAAGATCGTGCGCATTTACTGCACCGTTCGCGTAAAAACCGGGAGCGGCGTCTCGTTTCCCGGTCAAAAAGCTGACTAGGTGGGCCAGCCCATCTGTTACCACTCCGTCACGTCCCATCGGGAGTAGAAAAGTGCGCCATGACGTCATGGCACGCATCATCAAATTCAAGAACCTTCGAATGGAAAATTCAAACACGAAAACAGCTTCGTATGAAATTCCTTCGATTAAAGGCAATTCCTTTGCGAACAAATCATGGAGCAAGACCTCTTTAAAACAAGAGAGAACTACCATATACACGAAAACTATTTCGTACGGGCACAACAGTCCAAACGTGAAAACTCTTTCATATGGGCATGACTCTCCTCAGAACGAAAATTCTTTCGATTGAATCTCAAACAATCACTCGAGTAGGAGGAACCCACCTCCATTCACACATGATACATCATAAAGACCTGGATTGTTCAGCCGACTAGGCACATCCGGATGCCATATTCTTCGAATATGAAGGTAAGACCCAAAAAGATCTTTCTTAAGGGCCTGGAATCGCACTCGAAAGCTGCGTCCTCCGGTATGATTCCGTGTCAACAACACGAAGAAAAATCCTAGCGGACGCGCCGGGTACCCCCATAGGTTAAGTTCGACTCGATAAGTCCACAACGGCTCAGTCGCAACAATCACCTTACCGGGTTCGAGTCGGAGGTCTCGAATCTGTGTAGGCCAGGAATGTTTTTGCCCTATTCGCAATTAATTGGCCCTGATCTCTCGGGAGAGCCAAACTACTGTGCCGCATTCTTCTGCGATAAAAGCTGTAAAAACAGGCACCTACGTTGCTTGACACTCGAGCATGAAGACTCGTTGCACAGGGAACACACCCTTTAAAACAGGAAACAACCAAGCTGGTTATCCATAAGAAAGGCAGACCAAGAAGGACTTGACCGTCTACTCGACTGGAAAAATCCCACTCGAGCAAACGCTCGGGGGCTACTGACGAATATATGGATCCTGGACCCTGCGAATAAGGACACCCCCTCTCAGGCCCAAGGTTGAAGGCCCAAGGTTGAAGGCCCAAGAAGAGGAGCCCTTGGAATACTCCAGAAGGCCCACGCGAAGCCCACCTGCACTAACTTGCGGGTTAAGATAGGAAACATGTAACCGACCTAGTTAGAGTTCGAGTCCTCTCCTGGTAGGACTCGAGACCTGGCCACCTATATAAAGCCAGGAGAGCCCCCCGGGAGAGGACCAAGCAACACAACACCATCAAAGCCTTGAACTCGAGATCTTACTCTCGATTCGAGCATCACCATTGTAACCGATCTTTCCGTCAATACAGATCGATAAGAGGCAGGAGTAAGGGTTTTACCTCTACGAGGGCCCCGAACCTGGGTAAATCTCGCCCCCTGTCTAGCCGACGATTCCACCAGCGCTCATGACTTCTCCTAGTCGAAACCCGATAGGGTCACCTAAGGGATTTGTAGAGTCAGAGATTCGACATTCTTAGTATATCAGAAGTACCCGGATGGAGCAGACGAGGTCTTGCAAAGACAAATAAAACGTCGATGCAAAGGATACATGGTAATCAATGGTTGCCTGTATAAAGACGCAGCACTACCGGAATCTTTCAGTGATGTATTTCACCAGAAGAAGCCTGAGAAATACTGCAAGAAATCCATACAGGAGATTGCGGACATCATGCTCAATCAAAAAACATAGTTAAGAAAGCATTCCATGCAGGGGTTTTCTGGCTAACAGCCAAGACAGACGCTGAACACATAGTAAACACATGTGCCGGATGTCAGTATTACGCCAAGCAGACGAATATGCCAGCCCAAGCACTCAAAACTATCCCTATCACATGGCCATTTGCGGTCTGGGGGCTAGATATGATGGGACCATTCAAAACTGCAAGAGGCAGACTCACACATCTACTCGTTGCAGTAGATAAGTATACCAAGTGGGTGGAGGCAAAACCCATAAAAAACTTGACGGTGTGACCGCCAGAAACTTCATCATTGACGTAGTCATGAAATATGGCGTTCCACACAGTATAATCACCGACAACGGGACAAATTTCTCTATTGGAGAGTTGGCAAAATATTGCCGACAAACGGGAATACACCTAGACCTTGCATCGGTGGCTCACCCACAATTCAATGGGCATGTTGAAAGAATGAATAGCTCAATCCTGCAAGGAATACGCCCAAGACTCGAGTCTCCTCTTCATAGAGCAGCTGGAGCATGGGTAGAAGAATTATCTTCCGTGATTTGGAGTATTCGAACGACACCAAATAGATCAACAGGGCAAACCCCGTTTTTCTTAGTTTACGGTGCAGAAGCAATACTTCCAATGGACATGCTCCATGATAGCCCAAGAGTGCAGGCTTACGATGACTCGAATGCCGAATGTGCTCGACAGGATGCCGTCGATCTTTTAGAAGAAGAACGAGACCTTGTGCTTTAAAGATCCGCCATTTATCAGCAAGGATTGAGACGCTACCATAGTCGGAAAATCAGGCATCAATCTTTCAAAGAAGGTGACCTAGTGCTAAGATTGGTGCAAGAAAGGAAGCACAAGTTAGCCCCAGTCTGGGAGGGACCATTTGTCATTAGCAAGGCTATGAAAAATAGGTCTTATTATCTAGTAGATATTCGAGACATGGAAGATGATCCAAAACGTACGAATCGCAAAAGAAAGAGAAAGATAGATGTTGAGCTAGGAGAGACAAAAAGGCCCTGGAGCATCCAGCAGTTACGTCCCTTCTACACTTAGTTTAATTTCTATGTAAACATCTTTGAGATCATGAAATAAAGTTGTCGGAATTCATGCATTACTGTTTTATCTGTTTTCATACAAAGCATAAGTCTGCCTTATCTATTTCCCAATGATCTTACGAAATACTCAATGTTAACCCGAATTGTGCATGCGTGGTCGGAGTTAAAAACGGAATGATTTTCATCCTAAGGAGGATTAAGGAAACCCAGATTGTGCCTGCGTGCCTAAGTTTCATACAAAATTCCTTACTTTTTCTCTAGGTATTATCTGATTTTTTTTATGTTGGGTCACTGGAGTTAGTAAGTAAAAATGCCTTTAGTATGATCCATGTTTCCGAGTTTCCACTGATTGGTTGTACTCAGTCACTTGGCATGAAGATTAAGTACTATCGAGCCATTTCAAACACTAAGGACAGTTAAGGCGTATGAACCAGAGAACTTAGAAGATAAAGGAATAAAAACCTGGAAAACTTGCGAAGACTTAATAATTAAACTGCAAAAGCGGAGTACTTGTTTATACAAAGGAATAGAAAGCATTACAATAAGGTTTACATTGTAAGAACAACAATGCTTCTATTTTTCCCATCTCCTATTCAGGACCAGGCAGCTTCTTCAGGCATCCGACTCTTCCTTGCTGCTGGATTCCTCGGGAGTTGTCGGGATTGCTTCTTCGGGGTAGAAGGTGGAGATGTTCACCATAGTGGCGATCTTGGTGGCCTGACCTTTGATTCCATCAAAGATGCTGGTACGCTGGGCATCCGTGTATCCTTGCGGGATGCCGGACGCCACACGCCAAGATTTGGCAGTAGGGTAGTGCATGCGCATGAGCCCAAGGGTCATGTGTGCACCACCGCGAGCCGCAGAATGGAGCAGGGACTCCATGTGATTCGCCACCTCCACGATAGCTTCCGGAAGTTTTTCAACTTCCGAGAGCTCCCCAGATTTCTCGGGAATGTACTTGTTGATAAGTAGCATTCCCGCAGTCTTGATCGCGGTGAATACCTTCCCGAAAGCCCGGATTCTTTCAATCCGGGTAAGCTGGGGGCTACCTTCTGTTTCAATCAGCACACAGGAGAAGAGAAAACAAGAAAAATCCGGTGAAAGGCAAAGTAGCTTACCGAGAATCCGGTCCATATCTGTGCCTTCCTCAAGGCGCTGGTTTAAGGCATTCTCCAGATCCCGGATGGTGGCCTTATCTTTCTCGGCCTGGCTGGAGGCCTTAGACTCGGCAATGCCAACAGCTAGTTGGCTGGCCTCCAGGTCCTTCTGGAGCTTCACAGTTAGCTTGTGAAGGTTCAGGTTCTCGCGGCGGAGGTTTTTGGTGTTGCCGGCATGTTCAGCGATTTGTTTGGCTTTCGCCAAAGAAGCTGAAAAGAAAGTAAAGGAAGAGTTAAAAACTCGGAAAATTACTTAGAAAAAATCACAACTGAAAGAAGAGAAATTTTTACCTGCTGATTCACTCAGCTGTTGCTGAGTGGATGCCAGTTCTGCCTCCTTATCCTCAAGAATGGAAAGAAGGGTTTTAACCTCCTTGTTCTTGATGGTAAGTTTATTGAAAATCTCCATGTTAATGTTCTCAGCAGTTTGCCGAAATACGGAAAAGAGACAAAAAATGTTTAAGTTAAAAACAAGCATAACAATGAAAAAAGCATTAAGACAAAAATATGCATTTGACTTATTGCTTGGGGGCTAGAGATATTACCTGGCTCATCTTGGTCAGGTTTGCCAAGTTTTCATTGAATTCTTTTGCATAGTCGGCAAAAAGAATCCCAACATGGCAAAGGCCGTCCTGGATGACCTGCCGAGGTGAAAACACGAAGTTATTCCTTACAACAAGCCCGCCTTGCGTCCATGGACGGATCAGAGGTGCTGGAGCGAAGAATTTGGTAGCCCATGAACGAATGTATCTGTGTTCGTCAAACGGTTCTTCCTTTACCTTAAAGTCTCTGTCAAAATTCAGAATGGGTTCCTCCTCAGTTGTACGAGAAGGGCCATCCATTTCCGGCACCGCCCCTTTCCCTCGCATCCGTCTCGGATGCAATGGGCTGGCTGGTCGGCAGGGGATACTGTTTCTCCCTTGCAGATTGGTTTTCTCCTCCTAGAGCAGCTGGGGTATCAGGAGCTGCAGCAGGGGATGGATGCACCCCCTTGCCAGTAGCTGCCTTATGTCTATTCAGCTTCTTTTGCTTCAGAGAAGTAGGAGAGGGGCTGAAAAGGAAAGGAAGTAAAAGAAAATTCCAAGAAATCAGTTTTTCGAGAAAGTAAAATAATTCCTACGACCAAAAGCAGAGAAAAACGGAAACCCA
The DNA here is from genome assembly GCA_028641055.1 of Alopecurus myosuroides. NCBI lineage: Eukaryota > Viridiplantae > Streptophyta > Magnoliopsida > Poales > Poaceae > Alopecurus > Alopecurus myosuroides. The sequence continues at coordinate 307,265,829 of CM054057.1, read as the reverse complement.
GATGATTACCTGGAAGTAGCGACGGGAATTCCGTCAAGTTCCACCACCGCTTCAGCAGTTGATGACTTTTTGCGTTTCCGACCACCAGAAAACTTGGCACGCATTGCGTCCAGTTCGACATCAGTTGCAAGATCTTTGTCAGTGAGGTCGGCAAACTATGGAAAAATAACAATATCCGACTAAGTCAGGAAACCTGAGAAAAAAAACCGAGAAATTGCCCAAAGAAGAAAAGGTATTACCTTTGGGACGGGGTTGCCTTCATTGTACATCTCTCGGCTTTCTTCATATTGGTCGCGTGTGGCGACCAAATGATTAACCCGCTTTTTGAAGTCCCTCTTCGATAATGTCTTGTCCGTCCCCGAAAACCCCCTCCCATCTTTCTTATTTCCTTGCACGTCCTACCATTTTCCTGTAAAAGGGACGGAATCGGTTTTCTTATTTCTGTCTTCCACATCGTTGTGCTTTCGCATACGGAGGATGATGAGGCTGACGCCTACGGAGGAGTAAGAAGGCGAGGAAGAAGGGGCTGGAGGTCGAGGCGATAGATGGTGGCCGATGATCCACGCCGCTAGAATTGGACGAAGAACCTCAATACTATGGTGAGTTCTCTCTACCCATGCGCATATGTTCTCTGCTCCGTCATGGTGTCGGTGTCAGTGGGGTTTAGGGATTGTTCCCCATGTATGATCTGATACAAATGGAGGATATGTACATGTTGGTCGTGTGTGGGAATCGTTTCGACGGGATTTTTGTGCAGAAATTTGGATGCTTAAATGTGTCATGTTTCGGTGTGGTTATTTTTGCACAAGTAGTCCTAAACTAACCATCGTTCAGTTCCTAAACTGAATAAAAGCCGGACTGGCACCAATTAGAGCAATGATGAGTATTTATTTTTCTAGAACCAGTCCATTTGACAAGTTAAATGTAGTAAATTTAAGCTTCTAAATCTACAATCGAAATTAGCAGCAATGATAGAGTGGAAGAGGACGTATGACATCCGCCACCCGATCGATACCAGTCACTGTCGATGTTGAGCCTCGGTGTTGGCTCGCGGCACCCTCCACCGCCACCGCCATGGGATCCGAGCTCCAGCTCGCCGGGGAAGTATTGGGGCGCTATCATCCCCATTGCGGCCCCGCCGCTGACCATGCGGTGCATCCCAAGTACTCCGGCCGAAGCTGCCAGAGAACCGAGCGGCGAGGTGGCGCGGGACCTCGACGGGGCGGCGGAGAAGCTCGGGGACGAGCACGGAAGTGTGCTGCGAGGGATACCGACGGAGGCCGTTAGGATGGGCATCGAGCTTTCTTGTAGTTGTGCCTCCACAACGCCACGATGTCGGCCGATATCCTTGCTGGAGGGCAACCCCTTTCTGTCTATCTCGCACCCACTGGTAGTAGAGGGAGCTTGCCACCACATGGGGGAGGCAGAGGCTGGGGCACTGCGGTGGCGGAGGATAGAGACCAATGCATAGAGACAGAGGAGGTAAGGGGCGCCGGTCAAGGAGGATGAGAAGGCCTCGTGCGGAGGCGATTGGCGGCGGCAGAGAGCGGGGAGGGGCGATGGCAGATAGCACTGAGAGGCGGCGGCGGAGAGTGGTGAGGTTGAGAGCGACGTGAATGTTCAGTTCGTGGGGGATACAGACGAGATTCAGATCGTGCCATCCCAGTTCATAGCGAGTTGAAGGACTTGACCAAGAACGAGAAATAAGATAGGGGGTTACATGAAAAAAAATGTCGCACGTCGGGCCGTTCTCGCTTTCCAGCGTGGAAGGGGACATGTGTCATCTCCTGAGCAAATTTGTATGAAAGTGCACCTCCTAGACAAGTTTTTGCACAACCGGAGCACAAATTGAAAGATTTTGTATGAAAGTACACATCTTAGACAAGTTTATATACTCGCTTCGTCTTAAAATAATTGTCGTTGAAATGAGTTAAATGAATGTATCTAGACTTGAACACATCTAAATACATACATCTGAATGACAATTATTTTGAGAAGAGGGAGTACTATTTGTGCAATTACCTCTTTTAGGTAGGTAAACCATGAGAAGATTAAATTTTAAGAAACAACCACGAAATTGCAGAAGAGTCAGATTTTCAATTGGCACGCTCTAACATGGTATTGTGCCTTATGTACTTTGGTGAACGGACACGTTGGAAATTCAGTTAACTGTCCCGTGTATTCCATGACTGCTAAAAACCTTAATCGCATGATTTTCAAATGCCTGACAGCTCTAGAGATATTGCAAGGTCAGGATATTATGCCAAATCAACTGCAATGGATAGATCTGTCCGAGTGATCCTAGAGGAACTACTATATTTGTTTATAGACTTGTCGTACTTGATATTCTTTCGGTTTTTTCTGGTTTACGGCTGTGTGTATTTCAGTGATGCAGAGTCTGGACATTGCTTAAACACTTTTAAGTAATAAAATCCCTTTATAAAAAAAATCCAGACAAAGTGGTTTGTGATACAAAGTAAATGCACAAGCGTGATTGTTTTTTAATGTTTTTTGGATGGTCAAAAGCATGGCGACATACTAAGCCTAGACTCTTCTGAACGTAGTTAGCCCTCTTGCTGCGGCATCCAAATTATATCCTAAGAATGCAAAGCATAATATACTGCTACTGTAGCCAGAAGGCACTTCACAACTGCATGTGATTTTCGCGTTCTGAAAGCTCTTCCGCGCTAATCCAGCTTCACTGTTGTGAGATCGAGCTTTCCTTTTCCATGAACACCAATCAATCGCAAACTCTAGCTGAGCTCTGAAAATGATTCGACGACAGCGACAGAGAAGCTGCCTCGCCCAATCCAATGAGGAAAAGTTTCTTCAGTAATACGCATTACAAGTAGCTGCACCGTTAGTCATCGTCTCGGATACGAGAGTAGCAGTACAAGTAACATCCGACTAATTCGACTGTCAATCAATCCATTAACGTTCCTTAAAACATACATTAGTGTTAGTGGTGACTGGTGAGAATACGGGGTGTATGAAGAGCTGAGGACTATCACCACCTTCAGTCAAGATAGTTGTCATTTTGCAAGGTCTAATTAGTTAGTTTTAGTATTGAATGTCTGTTTACAAGACAGTAGCTAGTAAAGTTTACAACCTTTTCATTTAATTAGGACTCGGGTCAAAATCATCAGTGGTCAACATGAACCAAATAGGTGCGTGTCTCGTCAGTCCTTAATCGCACATGCATTAATGCCCACAAAAGGTGCAAATGACAGGGAAGTGAACTGATCAGGTTCAGACCTACTGTTTGTCTGTTTTCATTACTCATGCAACTGTTTATCCGAAAATGAGATCGCACCGAACTCGCAGTTCAATTATTCAGGTTGATGCAGAAATTCAGGGCACAACATGTTGACTGTAAGGTCATATATAATGGAAGCCCGAGTCTTATTTTTCATGTAGTAAAAATTGACAGATCAAAATTACTGTTCTGATCAGGTAGCCCGTAACAGCTCATGTTCCTGTATACATGTGTGATGATCAAACAAGGTTGTTCACCTAACTGTACTAGTTTAAAGTTATGAGCCTTTTTTTTCTGTACTATAATCATTTCGTTAGTTACTCCTTCGTTTGGCTTGTACGACATTAGCCATTACAACCCACAAGGGTGAAGAACACAACACGAATCTGCTGTCGAACTCAGCTGACGACAACGACATATACACATATTTTGAATTGGTTGCATCCATATAACTGAAAATTGCGCAGGAAAATATGATTCTGCGTCATGAATAAGATGAAGAAAATATGAATAAACACTGAGCCAAGAATATCAGCGTTGGACTAGTCCCTACATTTTTGTAGACTGCATATTGCCTGAGGTGGATGGAAATGTCTCGTTCGGAACGGTCAAACATACTTACATCACTGGTAAAAATAAAGGCCTTCCATACGCCCCCTTCAGTCCCCAAAATGTCCGAACCGTGCCTAAAGGGGTCTTTAGTCGCGGTTCGGGAGGCGACCCGCGACTGAAGGTCTTGAGTGGCGGTTGGGGTAGCGCGCGGAGGGATTTAGTCCCGGTTGGCCTGGCCACCCGCGACTAAAGGTCGGAGCTGCTCGCCTCCCTGTCTTTAGTCCCGGTTGGCCTGGCCACCCGCGACTAAAGATCCAAACTGCTCGCCTCCCGCGCGGTTTTATTTCGCGAGCGAGAGGCAGAAGGCCATTGCTATAGTGTGCGGGCTCTCTGTTCTTCTTCCTCTCTTCTCTTCTTCCTCTTTTCTTCCTCCACCAAGCACCCATGGATTCTCCCATTTGGAACGTTCTCCGTGTGTCCACACCATGCCGCAAGAATCTCGACGTGGCATATACCAATATATGCGAGAGGCTCCCCTATGCTCTTAACCGTTTGGTCGATCTCTATGAAGAAGCCGATGAACACCATAAGTTCTTCGGGCTTGATCTAGAGTATACGGCGAATCAGAAGGATGTTGCCGTCATCCAGATTGCCTTCAAGGAGACCGTTTTGGTCTTCCAATGGGCAAGGTACGCACACGTACAATCTCTCTTAGGATAGTTGTTGCATTTTCGATTTGTTGTTGCATTGGAAGAATACACGTGTTGCAACAAAATCTAACACGTGTTCCATTTTTGTTGTTGCAGTAGTTCAAAGCAATCTCCAGATCTTGTTGATTTTCTTGTCAACAAGGGTTACGACTTCTGTGGCGTTGACATCACTCAAGACCGGCAGAAGTTGATGCGCACGTTGGGTATTGAGATACATCTTCAGGACCTTATCCATTTTGATGTGTTGTACGGGCACAAGACCGGGATGGCTCAGATGGCAACTGCCTTCATCCACCCCGACTACAAAACCATGAAGACTTGTTTCCCCTCGAGGAATCACATGTATTGGGGGAAGAACCCACTTGACCGGATCAATCTCGAGTATGTAGCAATAGATGCATACGTTGCCTTCGAGTTGTTCCGCATCTACTCTTCGGAACTCGAGTAGATGTTGTTTGTGTACCGCATCTATGTACCGCTATGTTGCGTTCGATATATGTAATGGATATATTATGTAATGGATATATGTCTTTCTATTAATTCCTATATTATTTCTATATTAATTCCTAACTATATTATTTCTATATTATGTAATGGATATATGTACCGCTATGTTATGTAATGGCTAAAATAAAATCACGGGTTAAACATAGCACAAAATTTACTAAAGTAATCACACAAAGATCTAGCTCACACACAATTCCAAAATAATAAAACTAGAAAGTAACAAATGCTAGTTCCATTTTTATTTGGCTTTCCAATCATGCACACACTTTCTAAGTTAGATGTTCTGCAAGCAAACAACCTAATATCAAATCCTAACACTCTATACAAGCTAGGAAACAAGATAAGATCAAACACACATTTCAAAACAAACAAAAACACATCAAGAAAACAAAACACAAAAACTACTGTTTCTATATCTGTTCACCAAAAATAAATCTAGAGCTCCAAAAATTAATCTAAGCCAGGAAAACATAGATCTAGTCAATACCAAACTCATCCAGTTGGATTTACTTCAAAATTCATTTTTGAACTCATTCTAAAAATCATAGAAGAGCCTACTGGTCTTTTATTAAAAAGGATGGTATTTTCATTTGGTTGCTGCCCTTGATGTGAGGCTAAATGCTATGGATAGATCTTTTCAATATCTATCCAGAACATTTTAGTTTGTCCATTTTGGTTATGTATTTTAAAAGTTAGGTTCAAATCATTCTCACAGATAGTCATTGCCAAAATAGTTTTTGTGTCCAAAATAATAGTCCAAACTTGGATCTGCAAATTTTATATGGTTTCGATTTCATATGGTTTGGTTCATGAATTTTATCAGATTAATTTGCATTTAGGAAAGGGGAAAATGAATTAGTTTTATTTTTCTAATTTTTTTTATATATTATTTGTATTTTTAAGATTTTAAAATGAATTGGTTTTATTTTTATGAATATTTTGATATATTATTTGCATTTTTAAGATTTTAAAATGAATTAGTTTTATTTTTCTGAATATTTTTTAGAAATAATACAAATTAAAAATTTAGTGTTTATTTATTTATTCAGAATTATTAATTACATCATTACTTTTGTTTATTAAAAGATTTATTTGAAATTCAGACAATAAAGAGATGTGGCATCGACCAACATGTTAATAGGATTGATATGATACTAGTATCACATACATGCGTGCGAAACACTTGGATGCGGGACGGGATGGAACTCGAAGTTAAGCGTGCTAGTGCTACAGTAGTGGGAGGATGGGTGACCGAGCGGAAAGTTTGACCACGAGTAAGTAATTTGACTAGAGATAATTGTAGTTAGACACTAATCAAATAATAAAAATTCTGAAAAAAAAGGAGTGAAAAATTGGAGTGAAAAAAAGGGAGTGAAAAATTGGAGTGAAAAATAATTAGAAACTCAAATAAATTAAAAAAAATAGTGAAATAGCATGTAGTCCAGGTTCGTGTTGCCAACCGGGACTAAAGGTCCTCCGTCCCCGGCGCACGCCACCCGCCCACGTGGACGGGCCTTTAGCCGCGGTTCGTAAGAGGGGCTACTAAAGGGGGGGCCTTTAGTCGCGCATATTTAATCCTGGTTGCACGGCCGGGATTGGCCGTGCAACCGGGACTAAAGGCCTATTTTCTACCGGTGCATACAGGTTGGATGGCCGGGATGGGAGGGGCATATATAACTTTCAAAATAAAATTTGGGGAAAAGAAAGAGTGAGATCATGGCCAGGTAGACTCTGAACTATGCGGCGACGTTGCTGGTGAGCGGCAATGCCGTTAGCAAGGGTTGGAAATGTAAAAGCAGCAAGACCGTGCATTTGTACTATCTTCCCTCACAAATAAGACTCTTGCGGTGAATCGTCGCTATGTTCAAGACAATCTTTGAGTTGCTGAGAAAGTAATAAATTTATGTGTTTTTTATAAGTTACTTTTCTTTTTGAAGCCATCAATTTTTTTTCTCGAAAAGGAGGTTCAATCGAACACTCTGCAATAAAATGATGCACATGACTTTTTGTTGTTATTATAAAATCAACAAAGCATTACAAAATATAATCAAGCGGAAGCGACAAATGTCGCTACACCTATAAGCTTTATTAAGGGGATGGACCTCATCAGAGTCGTGTGTCTTGTCCTCACACCTACGCATATCATCTAAATTTGGAGGCCTTACCAAGCCTGCCAACATCGAGCCGGTAGCATAAACAGATCTAGTAGACCCACAACATGCACCACATGCGCACACTTACAACCTGCCACCATCGTCTTCTGGCAACCCATTTTTCAGGAGAGCTGAATGTAATGAACTTGTCACGCCTGCCGTCAACGCCCCCAAGACTCTAAGCAACACTACCATCATGCGACCGTCCATCATCATGCGACCATCGTCGAGACTCCGCTGAACTACACCACCGAGACCCGCCCTCGCCGAGACTCCGCTGCACCACACAACCGAGACCCGCCACCGTCGAGGTGGTGGATGAAACGCCACTCCACATCATGTTCCTTCCAGTAGCATATGCTGCAAAATGATGCCCTCGGGAGGGAGAACGACAATCATAGCGCCATCATCGTCCGATCTGAAAGCCCCGAACGTAAGGTTTCCCCCGGAGCATCCCGAGCGAGGAGATAATGACTGCGTTGAAGATGCCTTCACCAAGATAAATGCACAAATACGACGCCATCACACGCCATGGCCGAAGTCGGAGCTCGGTTTTCACAACTCTCAACGGCTGGATCACCACCTAGAACCGCACATCAGCTCTGCACCAGCTCCCAAACAGTCTGTTGTACGACTGTAGGCCACGTCGACGACGGATTTGAGACCCACGGCTCGCCGCCTCTACATGTAGATCAACCCCGCACGCGCTGGTGACCATCTTCCTAGGTGGTTGCTCTTCGGTGCAATCAGAGTCACTAAAAGAGCGATGACGGTAACACTGCTGGGCAATCCCGACGGTGACCCTCATTTTTATCAGCGCTGGACTAGTCCCTACATTTTTGTAGCCTGCATATTGCCAAGAATATCAGCGCTGGACTAGTCCCTACATTTTTGTAGCCTGCATATTACCTGAGGTGGATGGAAATGTCTCGTTCGGAAGGCTCGAACATACTTACATACAGGTTGGATGGCCGGGATGGGAGGGGCATATATAACTTTCAAAATAAAATTTGGGGAAAAGAAAGAGTGAGATCATGGCCAGGTAGACTCTGAACTATGCGGCGACGTTGCTGGTGAGCGGCATGCCGTTAGCAAGGGTTGGAAATGTAAAAGCAGCAAGACCGTGCATTTGTACTATTTGCCCTCACAAACAAGACTCTTGCGGTGAATCCTCGCTATGTTCAAGACAACATTTGAGTTGCTGAGAAGATAATAAATTTATGTGTTTTTTATAAGTTACTTTTCATTTTGAAGCCATCGCTATTTCTCTCTCGAAAAGGAGGTTCAAACCAACACTCTGCACTAAAATGATGCACATGACTTTTTGTTGTTATTATAAAATCAACAAAGCATTACAAAATATAATCAAGCGGTAGCGACAAATGTCGCTACACCTATAAGCTTTATTAAGGGGATGGACCTCATCAGAGTCGTGTGTCTTGTCCTCACACCTACGCATATCATCTAAATTTGGAGGCCTTACCAAGCCTGCCAACATCGAGCCGGTAGCATAAACAGATCTAGTAGACCCACAGCGTGCACCACATGCGCACACTTACAACCTGCCACCATCGTCTTCTGGCAACCCATTTTTCAGGAGAGATGAATGTAATGAACTTCTCACGCCTGCCGTCGACGCCCCGAGACTCCAAGCAACACTACCATCATGCGACCATCGTCGAGACTCCGCTGCACTACACTACCGAGATCCGGCCTCGCCGAGACTCCGCTGCACCACACCATCGAGACCCGCCACCGTCGAGGTGGTGGATGAAACGCCACTCCACATCATGTTCCTTCCAGTAACATATGCTGCAAAATGATGCCCTCGGGAGGGAGAACGACACTCATAGCGCCATCATCGTCCGATCTGAAAGCCCCGAACGTAAGGTTTCCCCCGGAGCATCCCGAGTGAGGAGATAATGACTGCGTTGAAGATGCCTTCACCAAGATAAATGCACAAATACGACGCCATCACGCGCCATGGCCAAAGTCGGAGCTCGTTTTTCACAACTCTCAACGGCTGGATCACCACCTAGAACCGCACATCAGCTCTACTATAGGCCATGTCGACGGTGGAGTTGGGCGGACGTCCAGACCCACGGCTCGCCGCCTCTACATGTAGATCAACCCCGCACGCGCTGGTGACCATCTTCCTAGGTGGTTGCTCTTCGGTGCAATCAGAGTCACTAAAAGAGCGATGACGGTGACACTGCTGGGTAATCCCGACGGTGACCCTCATTTTTATCAGCGTGTGTGAAATTTCATTGATTGAGTGTTGTTGTGTGTGTCCTCGTGGCGGTCGTGTTTCATGACGATCGAGGACCTGCTTTTCAGGTCTTATGTTAATTATTAAAAATTGTAAGTTTCTTGCCACCCTAAAAAAAACTATGATATTCAAGGAGAAAATAGAGCACCTGACTGAAACAGCCCCGGAAACACCGAACAAACAAGTTACGCAAAGGTTTTATTTGCCACGGTTATGAAAAGGTACTTTACACACCTCAAAATGGATTGGAAATATAAAGCCATGTGAAACGTAGCAGACAAAGATTTACCTATTGAAAGAAGAAGAGGAAGAAGAGTGGAAATGGAGGACGCGCACACTCCTGCTTCCTAGCTACCACCACCCAGCCACGCGTGGAGGCACCAACCGGGGAAAATCAAATTCCAATTTACGCGCGACCGCACGTTGCCTCGTTAGAAGACCGCGTGCCTTGGCATTGCATTCATTCGGAGCACATTAATTTGGCCTGATTCTCGACCCCTTTGATTAATTCGTAGTAGTGCTCTAGTCTGCACAGCACTATTCTCAAATAATTATTGAGGCACTGTTGTGAACATCTTGTTTAGGAGTTCATTTTGTAAACAATGAATTCATATTTCCCTGATGTCTATGTGGAAGGACACTCGGCTGAGAAAGGATAATTTGATCACAAAACATTGGCACCGTACCGAATAAAACAATGCTACTTTCCTAACGAGCAAGAGATAATTAAACAGCTGTGCTTCGAGGATTCTTCGACATTGCTTTTACTCTCATTCAAGTATGAATTGCACGAAAGAAGAATCAGCATCAGGGGACACCGGAAGATTCAGGTACAGGTTGGTTCCCCGTTCCCAGAAGCTATGCTAGTACACACCACATGCTTCTTGAAACCATACCCTAAATTTACATGGCAAGAAAGAGGGCAGCAACCAGCTAGCCTTGCATCTCACTCGTCCTCCCTTCTACGGATAACCATACGTACGTGTACATGCCATGTGTCCTCACACTGCGAACGTGCGTAAAACATAGTACATCGTATATACATGTATAATACAACCCCATGAGCCCACTGCAACAGTGCAGTGCAGTGCAATTGAAGCAAACCTTTTACGGGAGTATTAGTAACATTGCTAACTACTCCCTTTAGCTGACAATACAGCTAAGCTATCCGGCACATGTAGGTCAATTAGTACTGTTAATTAGTCCATTAGCTCGAGATAGAAGCTAAGTCATCTATATACATTTAGTATGCATTTGTCAGGCTGGGCACAAAGATGGGGATATTAAGCTATTTTCTTGTGGGACTGAAATTGAGGGCCTGCGTGTTGCACCCAGGAAACAGAGCACCAAAGATTGAAGGCAAGTTGCAAACCAACACCGAGTATCTTTGTTTGGTCTTAGTTAGTGACTACTAACCATAAAATGCATCTAAACATTAACTTATATATGCATGGATCTCATTTTAATTTTGTAGGACGAAAACAGGTCTTGTTTCATTTGTAGAAGAAATTTGCATGAACTCCAGACCTGCTTTCGCTTAAAATATGCACTGCCGTACCTGCTCTTGGTCTGGAAAATGAATTGACTTCATTTGGAGAAAGCTTTCAAGTTGGAATTTGGAGCCAATCGGCAGCGATTCAACGAACGGCTAAGCAGCCACCAATTTTGTAATGGGAGTGTTAAGCCGGAGTTAATCATTTTCCAGTAAATCACACGTCTTTGCAAATATAATTTTAAATAGATAACCCAATCGCTTATATCAAACAAAAAGAAGACCAAAACTGTGAAAAGAAAAAGGAGTGGAACGGCTGTAAAATAAAAAAGAGGAGAGGACCAAGCAAATCCGCTATCTAGACATAAAAATACCGCTAAAAATTATTGTAGGACGAAATTTGCTTGGGTTCTGTATCTGCTTTAGTTTAAAACGGTTTAAAACGGATCCGATTATATTTTTCTACATACAATTTGGATTCCAGACCTTATGCAGCTTAAAATACCCCCTCCGTCTCAAATTAACTGTCATAAATATGGACAAAAATTGGATGTGTCTAACACTAAATTATGTCTAGATACATCCACTTTTGTTAATCTTTGTGACAATTAATTTGAGACGGAGTGAGTATGTAGTCCCATGCATAATCATGGTTTGATAAATGATTCAATTTTATTTGAAGGACCTCGTTTCGAGTGCGTGACGAGGTTGCTCTTGACGTTGGCCATCGACGCTCTATGGGTTGGCCTCCTCATCAATGTCAGATCGTCTCGTGTATGCTCCTCCCATAACGGACCTAGGCATAGGCAGCGCGGCCCGAGAGCCCGACGTCGGGCTTGGCTCGGGCTTCGGTTTTGCGCAACAAGCTCGACCCAAAAGTTCAAAATTTGATGACCTTTAGAATTTTATATAAAATATAGATATAATTATACTCCAAAAATGATTATTTTAGTATATTTTAACCTAAAATGGGCGTTTTTATGACTCGGGTCGGGCCAAGCTTGGCTTTTGCAGGTGTAGCGGTTCGCAGCATCTTCTCTTCAGCTTGGTGAGAGGTTCGCTGTTGGGATTGGCCCTTGTCGTTTGGGTAGGGCTCGGACCCGGTTGTATCAATAGTACGGGTTTACATTAATTATCTGGACTACTCTCTTATTTTTAATTAATGGATATGCAAAACTTTAGCTTCATACCAAAAAAAATCAATCAAAGAAAGTGTTCTCGGGTTGGAATTTTTTTCAAGGATACCTTCTGGGAGACGTATCAGTTTTTAGAAGAAGCGGCCAAGAGGCCGAGTTACGATACGTCTGGCACATGCGTGAGGACGCCAACTACTCCACGAACACAAAAACCGATCACTCACAAACCCTCCACCTATTCATCTGTGGTAGACAACCTCTAAATAAACCCGCAGCTAGCCAGAGCTCCACTTTAGTATCTACCATCTTATAAATCCTCTCCACCGATGTTTGATGCCCATAAGAAACAACCCCGTCGCGGTGCCTACAGATGTACCAGCAGGTTCGTGTGACGGTCGTCCATATACCTTTCTATCAGCTCCTCCGAAAGTCCTCGTCGGTAACCAGTCCACTAAGCGGTCATCGGCAAGGGAGTCAAGTCCGGTCCTCCCCATCTTCCAAAGAGCGTGTTCCACACCTCTCTAGAGAGTACGCACCCTAGGAGGAGGTGACCAATGGTCTCACCCTCTTGGTCGCACAGGGGCATGCGGTCGGGTACAGGAGCCCCCTGGGACTCAGGCAGTCTGCTGTCAGCATCTGGTTCTTACCGCTAGCCGAAGGAGCATCTTGCACTTGTTGGCGCCTGGGATGGCCAAACCTGTTGGGTTCTATCCAGCCCAACCAAGCCCTCAAACCACGCCCTATAGGCCGAACGGGCAGAGTAACCGTGGCTAGCCTCCTAGTTCCACCTGAATTCGTCCTCCACTCCTTGAGTCATTCAGTGAGTGTGACAGTCGCCACGCGGTCGGCCAACTCGAGTAGCTCTTGAATCTTCCCTGTGTTGAGGTCCGTGGAAATATCCTCCAGCCAGCCACCGGCCAGCCCCTCTCGGAGACATCTAGAGGTGTGAGCACGCCTAGAAACCTTCCGCAACAGGTTGGGAGCCATGTCCTGAATGCGTCCACCCACGAGCGATCTGTCCGCCCAAAAGAGTGTGGACGCCCCATCTCTTAGAATCAAGGTGTTGGTTGCCTCGAACAGCCCCTTCACCTCGTGTGCCACCTGAATGTTGAACTCCTTCCAAGGTCTGGTGAGGTCTGTCCTAGTCGGCCAGAGCCAACGAGCACGGAGCGCGAGGTTCATCGGGCGCAAGTTAGGAATCCCAAGACCACCTAGGTGTTTGGGCATGCATACTTTGTCCCACGCCACAAGGTAGTGTCCCCCACGTGCATCTTTCCGCCCTTCCACAGAAAATCTCTGAGTATCTTATTGATATCCACCAAAGTCTCCACTAGCAGATATCGGGACATCATAGCAAAGATTGAGACAGCCGAAAACGTGGTATTGACTAGCTCAATATGCCCACCCGGTTCATCAGCTCTGCTTGCCAGGTTGGGAGGTAAACCACAACGCTATCCACCAGGTATCTTAGCTGGGCTACCGTCGGTTTCCTGAGGGAGAGGGGGAGGCCAAGATAGCGTAGCGGCAAAGGGAAGATCGAGCAGTGCAGCACCCTCACCACCAGCTCGTCCTTCGCCTCTCTACATGTGATTAGGTGTGCCAAACATTTATCCAAGTTCTCAAACCTGATGCCGCCCCGAAGTCCTACAGCAGCCTGGCGAAAGCTCTCAGGTCCCGAGCAAAAGGCCACACAAATGTGACCACATCATCTGCATAAATGGATGTATAATGTCTCAACCCTGTCCTGACCAGGCGGCTCAACCATCCACAAGCCGTATCTCTCGATAAGGTGGACCTCCATTATGAGTACGAAGAGTTGGGGAGAAAGAGTACCCCCCCCCCCCCCCCGCACCCCAGTCCGCACCTGTTGAACATCTTGGATCCCGGACGCCCGTTGAGTAGAACCCTCATAGAAGTCATGGATATAGCACTCACAAATGGCGGAGAGCAGTTGGTCCCCGAAGGCCATCCACCTTAGAACTTCCATGAGAAAGGCCTAGCTCACGGTATCGAAGGCTTTGGTGATATCTAGTTTCAGGAACACGACCGAGGTGGCCGCACTATGGAGCTTACGAGTAGTCCCCTGGACCGTCATGAAGTTGTCAAGCATACATGATTGGCAGCCCCAACTGTTCCAGCACCAAGGATAAGGGACGGTCTACTTCTGCAACCAGAAGTCCGTCAAAGAAAATATCCACCGATTCCGCCTTATTTTTGTGCTCAATCTGTCTTACTCCTTCTACCATGAGATGACCAATGAAGTTCTTTCTATGTCAGTGACTCGCGTACTGGTGGAAAAACTTGGTTCAGGCATCGCCTTCTCGGATCCACAAGATCCTCGACCGTTGTCTGGCGAGGGATCTCTCTAACGAGGCTAGCCCCAAAAGCTTCCCCTTGAGAAGACGCGTGAGGCCCCTCTCTTCCTCGGAAAGCCGTCTGTGATCCATGTCCGCGTCCAAGCGTATATGACCTTGTTTGCCATAAGGATTTGCATCTTGATATTTTCCACCAATTTACAACTCGCCTTCGTTGTAGCGTGCAATTTGGAATCAAGGCGCTTGAAGGGATTAGGCTCTGGGTGTAGAGTTCCAAGTTGGAATTTAGAGCCACTATACGCAACAATTCAACCGAACGTCTAAGCAGCCACTACCTATAATTTAGTAAGAAGAGTGCTAAGCCGGAGCTAATCATTTTGCGGTAAAGAACCCAACGTTGCAAATACAAGATTAAAATAGAGAACACAAATCCCATAGCAAACAAAAAGGAGAGGACTGGCTTTCAGAAAAAGAAAAGTACTAGAAGAACAAAGAAAAGGAGAAGCGCTAACTGACGTAATTTTGATAAAACTCAGGGGTCTGAAATGCTAATAGCTCCTCCATATTTATCTACCCCTTTGTGTTATGTCCCCGCCTTGCCCGCACTCAAGCTACCAGTATAGCTAGCTAGCTACCAGCTCCCTCTCTCCTGCTCAATGACGACCCGGACGCAACCACCACTGCCGACGCCGCCGGCTCAGAATCACCGGCGCCACCGCGCGGCCTCCTACTCGTCTTCGTCATCATCTTCGTCCTCGTCCTTCTCTACTGTCTCCTCCCCTGCATCCTCGCCGTCGCCCTCTCCACGCACCACCTCCGTCCCCTTCTCCTGGGAGCACCACCCGGGCATCCCGAAGAACAACACCTTCCTCCGTGGCGGAGCCAACCCTGCCGCTTCCAGGCCGACGCCGCTCCCGCTCCCGCCGCCCCTCCGCGCGCCGCTCTCCGGCCGCCGCGCCAACCGGCCAGCGACAGGCGCTCCTGGCGCCGCCGACCCCTTCGCCGCCGCGCTGGCAGAGTGCACCAGGGAGCGCGCCAACGCCATCGACATCGACGCGCTGTTTCCTCCTACGCCAGCGACGGTCGTCCGCGGCGCCCCCCGGCGGTGGTCCATCGCCGCCAGCGGAGTGGTCGGTTTCCTGGACCTGCATGGGTGCAAGACCGCGATGGCAGTCGCGGAGGGCGCTTTCGTGGTGCGCCGGCCGGTGGCCGCGGTGGGAGTGGGACGAGCGGGCCAGGGCCGTACGGGCCGGCCCGGGAGGAGATGATGGATGTTCCGAACCGAGATCCATCAATCAGTGTGTGGTGGGCTCAACAACAAGGTACAGTACATAAATAATGGACGTGCGGCAGTGAGTGCTCGAAAATACATATCGAAAAGAAGGCTCACCCTTTCTTTTTTCTTTTCTTTTCTTTTCTTTTCTTTTGCGTGTACTTTGTTGGTAGTCTCAATTCGGCAAATCTAGTGGATGTGATTCATACCTACATTTGAAAATGTGATATACCAACCAATATATCATATGTGTGGCTTTGTGTGCATAGATGTCAACAATGTGCTGTTACTGTGTTTTTGTAGGCCGTGGCTTCTGCAGAATGTTAGGTCTCTTTGCACTAAATTGGCTATCTTCTTCTCAGAATATTTGATTACAGATAGTTTTATGCCGAATAAAAAAATATCGTACCGCAACGCTCTTTTTGCAAAATGAAACAAATTAATATGTCATGTATGCCTCTGCAAATAGATTAATTTTCATGAATATTGGAGTATGTAAACTTTCGCAACTCACTCGATTATTTGATCGAGAGTTTATACTTGTGGTCCAACACCGAAGTTCATGATTTAGGTTAAATACTTGGAGAAAAACACGTTTTGGTAGACTTCAGAAAAGCTTCAAGCACCAAAAGTCTGGCTCTTCCATCAACAATACATACAAGTACATGCGTACAACCAGTTTTCGGACGAATTCGAAGGCAAGCAAAGAACAGCAATTTTTTACTCCCGCACCTAGACATGTTTTCGTGTGTAGATACATGTTGTCTAGAAAATTTTAAAACATCTTATATTTTGATACGGAAGGTACGTAAATCTCCTGCGAGAAAAAATAATCACACTAAAAGTTTAATTAGTAATTAGCAGGAAAAACAAGCGGGTCTATTTGGCCGTCCTGGCGGGCGTCCTGCCGACTTGATAAAAGAATGGGGTTGGATCTATCTCCCTGGACCTGGCTGCACCTAGCGGATCCGAGCGTTTGTTAATGCCCGTGGGGGCGTACGACTGTACGTACACCGTGCATAATTTGTCAAGTAGCTGTGCTGCATTCACCATATTCCTGAATTTCTAAGGTGATGCCGGTGAGAGTGGGCAGACAAGTGTATAAGTTAGCAATAAAACCTCATCAAGATCGCCGCAAGCTCTGCACGCAGTACATAGCTGGCAACAAAACAGAGTAGACGTCTCGTCCCTACGCTGGTTGCCAATTTGAGTTCAAACGTGTATGAGTGATCATGCTCCTTACGCACAGTAGCGTTGACACGTTGCTATCTGATAGTTAGGCTGGAGCTATTCTAAATTCAGGGAGAGAGCTGTTGAAATAAAAGGCAATCAAAAAGGATTTGGCTTGACCCAACAAAAAGGATTTCGTAGCCGAATGTAAGCTAACAAGCGTATACAGCAATAGTTTTTGCATTGCTCCCGGCAATTATCATGTGATTTTCAGCTCCCTATTGTCTGTAGAAGTTCTTCACTTCATCTGCCAGATGACATTTTCACTTTTTTTTAGAGAGGAGCTGGTTCACTTTGTTGAATACTCGCTAATTGACTTTTTCAATGAGTCCCAGCAGATTGAGTCGAAAGCTTTTCTAAAGTCCGAGTACAGTAACCAATTATGGAGGTAAAATTCCACGGACCATCGCAGGCCCTCCTAGAAATCCGGCAAGGTCAGTACAAGGTCCGAAAATTTATACGGAAGTGGTAATTTACAAGACGAACCAAGCGAGGCCTAAGGTGGGGCATTTTCTTTTGAAACAACAGTTTAGGATGTCGGCAGCGTAAACGGATTTTTCGGAGATTGAGCGGCCATAGATGAACCCGTTTTGGTCCTTGCTAAAAATTAGGGGACAAGAGGTTTTTAACACCTTACACTCGCTTTAATTGTACAATTTTGGAGAGAAATGGGTATGAAGTTATCCGGAGTACGCGCGGAGTCTGTTTTTGGAGGTAGGACAGTATGAGCTCTATTGATGGCACCAAGTGTCAAGAGATTGTCGAATACTCGCTAATTGACTTTTCAAGGGGGGCTCACTAATGTCTAAATTAGCATTACACTTCAGTTTTTTAGCACACAGCATTACACCTCATAATGCTGAGTAATTAGATCAGTTTGTCTTGGACCACAGCCCATCCCGGCCCACCAAAACGGGCCCTATATCTTGAGTACTCAACTTTTGAAAAACTGTGAGAGGCTGAAAGCTACAAGTCATTAGTTGTCACTCACAGCACACTGGCACCACCGGTATCCCTGTAACTCTTTGCGAGAGGATAAGGAGACAGCGATCGGTTGTGCCAGATAGGACGCGTTACTATTCATATCTCACAAGTCTCAACACCAAGATTTGATCTCCTTCGACTCCCAGCCTCGCAGGGCCCTAATCTGTAGCAGCAATGTCTCTGTCGGTAGGTAAGAATCTTCATGCCTCTTAAGTCGATTGATACACTCAAATTGCACACGTACTCAGAGACAGGTCATTGCATAGACACAGAAAACAGAATTCTACCCAAATTAGCAGCCAAAATTACTACTACATCCGATCCATAAAAAAGTGTCAAACTGACACTTTTATGGATCGGAGGGAGTAGCATGTGCGAGATGGAAAACAACATATATATGTTCTTTTCGGCCGTAGTATATCTTGAAGAAAAAAAGGTTAATTTTGGATAATATATCTACTCTCTAGACATATCCTACACGAGAAATCATGCGTGGGGGAATGATTGCAATCATTTTGAATTGGGAACAGCTTTCCCTAAATTTGATCTCCTTCGCTTTATGTTGGCACCGAACATGTAAAATAAGGTGGGAACACTCTTACAGTGCACTCCACTTCTGTGCACCCTCCAAACCGAATTTTGTGTTTGGAATCGTGGACGGGACTTCTTTTATTTGTGTGTAAATCAGGGAAGAAGTATCGACTCCGTCCTCTGTTCCAATGGGGACCAAATTCATGCCCCGTCTCGTTGAATCATTGAGCAAGAACTATGATTAAATTTTCAAAATGATAAACAAGTACCGGGGACCTGGAATGCTAATGTGATATAATTAGTGAGCTCATGAGCACCCTATTGACTTGTGGGACGTGCGGTCCAACAATCCAACAAGGAGAACAATACAGACCCACAGAGAGGGACGAGCATCGGCTCCAACAATCGGCAGATTATCTCCATGTCGGAAGTATATCTTTTGGCACATCTACGGTTATCCTCCTGAAATGTGTTTCTACAACGACATTTCTTAATTATACAACCTTGTTCATGCCCGGATGATTTAATATATATCTAAGTTCTAACAAAAAAAAATCCTCGCATATTGCAAAAGGCATTTCCTAAAATAAAATATGACAATATGTTGGGCCTTTGCGGATTAAAATTATTAACTAACGTGTAAATGGGGGTAGAGGATGTTTGAGGAGAGGTGCTCTGGCGAACCCGACGACAACGACCCTCTAGATGGCCATGCGCTCATTGTCGGCGACATGCGTCCTGTTAGGGGTCGGTTCTGGGCAGGTGATGCGGACTCCTCGGAAGACGAGGTGGACGCAGAGTCGTCGCTGCGCTTCCGGTGTCGCACGCCGGAGGAACAACCAGGACTGTGACATGGGTGTAACCTCTCGGTTTTTTTTTAACTCTGTGTAACCTCTCGGGTGCCCAGTGTTGGTATATCCGATATGATTTTAACTAGAACCCCACTCGATGGCCCATCAGGGACCCGGAAGCCCATGAAGCTACATGTACATCTAAGCCAAGAAGTTTGGAGTATGACGCAAGATAGACGTGATCTAGGGTTTACCTTAACATGCAACGTACTCGGTAGGACACCAGGAACCTAGCTTCCTATATAAGGCTAGGAGGGGTCGTCCTCATACGCATACACCCTACCTGATTCAATCGCACACCAAATCCGCACGACGCCATTGTAAACTTCATCTTCAATAAGAGATCAGACAAACAGAAGTAGGGTTTTACCTCCACGAGGGCCCCGAGCCTGGGTAAACTCGTCGTCTCCCTGTTAGCCGTCAAATCCACCATCACGCACCACTCCCTAATCTCAAACCCAAGTTCATAAACCATGGGCATTGCCTTAGAGGCATTATGTCAATTGGCGCCGTCTGTGGGAAACTCGCGCGCTGGAGTCACGGCTTCGACGGCTCCAACTTTGGCGATCGATGACTCGCCAACTTCAGGGGAATCAATCTGCTTCGGCTCCCTCTGCTTCGTCCCACACTCGCCAGCTTTGCGTCCGGCCTTCACCACTCTGCATGAGGGCGTGAACCTGGCATTCGGCGATATGCGCTTCCACTCCAACCGGGTGTGAGTCCTTCTCCTTCCCGACTCAACGTGTTCTTCACCGACAGAGTCGACATCGCCATCTACGGCTACAACAGCTACCCCGCCGCCCAACATCGGCCACCTCGACGAGCCATACCCAATATTCACATCAAATTTCTACATCGACAATGATGCTCATCACACTACTGGCGTAGGCAGTCCTGCCGAGCAAGGGGCTGACGAATGGGCCGACCACGAAAACTAGTGTAGCGCCTAACCGACGCATCGGGCGACTCCTGTGCAAGTCTATATGTGTGTGTGTGTGGGGGGGGGGCAGTCTCACGAGAATTTGAAAAGCGGCCAAGGGGAGAACTCGGGCCGTAGTGACCTCAATATCCCCCCGGAGGCGATGGACAAAGCCCGCACGCACATGTGTGATAGGATCCCCATGCCGGCAAACTCGACGCAAGAAGAGTTGTTGGCCATCACCTCCTATGGAACCAACACAACCGTATGAAGGTAACACAAGTAGAACTAACGTGTTATAGGATCAGGTTTCCCGGAAGGGGTAGCCATCTCTCTAGGGTGAACCGCGGGGAAGACAAACATGGGGGAGCGTTTTGGGGCGAGGACACGGAGTTTACCCAGGTTAAGTTTAGCCGAAGAGGCTCCCTACTTCCTGCAAATCAACTATAACAGCGATGTCGGGCAGGAGATTACATTTACCTAGGGCAGATTAGGTGTATGACTCGAATCTGCCTTAGGGTTTCTTCCGTCCGGCTTTATATAGACAGCCGGATCGGGGCATACAGGAATACAAACCGTACACTAGCATAACCCTAACAATCTACGGTCATCCAGCCCCTAAGGGCGCAGATGGGATTCAAGGCTGCCATTGTAGATGCAGTCTTGCGCTTCGTCCCTTATGGGCCTCAGTCTTTGGGCCTGCCCTTCAGGTCCGGCTTCTAGATGCCGGCAGATATCCCATTCCGGATATCTCCAACATTAGCCCCCGGGAAAGGCCGAGGAACTTATTTTCGGCGTTGAGTTTCCAGCAAAACTTGGATGGCGAAAAGTGGCTCCAGAGTCTTGCCCCTTTGCCATTGTCAAACTTGAACAAAATCCGCCATCCAGAGAAAAAACGAATCTTGTTCGTGAAGTCGCCCTTGCACAAGCGTTTCCGTTCCGAGCGGAGAGAAAACGGCCAGAGCGTAATCGAGGAACCCTCCTTCCGCAGAACGGCAGTGAATAATGATTCCATCTATTTAGGCGCGTAAATCGAGGAACCCTCCTTCCGCAACGGTCATAAGCATGACACGTGGTCAAATCGTGCCATGTGGCGCGCATCCAGGTACACGACCATTAGGGCCGAGATAGCTGTCTAGGGCTATATAAACCCTCACGGTCGCCCCCTTTTTCTCTTCTTCTCCACTCGCCTCCTTCCATTTCCACTTCCTTCTCGCTCGAGCTCCCTCCCTCACACTGCGAACACACAACGACTCAAGGTTCCAAAAGAGAAAAACTCCAGCGATCCCTTGAGCACAATGGAGCCCGGAGATGTTCATTCCGGTGATGACAGGAGCGCCGTGGAGGACGTTTCTTCCATGGCAGACGTGGCGGCGGTGGCGGCTTGTGGCGAGGCTCGTCTCTCGCCTCCCCGTCGCCCACAGCGTACCCGATGCCCGGCGGCGCCTCCGATTCCGTCTCCGCCCCTCTACGTCCGCAACTGCAAAGAGGAAGGCAAAAGTGGCGGGCGACGCCGCTTCGGTGGAGCTCGACGCCGGCGGCGAGGATGACGATGGGGCTGGGGAAGAAAGTGCCGCCGGGTACTGGCTTCCCTGCTCCGTGACGACAGCGGATCTTCAGCACTATGAACACGATTCCGCGGAAGAAATGGTGGAGTGCGGAAGGCGATTCCGAGCCCCAGGCCACGGGACGGCGAACACTGTTGTTCTAGCTGTCCCACGTTCAGCGCGAGTTAGATTTTCCACCCTCTGCCTTTTTCTCTCTTCTTGAGTACTACGGTGTTCAGCCTCATAACCTGACATCGAACGCCATTTTGTACGTTTCTTCTTTTGAATCTCTCTTTGAGGGTTACTTGGGAATAGCCCCTAGTTTAGATTTTTTTGCAAATATTGCTTCTATGTGAGGAGAGAGCCAGACGGCGAAGGGGGGTTGAAGGTATGTGGGACCATCATTCTCAACCTTCACCGGAAGAGTGAGCTTTGGTTTCCCAAGGTTCTCAAATCCGAGTCTATGAAGCACTGGCCGTCCACGTTTTTCTACGTGCAAGACGTGCCCTTCCCAAAGAAAGCTATGGGGCTTCCGTTGTTCATCAACAGGCGCTGCGACCCCGAAGGACAACTGGAAGGAGGACGCCGTCCGGACGCTTCCGGAAAACCTGGAGAAGATCAAACGGCGGATCACTTGGTTCACAAAAGTGGAATCCGAACACAACGGGGCAGACACGGTCCTATGCTGGTTCGTTTGCAGGATCCAGCCCCTTGCGCACTTGGGAAGGCAAACTGATGTGCGAGTACGCGGGGACGTCGGATTCCCTGCGGTGCACTTCGTTTCCGCTCGATTTGTCGGAGCTCAAGTCACCCGTCAATCTCCTTGTCAGCGTCTGGGTCCTGTACAGCGAGCCGGTGCCCATGTATACAGCGGGGAATCTGCCACCCGCCGTAAGTTTTCCTCTTTCCTCATTTTTGCATTTTGTTTAGCCATTGATCACGACCTAAGCATGCTGTTTGCCAATCTGTTTGCAGTTTGCCGAACTTCTAGACGAGCACCTCTCCTCGCCCGGGGATTTGGTGGCGAAGAAGAAGCGGAAGGAAAAGGCGTCTTCCGACGTCCTGGAGCCCCCTAGGGAATATGCGCAAGCGGTCGCACACCATCCCAGAAGGCGCCCACGTCATAAACCTGGAAGGGGACCAGTGTTGGTTCTTCCAAGTAAGTTTTTAGCCCTCTTGCCGTGGCTTTTGACCTTTCTTCCTTTTGGATTCCTCTCCTTTGCTCTTTTGCCACTATTTCCTTATTTCTTCTTTTCTTCCTTTCTAGGCTTCAACCTACTTCTCTGAAAAGGCCGAAGAAAGTTTCTGGCCGAAAGACGAAACCCACGGAGCATGTTCCTGTCATCCTGGAACATGGGCCTTCTGTGGATTCACTGGAGGCAGAGCCCAGCCAGCTGGAGGCCTCTATTGAAGAGGACTTCGAAAGGGCGGGGGCATCCTGGGACGAGCCCAATTTGTCAAAGAGCGAAGACGACGGTTCGTCCGGCTTCTAGGGATCTTCCGCGTCACCGGGTCAAGGAAGAGGTTTTCGATGAGGATGATAGAGTCATCCCGGGGTATGAGCACTTGCTCGTGCCTGCCCCGCTTCCGAAAGCCAGCAAAGCGCCAACTAGCTCGTACATCTACTGGGACGGCTTCACATGTCGCCTAAAGGAGGTGATGGACGAGGGGTTCGGCTTCCTGGAAAGCCAGTTCCAGCGCTACAGCAAGGATTTCCTTGAAGTGCTGGGACGCGTCCGTCATATGAACATGGTAACACCCTTACCCTTAGCCCCGAGTAATTTTTCGAACATTTTTGTTGGATATTTACTCATAATAGCTTAAGGGTGTTGACTTTTCTTTTGTTTCTTTTTTGTTTTGTGTCCTAGAAGATGACGGAGCATGCAAACTCAGAGGTGTTTTCCGCTTTGACAGAAAGTAACAAGAAGATGCGGAAGCTGGTTGAAATGGTGAAGAACAAAAAACAGGAACATTCTGTTCTTCAAAAGGAGATGGGGAACACCAGAGGTTAGCCTTTCATTCCATCTTTCTCAGTTTTGTTTTTCGTCTTTCGGATTTTCTCAAAATCCGAGTTTTGCCATTCGGGTTTATTCTGTTTTCCGAGTTTTTCCTTATCCCCTTCTGTTTTCAGCCATTATTGAATCTGTAAAGGAGGCTCTCGCCAGTGCCAGCAATGCACAAGGGCTGCGCGATGAGAATCTTCGTCTTGCGAAGGATTTGGAGAAATCCAATAAGGATCTTGCACTTTGCAAGAAATCCCTTCGCGAGGCAGAAAATAAAATGGCGGAGCAGGCGTCCCAAGCTGCCAAGGATGCTGAAGCCATCCAGGACCTCTAGAAGAAGCTGGGGGATGCCCTGGACGATCTCAGGGTCCTAGACATTGAGTTGCTCGGTAAGTTTGTTGTTGAAATTTTTGGGCTTTGTATTCTTTTTCCTTTTGTTGTTTTTTCCTAACAACAAGTTTTTCTGTTTTCCACAGAGGAGGAGGACAAGACCAAGTCCCGGATTGAAAACATATGGGCGTTTGCTGAGTACCTTGTAGGCATCCGGGCAGCCGGGGAGAGATTTATGTCCAAATTGCTCCCTAGCAAACAGCTGGAGCGCGTCACAGAGATTCCGGATGCTCTGGACGTTGCCATTGAGGCTCAGGATGGCCTCCTACGTTCAACTATCCGTGGTGGAGCAAAGATGGCACTTGGCCTTCTTCGCTGCCATTACATGGACGCTAAGTGCTGGCGCATGGCCACTGGCGTCCTGGCCTCCCTCTCTTCCTAGCGTGTCGAGGAGTTGTTCGACTCCGTCAAGGATACGCCACGAAGATTGCTCGAATGGTGTCGATTGGGCCTTTCTTCTCGGAAGATGATGTTCCCAAGACGCCAGAAGATACTGGCGCGTCCGACGAAGATGATAGCCAGGAGTAGGCCCTGCGAGGCAAAAGATAGAAAAATTTGCATTATCTTGTAGTTTGAATGTTTTTGGAATGCCAAACCTATTTGATAGTCTTTATGCAAAGATGAATGCAATGTTTAGACTTTTATCTTCCAAATTTTACTTAGTATTTTTATCATACTGCTTTCTATGAATGATTGCTTCCGTCTTTTGAGTTGTCTCGAAATGATGGGTTTTAGGTTTTTGGCATTAGGCAATTCTTAAAGCCGGAATCATCACGCCAGGCAATAGGGTAAATACCAATATGTCTAAACCTGAAATCGTGAGCCGTTCCTTAGAGCCCGTAATGCTTAATCGACAATCCAACACATTTTTGCAATCAGACAAAGCTCTTAAATCCGAAGAAGAAAACTTAAGCATTGGGCCGTTTAGGCAAAAGAGATATCAAATTTATAATCACGAGCACACATGCAAAATTCGTCTTAACATTGATATGTATATACAAAATTGGGATTATTGGGAAATAAAGAGAATTGAGGTTCATGCACAAACATCAAATTGGCGAAAAAATCCATCTATTTTTATTTCATGATCACAAATGGTGTTTACAAGAGGATTTTGACTAAGAATAAAAAAAGGACGTAACTGCTGAATGCTCCAGGATCTTTTGGTCTCTCCTAATTCGTCATCCAGATGTCTTTTCCTTTTGCGACCTTTTTCTGTATCCCGGATATCTATCAGGTAATACGATCTATTCTTCATAGCCTTTCTAATGACAAATGGTCCTTCCCAAACAGGGGCTAACTTGTGCTTCTTTTGTTGTACCAACCTTAGCACTAAATCTCCTTCCCGGAAGGCTCGTGATTTTACCTTGCGGCTGTGGTATCTTCGCTGGTTTTGCTGGTAAACGACAGATTTTTGTAGCACATTTTCTCTTTCCTCCTCCAGGAGATCTAAAGCGTTCTGACGCGCTTCTTCTGCATCTTCTTCCACGTAAGCTTGTACTCGTGGAGAATCATGCAGGATGTCGGTAGGTAATACTGCTTCTGCTCCATATACTAAGAAAAACGGCGTTTGGCCTGTTGATCTGTTTGACGTTGTTCTTATGCTCCATAAGACGGATGACAGTTCTTCTACCCATGCTCCAGCTGCTCTATGCAGGTGCGCTTCTAGCCTTGGCTTAATGCCTTGGAGGATTGAGATGTTCATTCGCTCTGCTTGTCCATTTGACTTTGGATGTGCGACAGAGGCTAAATCTAGTCGGTTTCCGCCCCTTCACAGTACTTGGCTAGCTCACCTACGGCAAAGTTTGTTCTATTGTCCGTGATTATGCTGTGCGGGACGCCAAATCGCATGACTATGTCAATGACGAAATTTCTGGCTGTAACCCGGTCCATCTTTTTGATGGGTTTTTCCTCTACCCACTTGGTGTATTTATCCACCGCTACTAGGAGGTGTGTTAGCCCTCCTCTTTCTGTCTTGAATGGCCCCATCATGTCAAGCCCCCAGACCACGAACAGCCAGATTATGGGTATGGTTTTCAGGGCTTGGGCTGGCATGTTCGTCTGTTTGGCGAATAGTTGGCATCCCAGACAACGTTTCACCAGATCCTCTGCATCCGCCTTAGCGGTAAGCCAGAAGTACCCTAGACGGAAAACTTTGTGCACCAGGCTTTTGGAATAGGTGTGGTGTCCACAGTCTCCTCCGTGTATTTCCTCGAGGATTTCTCTTCCTTCTTTCGGATTGATGCATCGCAACAATACACCAGATGTGCTTCTCTTGTGCAACTTTCCACTAATGACGCAATATCCCTTGCAACGCCGAACGAGCTGTCTTTGTTCAACTTCCGTGCTACCATCGGGAAATTTCTGATTTACTAAGAATTCCATGTATGGCTTTGTCCAATCCGGGGTTACGGTGATGATGGCCACTGATGATGATACCAATGGATAGTCCACGTCTCCGCCTTTGATGGATGGTGCCCTTAGATGCTCCAGGAAGATGTCAGAAGGTAACTCTTTGCGTTCGGAACCCATCCTTGCTAAAGCATCTGCGGCCCAATTTTCTTCTCGTTTGATATGCTTGACCTCGAATCTGAGGAAGCAAATGGCGAATTCGTCCATCGTTCTTCTATGTTCTGCCATAATGGGGCTTTTGGCGTCCCATGTTTGATCCAATTGGTGTTGAACCAAAGCTGAATCATCGTAACACAACACCTTTGGGCGCCAATGTCTTTTGCTATGTGCAAGCCATGTAAGAGAGCTTCGTATTCTGCCACTTTGTTTGAGGCATTGAAGTGGATTTGTAGTACGTAGCTCATAGTTTCTCCCGTTGGGGATTTGAGGACTACTCCAGCCCCCGAGACCTCTTTCATTTTGGATCCGTCAAAGTGTAAGATCCAACAGGGGGTTCCGGGACGGCTGTTGTGTCCAAGTCTTCCTTCCAGTATGCGACAAAATCTGCCAATACCTGGGATTTTATCGCTGTCCGGGGTTGATAGTTTATGTCAAACGCTGCTAGCTCGATGCCCCATTTGGCTACTCTGCCTGTAGCATCTGCGTTATTGACTATATCCCTTAGTGGTGCTTTACTAACCACTATTATAGAATGGCCTTGGAAATAATTGTGGAGCTTCCTTGATGCGAAAAATACACCATAGACCAATTTCTGGTAACGGGGTATACCGGATGCTGGTCTGGGATTTCTTTTCCGTCTTTCTTTCCACCACCATGACCGCGCTTATTACTCTGCTAGTTGCTGCTAGATACAACAACATAGGTTCGCCTTCCTGCGGGGCTGCCAAAAATGGCGCCTTCGTCAAGGTTTTCTTGAGTTGTCCTAAGGCAGCATCTGCTTCCGGCGTCTAGACGAATTTGTCGCACTTTTTGAGTAGATTGTATAGCGGAAGCGCTTTGTCGCCTAGCCTGCTTATGAAATAGCTAACGGTGGCAGCTGAGCCTATTAGTCTCTGGACATCGTTTAGGCATGTTGGCCGTTTGATATCCAGGATGGATTTTATCTTTTCTGGATTTACTTCAATGCCTCTGTGCGAGACGATGAAACCCAGAAACTGGCCTGCGAGAACGCCGAAAACGCACTATAGCGGATTCAACTTCATGTTGTACTTGCGCAAACTATCAAAATTTTCACGTAGATCATCAAGGATATGGCTTTTTCCTTGGTTATTACCGCAATGTCATCTACATATGCGTGGACGCTTTGTCCAATTTGTTTATGCAAACACTTTTGCATGCAATGCTGATATGTTGACCCAGCGTTCTTCAAGCCGAATGGCATGGTGATGTAACAGTAAGTACCGTACGGCATTACGAAAGACGTTTTGATTTGGTCTGTCTCTCGCATCCGGATTTGGTGGTAACCAGAGTAAGCATCCAAAAAGCATAAGAGCTCAGACCCAGCTGTTGCATCTATTATTTGATCGATCCTTGGCAAAGAAAAAATTTCTTTGGACACGGTTTTTTTTAACCCTGTATAATCTATACACATTCATAATTCTACTGTGTTTTTCTTTGGGACTAACACTGGATTGGTGGATCAGTCAGTGTGTATGACTTCCCGGATGAACTTGGCTGCTAAAAGCCGAAGAATCTCTTTGCCAATAGCTTTGCGTCTTGGCGGGTCGAAACGATGGAGGCTTTGCTTCACAGGCTTCGATCCTTCTTTCACCTTTAGGGAGTGCTCGACTGGTTCTCGGGGTACGCCTGGCATATCTTGTGGATGCCAGGAGAAAATGTCCCCGTTCTCACGGAGGAACTGCACGAGATCGCTTTCCTATTTGGGGTCCAGGTTGGCCTCGATGGTGACCAGCTTCTCAGGGTCATTGGGGTTTAGATTGGCCTTCTTCGTGTTTTGGGCGCTGAAGGATTATTTCGTCTTCAGTGTTGCCTCTTTGCCTGCGGTAATTTCCCCATCCCTCATCTCCTTTTCCAGCTCGTGCAACTCTTCTTTGGCGATGACGGTTTCTACGCAAACGGCGTTCACCATTTTTCACTCTCTTGCCAACTTGAAGTCCCCACTTACGGTGATGACTTCACTGTTTGGGTCAGGCATCTTCATCTTGTTGTATACATAGAATGGGAGTGCCATGAATTTGGCAAACGATGGACGCCCAAGGATGGCATGGTAGACACTCTGGAACGGTACAACCTCAAATGAGTTTTTCTCCGTCCGGAAGTGATTTTCATCCCCAAAAGTGACATCCGGGGAGATTTCTCTCATGGATTCGGCTTTTCTTCCAGGGACTATGCCATAGAACTTCACATTGATGTGGTTTAACTGCTTCGGGGAAGTAGGAGCTTCTCCAATGTACTAAGGTACAGGAGGTTTATGTTGGCGCCGCCGTCCATTAGGAACTTTGTGGAGCCTCGCATTTTCCACGATTGGGCTTACTACCAATGCGTGTTCTCCGGGGTCCGGGATGTTTGGTGGGTGGTCCCTATGGTCCCACGTAATGGTTGTTTCAACATAGTTCAGGAAACTAGGGTTGGATGGCATAATGGCGTTGATTTCTCTCCATGCCGCTTTCACCTTTATGGCAGATGGAGTTGCCAAGAAGGTACGGTTTATGGTTTCCTGCACCTTGGGGAACTTAGATTCTCCCTTTCTTTGTTGTTCCTGGATTCGTTCATCCGTGTCGGAGGCACTATCAGTTTGTCCGACTTTGGGCTTGGGTTTTGGGTTATACCTTCTCTTGAAGTTTTTCCCTTTGTACCCGTTGTCTGAATCTCGCTTGAATTCAGCATTCAGGCGGCACTGCTGGTTGGAGTGCGTAGGCGTTCTGAACCTTGAATGGTGGAGGCATGGCTCCATCCGAACCTTGTCCCAGTCCATCTTCCTGTTTTCTTCGTTGAAGTAAGGCTCTTTGGCCTTTCGCTTCCGCCATTAGATGATCCACCTTTTCCGAATGCGGCGTTTACCTCTTTCTGGTGCTTTGGTGGATCCTGGGTAGGTTTGCGATCGATTTTTGGCTGCCTTCGATTGTTGATATATTGGTCGAACATTCTGCCATTCATATCGTCACTTGCTGTGTGTTTGTTTGCAGTTTTCAGCATGGATCCGAGGTCCGGATGATCGGCGGAGGTGATCATGAATTTCACCAAACCGCTTCTCAGCCCATTGACGAATGCGTGCATTGCTTGGAGATCACTTATCCCCTCAGAGTTGTTCTTCAATGCAGTCCATCGTGAGATGTAATCCACATTGGATTCATTGTTATACTGGACGCAGTTCTGCAGCTCATTGATGCTCTTGGGGCGTTTGTACGTACCACGAAAGTGTTGGGTGAACACCCGAGCCATATCCTCCCAACTGTTGATGAATTTGGGGGGAAGGCTTTCTATCCATGTTCTTGCTCCTTGGATTAACATCAAAGACAAGAAACATACTGCTTCCAGGTTGGTGCCGCTATTTCTTCTAATTGTCGTGTGATAGTCTAGCAACCAAGTATCTGGGCTAGTGGATCCGTCATATCGCTCGTGGGTTGCTCGTACTTTGGAAATTCCCACGTGTAGCTCCAGATGCCAAATAGTGTCACCAAAGCACTTAGGGACTAGGTAGTTTGCATCCTTGGCAGCTCTGATGGCATCCAATACGTCACGTGCATCAGAGTGCACAAACCTTGAGTGGTGCGAGACACTGTGTCTCGAGTGCTCGCGCCTAGGCTCGGCTTCCGCCTTTTCGGTGGGCTTGTGGTGCGATCTAGGGGGTGTGCGCTCCCTGTTCCTTCCCCTATTGCCATGTGGTGAACGAGAGCGCTCGTGTTTCTGTCGTCCCGCTGATCTTCCGCGTCTGTCATTGGGATTTGTCGGGGGTGGCAAGTCATCCCGATCCCTTGCTGTGCGGGTTTGGTGAGGAATGTCCTCCTTATGAGGGGCTGAGTGCTTCTAGCCTTTTTCTTCGTGCTTTCCATGATTGGAGCTTGTTTTTTACGCTTCACCCTCCTTATGCATTATACCCTTCTCTTTCGGGGCTTTGACAGAGCTTGGGGGGGAGGGACTGTCATCGTATGGGTTCTGCAGAGCTGCGAGCTCCCTAACAGCTTCTCGGATCGCGTTTCACCGTTTTGATGCTGGACTAAAGCCTGATTTTATCTTCCAGCGAGTAGTGGTTGTTATTCATGATCTCATAAGACACCATTGCATTTACCTACCCTTTGGAGTTTGTTCGTGTGGATTCTTTTGTCCAATTTACGGCTGCTACCCTTTGGCGGATTGAGTCATTATCATCCGTTGTTATCTTGACAACTTTGGACCGAACAACGGGTCGCTTGACACGCCTTTTGTATTATTCCGCAACGTTTTGAGATTCCTCAATGGCTTCTTGCGTGCTTTTACGCTCTCTACGCTTGTGTTTCAGGTAATCAGTCCGTTTTGCCAGCAGCTATCTTCGGGCTTCCTTAAACTGCGGGGGTTCCATGGGATCAACTGGAGTTCGGAGTAAAGCATACTCATCGTATTCCTCGATTATCTCCAAAGGTGGCAGGGATTTTTTTCTTCCCGCCATCGTCTTTCGTGCCACTAGGCCCACCAATATCTAGTGGCTTATCCTGAAGATCCAGCCTCCTGGGAACGGTCACCGTTGTCCGCTTTGGCAGGTCTGGCTTTTTCGTGTGGGCGGTGGCGATTTAGACTTCGCCTTCTGGAACAATGGTTCTTCAGAGGGTGGTTTTTGGCCTTTGCCTTTCGGCAACTCGGGGGCTGGTTTTTCAAGGGCTTGTGCTTCGTAGCTGGGCACCTGTTCTTCCACCACCATTGGCTTGGCTGGCTGATACGTCTCAAACGTATCTTTAATTTCTGATGTTCCATGTTGTTTTCATGCCATATGCTACATGTTTCCTGTACATTTTATGTCATTTCTATGGATTTTCTGAGACTAACCTATTAACAAGAGGCCACAGAGCCAGTTCATGTTTTTCTGCTGTTTTTGGTTTCAGAAAAGTTGTTCTAGAAATATTCTAGAATTGGACAAAAAAATCCAAGAGTCTTAGTATTCTCGACACGTCAACGGAGTCCAAAGGAGACCAGGAGGGGACCCACACCATAGGGGTGTGCGGGTTCCCCCTGCCGCGCCTACATGTGTTGTGCCCCCCCCCCTCGCACCCACCGACAGCGCCCTTTCGCCTATATAACCGCCCGATGCATAAACCCTAAAATATCCAGCCTCCTTCCACAAAAAGTTCCGTAGCTCCACCGTCGCCACCTACAAGTTTTGGGAGACAGAAATCTCTGTTCCGGCACCATGCCGGGACGGGGAAGTGCCCCCGGTGCCATCTCCATCGACTCCACCGCCATCTTCATCGTTGTTGTTGTCTCCCATGATGAGGAGTGAGTAGTTCTCCCCCGGGACTGAGGGCTCTACCGGTAGCTATGCGTTTCATTTCTCTCTCCCATGGTGTGATCTTTATGTGATCATGAGCTTTGTAATCTAGTTGAATAAGTAGATGTTACTCTTCATCTGTCATGCTACTCAAGTGTTTTTGTTATGAGATCTCCGTAGAAACTTTTATCACGGTGTAATGGTGACAGTGTGTGCACCGTGTGGTTTAGCATGATACTTATAATTTGTGTTGAATGACCTTATGAAATTGTGGTGTTTCTTTGGAGCAATCTAGGTCTCATGGGGATAGCGCGAGGGTTACCTGGATGGGGAAATGCGAACTCTAAGGAGTGCTCTTAGAGACCTACGCAATGATTGGTGTTTGTTATCCGACCGGAGAGTGGTTCGGAGTAGCGTAGTGAAGAGATGATATTTATGCATTCAACTATGTTATTATTGTTGAGAGTGCCGCTAGTGAAAGTATGATCCTAGGCCTTGTTTCTAAGAATTGAAACACCATTTACAATTAGTTCTGCTACATGTTTGCTTTGTGCCATTTTTATTTCAGATTGCTACTATCACTTATAATAGTCCATATTACTTGTATTTCACTATCTCTTCGCCGAACTATTGCACCTATACAATTGACAATTGTATTAGGTGTGTTGGGGACACAAGAGACTTCTTGTATCGTAATTGCAGGGTTGCTTGTGAGGGATATCTTTGACCTCTACCTCCCTGAGTTCGATAAACCTTGGGTGATCCACTTAATGGAAACTTGCTCCTGTTCTACAAACCTCTGCACTTGGAGGCCCAACACTGTCTACAAGAATAGAAGTGTGCATAGACATCAAGATCTTTTCTGGCGCCGTTGCCAGGGAGGTAAGGTAAACGGTACTCACATCCTCTGTGAGTGCTCGAAGTTATTTCCTTTAGATTCTGCAATTATATATTTTGTTTCTTGTTTTTATTTTCACTAGCTAGGCTTAATGTAAAACAACAAAAATATGAGAGAGCTTTATAATATTTATCTTCAGTTAGGACATGAAGTGTTTGAAGAAAATTTAAAAACCTTTGGAGCTTTATTCGCATGCTAGTAGCAATGTTATTAGTATGAATTCTTTGAACACCATTATTGCTAATGCTATGGAAAAGTCTAAGATTGGGGAAGCTGGTTTTGATGAATATGATATTTCTAGTCCCCCAAGTTTTGAGTAGGAAATTTTATTTGATGATACTATGCCTCCAGTCTTTGATAATTATAAAAGATTCTATAACATAGGCTATGATTACAATTATCCTCATTAAACTTGTCATAGTTATGGAGGGATTACCCAAAACCATCTCCCTAATATACAACTTGTCTATCATGTTGGAGTTCTTTATGATGATTACAATGATGAACATGATATTTCCAGTCCAACTACTATTGAGGAGAAAATTAATTATGATTTCAATATGCCTCCTATATTTTATGATTATGGTGATGAGAATGATAATGATAGCTATTTTGTTGAATTTTCTCCCACTACTATTAATGAGAATGACTGTGCTTATGTGGATAGTATCAATTCTTTTATGCATGTGGCTCATGATAAGAATATTTCTTATGATAGTTATATTGTTAATTTCATTCATGATGCTACTGAAAGTTATTATGATAGAGGGAAACATAATTTTATGCATCTCAACAATATCAAATTTCCCCTCTTTATGTTGAAAATTTTGAAGTTGCACTTGTTTTGCTTTCCTATGCTTGTTGCTTTGTGCTTTCATGAAAGGTTTTTCTACAAGATTATTTTTCATAGCAAGTGGGTTAGACTTAAATTTGTTTTACATTTGCTTCTTGATGCTCCCTTTTGCTTCAATTCATATTTCTCATGCGAGCATCTTCTCAAATTATCATGCGTAGCTAAAAGGCGTTAAAGAAAAACACTTTTTGGGAGATAACCTATGGTTTTATTTTTGCTTTGTTTTTCTCTGTTTTCTTTGAGTCAAGGTGTTTTTTACTTCTGTAACAAATCCTTTGTATATTTATTTTCTCGCATTTGTTGTGCCAAGTAAAGTCTCTAGTGAAAGTTGAGGTTAGATTTGGATTTCTGCGCAGGAAACAGATTTCTGCTGTCCACCGTTAATTCATGTAAATTCACAGAAAGATCAAAATGACCTACAAGTATTTGTTCTTATTCCTCAGCTAATTCCGATACTTTTTATAGATTTGCGTTTTTCTATTCTAGCAACGTAAGTGCCCCTAAAGATTTTGTCTTTACAGACTATTCTGGTTTTGACTGATTCTGCCTTGTACTTGCAGTCTCTCTTTTACTATGTCGAGTGGATTTCTTTGCTCCACAAAACATCAGTGGTTGTAGCTAATGTTTAAAAAATATTAATAATGATTGTGTCCAAGGAGAACATGTGATTTTTTGATTGTGCACTAACCCTCTAATGAGAATTACATTGAGTTTGGTGTGAAGGAAGTTTTCAAGAGTCAAGAAAAGAGGGTGATATAATGTGATCAAGAAGAGTGCAAAGACAAAGATTGGGGATGCACCCTTGGTTCATCCTAGCAAATTATAAGAAGACTCAAGTTTCTAATCTTGGGGATTCCCAAGGCATCCCCTTCTTCATCAGCAACTTATCATGTCACTTCTAATAAAACTATATTTTTATTCGGTCACATCATATGCACCTTACTTGGAGCGTTTGTTTGTTTTTTTCTTTTGTTTTCCTTGCTGCAATAAACATAGTTGGAACCCAGCATTCTTGTGTGGGAGAGAGATACACTCCACTTTTTCACATGAATACTCATTTTCTATCATGCTCGCATTCTTAGTTTTTCTTCTAACTGATGCAAATCCTTTTAGCTCCTGTTTTTTCATGCATCTCTTATTCAGAGCTGTTAGTTCTAGTAGAGTAGTATTAGTACTATCTTGTTTCATTTATATATCTCTTGGAGAGTTTTTGTTTAGTATAAAATTATTGGTGATGGAAAGCAGTAGTACAATTTTCGTGCTTATAACGGTGCAAAAAGAATCTCGTATAGACTGTGGCTAGACATTTTCATGTCATGTTGGATGTTATTTTAATTCTATGATTAGTAGTTATCATTGTAGCATGACTTGTCCCAAATAGCTGAGAGTGTTTAATGTGCCATTGAAAGAATCATGAGTTGTTTTTATCACATTGAAGCATAAATTTGTGGTGTTCTCCTTCGAATGCTTTATTTGATTGACTTGGTGCATGCTTACACCATGTTTATGTCTACAAACCAATCACTTATAGCCTCTATGACCATTTAGTTTGTGACTTGTAATACCATTTATGCTATGATTAATAATGTTTTTGTCACTATGCATGATTATGACCATTATTGCTCTCTTAATTTGTCGCTCCCAGTCTCTTGCTAACCTCCACCGGTACTGAGTATGAGCTCTATTCGTGCATCCAACTCCCAAAAACCAAAGTTTGCCAAATGTGTCTACCATACCTACCTACATTTGGTATTTAACCGCCACTCCAAGTAAATTTCTCATGTGCTACCTTTAAACTTTCAAAAGTATTCCTCTTTTGTGCCCCTGTTTAACTCATGAGGACGTAACTAGAGAATCTTTATCTCATTTGTTGATTAGACTTTACACACCTAGACTAGTGGCTTCATCCGCTTATCCAAATGATAGAAGAGCTAGCAGCGGGGTGCCCAACCCCAAAACTGGTTACTATAAAATTCTCTTCACTATTTTTGCTCCTGATTTATCAGTCAAAGCATAATTGTGTAAACAAAAGAGAAAGAGGGATTACCTTCTAACCCCAGATGCATCCTTCAATGGGATCCTCTATTGTGAAGTGTAGTTGGCTTGTGACGTGTTGTATTGTATGTTTACCATTCGTTGACATAAGCATACACCTCTCTAAAAAAATGTTTTCAATACCTATGTTTAATAAAATAAAAAGCTCTAGCACATGAGTTAATCTCTGCTTCCCTCTGCGAAGGGCCTTTCTTTTAATTTTATGTTGAGTCTCCATCTACTAACTTTATGCACAGTTTAGAGAACGTAGTTGCCATTCTAAGTTTAATGTGCATCAGTCAGAAAGATTATTATTGATTGATTTATGATGTGTTATTACTTGCTCTCAAATTATTTGTTCTAGTCATCCACTTGATCTTTGAAGGTGTCCTGGCATTTATGTTTTCCCCACTCTTAAGAACAAGCGAAATATCACTTTGCTATGTTTTCTTTATGCTCGAAACAAACGTATAACTTTCAAGTGCATTATTATTCATGATCTTTTATTTGTGTTACTTTTCATGATGCAAGGTGATTCCTAAGTTTCATTGTTAGAATTATATCCATCATGCATGTGTTTAAAGTAATATGATATCAGCTTGCATATGCTTTTACAATTTATATGATCAAGTTTATGTTGGTAGCATGTCACCTCAAAAATTATTTGTTTTTTATCATTTTACCTACTGGAGGAAAAGTAGGAACTAAGCTTGGGGATGCTTGATACGTCTCAAACGTATCTATAATTTCTGATGTTCCATGTTGTTTTCATGCCATATGCTACATGTTTCATATACACTATATGTCATTTTTATAGATTTTCTGGGACTAACCTATTGACAAGATGCCATAGAGCCAGTTCATGTTTTCTGCTGTTTTTGGTTTCAAAAAAGTTGTTCTAGAAAATTTCTCGGAATTGGACAAAAAAATCCCAGAGTCTTAGAATTCTCGGCACGTCAACGGAGTCCAAAGTAGACCCGGAGGGGGGCCACAGGGCAGCCACACCATAGGGGGCGCGGGTTCCCCATGGCCGCGCCTACAGGTGTTGTGCCCGCCCCGGCGCCCACCGACATCGCCCTTTCGCCTATATAATCCCCCCGATGCATAAACCCTAAAATATCTAGCCTCTTCCACGAAAAGTTCCGTAGCTCCGCCGCCTCCACCGACAAGTTTTGGGGGGGACAGAAATCTCTGTTCCGGCACCCTGCTAGGATGGGGAAGTGCCCCCGGGAGCCATCTCCATCGATTCCACCGCCATCGTCGTCGCTGTTGTTGTCTCCCATGATAAGGAGGGAGTAGTTCTCCCCTGGTGCTGAGGGCTCTACTGGTAGCTATGTGTTTCATATCTCTCCCATGGTGTGATCTTTATGTGATCATGAGCTTTGTAATCTAGTTTAACAAGTAGATGTTACTCTTCATATGTCATGCTACTTAGGTGGTTTTGTTATGAGATCTCTGTAGACACTTTGATCACGGTGTAATGGTGACAGTGTGTGCACCGTGTGGTTTAGCATGATATTTATATTTTGTGTTGGATGACCTAATGAAATTGTGGTGTTTTTTTGGAACCATCTAGGTCTCATGGTGATAGCGTGGGGGTTACCTGGATGGGCAAATGCAAACTCTAAGGAGTGCTCTTATAGCCCTACACAATTATATTGGTGTTTGTTATCAGACTGGAGAGTGGTTCGGAGTAGCGTAGTGAAGAGATGCTATTTATGCATTCAATTATGTTATTATTGTTGAGAGTGCCACTAGTGAAAGTATGATCCCTAGGCCTTGTTTCTAAGCTTTGAAACACCGTTTACAATCAGTTCTGCTACATGTTTCCTTGCTGCCATTTTTTTATTTCAGATTGCTACTATCACTTATAATCATCCATATTACTTGTATTTCACTATCTCTTCGCCGAACTAGTGCACCTATACAACTGAAAATTGTATTAGGTGTGTTGGGGACATAAGAGACTTCTTGTATCGTAATTGCAGAGTTGCTTGAGAGGGATATCTTTGACCTCTACCTCCGTGAGTGCGATAAACCTTGGGTGATTCACTTAAGGGAAACTTGCTGCTGTTCTACAAACCTCTGCACTTGGAGGCACAACACTGTCTACAAGAATAGAAGCGTGTGTAGACATCACTGGCTCCGTCATATAGACACTGTTGAAGACTCCAGTGGCCCTCCATACTTTTTCGGCAAAGCCATTGCCGTCTTCATCAGAATCAGTTCCGGCTTCCGAATCTAGCTTACCGTCAATGGCGGTCAGGATAGATTCGGGTTCTGAGCTTTCATTCGAAGGCTCAGCTTGCACCATACCAACAAATATGGATCTGTTTGTTTTTCAATGGATATTGATTTGCAAATCAACATGAGTTGGGTGCGTTTGTGTTACCTTCCGTTGTTGGGTGAGTGGTGGGAGCGAAAAAACTACTTCCACCACGGAATCCCATCGCCTCCGGCGTTAGACCGACGAAGATATTGATGGTACCGATCGGAACGACATACGAACAGACGATGTGGTTCCGAGCCGGCGTTACCGTGTTGTTGTTAAAAATGGCAACGGGGACGGGTATCTCCGGGGGGCACTCCACCATACCCGCCCCGATCCCCGCCAGTCCCCGGCCCCGCCACTCCCCGCTAGGCTATTGGGGACAAAATGGCCCCCGTGCCCGAGATTGACGGGTACCCGAACCCCATCGGGGACTCCATGGGGAGGTGGACACCAGCACATCGGCGATAGGGTTCACGTCCGTGCGTTCCGTCGGGGTGGGAGTGGGCCTGAGCGAGCAGCACGGCCAGTCCGACGTGCAGCTGCCCCCCTCGCCGGAAAGAAGGCCTCCATGGCGGGCTAGAAGACCTTGGACGGAGAGGAGAGACGGAGGCGAGGCCGGCGGGCGGGAGGCGGGAGGGGAGCCGGAGCGCACGGCAGGACGCGGGTGGGTATCTCAGCGGCGGAAGCGGGTGGAGGGAAAGAGAGAATGGGGATCGAGGGAATGGAATTGGAAGGGGATTGAGGGAGCTTGGGATCTGGGGAGAAGAAGACTTGTGCAGTTACGGTGTAGGAATTTTAGGTTATATTGTGCTCATGTCCCACATGTCAGTGTTTGGCGGGTATCCGTGGAGGCCCCATGGGGCGATTTTGTCCCCCATCCCCGCCCCGTTAAGCTGTCGGGTATCCGTCAGACAATACCCATGGGCACAATCTGCTCCCCATCCCCGGTTTTTAGCGGGTATATCCCCGCGGGTACCCGGCCCCACGGGGAAAACTGCCATCTTGAGTTGTTGTTGACGAAGTAACTGCCGCCTGGTCCCGGTATGGCGCTGCCGACAGCGATCGTGTCGCCGATGCTGCCCAGGAGTCCTGCCTTGAAGATCACACTGGACGTATCTTGCCCCACGGTGGGCGCCAAATAACATGTTCTAGGATCAGGTTTCCCGGAAGGGGTAGCCATCTCTCTAGGGTGAACCGCGGGGAAGGAAAACATGGGGGAGCGCTTTGGGGCGAGGACACGGAGCTTACCCAGGTTCAGGTTAGCCGGAGAGGCTCCCTACTTCCTGCAAATCAACTATAACGACAATGCCGGACAGAGATTACAATTACATAGGGAAGATTAGGTGTATGACTCAAATCTACCTTAGGGTTTCTCCCGTCCGGCTTTATATAGACAACCGGATTGGGGCATACAGGAATACAAACCGTACACTAGCATAACCCTAACAATCTACAGTCATCTAGCGCCTAAGGGTGCAGATGGTCTTCAAGACCGCCATTGCGGATGCTGTCCTGCGCTTCATCCCTTATGGACTCAGTCTTTGGGCATGCCCTTCAGGTCCGGCTTCTGGATGCCGGCAGATACCCCATTCCGGATATCTTCGACAAGAACTCGACGAACCTCGGCGACTCGCTGATGCTTCTAGCGAGTGACGAGCACAACTTTCCAATAGTCGTGAGTTTTCATCAAGGTGCTCCCCCGGCGAGCAAGGACCCCAGGTACCGCTGACTAGCGCGCACGACTGAAGGAGCGAGGCAACGAAAATCGTCGACTTTTCCTTCATGACACTCTACTTAATGGTCAACGTTGTGCTCAAGACACCACATGGAGCCATCCTCGTGGCCACCACATACATGATGTCCACCCAGCCTCTGGAGGGCGACCCTCGAGCCGAACTTCACCGACAAACTATACTGTGCTAGTAGGAGCTACGCTCACCCCCACGGGCAAGTAGAACGTCAAAACCATGATCGTGCCACGGCTATCCGGGCAGATTGTTGCCACGATGTGATGACCTGCCTCACCACCGCAACAGCCCACAGCCGGAACCCCAAGCACGGGACTCGTGTCTACCACACCGATCGCGACCACGTCGGGCAAGAGGATGCCCTCAACCACAACACGCAACATAAAATCAATAAATTTTGTCCTGTGCATGAGACCTGCGAGTGATCGAACTCCGGTGACGAGATTGAGTCGTGTGGATCAACATGTTATCGGAGGCCCAAGTCTACGGGACCAGGATGCCAAAGGGTTTCAAGCTACACTTCAACACACCCAGGAATGACGACCTACAGGAGCCAGAAACTTGGCTAGAGGATTACCTCATAGAGGTACGATGGAATGGGGGCACGAAAACCACTGCCATGCAGCTACAACTAAAGTCATCTACATGCGCCTGGCTAAAAAGCTTACACAAAGGAGAATTCTTTCCTACGACGACCTAGTCCAGGACTTCGTCTGAAACTTCCAGGAGGCATATAAACGACTGTATTCCATTGGGGAGATGTGGTCGCGTGTATAGAGGGCGAGAGAAACAATGCGCTCATATATCCAATGATGGACTATCCCGAGGAACGCATCAGAGGACATCTCTGAGGAGAGCGCAGTTCATGCTTTCAAACGTGACCTATGAAGGCGAGAGCTCAAGGGGAGCTTGGCCGCACAAAGTCGAACAATAGGGTTACGTGCAGGAATTTAAAAGTTTCTGTCTTACGCAACACACAAGATCTACTATGAAGGTACGGGCGAGGATAGATATGATCGTTACCAACACGAAGATGTTGAATGTGTGTTCATGACGATGTCGGTGATGACTGATAAAGAGTTCCATGGCTAAGCCTTGCGGTGGAACTGTAATTGTCTCCCCATATCTAGCCTTCTGGATCTAGTAGAGTGAGGGTATCATGCGTTACCCCTTTGAGAGCTCGCACATGTATGTCCATCAATGTCCTGCAACGCTTCGTCGTCCAGAAATAGGAACTATAGGCGCACAATTGAGGTGGAGAGATCACAACACATGGGAGAGAGATAGAGATTAGAGCTATATCTAATTAGGAGAGTACACCTCATAAGCCTGATTATAAGAAGCTTTAAACCAATTAGAGGGGCTCTAATAACCTAGAGAGAGGCACTAGGACAATTGTTATGATTTATCTCAAGGGCTTGGTGTATTTTATATAGGAGGAGAGGAGGGGGACTTTCCTTGGGGAGGGGAGGAGTCCCCCAAGCCGCGGCCCTCATAGGAGGTGGCCGCATTTACTTCCTCCCCCGACTCAGATTGGGCTCCTAGTCCAAC
Organism: Alopecurus myosuroides; assembly: GCA_028641055.1. Taxonomy (NCBI): domain Eukaryota; kingdom Viridiplantae; phylum Streptophyta; class Magnoliopsida; order Poales; family Poaceae; genus Alopecurus; species Alopecurus myosuroides. The sequence goes on along the minus strand of CM054057.1, from coordinate 307,224,524 downwards.
TAGGAGTCCTTCCTTGTGGGGAAGGGGAGAGTCCTTTCCCTCTCCTTGTTTTCTTTTCCTTTCCTTTTGATATTTTCCTTTTCTTTTCGGACCCAAAAAAAGGTGCAGGGGAGTTGGTGCACCATGCTCGTGGCCCTTGGTCCCACCTTGCAGTATTTGCCCCCCTTCAGCACTTCCTCCTTCTCGGTTTTTGGCTGAAACTCTTCCGGAACCCTATGCCCCTAGATAAAATAATCGACCTTATCTACTGATGCCAGAAACATATTTACGACATCACGTGACATCTCATGTCCTCCATAATCTCTCTGAATATTAATTCTATCACGCCGAAACTATTGATGGCGTGAAATCACACACCCGTGGGAGACCCCAAGAGGACGGTATGATGTAGTCCAGGAGCAATTTCCCCCAGTTAAGGAACCTGGGTGATCAATCCAGAAGTACTTCGAAGTCTCTCAGTAGGTTTCTTGTGGTACGGCATCAAAAATATAGTTGTTGACGGGAGCCAAGCATGGACCTGCACACAAAACACAAACTCCCTCTTGCTCCCACTTTTCGAGAAGGTTGTCAATCTTCCCGTCTTACTGAAAACTACAGAATTAATTGTATCGAATGGTTGAATAATATTAAATGAAAGCGGAACAACGAGAAAATGATGGTGAAAGCAAGTAAACGAGGTTGTAATCAATAAGGAAAATAGGACCAGGGGGCCATAGTTTCACTAGTGGTGTCTCTCCTAAGAACAATAAACATGTTGGGTGAACAAACTACAGCTAGGAAATTGATGAATCATGAACGTATTACAGTACTATTATGGAGAAATATAGTTCACGGGCTCTAACATGGTAGGAATTACGTCAAGATAAATAGACCGCTATCCGACAACATCTATTACTAACAGTCCACCTTGAGACAAAAATACATCAAATCTCCTGGTATTAAGTTGTAGTAACAAAGTGATAGCTTGTGTGCAACCGACAAATGCATTAAGAAAAATACGTAATGTAAGCAATAATACTCATCCGTAGATAAGAACTCCGCTATTTTCTCCCTAGTGGCAGCAACACATTCTCCACCTTACACGTTTCTGTCACTCGAGCGCAGATGCAAATGAGGCATGAACCCACTATCTAGCATATAAACCCTGTCGTGGATGTGCATACAATAACTTGGCCAAAGCAACCATACTAACCTGAGAGTATTGCAAGACAAGACTAAAACTCTCTAATGATATAAGTGAAGCAACTAAAATATGACATGAACAATGTAATCATAATTTCATGGTTCATCGGATCCTAATAAACAAAATGTAGCAATTAAATAATAGTGATCTTGACCATGTTAGGCAGCTCACAAGATCTAAACATGGTGGCACAAGGAGGAAAGACCACCATCTAGCTACTGCTATGGACTCGTACTCCTAGGATGAACTACTCACACATCTATCCGGAGGCAATTATTACGATGTAGAGCTAACAAATTATGTGTTCCTGAGTTGACCGTGCGTTTGTTCTTGTTGCAGGAATCACATAGTGGTGGATTGATGGGACAATTTGGACGTGAGAAAACATTGCTTATGTTAGCTGATCACTTCTATTGGACACACATGAGGCGTGATGTGGACAGGTTTGTGATGTTGCATCACTTGCAACAAGGCAAAATCAAAATTAAAGCCTCATGGTTTGTATACTCCTCTTCTTGCACCTACTACTCCATGGGAGGATATTAGTATGAATTTTGTGCTAGGATTACTGAGGACTAAAACAGGACACGATTCTATATTTGTGGTAGTGAATAGATTTTCTTCGATGTCACATTTTATTATATGCCACAGGAGCGACGATGCGTCACGTATTGCTAAACTGTTTTTCAGGGACATAGTGAGATTCATGGAGTACCCAGGATTATTGTTTCTGACCGTGATGTGAAGTTCATGAGCTATTTTTGGAAGACACGATGGGGGAAGCTAGGAACATATTTTTTGTTTAGTACTACTTGTCACCCCCAAACTTATGGACAAATGGAGGTGGTAAATCGCACATTATCAACACTATTACGAGCCATGATCAAGAAAAATCTGCGAGAGTGGGATGAGTGTTTGCCACATGTGGAGTTTTCTTATAATAGGGTTGCACACTCAACTATCAATTATGTCTGTTTGAAGTGGTTTATGGTTTCAAACCCATTACTCCACTTGATTTGCTGCTGCTTCCTATATAAGAGAGAGTTAATATGGACGCATCAAAGCGTGCTGAGTTTGTGAGGAAAATTCATGAGAAGACCAAGCAAGCAATTGAGAAGAAGGGAAAACATGTGGCTGATCGTGTTAATAAGAAGAGCAAGGAGGTGATATTTCAGCACGGTGATATGGTATGGGTGCATTTTCGTAAGTACAGATTTCCTACATTGCGCAAGTCCAAATTGATGCCACGTGGTGCTGGTCCATATAAAGTGCTTGGCCGAATTAATGATAATGCATACAAGATTAATCTTCCCCACAAATAAGTTTGGTGTTAGTAATTCCTTCAGTGTTGCTGATTTGACACCATACTATGGAGATGACCTTGATGCGTCGAGGTCGACGCCTTTTCAAGGGGGGGGGGATGACGAGGGCATCCCTAGCTCTCTACCATTTTCTACACATGGTGATTTTGTTGTTCAAGAGAAGGATGATGAAGTGAGACTTGGACCAATGACAAGATCAAGAACTAAATTATTAGAACAACAAGTGAACTCTCTCTTAATAGAATTTCATGTTTGTGATAATGAAAAATTTATACTGCCTAAGTCTATGCATTTATGTATGATCAGGTTTATTGATAACACAAACATTGGTGGAGGAGGACCTCAAGATATGGTTAAAACAAGAGGGAACAGCTGGAAAAACAACAACTACTTGCTGGAAAATAAGAGGGAGCTGCTGGAAAACAAGGAGACACTTGAAACAACATCTAAAAGCTGGAAAACAAAGATCACAAGCTAGGAAACGAAGAGAAGCTGCTAGAAAACAGCGGGAAATAGAAGGAAAACAACATGTGCTCGAGGGAGGAGAGGGAGACAACACATAGAGAGAGAGAGGAGGATGGCGCCCAACACATTGTTGCTGCGCCAAGAGTGGGTCCTAATTTTAATTTGGACCAGGACATGTGTGTTCTTTAGGCCACGCCCTATTAGGTCGGTTTGTATCCAAGTTCTAGTCCAAACTAGAGTCCAACCCGATACATAAGGTGGTGGTCCTCCATACCTCTTTGGCCGCACCCCCTCCCCCATATATAGCTAGCACTTGCGAAATTATAAGGTTTAGACTACGCTAAAAATAAGAACCCTAGCTTTCTAGACTGAACTTGCTTGTAATCATTCATCTTGAAGTATTGATACCTTTACAAATTATGCGTGTTATCTGCTGTTCCATTGGGAATAAGAATACACATGACCATTTCGTATTCAGTGGCTACATTGTGCAAGAATGTGTAGTGAGAATATCCTAGGGGTTGATAGCTGTCGCGTTGGCAACGGGGATTAGCCGGAGAGATTTCAGTGAGGCACTAGTTATCCACCAAATTTATCGAGTGTTCACCGAGAAGATCGAGCCACTCCATATCACGTGATATGGCATATCTATTGGAAGTGGGAGCACTTTGCTTTGCTTACAATAGAGGCGATCAATTACTGTCACTTTACAGTTCCGATGGACGGGCACGACAACTGCGCCTACAAGATCTAGTAAATAATTACAACACATTACAATTGAACAACCGCAAACAAAGATTATTTTTAGATGCTAAAATGATATTAGTTATGTGTCATGTATATATTGGTCGAGTAACACAAGAGATCTAAGTATAACTAGCTAGAAAAATCATGTGTGCCTACCGTAATAATTTTATATTGAAACCCTTTATTTTCAAAATTGAACCCCTATTTTTTGAGGAAAGGTGATGCCATATATACCTCTTTAATCATTTAAGGCTGCCGCTTGGTTGGGTAGGTTAAACACTCTAAAAACAGAATAGCCACATTACATGTCGGTTGATTTTCTGTGTGGAACTAGTCTCTCCCGAATTTAGAAATGCCTAACAAAACAAGGTGATGACTAAATCCATGAGACTGAGAGTACGGAATTTGTATCTCCTCATTATATAAGAAAGTCATAGGCCAATCTGTAAAGCCCAATTTTCATAAATACAACATCTTTTGACTACTCTTTTAATTCTACTCCATTTTATTGGATATACTCTTGTTTAATTTATTTTGGACATGTGTGGTAAAAAAATAAAACCTATTACACCAAACATCTAAATTTAAGTCTTTCTATTTATCTAAATGACGGAAACCGGTCTCTGTGTGGATCGATGCACGCAACCATAGTATTATAACGTTTTTAGATTATTTTTTACATTTAGAGATTATAATCAAGATTGCCTTTTTGAGGAATCAAAGGTTATAGTGTTTTCTCCAGGAGAATCCAGGTTGTATTTTTTCCGGGAGAACCAAGGCTGTATTCTTCTTTTTTTGTGTGTGAGAATGATCAAGGCTGTATTCGATCTTATATAGCCTTTGATTTTGCAGTCAGCCAACAACTTCTGCATGGGCCAGTTCTAGTGTTTCCATTTGCATGTGACTGGTGAGGCCCAATCCCACCCCCAAGAATATTCAGCTGCTGAAAGGGTGGGCTGGCGCTAAAGTAGTGTGGTGTCCATGTATCAGGACGATTCCCATTAAAAAACAAATCAGGACGATGACAACATCAACAAAAGAAAAACTTTGCACTAAAGTTTTAGTACTCCCTCCGAATCCGAATTAATGGTCGGAGGGTTAGCCAAAGTTTTGCCTAAGCCTTGTGTGAATGTGCGACCATTAATTCGGATCGGAGGTAGTACCTATTTTTCCAAAAAAAAGTTTTAGTATTTCAAACGGAAAACGAAAGTTGCAGCTAGTTGCGCATGAACCCCATTGTCCGATGTCGCGCTTACAAGTTTTCAAAAAATGTGATATAAATCACGGAAACATGGACTATGTTGTAGCTTGTGCATCTTCAAATTTCCTTCCCGGATATGATCGTATACGTGATCTGTGCAAAAGATTAAAAAAAACCCTAAGTGAATAATATGATTGTAACGAAATATTTGCATTCCAGTTCAGTCTGGCTCTATGATGGGTCATGAAAGTAACTAACGCTGGTTCGAGTCATGGTGTTACAACTATATGGTTCCGTACTCTACAAAAAAAAATACAGTTCCGAAGGATCTCTACCTCGGAATTGATTTATATCATGACGATAATATTTCTCTAGAGAATTAGAGGGGTGACGATAGTGAAATGTATTACGACATCGCTTAATTGCTGGCTCGCACTCCTCAGAGGAGTGACAATGTCAGGAGGAACACATCCATATGTCTGGCTCAGCCGGCAGGTAGGAACTTTGGGGTCAAATCTGGCCATCGCCGATCGAGAGAAGAAAAGCTTGCGCATATCCATGGTGTGGCGTGCTGGCCACGGGCTCCCGAAAGTAAAACTCTCATGCGCGCGCGTGCGTATGTCGTTTGGAAAACTAAGGGTGTGACTAGCTGTTGAGTTAATCAAGGTTGTATTTCTTCCGGGAGAATAAATGCTGTATTGCTTTTTTAATATTTTTTTGAGAATGATCAAGGCTGTTTTCAATCTTCTATAGCCTTTGCTTTTGCAGTCACCCAACAACTTTTGCATGGGCCAGTTCTAGTGTTTACATTAGCAAGTGATGGGTCAGGCCCAATCCTACCCCCACGAATATTCATCTGCTGAAAGGGTGGGTCGGCGATAAAGTAGCGTGTCCATATATCAGGACGATTCCCATACCAAAAAAAAAGGACGATGACAACAACAACAATAACAAAAACTTTGAAATAAAGTTTTAGTACCTAGGTAAAAAAAAATTGTACTTCAACCGTAAAACTAAAGTTTGCAGTTTTTTTTTGATAAAGGGAAGTATATAATATCGCGGAGATACGAATTACACCCGGCCTCTGCAACAACGCAATGGATGCACACTGCCGAAAGGCCATAAAAAGAAGAAATAAAAAGAAAAGTCCCGCTACAGAGTTACAGAACTCGCGGTATCCGCACAACCACCACCTAAACAACAGCTGATGTCCATCTCTTCGAAAACAACGTCTCCAAGAAGAACGGTGCCAGACACAACCAATTAAGGTCAGACCTTGGGTTTTCACCCTGAAGATAATCCTCGCTCTCAAAACAACGGCTCCAAGAAGACCAGTGCCAGGCACAACCAATTAAGGTCAGACATTGGGCTTTCACCTTGAAAGGTAGGAATTTGGACTTCACGCATACTGTCGCCCCCTCTTACATACGGCTGCCACGAATCTTATAACTCCAAGCCAGTTCCCCATCGATGCACAGACTCCGAACACCGTTGCTAGTCCTCCAATCTCACCTTCGATGACTGAGCATTGTGACCGAATTCCACCGACCCAGCAATCTCCAGGCGTCGCCCATGGGAGTTCGCCGGCGGAGCCTTTCGGGTCGACACCCCGGCTTGATCAAAGAGAATCTACATCAGGATCTTCATCTTCGCGCGATGGGAAACCCAAGGACCACCTCCTTTATTCTGATGTCTCGCAACCCCGACGCCACGAAACGACTCCCAGCAGGGAATTTGCGGGAGTGATAAGGATCAACGTGATGATCCTTAGTTTTTGCCCGATCTTTCACAACGAGTTCACAATATAAATAATCCTCCCAATCACGCGATGAACGCAACCTGAAGAAGTGGGACGAATCCAGCAAGCAACGGGGTGATGATCACCACGCCTCAAACCACGGCACGATAATTCTTGATGCACACAAGAACCTTCACACAAATCTATTAAACTGGATACACGGCAACGCCGTCCCCAGAGGGATGCTACACGCGATACACAACTCGTGTCGAAACTCTCAAAATTGTGAACCCCCTAAACCCTAGCTGTTGGCTCCTTTATATAGGAGGCCAAACCCTAGTCGGTTGGACGGGCTCAAACCGACTCCTAACCTAATTGGACTCAAATTGGATACAAACCGGCCCGTTTAGAAGGCTCGGCCAAACATGCGGCTCGCAGACCTTAGACATTATACATCATTGTTTATTGTCCTAGCGTGCTAACCAGTAGATGCCCACATCATCCTCCCCTTCTTAGGAAGACGTTGTCCTCAACGCCAGAAGGTCTTCTCCAGCGTCCGTGGCGTTGAATCTTCACATCGCCATGACTCGTCTCCATCATCAAGTTGTGCCGGCCTACCACATCACCTCCTCCCTCGCTGCTAGTTGAACTTGACATGGTTTTTGGCGCCTCCTTTCTTCTCCATATACGAATAAATTGGCGCGTCACCTCTTTCTTCTTAATGCTTGTTGGAGCCTCTTTCACTTTTGAATGTATCATCGGAGCATGACCCTGTACTGGTGCATTACCCGGGCCACACAATTGACGAATACGTCCATCCTTGCCCCTGTGCATACGCACAGCTACTCCAACGTTCCGCACATCTGCTCTAACAATTTTACGGTCTAGTACCCGCCCCTCCACATCTCCTGAACGATGAACAACACGAACAATTTCGGTATGAACGCCTTTGTCGACAAAAACTGGACGTGTAGAACACGCTGCATCAACCGTCGTGTCACCACTAAGAGGTAGGAGTTCAACTGGCTAGTCACCAACATGCACAACAGGCGTGTCATCTACCTGCACAGCTGAATCAACATGTGTCTTGATGCTCCCCGCATCATGAACCTCTTTTTGAATCTTGATTGTCCTCGACCGCGGCGTCATTTTGTGCACTTTTTCCTTGCGCACAGTCAACACCACATCAAATCGGATCTTCTCTTCGGTCATCGGTTTCAACATCCTTTGTTTACCACCATGCACAAAAGAATATGTATTTGATCTCCCAGCATGCATAGCATCGCGATCATACTGCCATGGACGCCCAAGTAGCAATCCACACACCTCCAATGGCAACACATCGCACTCCACCTCATCACCATACTCACCGACTGTAAATGGCACTCGCACTCTGTGTGTAACCTTCAGCATACCGCAACTATTCAACCACTCGAGATGTTTAGGTTCCGGAATACGCCATGTGGACAAACCCAAGGAAGTCACCATTGCCTTGCTAATGCCATTGGTACAACTACCTCCATCGATGATCAACTTGCACGCCTTTCCCTTAATCATGCATTGTGTCTGAAATAAATTCCAGCGCTGCCCTCTATCAATGCTCATGCAAGTGTCACCATGCACCCGCTTGAGTTGCATATTCAGCCCGCTCAACGGTACAACTTCTTCCACCTTCTCAACATCCCTTTGAACTATCGCCATTTGTTCGGACCTCTTTTTAATAGAAGACAACGTCGCCTCAAGTTCTGCAAATATCACACGCATCGGTTTGATTAATTGTGCCGAATCACGATTAGCCTGTGCATGAGCCCTTGCAATTTCGGCAGTCGGATCAAATATGGCCTCGGCAGACATAATATTTGAACGACGCAGTCACGTATGGGAAGTAACAAACTGAGCAGATTCCTTTGCTAGTTCCGACGGATCCTCTGTTCACGTCTAGAAAATCTCAGCAAGAAATTCCCTTTACGCGCGACCTTTTTTCTTTCTTTCCGCAAACTATTCAATCTAATCAGCCTGTAGCTGTCAATGACCTCTCCCAGCCCACCAGCGAGAAGCCCGGAACGCCAAGGCCCAAGAGGAAGGCTGGAGTGCCAGCTAGGCTAGCTGGCCCGGAATGGGTCAACTGAAGGAGCTATATTATAGGGGTAGGAACCAATGAGAAGGTTGGCGAATGTCTTGTAGGAAACGGCAGTGCCGTGGTGCATGTGTACGGCCGAGGGCCTAACTGAATTCAAACTCCATCGAGAGAATCCCCCAATTACAGCGAGGTAGAGAGCTTGATCCGATCGGACCCTTACATCTGGTATCAGAGCGCAAGCTCGATCCAGCGGAAGGCACGGATCTGGAGTTTCCCACCCACCCACACCGTACTCGTTTCGCGGATCGCCGGAGAGAGGAGGCGATGGAGGAGCTGTCGCCGGAATCCCGGGCGATCTACGATCTCCTCAAGGCCGAGACGCGGGAGGCGTACGAGAACCGCTTCATCGCCCACAAGAAGGAGATCCTCGACGCGGTTCGCAACTACGTCGACGGCGCCAGCAAGCAGTTCAAGGAGATCAACGCCTCCATCACCGCCGTGCAGACCGGCGTCGGCGTCGAGCTCGCTGAGGTCCAAACCACCCTGGAGGCCGAGCTGGACTTCGTCAAGGCCACGCTGAGCTCCGAGATCTCACAGCTCGCGGCCTCTGTTGACCGCGCCGTCCGTGCGATTCGGCGGGAGGATCGAAGGATGTGCTGGTCGGCCCGGATGGGCACCGCTCTGCATCTGAACTCCGGGGAAGGGCGAGCCCCTTGGGGGCGTCCACCCCGGACACTGGTACGAATTGTGGCCAAATTTTTTCTGTTCAGAACACTGAACTTTCAGTTACTGATGCCTCTGCTCCCCGTGTCGAGCTACCACAATTTGAGGGGTCGAATCCTCGCCTGTGGCAGCGCCGTGCGGAGGAATACTTCCAGAGATGGGGAACACCGAGCGTCCATTGGGTTTCGTACGCTTCATCACAGTTCACCGGTGCGGCGGCGACTTGGCTCGAAGCGTACCTGACCAAGGTGGCAGCACCAGAGTGGGGAGCGTTCACACAAGCCGTGCAGGCGAGATTCATGCGCAATCAACATCAAGTCCTGTTACGAAGGTTGTTCAAGATCTCGCAAACCGGGACTGTCGAGGATTACGTCAGGCGCTTCTCCAATCTCATGGATCAATTGGCTGCCTACGACGACCACACGGATCCCCTTCACAATCTCACGCGCTTCCTGGATGGATTGAAGCCCACCGTGAGGGTTCTGATCGCAATTCAGCAGCCAAGTGATCTTGATTCTGCTTACACTATGGCCCTGTTATACGAGGAATTGGGCGATGGGAGAAACTGACTCAATGCGGTCCAGCCGCTGGCCACCACTCAGCGCCGCGCTGTTACCGCGCCTCTGCCACCACCACCTCCGGCTCGCTGGGTGTCCAAGTCCGTTGAGGAGAAAAGGATGATGGAGGGTAGCAAGCCGCCCCCGGATGATCGTTGGACGAGTCTCAAGGCGTACCGCCGAGCGAAGGGACTCTGTTTCGTTTGCGGGGAAAAGTACTCTCGGGAGCATCAATGCGAAAACACGATCCAATTGCACATTGTGCAGGAAATGCTTGAGTGTATGCAGCACAATGATGAACTGTCGGATTCTGATGCAGAACAATTGGGAACGGAGGTTGTCAAGGCCAATATGATCTTATCTGCTGCAGCAATACAGGTGGAGGTCGCAGCGCCTAGGGCAATGCAGTTAGCCGTGCAAGTGCTTGGCAGACAGTGGGTGTTTTTGGTGGATTCAGGGAGCTCCTCATGTTTCCTGGATGCTGATCGAGCAGCGGAACTGACGGGGGTTACGCGGGAGCCAACCAAGGTACGGGTTCAGGTGGCAGGGGGCGCTACATTGCAATGTTCTGACCAAATTGTGAATCTCCCATGGTCCTCGCAAGGGTGTCACTTTTCAGACACATTCAGAACCCTGGAGCTCCACTCGTACGACGGAATTTTGGGCCTGGACTGGCTTGCAAAGCACAGCCCAATGCTCACTCATTGGGGCCAGCACTGGATAGCGATTGATGTGGAAGGCCAGTTGACAGTGCTGCATGGACTTGGGCCTCCAGATGTTACGCATGCTCAAGTGGAACTGCACCTGATGCATGAACAGAAAACGCCTGACAAAGAGACACTGCACCCAGGTGTGCAAGCGATCCTGGATCAGTTCGATTCCCTCTTCCAGGAACCCACCGGCTTACCCCCCAGCAGGCAGTACGACCACCAAATTCCTCTGGTTCCAGGTACTCGGCCCGTCTCCATTCGCCCTTATCGAGTTGCGCCAGAGCTCAAGACTGAAATCGAGCGGCAGATTGAGGAACTTTTGCGACAAGGAGTGATGTCACACAACAACAACCCCTTTTCTTCCCCGATTCTGCTGGTTCGCACGGATGACCGTTCCTGGCGCTTGGTGGTTGATTATCGTCATCTGAATGCTCTCACCATCAAGGGGAAGTACCCGCTGCCCGTCATTGATGAGCTTCTCGATGAGCTCGCGGGAGCGTGATGGTTCTCTAAGCTGGATTTACGCGCCGGCTACCACCAAATCCGTCTTGCGCCCGGGGAAGCTTACAAGACAGCGTTCCAATCACACAACGGCCATTATGAATTCAAGGTAATGGCCTTTGGTCTTAGCGGAGCGCCTGCCACATTCCAGTATGCTATGAACGTCGCTCTTGCCCCTGTTCTGCGCAAGTTCGCCCTTGTTTTTTTCGATGATATCCTCATCTATAGACCCACCCTGGATGAACACTTGGAGCATGTTTGAGTTGTGCTGGGAATTTTGTAGAGAGAACAGCGGAAGGTCAAGCGATCCAAATGCGCATTCGCTCAGCAGAAAATCGCGTACTTGGGGCATGTCATTTCAGACCAAGGGGTGTCGACTCACGAGACGAAAATTGAGACAGTCCGTTCGTGGCCGCAGCCAGAATCTGTGAAGGACCTGCGTGGATTCTTAGGGCTCAGTGGGTATTACCGCAAATTCATCCGGCACTATGCGATTATCAGCCGTCCGCTCACGGCGCTCTTGAAGAAGGGGGCCCTGTTCGTCTGGACGGAGGACGCGTTTGTTGCCTTCCACACTCTGAAGAAAGCATTGATCTCCGCCCCCGTCTTCGCCCTTCCGGATTTCTCGAAGCAGTTTGTCGTTGAGACGGACGCCTGTGATGTGGGTATTGGCGCGGTTCTGTCACAGCAAGGGCACCCTGTCGCCTTCGTCAGCCGTGCACTTGGGCCTTGCAACAAATGCTTGTCTGTATACGAAAAGGGGTACCTCGCAATCCTTCTGGCAGTCGAGCAATGGCGTTCGTACCTCCAACTGGGGGAGTTCATCATCCGCACGGATCACCAGAGCCTGACACACTTGACGGACCAGCGACTTCATACTGATTGGCAGCGCAAGGCACTTACCAAAATGATGGGCTTGCAGTACCGCGTCGTCTACAAGAAGGGGATCTCCAATGGCGCGGCTGATGCGCTATCCCGTAAGCCAGTTGAGTCCTCCCAGCTATTCGCAATCACGACTGTCAAGCCAGCTTGGTTGGAAGCGGTGGAGGAGAGCTATCTCACCGACGATTATGCGCAAAATGTGATGCAGAAGCTACTGATAGATCCATCCTCAGTTCCACATTTCTCTCTCAGTGCAGGCCTGTTGCGCTACGATGGAAGGATCTGGATTGGGAGTGGTGTTGAGTTCCAGCGGAAGATTATTTCCGCGTTCCACGACAGCCCGCAAGGGGGGCATTCGGGGTTCCCGGTTACCTACAGAAGGCTGCTGTCTCTTTTCAAATGGGTTGGCATGAAGCAAGCTATCAGGAATTATGTGCAGACGTGCGACATCTGCCAGAGAGCCAAACCCGAGCGTGTACTGCCTCTAGGATTACTGCGGCCGTTGCCGGTGCCGTCGAGCCCGTGGGAGATGGCCACCATGGATTTCATCGATGGGCTCCCTACTTCTCGGGGTTTCGACTGCATTCTAATTGTGGTGGATAAGCTGTCAAAATTCGCTCACTTCATTCCATTGAAGCATCCATACACTGCCAGCGTGGTTGCGCAGAAGTTCGTCGACAACATTTTCCGCCTCCATGGTATGCCCCAGTCCTTGGTGTCAGACCGCGATCCTGTGTTCACTAGCGGCTTCTGGCAGGGGTTTTTTAAGGCGACGGGTACACAGTTGAGGATGAGCACAGCTAGTCACCCGGAGACCGATGGCCAGACGGAGCGGGTGAATCAATCGATCCAGTGTTATCTCCGTTGCTTCATTAGCTCACACCCAAATCAGTGGAGCAAATGGTTACCGTTGTGCGAGTTCTGGTACAACACGAACTGGCACGCGTCCTCTCTATGGAAGGAAGCCCAGGTACTTTGGCATTTCTGCATCTGACATCGTGCCGCCCTTGGATGTCCAGACTTGGTTGCAGGAGCGCCAATTGGTCATCGCGTCAGCCCGCCAGCATCTTCTCCGGATGCAGCAGATGATGAAACATCAGGCGGACAAGAATCGCAGCGAGCGCGTCTTCCAGGTTGGGGACGTCGTCTACCTCAAGCTCCAGCCATACCTGCAGATCTCTGTCGAGCGTCGCGCCAACCACAAGCTCGCCTTCAAGTACTTCGGGCCCTTCCGCGTCCTGGAACGAATTGGTGCAGTCGCGTACAAGCTCCAGCTTCCAGATCACAGCCGCGTCCACCCGGTGTTCCACGTCTCCCTCCTCAAGGCCTGCCTTCGCCCAGGACAACAAGCTCTGCCACAACTGCCACCCCTCGACGCGGCGTACCAAGTTCCCCAAGAGATCCTCCAGCGTCGTGCATGGCAAGACGGACAGCGCATGGTGGCGCAGGTTCGTGTTCAATGGAGTGGTGCCCCGGCCGAGCTCGCGACGTGGGAGGATGAGGAGAGCCTCCGTCAGCAATTTCCTCGCGCACCTGCTTGGGGACAAGCAAGAAAACAAGGGGAGGGGATTGTCAACGACCTCTCCCAGCCCACCAGCGAGAAGCCCGGAACGCCAAGGCCCAAGAGGAAGGCTGGAGTGCCAGCTAGGCTAGCTGGCCCGGAATGGGTCAACTGAAGGAGCTATATTATAGGGGTAGGAACCAATGAGAAGGTTGGCGAATGTCTTGTAGGAAACGACAGTGCCGTGGTGCGTGTGTACAGCCGAGGGCCTAACTGAATTCGAACTCCATCGAGAGAATCCCCTAATTACAGCGAGGTAGAGAGCTTGATCCGTGCAGAGATGTGCGTCGAAGCCCTCGGCGGCGGAAAAAAAAATCTGGATCACGACCGACTTTCCTCCCAAACTCTTCCGCGACACAAAATTTCAGCAAACAATGAAACTCCACCAACCAGTTCAATCAGTCTCCGTCGATCAACTAGTTCCAGAAAAACCAGTAGATCAAATCAACAAGAACTCGCTGTGAGCAACCCAGAACTCTGATACCACATGATAAGGATCAACGTGATGGCCCTTAGTTTTTGCCCGATATTTCACAAAGAGTACACAATATAAATAATCCTCCCAATCACGCGATGAACGCAACCTGAAGAAGTGGGACGAATCCAGCAAGCAACGGGGTGATGATCACCACGCCTCAAACCACGGCACGATAATTCTTGATGCACACAAGAACCTTCACACAAATCTATTAAACTGGATACACGGCAGCGCCCTCCCCGGAGGGATGCTACACGCGATACACAACTCGTGTCTAAACTCTTAAAATTCTGGACCCCCTAAACCCTAGCTGTTGGCTCCTTTATATAGGTGGCCAAACCCTAGTCGGTTGGACGGACCCAAACCGACTTCTAACCTAATTGGACTCAAATTGGATACAAACCGGCCCGTTTAGAAGGCTCGGCCAAACATGCGGCTCGCAGACCTTAGACATTATACATCATTGTTTATTGTCCTAGCGTGCTAACCAGTAGATGCCCGCATCAGGGAGGGTTCCGCATCCGCCGCCACCGGGAGCCCTGCCGTCGACGGTCCCTAGCACCACCGCCTCCCGCCGCGAAAGACAGAGGAGGTCGCGCCGCCCGGGAGCCAAGCCCATGGCGCCGCCGCCGCCACGCGGCCGCCGCACCATGGCCGAGCCACCCCAGATCCCATCGGCGGCGCCACCACCCCGGCTAGCGCCGGCTGCCCAGGCAGACCCAGCCACTAGCCGCCGCCAGAGGAACCGGGTCCGCCGCCCCCGGCGTCCGTGCTCCGCCGTCCGCACAAGCCGTCCAGGGCCGACCAACGCATCTGGCCGGAGGCCTCCCGCCGTGTTTGTGCTGAGGAGGCGAGGACCCGCCGGCCGCCGTCCACCACGCGGAGGGTTGTGCCCCCGGTGGCTTCCTCTGGCGGCGGCAGGTGGATGGGGAGGAGGGGGTGTGGGGTGGCGGCGGCTAGGGTTCACCCGTGCCGCCCCCGGGAGCAGACGCGAGCGACGTCTAAAGTTTGCAGCTAGTTGCCCATGAACCCATTGTCCGATGTCGCGCTTACAAGTTTTCAAAAATTGTGACATAAATCACGGAAACATGGATTATGTTGTAGCCATGTGCATCTTCAAAGTTTCCTTCCAAGATATGATCATATATGTGATCTGTGCAAAAGATTGAAAAAAAAAACCCCAACTGAATAATATGATAGTTCAGAAATATTTGCATTCCAATCCAATCTGGCTCTATGATATGGGTCATGAAAGTAACTGACGCTGGTTCGAGTATGTCGTTAGTACGTACTCAAAAAAAAAAATACAGTTGTTCCTATGGATCTCTATCTCGGAATTTTTTTTTTTTTTGCAGATAACTTGGAGAGCTTTATTCAACTAAAAGCATTCGCTGGACAATCAGCCAACAGGCTGCTAACCAGGAAGCTCGGGGGTTCATCGATCCAGCTTTCTGTTCTGTCAATCGTGCAAGAATGTTTTGCACAAATATGAGCAGAGACATTGGCTGAACGGGGTACATGTTGAACAATAAAGAAACTAAAACTTCTAGCAATCTCTCCTATTTCTAATAGAATTGGTGCCACAACAGAACGATTGTCGTGACGATTGTTCCAGAGTGAAATTAACTCCAGGCAGTCCGATTCGAGAATCACCGAGCAAAAACCCCTCAGATTGGCAAAGATCACGCCTTCTCGCATCGCCATTGCTTCAGCAATCAGAGGTTCTGTAATTCCCGGAATCGGTTTACTCCACGCTCCCAAGAAGGCAGCAGAGGAACGAGCAACACCACCGGCGCCTCCCTTCCCTTCCATGCAGCGAATTGCCGCATCCGTGTTTATCTTTACATAGTGTTCATCAGGTGGACGCCAACCAAAACCAGGCAAAACCTTGGTCTGTTGCCTGGGAATATCTAATAACACAAGAGCTTCTCTTGTGCGTTTCATCGAGGCTGCAGGATCAATCTTCTCCTTATCATGGGTCCATCTGTTGCGAGAGTGCCAAATGGACCACATGACAGTCACGATGATCGGCCGCTCACGCGCCGTAAACTTGTCTCCACATAAAATGTCACTCGCCCACGTATCTGGATGTAGCCGTGGAAGATGGAAATCAAACAAGAGATGGGCTTCTGCCCAAAACATCTTGGCATGCTCACAGTGTATCAGCGCATGTGCCAGGTCTTCATCTTTTGCTAAGCAGACATTGCACCTTGCTATTGGTTTGATGTGGCGATTTCGTAGGGTACACTCATCTGGAATAATGCCCCTAATCACACGCCACCAAAAGACCCGAACCTTGGGAACCACATTCAGTTTCCAGAGAGCCATCCACATCAGTTGTTTATCTGCTGAAGTTTCTGTAACCTGCCCTTCCTCTGGAGCAAAATGCTCTTTCTGAGTCACTAGAGCCCGGTACGCCGATTTAACCGAGTAGATCCCACTGCCTTCATGTGCCCACGCACGAAAATCCTCGCCACCCCCCCGACGCAGCGGAATATTGAGTATTGCGTCTGCATCAGGTCTCACGAAGGTGGCACGGACTAGTTCTTGTTTCCACGTCCAATTGTCAGCATCGATAAGTTCACTGACTCGTTGAACCTGGGAATTAGGAGGTCTGACCATAGGGTGCATCATCAACGTAGAGGGAATCCAACGATCATCCCATGCTGATATTGATTCTCCATTGCCCACCCGAAATAGCAAACCAGTTTCCAACGCACTCCTACCAGCGACAATTGCCCTCCAAGTCGAAGACGCAGATTGCGGTACTGTCGCTTCCATAAAATCAGAATCAGGGTAGTATCTACCCTTCAAAACTCTAGCACACAACGAGTTTGGGGAAGTTATAAAACGCCACCCATGTTTCCCTAACAGTGCCAAGTTAAACAGATGCAGGTCTCGAAAGCCCATTCCACCTCTACACTTCGGTTTTGCTAGTTTCTTCCAAGATAGCCAGTGTAGAGAGCGTTTGTCGATCGAACTACCCCACCAAAATCGTGCCATGCACGACGCCAAATCCTTGCACACTTTCTTTGTCATCAAAAAGCAGCTCATGCTATATGTGGGAATTGCTTGGATTACAGATTTCAGTAAGGTTTCTCTTCCCGCACAAGCAAATTGTTTCTCTGACCACCCCTGCATCTTTCCTCTCACCCGATCCCCAATGTGCTCAAAAGTGCCACTAGTGATCTTGCCAACAGCAGTAGGTAGCCCAAGATACCGTTCACTGAATGCCTCAACATGAACATCCAATGAATTCTTCAAACTCTGCCTGATCCTTGTTGGTGTATTAGGGCTGAAAAATATGGCACTCTTCTCTTTATTGACTCTCTGGCCCGATGCATTACCATAGATCAACAGAATATCATTGAGCCTATTTGCATTCTGATCATTTGCTCCAATAAAAATGAGACAATCGTCAGCAAAAAGCAGGTGATTAACCCAAGGGGATCTCTATCTCGGAATTAGAGAAGTGACAATAGCGAAAGGTATTACGATATCGCTTAATTGCTGGCTCGCACTCCTCTTGGGCGCATACCCGACTGACGAACTCACAATGTCACTCGAGGAAGGACTTTGGGGTCCTCGAGGAACACATCTATATGTCTGGGTCAGCCGGCAGGTAAGAACTTTGGGGTCAAATCTGGCCATCACGGCTGGCAAATTAAGCGACCGATGGATCTCTATCTCGGAAGAAAGCTTGCGCGACACCGTGCATATCCACGGGCTCCCGAAAGTAAAACTCATGTGCGCGCGTGCGTATGTCGTTTGGCCCGGCTCAGCCACTCACTCCGGCTAACGATGAAATAGTGGCAGCAATAAGTGACCTGGTAGTACGTTTACACTCCCTAAACATGATCTGCGTTGACTGACGAGACAGCGGCCGTCCGTGACGGCTGGAGTTGTTAGGGGACACCACTGGTGGTGCAGCTTGAAATGATTGGCGCTGGCCAAACCCATGAGGAGAAACTTCTAAAGCCAAACCCACCAAAAACTAGAGCACGTAACGTACGTGGACGCTACTCAAGGTGTGCGCATGCACTACACGTAGATGTAGTAGGATACTATGTTGCTGCACGTACATGTGTCCCGACCAATCGGGTCTCCTCGTCGTACCGTATCGCCATCCGAAGAAACCCACATCGTGCGCGCGGCGTCCTCGCTTTTTTTCTACGTGTCCGTCCCTGCGCGCGCCGTTTCGAAGCAAGTGTGCATGGGTGGTGGCGGTCCATGTCTAGCGAAGCTACCTACCAAGCTGCCCAGGAAACAATTATTCGCCACCTCTCCACCAGTAGGAACAAGTTGAATAACACGTTTTAGTAATTCGCATATCTCCTTAACCTTGATCGTGTCATGTGGTACCTTTGTAGAGTCGGACCTGACAGGAACCTCCAGGTATATAGTATCTACCCATATATATGTGAGTTAGCGCGCGTTACGTGCCAGGTTGGATGTGTACACCCAAGTAAAATCTGGTTTACTTCTCATTCTTCTACTACTTCCGATCCATATTAATAGGTGGTAAAGTGGATGTATCTAGACATGTTTTATTGCTAGATACATCCACTTCACCACCTATTAATATGGATCGGAGGGAGTACATATATACACACTCTCGAAACACTATTTCATCCCGCTTTATAAATAAAGATGAACGGTTGAACAACAAAGTGACGAGGAAAACATTTACCAAGCAGAACAAAAACAGTAAAAAAGAAGAACAAGGAGCACCAAGCTCGCCACCCGGGACACCGGAACGATCCCGAAACGCAAGGCTCCTAAGAAGGTAACGACGCAACACCTAGCATGAACGCAGCAGCAGGACCTGTTAGGCTAGATCCGACTCCTGACGCAGCATCAATACCTGTTAGGCCTAAATCAGCTAGATCCGACCGGGATCAGGCCGGCACACCGCCACGCTGCAACGCCAAGGTCACTGCAGCCACCCACTTGCAGAGCCACTCTCACCCCTATAATCGTCGTTCTCGCACCATGCCCTGATGCAGCCGTCCCGATCCGAGCTCGCCGGATCCCTCGGCCGCATGGCAGCCAGTGAAGCACCCCAGTAGGAACCAACAACCTGTAGCACTGCGGGCGCCGGTCGAGCCTCAGATAGCCCAGATCAGACTGTGCAGGAGCCCGTCGCCATCCGTCGTGCCGCCCCGCCTCCATGGAAAGTGATCTGTCGCACCACCACGCGCTGGAGAACGCGGCCGCCATGCCCCAGAGTCTCGCCGCCAGTGAGCACACCCCACGCCGCCACCACCAACATCTGGTAGAGAGAACCGCCACCGACGGCATAGGCCTTGCCCGACGCCGATGGTGGAGGTGGGAGAGAAGGAGAAGAGGAGGTAGGAGGAGGGGATCTCGCCTCGTCGTCCGCGGGGACAAGCGAGACAAGTAGGGAGGGAGGAGTCGTTCTTCCATATACATACAATGGTTCCTCGATTAGTTCAGAGTTTGAGTTTAACTACCGGTAGTTGACAGTGTCAGAGTACATTCACTATGTATGCATAGGCCGTCTTATCTAGATTGCGCTTCATCTTACACTACTGAAAAACTCTTTAGTGGCGCACCATTTTATGATTCTGTGGCGCATCCTGGCGCCGTAGGGGTGCGCCACAGAATCCACGCCATTAAATTATATTTCCGTGGTCTGTGGCGCACCAAGAAGCGTGCGCCACCGAATTTCTCAGATTTTTTTTTAAAGCTTTAAAAAGTAAATAAAAAACCGGAAAAACGATTTTTTTGGAAAACCTTAATTATTTGAATTTTTGGATTTTTGTTAATTTTTTCTGAATTTTTAAACTTTTCAAATGATGACTTCCCGCTAGGTCACATATTCTCAAATTTCTCCAACCCAAGCACGCTTAACTTCTAAGTTCTATGTAATTCAGTCACCCTTATGCTACTCAAATTCTTATTGATATATGTATCATATCAACTCTCTTAAGGCTTATATGTGTGTTTTTAAATTTCGAAAAAAACCAAAAACTTTAAAAGTTTCAAAAGCAAATCCAAAGTTTCAAAAAATAGAAACAATTAAAAAGCAAAAAAATTCAAAACAAATAAAAAAAGCAAAAAAGTTCAACAAATTTAAAAAAAATCAAATCTCAAAAAATCCAAAAAAAACAGAAAAATTCAAAAAATCCAAACGGAATTCATTTTTTTTGAAAGTTTTATTATTTTTTGGATTTTTCTGATTTTTTCTGGAATTTTGGATTTTTTTTTTGCATTCTTTTAAACTTTTCTGTGGCAATGTGTATTTCTGTGGCGCATGTAGCTACATGCGGCACATAAAGACACGTTTATGCGACGCACATCCAACATGCGACACAGAAATGTGTCTTTCTGTGGCGCGCTCCTTTCTATGGCGCATGTGGTTTCATGCGCCACAGAAATGCGACTTTCTGTTGCGCATGTGGTTTCGTGCGCCACAGAAATAATTTTTGTATTTCCACTGTTAGGCCCACTAATGAACAACCATGTCTCCAATCCCCAAAGCACATTCATTGAACGGAGGAGCATTCATATGTTATGTCTGCAATCTTGCACGAAGGCTTCACAAGAGGAAAATCTTACGGTTCTTTTCAAACTTGATGTCCAAAGCTTTCGACTCCGTGCAATGTGATGGATTTTCTCAATAGATATGGCTTCCCACCCAAATTCCGTGACTCGCCGCCTTACTTTTCCCCTCTTTCACGAGGGTCCTCCTCAATGGAGTTGCCGGATACTTCATCAAGCATGGTCGTGGTCATAGGCAAGGGAATCCCCTCTGACGTGGGGATGAATCCTGAACCTATCGGGTGAGGCTACCCGGTCCAAGGCCCAAGACCTAAGCCCAAGGAGAGATGCCACCAACAGTTCAAGAAGGCCCAATCAAAGGCCCACCCGCAAAGCCTTGCGGGTCAAGAAGGAAACTTGTAACCGACCTAAAGCTAGGGTTTGTAACCCCCCAGGTACGGTTCGAGACCTGGACACCTATATAAGGCCAGGAGAGCTACCGGGAGGGGGATCCAAGCAATTTCACACCACCAAAGCCTTGAGTTCGAGTCCATACTCTCAACTCGAGCACCCCCCCCCCCCCCCCATTTTAACCGATCTATTGATAATACAGATCGACAGAGCAGGAGTAAGGGTTTTACCTCTACGAGGGCCCCGAACCTGGGTAAATCTTGCCCCCCTGTTGGCCGACGATAGTCACCAGCGCCTATACGTTCTCTTAATAGAAACCCTATCGGTTCATCCGCGGGACTTGTTGATATGACTATTCGACAATTGCCGTCGTCTGTGGGAACGACGGGCGCTGGATGTACGACATCTTCGGCCTCATCATCGCCAACCTTCAGCTGGAGCCCCGGAACCTCGACTTCAGCAAATCCGATCCGATTCGGGTCGATCATCGTTGCGCCCCACTCACCGGAATCGCGACCGGTGTTCAGCGGATTGGAGAAGAGCGTCAGCCTGACATTCGGGAGCCTCCACTTCCACGCCAACAAAATAGGAATCTTGCACTTCTCTGAGCAGACCGATCTCGGCGAATCAGACTCCGAGTCTGTCTCGAGCCCAGCAACCTTTGACTCGCTGCCCAACGGCACTGGCCGCGACCTAGCGCCCAGCGGCGGATCCATCCGCCCCAGCACTCGCAACTTCCATACAATCACAGCTGAAGAACCTTCCCGGGTAGACAAAACTTGTCAACCTACGCCTAGGACTCGCGGGCCATATCTGGCCCAAGTCTTCATGGCAGGATCGACCTAGCCACCCGAGGAAACTGAAGACAACCGGAAAGAGAGAGAGCACATCCAAGTGTCGTGAGACGCCTGGCTCAAGGCAAAAAAAAGGCTGTACATCTAGGCCAGCCGATTGAAGAAGGAGCCCCTCAAGAAGATCTAACTGCCTACCACTATCATCTGGTGAAAGCAGCAGAATTGATCAAGGAGGCCCGCAAGAATCTGGACGAGCGGAAGAAATTGGCGGACGAATCGAGTCTACGCCGTGCGGCACTCTCCAAAACTCCCTCTGTAGGGAACAATCCCCCGAAGAAAAGATACGTCTTGAAGACCGCAGCCCTTGATCGCGAATCCCTTAGCGAAATCAACAAAACCTTTGAGACATCCCTTATGCACGTCGACGACGACGGTAACATGCACCCGACGACTCCCGCTGCCGTGGTTCTGGCAGCAGCCACGTACCTGCAGGCGAACCAACCAGGAGAGAATGACCCCCGTGCGGAACAATATCGACAAGTCCAGAAGGGGCTAGGCATGGCAGCCACGAGACTCGCCGCCCAAGGCCGCAAGCACGCGACATCACAAGAGACTGAGACGACCCCTCGGAAAGACAAAGAAACACCCCGCAGACGCGGGAGCACAACACCTAGAAGGGAGGAATCACCTCTTCGCGCCCGAGGAAAGGAAGCCCGACGTCACGGGGATAGCCCGAGTAGCAGTGACGACAGCCCGAGGGATCGTGATCGCAGTCCGCGACATCATAGCAGCCGCTCGCGACACCGCAGCAAGGAACCGCGGAGGGAGAACGATCGCGACCAGCCCGAATACAACGCGCGATCTGACATCGCGCAGAACAAAATCAACAAGGCCCGAGCGATCAGGAACCGCGCACGGTCCCTATCCACCTCCTCCGACGAAGAAGCCTGTGGTGCATTGTGCTTTACTCGCGACATCCGCGAGGCACCGATGCCCAAAAGATTTAAACTTACTACGGAGGTACCAAAGTACGATGGCTCGCTGGAGCCCAAATCGTGGCTGTCAGATTATCTCACAGCAGTAAAATGCCAATGTGGGAACAAGACAACATCTATGCAGTACCTCAACCTACATCTTGTAGGCGCTGCGCGCAGCTGGCTCGAAGGAAGACCGAGGGCGTGCTACGGATCATGGGACGATCTAACTTACGACTTCCGCAAGAACTTCCAAGCAACATACAAAAGACCCACGTCCATCGAGGAGCTGCGGGCTTGTAAGCAGAAGAGTGGTGAGTCTAATCGCGAGTACATTCAGCGGTGGACCACACTAAAAAATACGGCGGGAAACATATCGGAGGAAGTTGCAGTCGAAGCTTTCACCAAAGGAGCTCGACGAGCCACCTTCAGAGAAGAGCTGGGACGAGCCGCACCCAAAACCATCGGGGAGCTGATGGCCATAGCCGACAGATGGGCCAACGGTGAAGACTCTATGCGCAATGAAAAGGCATCTTCGCCAGCACCTGAGGACGACCGCCATGGTCCAAAGAAAAAGATAAAGCACTAGGATCACGAAGATCGAGAAGAACTGGTTGCGGCCGAGTTTACAAGAAATCGTGACAGCGGACCTCGTGGAAATCACGACTGGAAGCCAAAGCCAGATGATAAAACTCCCGAGGAGGACCTTGACGGATATTGCACGCTAAATCTATTCACAGATAAGCGCACGGGCAAGACCAAGGCAACCCACCTCCTCAAGGACTACCGAAAGTTTCAAGACATCCACGACGCCTACACGAAGAAAAACAGAGCCGCAGTCAATCAGGGCTACCCACAGCTCCCAGGAGGAGGACATCAGGGATTCCACCCGCCACAACCCCTACTTTCACCAGGACATCAAAACGCGGTGTTGGCCGCACTACCAGTGCCACCCGCCGCAAACCATAGAGGCAATGGGTACCCGAACCCAGCAGGACTCCTCAGAATGATACAGAAAGTCAGCCCCTCCCGCAGGGTCCAGAAAACAAACACACGCCAAGTGGTCATGGCAGTACAAACTCCACCATCCACACCTGAATACTTGAAGATGGCAGATCAACCGATAACTTTCTCCAAAGATGACCACCTCCCTCGGGTATACCGACCAAGGCACGTTGCGCTCGTCATTCAGGCGCAAATAGGAAACTACGAACTCGCACGAGTGTTCATGGACGGGGGCAGCGGGATCAACATCATTTACACGGACACACCCCGTAAGATGAACAGGAACCTGGACGGACTCGCAGAATCAGAAACATTCTTCCACGAGATAGTACCAGGCAAAGCAGTCCGACCACTCGGAACAATCAACTTGGAGGTGGTGCTCGGAAACCCAAGAAACTACAGACGAGACACTACTAGGGAAAAGCTTACCCGTGACGCACCTTTTTGCCTATCCGTGACGCACCTGGGCGCGTCACGGCTAGCACGCCGCGCCTATGGGTTTAGCCGTGACGCACGGGCCTGGTGCGCCGCGCCTATCTATACCCGTGACGCACGGGCCTGGTGCGCCGCGGCTACTTCTTGGCGCGTCACGCCTTACTATGTAGGTGCGCCACGGCTATGAATAGAGGTGCGTCACGGGTAAGCTAATGCCTCCACGGCTAAGTTCGCTGGTGCGCCACGGGTCTCCACTCTGGCGCGTCACGGCTATTCTACCAGGTGCGTCACGGGTACCT
This sequence comes from Alopecurus myosuroides, assembly GCA_028641055.1. Lineage (NCBI taxonomy): Eukaryota > Viridiplantae > Streptophyta > Magnoliopsida > Poales > Poaceae > Alopecurus > Alopecurus myosuroides. The sequence continues at coordinate 307,199,954 of CM054057.1, read as the reverse complement.
TTTTTGGTGCGTCACGGCTATACTATGCTGTATTTTTTTAAAATACGCAGTACCGTATTTATACAGGTATATACAGCTCAAATACAGAGGAATATCAGTAGACAAAATGTATCAAAACAGTTCTTTGACAAACAAGTTATATATCATAGTTGATCATACTGCTTGAATTCCTAATAGCTACATCAAACCGTTGATTATGAATACAAAGTGTTTATCATAGTCAAATAGATACAAGTGACCTACATCACACGGTTAATCATCAGGACCGATTACATCGATTGATGATGCTTCATCATCGGGACAAGTGACCTATCTAGTCGCCGATAACCTAATCATCTAGCTAGGAACCATAGCATGACGAGCGAGGCGACGGCGACAAGAGCGGCTGCGATGGTCTTCATCCACTTGTTGTTGTTCTTCTTGATCTTCTTCTGTTCCTCCTCGAGATGGATGAACCACCTAGCTTCCGCCGCCACTCTTGTGTTGTAGGATTTGTAGGCATTCCCTTTGAACTTGTTCACCTGCTCGAAGCAGTCTTCCCAGTGATCGTAGACTCCTGGAACCCTGCCTCTAAACACCACGTAGCACCTCGGCATCTGTAATGACAAGAAAGAAAAACAAAAACAATAGTTTTAAACATGTCTGCAATAGTAGTAAGTGGAGAAATATGACATAAACAAGATGAAAGTTAAACACAAAGGAACAAGATGATCATCTTTTAAACACAAACACAAACACAAAAGATCAAACGAACATCACAAAGTAAAACTGCAATAATAAAAAGTAAGATAATCAAGCCATGTACGATTCATAACCGTAACGATGTGTGCCTCATATTTAGAGTGGACACATACAAGCCGCCGAAGTGGTGCAGCTGCGTCAAGTGGGATGCACAAGATCCTAACTTTGTGAAAATCACAAGGCGCAGCTGACCACCTCGGCCATCTGAGTGTGAACCAACTCTTTTAATCATCGGCATTTACTTATTCAAAAGATCGAACGACCATCACAAGTAGGACCGCAATAATAAAATGCAAGATAATCAAGCATTGACATAATTGAGCATCAGTTACAGAATGGACGATTCATAACCGTAACGATGTGTGCCTCATATTTAGGGTGGACACATACAAGCGGCCGTAGGCGGTGCCGCTGCGCCAAGTGGGATGCACAAGATCCTAACTTTGTGAAAATCACAAGGCGCAACGGACCGCCTAGGCCATCTGAGTGTGAACCAACTCTTTTAATCATCGGCATTTACTTATTCAAAAGCTCGAACGACCATCACAAGTAAGACCGCAATAATGAAAAGAAAGATAATTAAGCATTAACATAATAAAGCATCTGTCACACGATGGACGATTCATAACCCTAACGATTGAGTTCGACTATTTTCGGAAAATGTAGCAAGCCTTACAATAGTTCTCACTCCTTCTGACTCATCCTCCCAGGGATTACAACGGGACAGCCCTCCGGAGTGATGAAGGGCCTGTCGTCACAGGCAGTTGCTAGGTAGGTATCTATGTCGCGGTTCGGCAAGTTGAACCGGCAGTAGAATGTCCCACTCTTGTTCACCACTTCATGAACGATTTTCGTGGCAAAGCACTTCTGGATATCATATATCTCTTCTCTAACCTTGTCATCGCCGACCATCGACAAGCGGGAGGCCCATTGTTGGACTTGACTAGGCAGGGTAAGGAACTGTTGATCCCGTACATACGCCCGCATATGATGGAGGACATAGTAGGTGTCTCGGTTACTGCCCGCCGGCTGCTTGACGCACGCGAAAGTCGTCGTGTGGGTGAACACCCGAGCGCCCTGAACGACCTTCTCCCTAGTGATTTTGCCCCCCCTTGCGTGGTAGCCGGTGAGAGCATTATCCAAAACTTTCTTCACGTTGGAGTAGTCTTTCTTCACCGCACTCCCTGAGTCGAGATACGTGGCATGCGAATGACTGATACAAATGCAGATGAGTGTGCATTGTGTATATCTGCGCGGAACAATCCAAACAAAGTGTTGGAAAGGAGCGATGAAAATCTAAAGAAAATCACTTTCGATTCGGCTAATAATATTGACTTACCCGGCAAAGTAAGGCACGAGGATGTAATCCTTGGTCTGGTTCGCCAGCATGAAGTCCCGGAGATATGTCGACGCGACTACCTGGTTCCCAACGCCGCACAACACGTCGTGGCACATGTAGAAGGGGTCCGCTATCGCGATGCCCGGTGTATTATCCCTGATGACTTGCACCGCCAGACTGAGCGAGTATAGGCGGATCATGGAGTAGTGCAGCGGATTGCTATGGAACATATCGAAGATGTCCGAAAACCGCAGTACTATTCTATCCGCGCCGGTTGACTCGACGAAGCCCAAGTCCTTTGGCACCATGGCAATGAAAACCGGGTATGATGGATCCTTGGATTCAAGAAGACGCGATTCAAGAAAAAGAATGCTGTCATGCAAACTCCGCATATCCCCACTTGCGGCCTTGAGCTTGCTCTGGCTAAGCATAGGCTGACCAATCACATGCATCTTCGTATGCTTAGATGTAGGTGGGCCGTCCTGAACACGGAGCGGCATCTTAGCAGGCTGGCTCGCGGACTTTGCGGCCTTGGATCTAGGTCCTCTTTTCCGCGCCTTCGTCGCTTTCGGAATGACCTCCTTCTCAATCTCCTCATTAGCCGCCTTACGGATTGTGCTAGGGCTGAAAATAACTCCTCCCTTCGCACTTTTCTGAGTCTCGGTGCAGGGGCCGACATCTGGAGCCGTGTCTTCCTGAGAACCGAAGAGACGCTTGCAATTCGATTTATCCGCAGGAGGAGCCTCACCACGAGCCTCCGTGCTATGGTAGGGTTCTTCTGGAGGAGGAGCAACGTAATCTCCGCCATCAAAGTCATCAACGATGAAATCCATGGCATCAAGATCAAGGTCATTCTCCTGGTCTTGTGCCATCTCCATGTCACGGGTAGGCGACGGCGCGGCGACGGTCTTGCCATGGCTCCGCTCCGGAGCTTCTAGAGGGGTTGTCTTCGAGGTGGTGCCTCGCGCCGGTAGTTCTAGAGGCGATGTCCGCGGGGGTGGCGCCCCTCTTCCCCAGGCGAATCTGGCTCTTCGGCCATTCCATGTTCCAAGGCATGCACTGGAGCAGCGTCAGGGTATCGGGGTCATCTTCTTCTTGGTAGGGTTGAATGGGAGGCAACAAGTCGTCGTAGCCCGCCAGCACCCGAAGCACTCGAACTCTATATACGTCTTCGCGCATCGGCCTGTTGTGGAACCTGCGGGTTGAAGGTTGAACGATCATACCCACAGCAACATCCTTCAACACGCCGTCCACTGTGTGTAAGAGAGTGCATGGAACGTCGTCGTTCTGCGGAAAACATGCAGGGCGTCAGAGAGGCCAGTCTAAGGCAAAGGAAGATCGACGCTCCAACGCTTAACTATTTACCTGGCTGGCGAGGGCGTCGAGCTCCTCTAGTGGCGAGGGGCCAACGACGGCGGCGGGCGTGCTACAGTTGACTGGCGAGGGAGTACCGGCGGCGGGCGTGCAACCGATGGCCAGGCGGCGGTTGTTCGTTGGTGCACGCTCTTCATTCGGCCGAGGACCGCCCACTGTGGGCGTGCAACGGATGGTCAGGCGGCGGCTGTTCGTTGGTGCACGCTCTTCATTCGGCGGAGGACCGCCCACTGTGGGCGTGCAACGGATGGTCAGGTGGGTAGAGGCGGGCGGAGTCACTATCGGCGCCGTGGTGTAGGCGGGCGGAGTCACCAGTGGGTCCGCCATCGTGGCGTTGGCCGGCGAGACTCTGGACAAGTCTCTTGAGTTGCTGCCCTGCATGCTAGGCACCGGGCACGGCCCCACTCGACCTCCGTCATTCCATCGAGTAACCGTATCGTAGATGGTAGGCAAAACGTTGCCCATTTGTTCTGCCAAAGCTGTTTTGACAATATTAGGAATATCGGCAACTTTGGCCTTGAGGTCTGCAATCTCGCGATCGCGGGCTTCATCACGTTGGATGTCTTCGATGGTCCTCTTTCTATTCCTTCTCGCCTCCCTGGGCTCCTTGAAGTACTCTCTGAGCTTCGTCGTCGTGCCCAGGCCACAAACTCGGCCACCTGACGGCCTTTTGTGCTTTTCCTTCCCCTGCGTCACGTTCACCGCCCTATTTAAAGTGTCGTCCCACGGGCCGTGCAGCCTCGGCATGTCCGACGAGGTTCGAGCACTATCGATTTCTAAGTTCTGCATAATTAGCGTGAACCGTTTAGAATTCCACCAGTACAATATAATGCAATCGACTAGATCGTCGAGAGCAAACTAACTAGGGTGGTGTATTTACTTACCAAGTTGTCATACAACGTCTTCACCTTCTCATCATCGGTAGTATACTCATTAGCTACCGGGTCATATTTAAACCGGGCCCTGATGAAGTTTTTTGTCCGCGGCGAGTACTTTGCGAGAGGGTCAGGGATGCCCTGTTCTGCGCGTTTGGCGTCCTCCTTCTCCCAATTGGGAATCGCCGCTCTGTAACCGCCGCATCCCAGTTTGTGGGTACCAATGTTCAACTTCCGCATCCTCTGCCCCCAACCAGAGTTAGCTCTGGCGACTTCGCTCTCGCAAATTACCTTGAAGTCCCGGAGTTCAGCTTCGGTGATTCTCGGCTCAGTCGCTAAAACATCCTCCAAGCTATTTTTGCTGTCCATGACCTTAACCTTCACCCGGTGTTTCCAGTTGGCCAAGGCGGTGTTCATCTTACCAATGGCGCAGTGGTTGACCTTATTCCCCGCCAGATTGTCGTTATTGTACTTAAACGGCTCGTCTGGCGGATGCGGGTACAAGTATCGTCCGTGCAGCTTTCTAAAGAGAATAACCCGATAATGTGCATTCTCTTTTTTCCTTAGATCATCGGTTAAGATCCTGACAGTGTCCCGGACAATGCAACCAATTTGGTTGCCGAATCCTCTGACCACCGCCTCGGGCGCGACTGGATACCCAGAGCTATCAATTTCCGTGATCTCTTCACGGTAGGTGCGGAGAGTGTTACCTTTCCGTTTTCTCGTTGCCGTCCTCTTCTTCTTGGCTTTGCTACCACCATCTGTCTGACCGCCGGCATCAGTGGTGTCATTTCCGCCGGCGGCGCCACTAGTGGTATCACCGGCGGCGCCACTAGTCGTGCCGTCATCCTCCTCGCCACCGCTAGTGTCCGCGTCAGCCCAGGCATCCGCCGTCGGGTCGTATTGCTCATCTTCTTCATCGGTGATTTGCCAGAAAGGCTTAGAACCGCCGGCCTCGTCGTTGTGTGCCATGTTCTGAAGGGGGAAATTTTTGGTTAATCTAATGGAAACAAAAAATCGACATACTACTCGATCACGGGAAAACGGCTAAGTCCTAAATTCACGGGAAAATTTCGGCATGACCTTTGCTAATTTTCTAACACTAGAGTGTCCGATTCTCGCCGAAACGGAAATTAATCAACATTTCGGCGAAAATGGGCAACTCATTATTTGAATTCCCTGCAAAGTTTTAAACGGCTCGATGGCCGGACAGATTCTTTAGGCCAACACCAGCACAATTTTTATTATCTGCAAAATTTTATCCAACACCAGTACCAGCACCAGTCCTACAACACCAGCACCAGTCCTACAACACCAGCACCAGTCCTAGAAGATCATTTTTTATCCATCAAAACTATTACCAGTACCAACACCAGTACCTGCCAAACAAACATAGCCTAGCAGCAGCAATTTCTCATGAACATCATGGAAACAACTTAGCAGCAACAACAACCAACAGCATATAGATTGGATATGATAAGTAACATCATTAGCAAATTCTCAGGAACAAGCAGCAAACAAAAGCAGCAGCATTTTTCAACAAGCAACATCATTTTTGAACTAGTGGGGGAGCAGGGCTGAGGAGCAACATCATTTTTTCAACAACAAGCAACATCATTTGTTCTTATTTAAACTTGGGCCTCAGGCTTATTTAATCAAGATGGAAGCAATTGTTCTTATCAGATGAACACCAACAAGAGGAAATGGATAGTACAAAAAATAGAGATGCCAGAAATTGGTGTTCTTATCAGATGAACACCAACAAGAGGAACTGGCCAGAGGCTTTGCATCACTGGCCAGAGGCTTAATCAAGTTAACAAGCACATCTAGCACATGATTGTTAAGTCAAGATACCACAACTGCTGAAAAAATAGAGATGCCAGAAATGAATTTCACAGGCATAATTCAAGAGAAATGGTAGAGCCTCTTGTCACTATAGCAGCAAGCAAAACTAACAACAGGCATAATTCAGCAAAAAAATGGTAGAGTCAGTTTAGATCCTAGGGGCAAGAGAACACTACAAAATTCAGTTAACAGAAGCTAAATTCAGTTAACAAGAGAACACTACAAAATTCAGTTAACAGAAGCTAAATTCAGTTAACACTACCATTATTCAGTTTACACTAGTTAGCACAAACAATATTCAGTTAACAAAAACAAAATTCATTTAGCACAAGCAATATTCAGTTTACACTAGTTAGCACAAACAATATTCAGTTAACAAAAACAAAATTCATTTAGCACAAGCAATATTCAGTTAACAGAACTAAAATTCAGTGAACAAAATTCAGTTAACAAAATAAACATCAGTTAACACAATAAAAATGTATTTACCACTATAATTCAGTGAACAACATTCAGAGAACAATCCAACACTTTAAAATACAATTACCACTACAAAAATGCAGTCAACAGTAACAAAATTCAGTTACCAAAACCAAAATCCAGTGAACAATTTAACAGTACAAAATTCAGCAACACTTCTACACGAATACAACAATACTACCGTTTATACACGAATTCAGTTCACATATTGACAGAGGTAAGAGATGATACAAGAACAAGAACAGGGCAAGCATGAACAAGAACAGGGCAAGCAGGAACAGAGCAAAGCGGGGAGGGAGGAGGAGGGGTCTTACCTAGGGCTCGCTGTAGTCGTTCACGCAGCTGCACATGGCGTCGTGGAAGGGGAAGAAGCCGTCGGCCTTGGCGGTCCTGCAGCTGCACCACGGCGTCGTGGAAGACGGAGGCCTTGGCGCTCCTGTAGGTGGATGGCGGCGCGGCTCCTCGTCCTCCTCCTTGTCGTGGACGGCGGCGCGACTCCCCTCCTCCTCCTTGTCGTGGACGGCGGCAGCGGTGGCTAGGGCAGCGGTGGGCGTGCGGTGTGGCTAGGGCGAGAGGGCAGCGGTGGCGGACGGGAGGGGACGGTGGCTAGGGCAGCGGTGGTGGACGGGAGAGGACGGTGGCGGCGATCGATGGAGACAGAGGGGACGGTGGCGGCGATCGTGCGGAGGCGACGGTTTTCCATATCGAGATTGGAGAAGAGGAAGAAGCAGAGGGGAACGGCCCGTGTACGTGCTATAGAAGAGGATAGCGGTGACGCACCGAGGTGAGGTGCGTCGCGCGTAAAGTAACCGTGGCGCACCAAAAATCCGCGCGTCGCGCGTAAGCTATTCGTGACGTGCCAACGAGCAGTGCGTCGCGCTTAAGCAAACTGTGGCGCACAAGAGGGAGGTGCGCCACGCCTATCGGTTGTATCTAGATAAAAGAACTGCGCGTGGGTAGTTATCAACAGCTGATACTTATCCCAGTGGCTAGTGCCATTCCTGCCTAGCCTCCCACCAGGGTTCGACTCCTGTCCACCCCCAAATTTTTTTATTTTTTATTTCTTACAAAATGATTCAAAATAAATCAATATATAAATAAATATATACATAGCAAATTATAGTAGATCAACATAGATGTAAATATAATGAAATTTGCAAAATCTCAAATAAAGTGTTGATTAATTTAGATGTCATAAAATCTCAAATATTCTTATTACATCATCTTAATTTTGTCGAATTCATGCACACACACGGCAACATAATGATTCTTGTAGCTCTAGCTAGCGTTTTACAATTTTCTTTCCCTTCTTTGTGGCGGTTGAGTAATTCAGTCCTGGAACACCGTGACTTCTTCGGTGGAATGGAGCGACCTGTAGGTAGCGTTGTCCTGCTTCTTCTTGTTGTGTATTTCGTTCCATCGTCATTGTCATCTTCCATTTTCGGGTCGCCGTACTGGTCAAAGTCTTGCTCGTTGGCTACTCCATCCATTCCGATGATGTTTCTTTTGCCTCTCCGCACGACAACACGGCTAGGCCTTGTCGGGTCAGTAATGAAGAAGCATTGGTCCACTTTGTTAGCCAAGACCCATGGCTCATTTTTTGCGGTGACATTCGTGCCGGATTTGGCTTCAGGTATCACCATGGTGGTGAAATATTGTCCTTCTTTCCTGACGCTCTTTGCCCATGTGACACGGAACATTGGCACCTTCTCTCGCAGTAGTCGAGTTCCCATATCTCGTCGATCCTACCATAGTATCTTTCTTTGACGTCACCTGTTAATGATTCCATCGTTACCCCCGAGTTCTGGTATTCGCAGTTCCGGTTCTTATTTGCCGTGTAGAATGTGTAACCATTGATATCGTATGCCTGATATGTCATGAGGTTATGTGCGGGGCCTTGTGACAATGTGAGTATGAGTTTTTCTTCTTCAGAATAAGGCGTCTCCGGTTGATCGGTCATAATCTTCTCCCTGAACCACTGTGTGAAATGGATGTTGTGCTCTCTGATTATTTTGCTTCGGTCCTATGTTGTCCCCGGTCACTGTAATACTTCGCGATTAGCAATTTGTGCTTTTCCAACAAGGATCGACCACTGTTAGATGTTGTAGCGCGACTAGGTTTGCTCTGTCAAAGTCGTTGCGTCGGCCCTGAAAGTCGACATTCATTTCGTGCTGGCCCTCGCGGTGTCCCCATCCACCGAGCCTGCCAAAGTGCCTGTTTACGGGCAGACCAGGGTTCTCATCTTTGTCTAGAAAATTCGTGCAGAAAGAGATGCACTCCTCTGTCAGAAAGCCCTTGGCAATGCTTGCGTCTGGACGGGCCCTGTTGCGGACGTATCCTTTGATGGAACCATTCATCCTTTCGAACGCCATCATGGAGTGTAAAAACGGCGGCCCGAGCTGGATGATATCATCCACGACATGGACAAGGAGATGCACCATAATGTCGAAGAATGCTGGCGGGAAGTATATCTCAAGCTCGCATAGTATCACCACGATCTCTTCCTGTAGCCTTGCGAGTTTCTTCACGCCAATCGACTTTCGAGAGATGACGTCAAAAAAGTTGCAGAGTCCAAACAGCGTTTCGCGGACGTGCTCGTCCCATTATCCCTCGAATTGCAACTGGAAGTATCTGCGTCATCATCACGTGACAGTCGTGAGACTTCATTCCGCTGAACTTCTGCTTTGGTACGTCTAGGTATCTGCTTATCTTCCCCGCATAACCGTAAGGAAATTTGACTCCAAGGAGGCACTTGAAGAATTGGTCGATCTCCTTCTCGCATAGCGTGAAGCACGAAGGGGGACAGTAATATTCCGTCTTCTTGGCCTTTTTGCCCTTGCGGCGACCTTCCGTCCCATCTAACACATCGTCATCGTCATCATCATCCGGTTTTCCTCCGTGGAGCTCGCCCCTGATATTCAAAAATCTCAAGTCGTTCCTTGCTTTCGGCCCATCTTTGGTCCTCTCCGGCATGTTGAGAAGGGTGCCAAGCAGACTCTCGCACACGTTTTTCGTGATATGCATGAGGTCAAGGCAGTGGGGTGTGCGGAGAATCTTCCAGTACCTCAGGTCCCAGAGAACAGACCTTGTTTTCCATACACCCTCCAACGGCGCCGGCGCCTTTCGCTTCTTTCCCGGCGCAGGGCACTCTTTCCAGTTCTTCAACAGCTCGTCGATTTCCTCGCCGCTCCTTTGACGTGGGGCTCTTCGCATCTCAACTTCATTGTTGAACAGATCTTTGCGTTTTCTCCACGGGTCATCCTTGCGAAGCCACCTTCGATGCCCCAAGAACACGGTTTTCGATGACCCGGGGTTTCTCTCTAGCTGGAGATACGTAGTGTCATCCATGCACCTAACGCATGCACAGAATCCGTGCGCCACCTGCCCCGCGACATATCCGTAACCGAGGTAGTCATGCACCGTCGTGAGGAGCGCGGCTCTCAATGGGAAAAACGTTTCTCCATAGGCGTCCCACGTATTGGCTGGCTCGTCCCATAACGTGGCTAGCTCCTCTTCCAACAACTGGACATACAGATTGATGTCGTTACCTGGTTGTTTCGGCCCTTGAATAAGCATACTCATCTGTATGTACTTCCTCTTCAAGCACAACCAGGGGGGTAGGTTGTATATACATACAAACACGGGCCAGGTGCTATGGGTGCTGCTCTGGTTGCCAAAAGGATTTAATCCATCCGTACTCATGCACAACCTGATGTTCCTTGGATCGTCGCCGAATTCGGGGTATTCGATGTCTAGCGCCTTCCACTGACTAGCATCTGAGGGGTGTGTCAGCATCGTGTCATCATTCTCCGGATCGGTTCCATCATGCTCTTCTGGCTTCTTCCTTTCCGCGTGCCATCGCATGAGCTTCGCCTGTGTGGGGTCTGCGAAATACCGCTGCAGACGGGAAGTTATCGGAAAGTACCACACCACTTTTCGAGGAGAGGCCTTCTTCCCTGTCTTGTATCGAGTTGCGTCGCACACCGGGCATATGGTTCTCTCCGCGTCCGCGCCCCGATAGATGATGCAGTCATTAATGCAAGCATGGTATTTCACGTGAGGTAAATCCAGAGGGCACACGACTTTTTTCGCCTCCTCGATGCTCGTTGGACACTTGTTCCCCGTGGGAAGACGGTCGTGCCAGAATGCCATGTTCTCATCGTAGCTCGCATCGGTCCATCGGTGTTTTGTCTTCATCTCGAGGGTCCTTAACGTTACGTTCAGACGGGTATCCTCGCTCACGCATCCTTCATACAATGGAGTAACGGCGTCTATCTCCAGTTGCGACAACTTCGATTTCTCTCTAGCAGCAGCTCTGGTGTTGCTAGTCACCTTGAGAAGAAGAGCTTGGACATGAGGGTCCCGCACCCAGTCCGACGACGATGTCACGACATCTTCATCATGATGTCCTTCGTCTTGATTATGATCATGTCCGACATCTTCATCACGATGTCCTTCGTCTTGATTATGATCATGTCCTTCATCTTGATCATTATGTCCTTCATCATGTCCGGGCGACTCTTCATCTTCATCACTTGTCGGGTAAAGAGTGTAGCCATCCATAAAACCACGACGGATAAGGTGCGACTCCAAGTCACCAGAATCGTATCTGATCAAGTGTTTCAGTTTGCATCTTCGACAAGGACATCTTATCTCCGTCATGCTATTTCGAAACATTTCGTCCGTCGCATGTTTCATAAATCTAGCCACGGTGCCTGTGCTTATATGCATGGTTGCCTACATAGTAAAAAAAGATCAAATGAAAAATTAATTAGAATCAAATTACGTAATATATGGATATATGATGCATGCACATGGTCGTCGACGGAAAAATTCGGCATGACCTATGCTAAAAATAGGACATTCTCGGAGTGCGTGGTCGCCGAAATGGAAATGAATCAACATTTTGGCAACACATGTCAACTCATTTTTAAGACATCCACAAATTTCATGAAAAATACGCAACACAATTTCACATATATGTATATATGCAACCATATATATGAATCTTTTGTGACGACGACGCACGGCGCCGACACACATACATACAACACATATACATATCGTCCCTCCAACAACTCACCAACTATAGATCTTGCCGACACGAGACCGAGAGAGTACGTTTGTATGTGGCTATAGAAAGTGAAAAGATGGAAGGGAAAGTGGTAATAAAGTGAGAGATGGGGGTGGAGACAAATGTTTACTAGATTCCCCACACATATGTATCAAATAAAATAGGTTAAATAAGTTTTAAATGGTGGGAAAATGGGGGAAATGAGGTGGTGAGGAGGTGGGGGGCGACCAGATCTAAAATGGGGTGGAGATATGGGTGGATGGGAGGTTGGGGGTGGTCCCAACCACTTAAATTCGTTCCAGGTATACCCGTGACGCACATCATGTTCGGCACGTCACGGCTATGTTGGATAGCCGCGGCGCACGTTACAGTGGTGCGTCACGGCTATAGATGCCACCGGTGGAAACGATAGCCGTGACGCACCTATAGAATATGCGCCGCGGCTACCCAACGTAGCCGTGACGCACCGCTCGGTTGGTGCGTCGCGGGTATGCCTCGGAGGCTCGCCACCCCGGCCCCACACATAGGCGCGACGCGCCCTACAATTGGTGCGCCGCGGCTATTCCTTTACGCGCGACGCGCAGAAACGTGGTGCGCCGCGGGTAATAGGCGTGACGCGCCAAACGCGATGTGCGTCACGGGTATCATCACTCCTATAGCCATTTTCCTAGTAGTGAGAATTCCCCGACTTCGAAGTAGTCGACTGGCCCTCACAGTACCACACCATTCTCGGACGAACAGCGTTCGCGAGATTCATGGTAGTACCCCACTACGCCTACCTGAAGCTCAAACTTCCTGGGAAATACGGCACCATCACCATAGATGGCGACTTCCAAAATCCGATAAGTGTGACATTGAGTTCAATGAGATCGCGGAATCTTTCGGGATGCAGGAGGAGCTGACAGAATTGGCCAAGACCACGGACCACTCCGTGATGCCACTCACCAAAAAGAACGCTCCAGAACTCGAGTTCAGTGCAAACAGCGACACTCGAAAGCATCAAGTGCACCCGACAGAATCCGCGAAGACGGCGATGGTGTTCACCACCCTCTCGCCTGCATAGGAAGGCGCGCTCGTCGAACTCCTCCGTGAGTACTGGGAAATCTTCGCCTGTCAGCCTTCAGATATGCCAGGGATACCCAGGGAGTTCGCCGAGCACTCACTCGAAGTATTCAAAGACGCCAAACCTATCAAGCAAACGACCCGACGATTCTCCGAGCCAAAACAGAAGTCACTCGGAGAAGAAGTGAATCGATTACTCGCGCAAAATTCATCAGAGAGATAAAAATATCCACCTGGTTAGCAAACCCGGTGTTGGCCCCGAAGAAAAATACTGTCATCCTTCGTGTGTGCATCGACTACACGTCGTTGAACAAACACTGGCCCAAGGATAACTTCCGCTTGCCACGGATCGACCAGATCGTGGACTCCACTGCAGGCTGCCAGCGACTCTCCTTCTTGGACACCTGCTCGGGCTATAATCAGATCAGGATGAAATAGGAGGACGAGGAGAAGACAATGTTCATCACACCTCACGGTGTCTACTGCTACACGACAATCCCTTCGGGCTGAAAAACGCAGGCGCAACATATCAGCGCTGCATGCAAAAATGCCTCGCCAAGCTCATTGGCAAGAATGTACAAGTGTACGTTGACGACATCGTCATCAAAACTCGGGTGGGAGATACGCTCCTCGAGGACATCAGGGAAACATTCGATGCTCTGAATGCGTACAGGATCAAGCTTAACCCGACAAAATGCGTCTTCGGCGTTCCTGCAGGACAACTTCTCGGGTATTTGGTTTCCGCACAAGAAATCGAAGCCAACCCGGAGAAAATTCAAGCAATCCTAACAATGAAGGATCCAACCAATCTTCGTGGCGTACAACAACTCGCGGGAAGGTTAGCCGCTCTGAGCCGATTGATCGCGCGATTAGGCGAGTAGGCACTACCCTTCTATAAACTGTTGAAGAAAACAGATAAGTACGAGTGGACACCTGAAGCAAAGAAGGCGTTCATCGACCTAAAACGAGCGCTGCGGAGTAGGCGCGTATTGGCAACGCCAGCATAAAGGAGCCGTTATACCTCTACCTAGCGGCAACAAACCAAGTCATTAGCACGGTTATTGTCGTCGAGCAGCCAAAAGACGGCACGGCGTACGGCGTTCAGCGGCCAATATATTACGTCAGCGAGGTGCTTTCGCCATGCAAGCAGCGATACACTCACTATCAGAAGCTCGCGTATGGCGTAGTCCCCACGGCCTGAAAGCTCAAGCATTACTTCAAGGAGCATACCATCACGGTGCTAAACGACGCATCACTCGGTACCATCATGCACAACCCAATGGCACCCGGAAGAATCGCAAAATGGGGCATCGAGCTAGGCGCCTGGGACATCATTTATGCAGGGCGCAAATCTATAAAATCCCAAGTCATCGTGGAATCCGTAAGTGAGTGGATGGAGCTGCAAACACCAGGACCCCCAGAATACATGAGCAACTAGATCATGTACTTCGACGGGTCGAAAAGAAACGAAGGAGCCAGAGCCGGAGCCGGAGTTATTCTTATATCTCCCCAAGGCGACAAGCTGCAATTTCCCTCCTGATGACGCAGCGTCCAACAGCAACGTAGAGTATGAGGCCCTCCTACACGGCATGAAAATGGCGATCGCCTGCGGAGCCACCCGATTGATGATATATGGAGACTCAAATATTATCGTGCGGCAGACGATGAAGGAGTGCGATGCTATCGCGGATAACATGGTCGCTTATCGTGACATGTACAATCTACTCGAAGGAAGTTTCAAAGGGTGCGAACTGAAGCACATCGCGCGATCAAGCAATGAGGAAGCAGACAAGCTGGCCAACATGGGATCAACAAACGACCCCATCCCTCCAGGAATCTACTTTGAACAAATGATCAAGCGATCAGTCAAAGTCAGAAAGCCAGCAGGAACACCCGCAGCAGTGGAAACAGACGACAACCGCAAATTGCTATGATCGAGCTCATCCACGGTATTTCAAGGCAAGTTTTTCTGGTCGAGCCAGTCTGGACGCAGAAATACCTCGACTACTTGTCCAACAAACAACTCCCAGCAGACATTTGCGAGACCCGGCAAATAGTACGGTGGAGCAAATCCTTTCGGGTGATCAACGGCGAGCTATACAAGCAAAGCATATCAAGAGTATTGTAGAGATGCATAGAACCCGAAGACGGCAAGGAATTGCTCTGGGATATAAACCAAGGAGACTGCGGCCACCACGCCAGTTGGAGAGCCATCGTGGGCAAGGCCTTCAGGGAAGGATTCTACTGGCTCACAGCAACAAGAGGCGCCAAAGATCTAGTCGACAGATGCAACGCCTGCCAAAGGTTTGCGCCCAGGCCGCATGCCCCTGTAACAGAACTACACATGATTCCCATCGCCTGGCCCTTCTCCCAATGGGGGGCTAGACATGGTGGGACCGCGGCGCAAGTCAACTCCTGGAGGATACACACACCTGCTCCTGGCAGTCGAAAAATTCACAAAATGGATAGAGGCCATGTCAGTCACCTCCGCGCACGCACAGTGCGCCTTGCGATTCCTCGACTCCATCGTGTGTAGATTCGACGTACCACACAACAACATTATAGACAACGGAAGCAACTTTACAGCCAAGGAAACACAGGAATTCTGCGAGGAAAAGGGAATCACCCTCAGTTTCGCCTCGGTAGCTCACCCGCAAACTAATGGACAAGTCGAACGATCTAACGGATTAGTTTCGGCTGGCCTAAAGAAGTGGCTGTTAGATCGATTGCACCCAGCAGAAGGGCACTGGACCGAAGAACTACCATCAGTACTGTGGAGCCTACGCACAACACCAAATTGGTCAACAAACTATACGCCGTTTTTCATGGTATACGGCGCTGAAGCCGTCCTACACGAAGACGTCAAATTCAGCGCTCCGCGAGTCGTTGACTACAGTGAAGAAACCTCAAACAAGGCACTCGCAGAAGACATGGACGCATTGGACGAAATCAGGGACATCGCACTCGCAAGATCTGCAGTTTACCAGCAATCGCTACGCAACTACCATAGTCGCCGCATACGCCACAGATCTTTCGTGGTATGAGACCTGGTGCTGCGGCTCAAGCAAAACGAGGGTCACAAGCTTGAGCCATCATGGGAAGGACCTTTCATCATACATGAAGTCATCTCAGGAGGCTCCTACCGCTTGAAGAACCCGAAGACAGGCGGCATCTACTCCAATCCGTGGAACGTAGCGCACCTCCGCAAGTTCTACCCCTAGGACTATTCTACCCGCAAGAAATAAGGCTGTACCAGCCACATTGTATCTCGACCAAACACATGGCTTCTCAGCCATATCAATAAATACATGGTTTCTCAACCATAGCAATCGCGACTTCTTGTTTTCTCTAAACATGCTAAAACGACAGGTACACACCCTAAGCACACGGGGGCTACGCCTAACTAGCATCATCACATACCTTCGAGTAACATCACTCGATAAAACAATACAAGGTACAACAAGGTCCACACCTTATAAACACCTTAAAAACATCGAACGAAATATACAAGGTCACAAAGTTTACACCTTAGAAACACCTTACAACAAGATATTTACATCTTGGAATTGCACTTAACGGCAATCAGCCTCATCTGCAAGCATTTGATTAATCTCCTCGGAAGTCAGTCAAACAATCTGCTTCGCTGCAGGACGCACGGCCGCATAATGAGGAGAAAAATCCATTGGTGAACCTCTCGATTCGGGAAGCCGCGCCAAAGAAAGGAAATTGACTTCAGGGTTCCACAGCTGAATGAAGGCAAGTGCCACTTGGGCTCCACTGACAAGTTGTTGGCGTACGCACACTCAAACCTCTCCCACCCGACGGAACATCCTGAGCAAGCTACTCAAGCTATCTGGGACAACACCCAAAGTGATGAGGACATCCCTACTTCTTCACCTATTATTACACATGATAAGGTGGCTGTCCAAGATAATGAAGTGAGGCTTGGTCCTATGACAAGATCAAGGACCAAACTATTAGGACAACAGGTGAATTCACTCCTACTTGAGTATAATGTTTATAATTATGAGAACTTTATACTACCTAAATCTATGCATCTATGTATGATCAGGTTTATTGATAACACAAATATACTTGGAGGAGAACATCAAGAGGAGCTGGAAAACAATGATGAGAAGCTGGAAAACAAGATCACCATGGAGAAAACAAACATACAAGGAGGTGAAAACAAGCATTCCATGGTGAAAACAAGCCTAGAAGATGGTGAAAACAAGAGCACAAGTGTGGAAAACAACTACTAGCTTGTTATTCCACACTAGGAGATGGTGAAAACAAGAGGAGGGCGCCCACAATGGATATCAATGCGCCACATATAGTCATATTTGTGTTACACATGGTTTGTATACCATTATGGCCGCACCCCTTAATGGCGGGTCGGTTTGTATTTAGTTTAGGTCGGTTTGGTCGAGTCCAACTCAACCATAGAGTCCAACATTGAGTCCTATTCGGGTTAGGGGTGGTGCTTGCGCAGGTATGCCTTGTGGCCGCACCATACCCCCCTAAAATATCTAGGATCCGAGCCATAGCTCCTTAGACTATGTTAAACACAAAACCCCAGACCTCTAGATTGAATTAGCTTGTAAGAATTCATCTGGAAGTTCATCTGCAAACTTTTCGTGTTACCTGTTGTTCCATTGGGAATAAGACGGTACAAGACCACTTGTAGTCGATGGATTACTTGTGCAAGAGTGTGGAGTTGAGAATATCCTTGGGGTTGCAAACTGTTGCATTGGCATCAGGGATCAGCCGGGAGAGTTTTCAGTGAGACACTGGTTATCATATCATTCCTATCTGTGAGTTCATCGAGAAGATTGGGCCACCCCTTATCACAAAGGGTAAAATGTCCGATGGACAGAAGACAGGGCCTCGCGACAAGACTCGACGATTATCTGCGCTTGGCTCGCCCGATACTTCAGGGTAGCTTGGATAAAGCCTTGATTGTGGTCAGACCAGAACTCATTCGCATGAGGTTTGGGGCTACCTGACTCGTGAATAATGTGATTATCCACCCAATGGGTTTCACAGACTCCGTCAGGTTCAACAACTGTAAGGACAACAAAGGCGTCAAAACAAAGAGAGAAACCAACGACAAAGTACTCGGGGGCTCCCAAACTTACAGAGCATGCCCTTGGCAACAACTGCTAGTTCTTCCATGACAAACTGCTCACGCTCCACAGGAAGTTTCTACTTCGACTTGGCAACATAGGTCACACCTCGCAGAGCCTTCAACTTGCGCTCGCCATCCGCAACACGATCACGGAGTGATGCAAATGTGCTGGCAGCAGCAACAAGGGAATTAACCTGCGAAGCAGACCCACTCGAAGACTCTACGTTGGGATCCACTACCTGGAAAGAAAAGAAGAAAGTTCAGATAAATAACAAGACCCCACTCGAGAACATACCACCCATTCCTCGGGTGCTCGGGGGCTACTCCCATCGGGAGCATAAAAAAGTAAGGCGCAACAATCAGACACTGAGGATTTCAGAAAACACTTCGATTACACAACATAAAATACGGGAATACATCCCAAGGTTCATTACATAGAAAAGCAAAAGGAAACAAAAAAACTATCCTAAGGGGTTGCAGAAGTGGTTCCACTCGCGGAAGGCTGCCCCTTGCGACTAGCACGAGCGAGCACCTCAGAAAGCAACTTCGCGAGGACTTCAGCACAAGCGCCAAAAGGACGGAGTGCTACGTTTTTTCCATGGGCGTCGTAAGGAACGCTCGAATACACCTTCTCGAGGTCATCCGAAGACTCCATGCGCCAAGGCAAACTGAATAGCCATCCTGGCCCCGCACTCGGACTGAGCAACTGAGTACTCCTGGAGAAGATCTTCATCACCCAGGAATACCTTCAGGAGGCCGTCCAGCGTAGGCGGAATCGCCACGTCCACCAGTAAATTCTCGTGGAATCACGTCAACACTCGGGTGGCATCACCAATGAGGGAGCAGATTCTACTCGCATGTTCCCGGAGCTGAGTGCGAGAATCCGTGAGGGCATCCAGTCGCTGGCTTCCAGGCAGCTCCAGTCCAATCCCAAGGGAGTCTGGAACAAAGACAGATTAAACCTCTTAGAAAATAGGATAAATTCAAACCATAGTAGAAGAAAGGCAAAACACATCTTACCCGCAAGCTTCTGAGCCGAAGGACGGATGAGGCCGACAAGATCGTTGTCATTCTTAGCACCCGCCTCCTCCAGCTGCTTCAGCGCTTCTTGAGCCTTCGCGAAGCTCCCCTCAAGATTGGCTAAATGCTTGCGAGTGGATTCCAACTCCTTTCGGGAGGATTCCAGTTCCGCCTCAAGGGTTTCCACCCGAGCGACAACTTCAGCTTTTTCAGTCTTCAGGCGGGTGATTTCGTCTACAGTACAAAGTATACGGCTGAAGCAACCTTTACAATCAAGAGAAACAGTAAAGACAAGAAAGGTGGAATAACTTACCTTGAAGGGAACGGCCGTCCTCGACGATCCGGCCGTGATCCGCCCTAAGGGAGACACAATCCGCCTCAGCCGAAAGCACTCGACGACCAAAAGCAGCAAGGGAGTCAAGGAGAGTCTGCAGAAGCCCAAGGCAAAAAATCAAGTTATAGAGAAAGTCACTTGAGCCTATACACGACTGTATAAGTCGAGTATAGCCTCGGGGGCTACTCCGATCGGGAGCACTGCCGTGCACCCGATAGAATTCAAGGAAAACGAAGAAACAAGAGAAGATTTCGACTTGAGTTCATGGCCAACTACAAGAAATTAACCACAAACTCGGGGGCTACTCCCATCGGGAGCAGTGCCGTGCACCCGATAAAACTTCAAGCAAGTAGAACAAGACACGAAAAGATGAATGGACTTACTTGGCCCTGAGCAGTAGACAGAGGGTTGGCCGAGCTACCTGAAACCTCCTTGTTCGCAGACGCTCTACCCGCGAAGTTGGGAAGGCCATACTCCGGAGTTGCGACTACCCTTGCGGGACTTGGAGATTTTCGGACAGCCTCAGCGGCTGGAACTTCATCCACGACAGCTTCTTTTCTCTTCACAGAAGAAAAATCGAAGAATCATACCGGCCTGGGCTGATGGTCGTAAGACTGCTATTGGAGATAAATTCAGATAAAGATTCAGGAAGGATAAGAACAAGAAAAGGAATTTGCGATTGAAGATTGGAGCGTGGAAAACTTACTCATCCTTGTCGTCATCATCTAGAACGTCCATGTTCCAGGCGGTGGAAACCTTCGGTGGACGACCAAGAGGTGGAAGCGTACGGAGGGGAGGCACATAGAGATGCTCGGTCGCCTTGGTGGACCCATCACCCAAGGAGCTATCCTTGGAAGTGACTTCGTCATCCTCGTGCCTACGGCGCTTGCGGTGACGGAGTTGGTCGCTGCCTGACTCCTCCTCGTCGTCCATATAGTCGCGCTCGGAGCTCGAATCAGCTTCTGCGACAATAGTTTCGAGAGGAGCCTCGATGTTACTCGCCAGAAGGTCCGAGGCATCTTCAGCCGAAACTGGCGGGTAGCACGTCTCCACCTTCAAGCTCTACGGAGGCAGAAGAGGAAAAAGAGAGAAGATCTTCAGTCAAGAAAATTCCGGACTAGAAAGAGACAAAAGAAGAACAAGAAGAAACTCACCTCGGTTGGGGGAGGTTTCGAAGCCTCGAATGTTTCGAGAGAACATGCCGAGTAGGCCTCTCCTTTCTTCAGCTTGGTGATGGCCGCGATCTTTTTCTCGAACTCAGCATTCGAATGAATATCTTCGCAGGCACGGCTCGGGTCCTGGGTGCCCTGGTACTCCCACATGGTGGATGGCCTCTCCTGAAGGGGCTGGATCCTTCGTCGAAGAAACACACTCGATAAGTGTATTCCATTCAACGGAATCCCCAACGCCTTGTCGCGGAAGCTCACCACCTTCGCGAGTAGGGGGGAGATAATTTTGCTGTCTTTAGCGGTGAGCTTGTGCAGCCAGGACTTCCTCCGCTTCAGACTGGCGAATGGGTGAAATTCAGGGGCTCCACCCGCGCTGTTGTCGGTGACGTAGAACCATTTCTTCCGCCACCCTTGCGCCGAGTCGACGAAGTACATCTCCATGTAGGGGGTGTCCGTTCTCGCCTGGATCCCGAAGCCTCCGGTGCGCAGCGGCTCTCCCAGCTTCTCGCCTGGTCGCGCCTTCTCCCGGAAGATCCGCACCTTGAAGAGGGCCTTCCAGAGGCCCAGGTGCTGGCAGATACCTAGGAATCACTCGCAAAGAACGATATGTGCTGAATCGCGTTTGGAGGCAGGTCATGCAGGTGTATGCCGTAGACATACAGCAGCCCGAGAAGAAAATGGTGGAGAGGAAGAGATAGACCGCGCGAGACGTGCTCAGCGAAGAACACGCATTCGTTCGCGTGCGGATTGGGTACCTCTTCTTTCTTGGACAAGCGCACACGCTTGTCGATGTCTGGTGGGAGCAGTCCTTCCCGTTGCATCTCGGTGATGCTCTTCTTGGTGGTGATGACGGCGCGCCAATCGCCCGTTCTCACGGGCGGAAGCGCCTGCCACTTCCTTCAAGGATGATGCAGCAGCGCTACGTTTCTTTCCTTTAGCCATTGGAGCTTTCTTGTGCTTACGGAACATGAGATGTGCGCGAGGAGGAAGAAGATGAGATAATGGCCGGGAGAATTACACATCTCCTAAGGGTTATTATTTATACACAGGCCGGGCTGATCCAGACCGTGGGTTTGACAACGTGGCACCCATCGCGGCCGCCACGCGTGAAGTGGAAACGAAGCGGCGACGAACGGTTACTCTGGCACGATCTTTACAAAAGATCGTGCGCATTTACAGCGCGTGGCTCGCGGAAAACCCGGATGCGACCTATCGTTTCCGGTCAAAAGCTGACAAGGTGGGCCAGCATGCTCTGCTTTGCTCTGTCACGTCCCATCGGGAGGAGTGAGAACAGACGGGTGCGCAGTGACATCACTGCATACCTCATCAAGGCGCGAAAACTCTTTCGCATAAGCCCCCTAACACGAAATTTCTTTCGTATGGGCATATCAATACACTAAAACTCTTTCGCATAAGATCCCAGACATGAAAACTCTTTCGTATGGGCATATCAAGACGCGAAAACTCTTTCGCATAAACTCCCTGACACGAAATTTCTTTCGTATGGGTATATCAAGGCGCGAAAATCTCTTTCGCATAAACCCCCAGACACAAAAACTCTTTCGTATGTGCAAGACAAAAACAAATTTATTACAAACGCAAAAATCTCTTTTGCATAAGTACAACAAGGGAAGGAGATCTCTTTACTCGAAGATTCTCAAGAAGATAATCAAAGGAAAATATCGCGAGTATGCGGCTCCCGCTACTCTATCACACGATGTATCTACACATCTCTACCCTAGATTGTTCAGCCGACTAGGCACATCCGGATGCCGTATTCTTTCGAGTACGAAGGTAAGACCCAAAAGATCTCTCTTATGGGCCGGGAATCACACTCAAGATGCGTCCTCCGGTAAAATTCCGTGTCAACAACACGAAGAAAAATCCTAGCGGACGCGCCGGGTACCCCTATAGATTAAGTTCGACTCGGTAAGACCTCCACGGCCCAGTCGCAACGATCACCTCGCCTGATTCGATTCGGAGGTCTCGAGTCTATGTAGGCTAGAACTGTTTTTGCCCTAGATGCAATTAATTGGCCATGAGTTTTCGGGAGAGCCAAGCGACTAAGCAACATCCTTCTGCAAAAACAGCCAGTACATAGGCACATTTATCGCTCGATGCTCGAGTACAAGAAGCGCATCGCGCACAGGGTATGCGCCCTCCAAAATCAAGCGATTGAAACGATCAATCGAAGGAAATCAAGACGAACTTTGAGTGTCCACCCGACATATTCTCAGTCGAGTAAACACTCGGGGGCTACTGACGTGGGGATGAATCCTGGACCTATCGGGTGAGGCTACCCGGTCCAAGGCCCAAGACCTAAGCCCAAGGAGAGGTGCCACCAACAGTTCTAGAAGGCCCAATCAAAGGCCCACCCGCAAATCCTTGCGGGTCGAGAAGGAAAATTGTAACCGACCTAAAGCTAGGGTTTGTAACCCCCCGGGTACGGTTCGAGACCTGGCCACCTATATAAGGCCAGGAGAACTACCGGGAGGGGGATCCAAGCAATTTCACATCACCAAAGCCTTGAGTTAATTCCATACTCTCGACTCGAGCACCCCCCCATTGTAACTGATCTATTGATAATACAGATCGACACAGCAGGAGTAAGGGTTTTACCTCTACGAGGGCCCCAAACCTAGCTAAATCTTGCCCCTGTTAGCCGACGATCGTCACCAGCGCCTATACGTTCTCTTAATCGAAAATCTATCGGTTCATCCGAGAGACTTGTTGAGATGACTATTCAACACCCTCCCCGTCCCCTCCCTCCCTCTAAAAATCTTGGGGGTGCCCATCTGTTGGGATTCCATCGACCTATGTTTTTCTTGATTTTTCGGCCACTTGGGCGTCCTTCCCCATGAAATACATTGGTTACCACTTTTGGTGTGGCATCCGAAGAGAGTTGATGCTCAACCTCTTGAAGAGAAAATGGTGGGAAAGCTTGTTACTTGGGAGGGGAAGCACATTAATACGGCCAGACAAAATTCTCTCGTCAAATCCGTCCTCACTTCACAAGCAATGTGCCACCTTACCCCTCTTTTCACCCCTCTTTCTTCCCTTCCAACATAACCATAATTGCGCGCTCCTTTTTGTAACCACATATAGCTAGTAAGGTTTCCAATGGGAATGGCAAAATATATTTGGAGTAGAGTCCTGGACGAAGCACTTCGGCGGGCTTGGGGTACTTCGGCATAGCAAGTTTGCGTGTGCCTTGCGATTGAGATGTCATTGGTTCGAGTGGAGTGACTCCAATAAGCTTTGGGACAGTTTGGAGAACCCATGTGAATCCGTGGACATGGATCTATTGTACATTCTTTCACATTCACATCAGAAACATGAGGATTGTGCCCTTTTGGGACTCCCCAAGAAACCCAAAAGCGTTGCATAGTTCATCTTTGAAGCCTCTACACGGAAAAAAATGAAGTGCCAAAGAAGCTACACAGGAGAATGCATGGATTCAAAAGATCAAGATCGACATCAACTTGACTCTTCTGCACATTCACAAGTTCATTAATCTTTTAGCGGGAATTAATAGGGTTCATCTTCACGGGACGTGGAAGATGCTATTTGTGTTCTCATGGATGATGGAGAATATTTGACGTCTTCGGCCTACGTAGCAAAAATTTGGGATTCTACGCTCATACCCTGTATAAAACGGTGTGGAAAGTTTGAGATACAGATCGAAGATAAAAATCTCCGCGTGGTTTTTTTTTAGAGGCAAAGAACCGTAGAACAAAATGTTCTACGGTATGTATATATATAAACAAGTACAAAGTCCAATGCCCCTAAAAATCAACCGACTCTGGTTTTCTCTAACATCAAAAAATAAACTATAAAAACTTATGAGTGAAGACCTGAATCAATCCAGTTCTTTAGTGAATCAATGTATCTAGGCTTAATCCGATGGATGATAATCTGAAGATCTTTGATCAGATGAAATTTCCAACTTCTCTGACATGGTGGAACATTATTGAAGATCTTATCATTCCTTTGTTTCCATATGTTCCAACATCCCATAATGATAACTTCAAGTGCAAATTCTTGAGGAATGATTTGTGTTAAGAGCATGACTTCATCAAAAATAGAGATCCCTCTCTTTCTATTGTTTCTAATAGTATTCCAACAGCTGATAGCAAAAGGACAGTCAAAGAAGAGATGCAGTAGTGTTTCTTCCATGTACTCCTGACAGCTTTCACAATCATAATTTTGAAGATGAATTTTTTTCCTTTGAAGGAGATTTCTGGAATTGAGTCTATCATGTAATAGTAGCCAGAAGAAAATCTTGTATCTTAAAATAGTTGCATTGCTCCATGTGTTAAGGAATAGAGTATGTGCTTTAGGTCCCTTACTGAGTTTCTTATAGGCAGCAGAGACTAAAAAAGACTTATTCTTTCCTTTGAATGTCCATCTATCAGAGTCTTCAGTAAACTGAATTCCTTGAATATATTGCTGCAGCTGGGTAAGTTGTTGATGTGCTAGGTTTGACAAGGGTAGATGGAAGTGATCATTTATCTCATCTGCATTTATGAAGTCCCATACAGAGAGATTTGTTGAAGAGCAGAATGATTGAAGCTGTGGGAACTCCTCATTGCATAAGACATCACACCATTTATCTGTCCAAAGTGAAACTGTCTTTCCATTACCAATCTCACATACATCAATTTTCTTATATTCAGGGATTAATGATACCATATCTCTCCACCAAAAGGATCCAAACTTTCTGTGGTCAATCATCCTATTTGAATAGTGTTGTTCAGTAATCAGTTTTATCCATGGAAGATTCTCTTGATTGAGGAATTTATGGAGATGTTTCATAAGCAATAGTTTGTTCTGAATACCAAGATCAATAATTCCAAGGCATGCCTGGTCATGTGGTTTGATCACTTTAGTCCAGGAGATAAGTGTTGTGCCTTTGTCTTCCATACCATATTTTTTCCAGAAGCAATGTTTAATACTCTTGTTGATATGGTCTAAAATAGTTTTAGGTATTTTAAGAGTGCTCATGTAGAACATGGGAAGAGAAGTAAAAAACAGCCTTGATCAAAATCAGCTTCTCTCCATATGAAAGGAAAGCAGTGCATCCATTAAGCCTATCATTTAATCTCTTGATCAGAGGCCAATAGTCTTCCACTCTAGGTCTGTCAATGGATAAAGGTAGCCCCAGATAGTTAATAGGCATGTACTCAATGCTGCAGCTCATAATATTTTGCAAACTATGGCATATCTCCAATCTTGCTTTGAGTGGAATTAATCTTGATTTCTGATTATTAATCTTCAAGCCAGTGAGTGATTCAAAATGGTATAGCAATCTTTTGATATGATGAGCCTGTGTTAAGTCTGCTCTCATGATGATAATAGTATCATCTGCATACTGTAACAATGGTAAATCTGGACATGCCCTCGATGGGAAGACTGGTTGGATTAAAAGGTTTATCATGGCTTCATTTAGTACATCTTGCAGCAGATCCACAGCAATCACAAAAATCAAAGGAGAAAGTGGATCCCCTTGTCTAACACCTCTTTTGCATCTAAATTGTTTTCCAGGTACTCCATTCAAAAGGACAGATGAGTAACCTGAAGAATAAATCATTTGAATCCATCTGATCCATCTACAACCAAAACCCTTTGCCTTTAATATATCAATAATAGCTTTGTGGTCCAGAAGGTCAAATGCTTTCTCAAAATCCAATTTCAAAATGAAGGATTCTTGAGATACTTGAGTGCATTTATGAATATATTCATAGATCCATGGCATACAATCTTGAATAGATTTGGCTTTAAGAAAACCATACTGATTTTCATGAATAAGCATGTGCATGATTTTTTGAAGTCTGTTTGCAAGGAGCTTAGTAATAATCTTGATGGAGCAGTTTAAAAGTGAGATAGGCCTGAAGTCAGATGCATGTGTTGGGTTATCAATCTTGGGTATAAGAGTAATGTAGGAGCTGTTAATGCTTTGTAAGTTGACCCTTCCATGATAGAAATCCTCAATCAAGTGATAGAAGTCCTCAGCAATAATAGGCCAGCATGCTTTTATAAAATTTGTGTTGAAACCATCAGGACCTGGAGTTTTGTCTGCTGGTAATTCCTTGATAACATCATCAATCTCTTTCTTAGTGAATGGTACCTCTAAATCATCCAGACCCTCAATCCTTTTAATGAGTGAAAGAAGTTGAAAGTCATCTTTGCATACAGTAGTGGTACCCAATCTTTGCTTGAAAGCTCTTTCCAATACAGGTGCTTTTGCTGTATGCTCACTATGTTCATATACTGTTTCATCTTGAATGGATGAAATGAAGTTTCTTCTATATTTAATGGTAGCTTTGATATGAAAGAATTTAGTGTTAGCCTCTCCAAAATTTGCCCATCTAATAGTAGCTCTTTGCTTCCAGTAGTCCTTTTGACTTTTTAATAGGTGAAAAATGTGCTCTTTAATGATCTCTCTACCATTGCTTTCCCATAAAGTCAGATCTCTGAATTCTTCAATCATGTCAAAAAGACCAATAAGCTCATTGCAGTTTCTTATCAACATTGTTAGTCTTGATTTATTCCTGGACCAAATTTTGATACCTTTCCTCAATCTTTTGAATTTAGCAGTGATGGTCTTGGCACTATCATACAAATTAACATATTGGTCCCAAATATATCTCACTGTGTTCTTGAAGTCTTGGTGATTTAGCCAGAAATTTTCAAATCTAAATATCCTTGCTTTGGGGATGTCTATACCAATTTTGATCATGAGAGGAGTGTGATCAGAGATGGGTTTAGCCAGTGGGAGGACCATAGTGTTTAGGAATTTAAAGTCCATTCTTCAGATGAGAAAATCCAATCTAGCTTTTCCAGTAAAGGAGCATATTGCATATTGCTCCAAGTGAAATTTCTACCTTTAATAGGTATATCAACAAGTGCCAATCTGCTAATGGCTTCATTAAAATCCAACATATCCTGAACATTTCCTCCTGGTCTGCTTCTATTGTCAGGGTATCTGATGTAGTTAAAGTCTCCTACCACCAACCAATTACTTTCTTCAGTGTAGTCCAGGTTTTGAAACCAATTGATGAAATCTTGTCTTGCTGAATAATCACATGGACCATAGATGTTAGTTAATATCCATTCCTTCTTGTTATGAGTGGAGGTGAATTTGATTGAAATTGCCTGAGCATTACATTCCATCAAATTACCACTGAAAAGTGCACCATTCCAAATAATAATGACCCCCCCAGAGTTACCCACAGATGGGTAAAAAATATATTTGTTGAATCTTTTAGGACAAAAATTCCTGATGTAAGATATGTCAAAAGTTTCTCTCTTAGTTTCTTGAAGACAGATAATGTGACAACCTGATTCTAAGATCTTGTTGCTTAGTGCCAACCATTTATTGGGATCATTGATCCCTCTTATATTCCAATTCAAAACAATCCAGGTTTTATCCATTTAAATAGAATCCACTTGAGAAAGATATCCAAATACCACTGGTACCTCCAACAGAGAGGCTTATAGCTGGATAAGCTAGCAAAGTCACAAAGATTCTTGATTATTACATAGTAGTACTGGGGTTCCAAATAGTCTAAGTGATCAGCTGCCACAAAGTACACAAAAGTACACATCACGATATTCATTGAATTACTAGGGGGCCTAAAGTCTGTAGCAGAAAAGAGAGCAGCACTCATGCTGAGCCTTCTTCCTCCAGATCATTTGGAGGATTGTCCTTCTGAGTCTTCTTCTTCTTCCTATCCATCTTGTGCAGCTCCTCTTCTGAACATGATGTAGGATCCACCTTGCAAAATGTGACAGAGAGATTTCTCACAACCTTAGATGGAATGATAGGTGGTTTTGCAGTGCAACTAACACATTGTTTATTCTTGCATGCCCTAGCTCGAAATCCATTGTTGCTCTGTTGCAGCCTAGTGCTTCTCCTTACCTCAGTCTCCACCAGTGGTGCTTTTTCTTTTCTTTTCTTGTTAGCATGGAGAGCTGATGTAGTTGCATTTCCTTTGGCTGCACATCCAGTGCCCTCTGGTGTACCAATCTTCTGATTCTGTCCCAAAATAAGATCATGGCATGCACTTATATCAGTGGTAGGGCATTTCTCAGGAACTACAAATGGTCTAAGTGAAGATGGATCTGTGCCCTCCACAATGAATTTCCAGAGTTGTGTGGCAAGAAAGTTTTTGGCCCAGTCAAATTTATCTTGAGATAATAATGCAGCTGTGAAAAAATTCATCCATTCAATAGGGACCTGAGTAACATTCTCATATGTGTCCTTTGGAGCAAAGTGCTTGCCCCAAAGTGCAGCTCCTTCTTCACCTATTGTATTAGCTTCTCAAAAAAGGCAGGTTTCAAGCATGATCTGAGACATATGGTCTTTTTTATCTGTACTTTCCATAAATTCATTATTGTATTTGAATAATGCAATGGGAAATCCAGGTGGTGCTCCTTGCAATGATGTACCTGAAACTTCATCACTAGAGTTCCCAAGTTCCTTTTCCTTCTGGTGAACCTCTGTATCTTCTTTTGTATACATTGGCTCATTCAGTTCTTCCTGCAGAGCAGAAGGGGCTTGTACTCTAGACACTATCTGATGTTCATTCTCTGTTTCATATCTGAGTGAATCTTGCCCTGTTCTTGGAGTATTCTGTTCTCTAGCTGATAAATTGTCTTCAGTAGGAAAACATTGGCCTTGGAAAGGTGATACAGCTTGAGTATTCTGCAATTGATTGTTTGTAATCTCAGTATCCAGTACTAGGGTAGCCATGTCAGATATTATATGTTGATTCAGTGTGTGGGGCTATGGCAAGGAAATCTATCTCTTCTTCCTGGTTTAGAGGGTGCTCAATATCCAATGCTGGAAAAAGATGAAAAGGAGGGACATCCATATGCTGAGCATGGGCCTCATTAATGGGGATTGGGCCCATATCTTGGGCAGGAATGTTGAGGTCCAGTAGTTGCATTGGATCACCATTCTGCTCCTGGTTGATTGGCCCATGAATGGAGTTGTCAGATACTGTATTTTCCTCTGCTGACTGGACTGTCAAAGTGAGATCACTACCCATATCTGCATCATCATTATTCTGGCCAATTCCTTCAACAGCTGGCCCCATAAGATCATTCAGTTCCAGGAATTCCCCAGCTTGAATTTCCATATCTACTATGTCATTTGCAGGTGGCATGGCCCATATATCCCAGTCTACTGCATTAGCTGCTAGTTGGTTATCGATTGCCATCTGGACAGGGTGATTACCAATCTGATTAGCAGCTTGTGGTGCATTGTCAGCAGGGACAGCTGCATGTAGAGGCAGGGGACCTATGAAAATGTTGTCCTGGTTTGGATGATGGAATTGTTAAGGTGGTATAGGGTGGGGGTCCCCATCAGCAGGCACTTCCTCTTCTGCAGGAGGCCCATCATTGATCAGTTGATCCTGTAATATAATAATAGGACAAGTCCATGATTCTCCAATAAACCTGTCAGCACCTGATACAACAGTACTAATAGGAATATCTGCTAGTGACACCACACTGATTTTGAGAAGAACATAAGCATATGTGGACTTAGTTCTATCCCATACCAGCAGCTTCCCAAAGCTCTTAACTGAATTAGCAAGTTCATGCATGCATCTGAGATCAGCAGGGAAACCTATAATCTGAATCCAGACCTCTCTATTAAGGTTAAATCTCCTCCAATTAAGACCCTCATTGTGCTTCTGGAAGACCAATTGGACATCATCACATGCATGCGGACCATGAGAAACAAACCAGTCCCTATCTTCTATACTGACGAATCTGACAAAGGCTTGGCCAAAAGGGCATTCAGAGATATTTCTGATATCAACTCTTTTCTCCACAAAGAACTCACCTAGGATCTCATGGACATTCTGAAAAGCTACCTCACCTTGACGCATCGGCAAGATGGTAACTATCGCCAGGTCTTCATTGGTAAGTCGATGCTCACCATGAATAACTCTCACTCTTGCCGGTCTTCCTTCAATCACCAGTGCTTGTCGATTGGGTGGGAGGAAAGAAGTTGGATCGAAGGGGAAGTTCGCCATTGGATTAGGCGTCTGCTCTCCTTGAGCCGGAGAAGAGGAGAATACCCTTACTGTACGAGAAGGGGAGGAAGAAGATGAGGAGGCAATCGGCGTAACTTTTGCTAGAGGGTCACTGATGCGTGGGCCAATTAGTCTTGACTGAATCGCTCGGTTCTGTGCCGAAATTAACTCTCCTCTGTCCCTTACCAAGTTTTTCTCTGATATGTCTAATCTCGCGCGCGATGAACGAGGAGTTGCCAAAAAAGAATCCACAACTGCTGCTGATTTCTTAACTGGAATGGGCCGTCCATCTATATCTGTAGTGTAACGACAGTTATCTCCTATGTGTCCCCATCTCCTACAAGCATGGCACCGAATTCTATTTTTGCAGCTGGGCCTGGTGTGTCCATCGGAGAGACAACGAATACAAAAACTAGGCCCATAACTTTTCAACGGATTTAAAACCTGTCTTGAAGAGGTTTTATTGGCAGTTACTTGTGTCTTAACTCCTCTTGATGGATGGGCTGAATTCCCGGTTGTAGCAAGAACACGACGATGATCTTCAAAAAAACGAGGAATTTGCGTAGCTTGTGCATATGATTTAGAATTCTTACCATATGAGACAATAGTCCATGCACCTTCTTGCTCTTTGAGATAGAGATTGTATTCTTTCTGTGAATCTGGTCCTCCACGACCCCATAACCAAAAACTCATACAGAAGTTGCTGAAAATGTTACCTCCTTTGAAAATGTGAAAACCCACTTCTTTGAATGCAACACAGAATCTGAATGACCAATTTTGAAGCCACTTAACTTTGAAAAGTTTAGCATCGCCACCAAAGCATGATTGCAGAATCAATCCCACTTAATCCTCATTAAACCGGAATTTTGATCTTGAGAAATCAACTACAAGATAGAATTCCCATAATCCTTTACCTGGAATGTAGTTGATGCTAGTGCCAAATCTTTCTTGGATCCGATTTTGATAATCCAAACCTTCTTTAAACTTAAGGTCCGAGAGAGCCATGTAGCCGCAAGGATGAGAAAAGAGATCAGTGAGAAAATCGTGTGCTGTTTGCCCCCGATCGGAGTGATCAGAAGCAATCTGGTGTAGAGGTGGACGCCGTGGCCGGAGTGGCCAACGGCGGTAGGCTTGGAGTCGCCGAGAGCGCTCAGAGAGGAGAGCGCTCAGAGAGTAGAGCCCGACCCGGGCTGATTACTTATTTCCTTAAAGCTATCTTAACCAGGCTATCGTCGAAGACAGATCGGGTGGAGAAGCAAGGATGGCGAAATTGTGGGATTTTCCGCTTACAGGCAGTCTCAACGGGTGGTTGCTCACCTCTTGATTTTTCTTTTCGAGAGTATGCAAAATATCATACCTTAGTTTTATCGAGAGGCCCAAACTTTGGCCTGGCATGTCCGTGGGCAGAAATTCTCGGGAAACCCCAACAAATATCCATTCTAATTTTTTAGTGAGACATCACATTTCCTTCTAGGATTTTGAGAAGTAGGTGTTTAATTACACGTCGCTCGCACCCGCACAAGTTGCAGCGCTAGCGCTAGCGCTGCTGATGCTACGTAGGGGATATTTGTTGCACCACTAGTCGATGACTGGCCATGGCTAGCTTTACGAAGAACACCACGATCGCAAAGATTCAAAATGTAGGATAATGCATGCATGGCATGGGATAATTTACTCCAGTGAGCACAGATATCAAAAGGACAAAGGTTGACTGCATAGTTTATAGCTTGTTACAGCGATTGTTGATATATAGTCTCTCCGTCGTCCACACATGATCGAGAGGCCGGCTAGCTCTTGATCGATATTTACACTGTTTTTCTTTAAAGATAATGGATGATCACGTTCGGCGCCCCTTACGGTGCGGTGACCCACGGTCACGATATTAGTCCCTACGGCTATTCTATGAGAGTACTCTGAATTTTCAGGGAAAAAAGCTAGCTGTTCACACCGTATCTAGCTAATTGATTAAGGCCGATCGCTTTGATACGGGAGTGACCCGATAGTGAAAAGCAATGGAGATATTTCAGGCCATCCAGCTAGCCGTACGACGTACGTGTACGTGGACACAACTGATATCGACCTTAAAAAAAACTGGTGCTTTGCCCAGTCGGCAGCACACCCAACTGACCGCCTCGGATTGCGTCCACGGTCGTTTAACTTATTCTGCTAATTATACGATTTAAACCTTAAAATTGAAGTATTCCTTTATCTCTGCCACTAGATCATGCGTATCTCTCATATGGTCATGTGTACATGGATACGGACAGAGACAGGGCCGGGGTTTATCTTTCCTTTTTGTGCGACGAGAGACCGGAAATCCTAGACCTACGGAATGATTCTTACGGAAATTGGTTACGGAGAGACGTGGTGACGGTAGGTTGGTTGAAATTCGTCTGCCTCCTGTGAATTAAGAACTGGAGACCAATCGGATGCCCTCAACGTGAGTCCGTAACCCAATTCTGTAGAATATATTCCGTAGATGTAGCATTACTCACGAGAGACAGGGGCGTCTATCTGATGATCCGATCGATCAGATAACACTCCCAGTAGTTAGTAGTCTCAACTCACAGTGCGTGTATTATGGTCAGGGCCCTCCCGACCCTCCGTTGTCGCTCTGGTAAAGGAGTGTCTGTTACCTTTGGATAGGATTGGGCTTTCTGCAGAGGAACCTTCGTTTTGATGTTTGTGGTCACGAGCTAATTGCATCACGGGGCCAGATTTTAGTGGTGTATCGGCCTGGAATGATTAACGTTCAGACGTGCGTTACGGCAGCTAACCATATACATGGCGTCAGAACTTTAGGTAAAGGAGGGGTTTTATGCCCGGATTTGTCTGCAGCCCGATGTTTCGAATGTGTGCTAGGCTGAGCTGATCACTACAGGTAAATTGCGATACGCCGACGGGGCAGTTGGTGTAGGGGCCGAGCTGGGCTGTCAGTTAAACTGGTCATCGGCTCAGATTAACCGTCAGCGTACAGGGCTACACCGACAAAAAACCGGTCGGCATAGCTATGTTTCTTTTTTTTTCCATTTAATATGGAATAATTCTTATCTTTAAATCCTGTAAATCAAAATTTTAAAATTAAAATATCTAAATCGATTAGAAAAATGAGAGAAATCCAAACATGAAAACTATCATCTTTTGCATAAGAAAAACTCATTTAACCAAGTGAAATTAATTTTGAAAAATTGACATAAACTCATTTAATTAGGAAAAATTAGATAGAAATCAAGAAAATTCCTAATGATTGTGAATTATCAATCAAATGTGGACTAGTCTTTGTGAGAATTAGATGGGTGCCATTTTGCACCATATTTTTTTTGTATTTGGTTCACTAAAAAAGTCATTTTTGCAATTTAGAAAAAGAAAAATAATATTTATAAAAATAATTTGAAAAATTCCTTCGGAACCATTGTTTCCTATACCAAGATACACATATTTATCGAGTATGAGAATTTTACCACAAACTATGTAGTGGGAATTGCCATAATTTTGCCATTTGGCTTGAAACTAATAAATGTTTATACATGATAGGCCTTTTTGTGATTTTTTTTTGAAAAAATTATAAAAAATCAAGTTTATCATTTTTCATACCAAATAGTACACATAAAAGGACTCCATAAGAGAGGAAATATTTTTTGAGATTTTTTTTTACTAAATTTGTTTTTTTTCAATAAACGGTCAAAATGGACCCTGTGACTATTCATCGAAAGAGGTCAAAATTTCTAAAAGTATCGATGTTTCTATGATATAAACGAATTTCAGACCAAATTACCAAACACTTGTAGTATAAATTTGGATTACTTTCGAAAAAATAGCATAAACTCATTTAACTAGCCAAAATTAGATAGAAATAAAAAAAATCACAATACTTGCGGATTATCAATAAAATGTGGGCTACTCTTTGTGAGAATTAGATGGGTACCATTTTACATCATATTTTCTGTACTTGGTTCACACAAAAAAGTCATTTTTTCTACTTAGCAAAAGGAAAATGATATTTATAATTTTTTTAAAATCCCTTCAGAACCATTGTTTTCTATAGCAAGATAAACCCATTTGTTGAATATGAGAACTTTATCAAAAACTATACAATGGGAATTGCAATAACTTGATCATTTGGCTTAAAACTTATAGACGTTTATACATGATAGGCCTTTTGTGAAAGTTTTTTTTTGAAAAAATTGTCAAAAAACCAAGTTTATCATTTTTTATAACAACCAGTACACATCAAAGGACTCCATGCGAGAGAATTTTTTTTTTGAGGTTTCTTCACTTTTTTTTTTCAAAAAATGTCAAAATGGCCACCATGACTATTCGTCGAAAAAGGTCAAATTTTCTAAAACTATTGATCTTTCTGTGATATAACCACTAGTTATGTACCTTAAAATGATTTTGAAAAAAAATCACACGAAATCAAACACTTGTAGTTCAAATTTGGATTAGTTTCGAAAAATCAGCATAAACTTATTTAACTAGGAGAAATTAGATATAAATCTAGAAATTCCTAATACATGGGGATTATCCATAAAATGTGGAATAATCTTTGTGATAATTAGATGGGTGCCATTTTCACAATAGTTTTTGTACTTAGTTCACAAAAAGTCATTTTTTCCATTTAGAAAAATGAAAATGATATTTATAAAAATAATCTGAAAATTTCCCTTCTCAACCATTGTTTTCTATACCAAGAAATACCTATCTGTCTAATATGAGAACTTTACGACAAACTATGTCGTGGGAATTGACATAACTTGTTCATGTCATGAAACTTATAGATATTGATACACGATAGACTTTTTTGTGAGAATTTTTTATTGAAAAATTGATCAAAAATTAAGTTTATCATTTTTCATAGCAACTAGTACACATAAAAGAACTCCATGCTAGAGGTAAATATTTTTTTTGAGGTTTTTTTAACTTATTTGATTTTCTTAAAAGGTCAAAATGGTCACTATGACAATTCATCGAAAGAGATCAAATTTTCTAAAACTATTGATGTTTCTACTACATGGATGTAATATTTGAATTCCTCTAATTTTTCTAATAGGCTTAGACATTTTGTTTGTCAACTTTTGATTTACGAATTTAAATATATAAATTACTAGAATAATGCCCCGCATGTTGCAGCGGGTATCTCTTTAACAATTCTAATAAAAAGTTTGAAACATGAAGTTTCCATAGAAATATGCAATATTTAGTTGATCATATCATTCAAGGGCGTACATGGTTGATATAGATAAGTTGAAATCAACTGGTTGAATAAATGGATGATGTGAATAGTTTACATGAAAATTTTCGCATAACTTTTTTTTTCGAAAATTTTCTTCTGTTGGTAACATAAGAATATCACATAATCTTGAATAAAAATTGTATGATTTTCATTATTAAAAATAATTGGAAAAAATTCACTTGGTTGACGAAGCTAATTCCGGTGGTACATATGATTTAACTACGTAACTACGTAGCGGGATGGTGTGATCTTATTAGCAGAACAAAGAAAAAGAATGGCATGGGAATTTGATGGCTAAAATAAAATATGATGTGTATACTTGCATGTAGAGATATATAATTTAATATTAGTGGGATGATGTGGATAATTTATTGGTTAAAAAGCAAGTGATGTGGATAACTTACATGTTGAGATAGATAAATATTAATTACACTCAGTGGGGTTTTCCTTTATAAGAAGTATAGATTCCATATTAAATGTAAAAGGGGAAAAATGAAATTCCATTTATTGTTATTTATCCAAAAAAATACTATTACATAATTATTGTTATTTATTCAAATAAAATTTTAAAATTTAAACAGTAAAAAGTGTAAGATCATGCCCCATGGGTTAGTATGATTGACGTGATACTAATATCATTAATTTCTAACATCTCATTTAGAAGCTAATTTGGAAGGAAGTTAAAAGTTAAGTGTGCTTGGGCTGCATCACTTTAAAGATGGGTGCCGTCGACGTATGCGCAGTTCCCTGTAATGGATTCAAATGGTATGCGCCCTATTTGAACAGTTTGAACACATGTACGTCTATACACACATTACTAACTACCTCCACTATCTTCTCGAAAAACAATATAAATATAGACGATCTCTAGATGTGGAGCAACCAAATGGAGGGTCCATATATCACACACTTAAGTTAGCGTGACTTATGTCTGAGAATCTCTATCGGTGATTACTCTTGTCTCTGAGATATTTGCAACAGGTTAAGAGCATCTTCACCGGCATCCCAAA
Source organism: Alopecurus myosuroides (assembly GCA_028641055.1). NCBI lineage: Eukaryota > Viridiplantae > Streptophyta > Magnoliopsida > Poales > Poaceae > Alopecurus > Alopecurus myosuroides. The sequence goes on along the minus strand of CM054057.1, from coordinate 307,163,224 downwards.
TTTGTGTCCAGCATCCTTTAATTGTTTCCTCCTTTATGGTGCCGGATATGTGTCTGCCGCGATGGGGGTTGCCCAAAGACGACTCTCCAAATAGCTCCTGATTCTTTTTGATCTTTTTACCGGTGTATCACATATTTCTATGTAAATTCTAGAAAAATTTGATTGCACAGTACAATAATAATTCAAACATAGAAATTATATATTTATTACAACACCTCAAATTTTAATTTTAATTCATCAAGTTCTGGAAAAAAAATATGCTGATGAAAACTATTTGGTCGCTCTGATCGGCCACAACTGCACGATAAGCTCATTTTGCATGTTCTCATGAGTTATTTCGTGCCGAGTTTTCTGACAAATGCCAAGAAAATCACCAAACCTGGCAGCAACATCTGACCATGGATCCGCAAAAGGGTTGTGGTAGTCAAACGGCTCATTGGTTACCCTCGTATGCCATGCTCACTCCTGATGATCATGTTGTGCATGATAACACAAGCATTCATGATTTCACAAATTTGATGTAGCGACCATGATAGACAAGGGCACGAAAGAACATCAAACCGGGTCTGGAGCATATGAAATTATCGCTCAACATCTTTCCAGACAATCTCTTTCCTCTTTGCAAAATGGACATTTTCCACACCAATAAAGTTAAGGATCGTCTTTAGAAATTTCAACCAATTAGGATAGATGCCATCCGTAAGTTACTATTCCTTGTCGTACCGATGACAATTGATCTCATACCTCCACTCTAAAGTTTGGCCTTCAGCAAGTCTCTGAAACACCGGAGAGCGTTGCAACATGCTGTTGTCATTGCGAGAATCGGCCATGCCGAAAAATACATGCCAAATCCAAAGATCATAGTCTATCACAGCCTCAAGTACAATAGTACATGATTGTTGCTGAATGACCCACGGTGGCGCATAACAAGGACGAGGACCGGGCGGCAAGCCGGCCTACGTGGTCGCCCTTGAATCCTGCCGGGGAGATGTCAACGACAAGGGTGGCGGCGATTATGCGAATCACCGACGAGAGGAAACAACAGGACAAGGTGGGATGCGAATGACTACTGGTCGATGCCGCTCCGTTTGTATGAAGAGGGGTCCCGACATGTCGGATGCCATGCCCGGAATTTGTCCGACACCCTGAGGAGGCCCTCAAGTTCCGATGTGGTCGATTTTCATGTCCGGACACAAATAAACCTTTCGAGGGTCATTTTTTTGATAAAGGGATTTTATTACTTAAAGGGTTTAAGGATTACACTCAGCCTCTGCATAACTAAAATGCACACAACCACGAAGCACAAGTTACGATCCATGAGACGTAAGTCACTATCGCCTATGGTGGCCCTATCTGTAGATCAAGAGGCTATTCATGTGGGATAAAAATACCCATCCCCACCCTTTTTAGACGTGCATAAGACTCCGTAAAAAGGCCTCCAAATTCTACCCTTTTTTCGAGTGCCATTTGGAGGGTGCCGACGGAAATGCTCGAGGAACTCTTGTTTCCATCAACAAATCAAGCATGTCAAGTGTTACGCTACATTTATATGCATTTGTCTGCCGGGAATATGGTCGTCTATCTCATGTAGTTGTAACACTATATTCGACTAGTCCGCATATATAGCTGGCCAATTTGCAAAATGAATTTGGCTGTCTCTCTTTTGGTGATTAGTGCCACATTTTTTTTGTCAAACCCCGGACTCAGAGATATACATACTGTTATATGCTTCTAGCCATGGACTCACAAGGGCTTCAGGATTACCAGCCCTGGCCGCAACAAACAACGGCAGATAGACCGGATTCATCGGCACGTAGTCCGGATCCCCGGTCTAGTACTCCTTGTATCCATGCTAGTCATAATCAATTATGCTTACCCAAACTTCCACGAGTCGGATGAAACTGAAGGAACGGGACCAACGTTATACAGAGCCGCTATGTGTCCAGAAAGTGCAACAACAATCGAGGGTTACTGGGGTTACCTCGCCCCAGGCCGAATGACATCGGCAGGCGGGCTCGGACATGGATCATCAGCTCCACAACCCCTCGACTCCGACAACTATGCAGGCATAGCCAAAACTGTATAACAATGGGCTCAAAACCAACAATCGATCAAAGCAGCACTCTAGACATGAAAGTTGTATTAAACAAGTCATACTAGAGTAGTTTTACACGCAGAGGTTACACGACCAACATAGGTCAACCAACCCAACATTACAACAAGCAGCGAAAGCAAATATGTTGCTATACAACAAGACATCAAAAAGACTAAGAGTCCGAAACTTAAGAAACGTAGCCAACCCCATACTACAGATACCAGGCTGCCACCTGGGAACCCCTAACTACTCATCGACGTCGAGGTAGAACCCTTCTTCAGCTGCATCGCCGAAGTCTGAAAGAAAACAACAACGAGGCAAGGTTGAGTACAAAAGGTACTCAACAAGACTTGGCTTTTAAGTTCTTTTGCGTAAAGCCATCTTTGTTTTCCGAAGTCGAGGAAGGAGAAGCACGTGTAATAGAGCATTTCTAAAACAGAAGAGGAATCTACTCAACTACTGAGATCATCATGTTCTTTTCTCCACCAGTACTTTCTCATCCCCAGACGACCTTATGCTACAAGAATCACCCCTCTCGACGTAGTCGAGGAGGCATCCTTCATTCGTTGTCAACAAGTTTTAGTCATTCCGTTAGAGTTGTCTATGATCACATAATCCGTTGCCAAGTCGTCCATAACCGTGGACACGGCTTCTCGAGGAGATTTATCCCTGCAGGGGGTACACTTTACCCACACATGTCAACCGACTCTTAGCGCCACATGGTAACTATCCTCTCTAAGAGCGCGGCAGAGTGTGGTCGACCACGACCTTTACCTTGCTTAGCCCTATCCATTAGTCAACCCAAACAGGGCCACCCCGTCAACAGGGAGTTGGCCACCTCCTGACGGCACCAGTTCTGTGAGTCGGGACAAGATCCGTGTACGTCCATCACTGGTCCCGGTCACGCCCTAGTTTTCTCCAAAACATTTTATGACACACCCGCAAATGGAAGCTTCAATCTACGTGACCTATGGAAGTGACTAGACAAATTAGTTAGCCGAGCGGGGTTCATTGGCCCGCGTGTGGCTATACGTTCAGTCTTGGCTTCGAAGGCGAGAACTCGCACCTAGGGGCATGAACGAGACAAAAACCACAACCCACAGTGGCCTCAACATCCATGCCATGTTAATCATGTTAATCAACCACATAAAAGCGTAAACACCTTTCATACTAGATTCACGCATTGTCAGCATTCATCAACCATATGAAGCAGATCATAAGACTAAGCATGTCTAAGCATTGAACACACAAGGCTCTACGTTACTCAAACAACCCTAGTCATACTAGGAGGGTAAACAGGTATGAAGGTGACATATAAGGGGGTCATGCAGTGGATAGGTTAACTCTAACAGACTCAAAACTAAGTTGAATCGCATCCATGAGTAAGAGGTTGAAAAGACTCAAAACATGGGTGGAGCCATGAGGTTGTGCTTGTCTTGCTCGTCGAAGGTGGAACTGGGGTTGTCGTAGAAGGCCGGATCAACCTCCGAATCTCGGTCTACCGATAACGAGCAACACCGGAAAGAAGGAAAACAATCAATACATGGTAACCGTGAAATACACAATATGTATGCATGATCAAAACAATGCAATTGATTTAAAGCTTGGAAGGTAGAATAGGAAGCTAAGGTTCTACGCCGGGATCGATAATCACCGGAGGGGGAGAAAACCCTATTCTAGAGGTGTGACCAAGTTTAGTTGCTCAAATGACTTTGGGAACCCCATAGATAGGTTGCATTTGTTTCACTGATCATTTTGGTATATTACACTTAATTTTCTAATTTTATTGAATTAAAACTTTATTTTCAATATTTAAATAGATTTAAGTCAAACTCCAAATATGGCCTCATTTTGAACTTTGTCGAACATATACGAAAATGGTATAAACAGGTAGCTCATATTTTTCTGAACATTTTGCATATATTTTTTTATAATTTTTGGAGTTATAAATTAAAAGTTATTTAATTTACAAATTTTAATTAAATTCTGTTATTTCTATTTTTCTGCGGGCCCCACGTATCAGTTTAAAACAATAAAGAAAAACACCTGGCGGACCCGTAGCCAGGTGACGTCACAGTGACGTCACCGTGGCGTCACTGTGTGGCCGGCTGGTGGCAGAAGCGCTCGCCGGCGGCGAACCACGGCGCCCCGGGGCGTGCCATTTGGCCCACTAGCTTCCTCTCGTCAAGAGGAACCCAGAGAGGGTGGCCTCACTTCCAGGGGAGCAATGCTGGCGAGCCGGCGACGATGAACGGCGGCGGAGGGCGTCGGGCTCCGGCGATTCCGGCGAAACCGAACGCGAGGAGGGCAACGGAGGGGATTGGGAGGGGGAGGAGCTTACCGTGAGCTCAATGGAGCGGTCGGCAGGGCCTGGGAGGGAAGGAATCAGTGGCGCGGTGGAGATTCCCCGGCGGCCGGAGAGGGGGAAGGAAGCGGCGATTCGCCGCGCCTATGGCATCCCGGCCTCTGTGCCCGCTCGAGGTGAAAGAGGAGGACGACGCGGTTCTAAAGAGCCACTCGGGGAGGGCGGGGAGGCGGTGGAACGCCGGCGACGATGGATCAACGGCGAGAGTGAGGTTCGGGCGAGGGAGAGATACAGAGAGAGAGAGGAGGGTGACCAAGGGGCTTCTGCGGGGATACGCTCGATCCGGCCGTCTCCTCGAGGTCCTCTAGGCGTCCACGTCGCAGGAGGTGGAGGGCGGCGGCAGATCGTCCTTCTGGCCGGCGACAAGGAAGAAGGAAAAGAGAAAAGAAAAGGAAACTTCGTGAAAAACCCCCTGAAAAATATTAGGAATTGTAAAGAGGTCCTTCTGGACTTAAAACAGACATAAAAAGGGGTTTTTGAGGGCCTTTTTGGAATCCAAAAATTGCACAAAAATATTTTTTGGAAAGCTCTTCAAATTTGCCACATTTCTATCATATGATTGTTTTATTTTAAAGAACTTTGTAAAACAAGTTTGTGTGAAGCTAGATTAAGTGATTCTCTTTTAATTCACTGCTTAAATTGTAGTCCATTTTTCATGCATGCATGCCATGTACACAACACCTCTCTTTATTACACAAAAGTAGGGATGTTACAAGTCTAACCCCCTTACAAGAATCTCGTCCCGGGATTCCTAGGTTTTTGAAAAGAAATCAGGATACTTAGATCGCAAACCATTTTCTCGTTCCCAGGTTGCTTCGTTGTCGGAATGATGTGATCATTGAACTTTGAGGAACTTGATGGTTTGACTACGAGTTCTTCGTTTGGCCTCATCAAGGATACGGACAGGGACCTCTTTGTAAGAGAGATCATCCTTGAGCTTGATAGTCTCGTGGTCCACACCACGGACAAGATCTTTGAAGCAACGTTTGAGTTGGGAGACATGGAATACATCATGGACATCTGGAAATCCTGGAGGCAACTGCAGCTGATATGAAACTTGACCTTGTTTACCAATGATAGGGAAAGGACCGATGTAACGAGGAGCTAGTTTGCCTTTGATTCCGAAACGTTTTCCACCTTTGAAAGGTGTGACTCGAAGATAAGCTTTCTCGCCAATTTCGTAATGAAAATCTTGGTGATGACGATCATAATAACTCTTCTGGCGAGACTGAGCTGTTTTCAATTGTTCACGAATGATGTGAACGATTTCTCCCTCTTCGTTGATTGCATCCGGACTAAAGAATGATCTTTCACCAGTTTCAGACCAATTCAGCGAAGTTCGGCATTTACGGCCGTATAGAACTTCAAAAGGAGCCTTGCCCAAGCTAGGTTGATAACTGTTGTTATAAGTGAACTCGGCAAATGGAAGGAGCTTCTCCCAATCCTTACCTAACGATATAACACAAGCTCGGAGCATGTCCTCAAGAATCTGGTTAACTCTCTCAGTTTGGCCACCGGTTTGTGGATGGAAAGCAGTGCTAAAAGATAGTCGGGTTCCATAGCTTGCTGGAAAATTGCTCAGAATTTCGAGGTGAACAGACTTGCACAATCAGAGATGATCCTCTTTGGAACACCATGAAGACTGACTATTCTGGATACATACAGATCCGCCAGTTGGATAGCGGTGATATCTTCTCGGATAGGAAGAAAATGAGAAAATTTGGATAGGCGGTCAACCACCACCCAGATAGCATCATGACCTTTCTTTGTTTTGGGAAGACCGGTGATGAAATCCATACCCACTTCATCCCACTTCCATTCAGGAATAGGAAGGGGTTGAAGAACATCGGCTGGTCTTTGATGTTCTGCTTTCACACGACGACAGACGTCGCATTCAGCAACATATCGAGCAATTTCTCGCTTCATTCAGGACCACCAGAACCTTTGACGTAGATCTTGATACATTTTGGTGCTACCAGGATGAATAGAAAGAGGTGTGTCATGAGCCTCTTGGAGAATTAGCCTTCTCAGGTTCCGTATCTTCGACACAACCAGACGGTTGCCGAAATAAACGGTACCTTGGTCATCGACGGAGAAACATTTGGCTGCTCTGCTAGCAATGTTCTTCTTAATGTTGGCAATTCCCAGATCCCGCTTTTGAGCTTTCTTGATCTGGTCCTCAAGGGAAGGTTTTACCTCAAGGTTGGCCAAATAACCAGAAGGAACGATTTCAAGGTTGAGTTTGGAGAACTCCTCATGAAGAGGAGGTTGGGCATGTTGTATCATCAAGTTGTTACAATAAGACTTCCGACTTAGCGCGTCAGCGACGGCATTTGCTTTGTCGGGTTGATAGTTGAGACCCAATTCAAAGTCCTTGATTACCTCAAACCATCTTCTCTGTCTGAGGTTCAGATCCGGTTGGGTAAATAGATATTTCAGACTCTGATGATCTGAGTATAACTCACAACGGTTACCAAGAAGATAATGACGCCATTGCTTGAGAGCATGGACCAGGGCTGCTAGCTCGAGATCATGGGTTGGATAATTGCGCTCATGTGGTTTCAGTTGACGAGAACCATAAGCCACCACATGACCTTCTTGCATTAACACACAACCGCGTCCTTGTTGAGAGGCATCACAGAAGATGAGAAAGTCCTTGATCATATTAGGAAGAACAAGCACAAGAGCGGTAGTCAGTTTGGTTTTCAGAGTTTGGAAACTTTCCTCTGCCTTTTCTGACCACTCAAACTTTTTGCCTTTCTTAAGAAGTTCAGTCATAGGTTTGGCAATTTTGGAGAAGTTCTCGATGAAACGACGGTAGTAACCTGCCAGTCCGAGAAAACTCCGAACATCCTTGACTGACTTAGGTATTTCCCAGTCCAGGATGGTTTGGACCTTGTCTGGAATGACGACAACACCTTCAGCAGACACTACCTGTCCGGGATAGAAGAGCTCTTTTAACCAGAACTCGCATTTGGAGAACTTGCCATACAACTTGTGTTCATGGAGTTTGGACAACACCAAACGCAGGTGTTCAGAATGTTCATCTTCGGTTTTGGAATAGACCAAGATGTCGTTGATGTAGACCACGACGAACTTATCAAGATACTCCATGAATACCGAGTTCATAAGCCTCATGAAGGTAGCTGGAGCATTGGTAAGACCGAAAGACATGACGGTGTACTCGTAAAGACCATAACGAGTAGTAAACGCGATTTTGGGAATGTCCTCCTTTCTGATCTTTATTTGATGGTATCGTGATCGCAGGTCCATCTTGGAAAATACAGTTGCACCAGCTAACTGATCAAATAGGTCGTTGATTCTTGGAAGAGGGTATTTGTTTTTTATGGTCATTGCATTCAGCGGCCGATAATCAACAACTAGACGGGGAACATTGGTATCCCGCTTCTTGACAAAGATAGTGGGACAACCCCAAGAAGATGTGCTAGGTTGGATGAAACCTTTTGTCTTCTAACTCCTCTATTTGACGCTTCAATTCAACCAACTCCTCTAGGGCCATACGATAAGGTCTTTTAGACATAGGAGCGGTACCAGTGACTAACTCAATGACAAATTCCACACTTTGGTCAGGTGGCATGCCAGATAACTCTTCAGGAAACACATCAGGGAAATCACTGACTACATGTAACTCATGAATTTCAGGAGGGTATTCACCTTGCATGAAGTATAGCTGCAGTTTAGGAGAAAGGTGTGTGCGTGCTGATGGCGGAATGGTGAACTCTGACCAGTACTCGATAGAAACTCTGGAAGGATGTTTCAATGTGAGGGATTTTGTTGCACAATCCAGCTTAGCTCCATATTTCGAGAGCTAGTCCATGCCCAGTATGACATCAAGGTCAGTGGACTTTAGTGCAATGAAGGTTGTGGAGAATTTCCAGTATCCCACTTCAACCATGAGTTCTGGCGTAACCATAGTGGTTTGCCAGTTGTAACCAGGGGAGTTTACCATCAACGGTTTTGGCAACTTTTCAAAAGGTATCCCATGCATTTTAGCAAACCCTTCTGATATGAATGTATGCGATGCTCCAGAGTCAAATAAGGCTAAAGCCGAAATTGAGTTGACATAAATCGTACCCAGTAAGACGCTTGGATCTTCCTGAGCATCTTCAATAGTCACGTGGTTAAGACGACCACGTGCAGCACCAGCAGGCTTCGCCGTTTTCTTAGGAGGAGGAGCTGCACGTCCAACACGATTCTGAGGGCACTCCCTTGAGAAGTGACCAGGCTGACCACAGCGATAGAAGACATTGCTGGGGGGGGGGGAGGAGTGGCAACTGGAGGACGAGAATCTTGTCCACCACCATAGGTTGATGTAGCAGGTGGTGCAGGCGGACGAGGAGCATATCCAGACGGCCTTGGCTGAAACGGAGCCCTGGGAACAACGCTGTATGGGATGAACACACTGCGCTTACTGTTCTGACCAGAAGGTGATGCACGGGAATCTCAAGCACTCTTCTTCATAGCAGTATCCATCTCCTTTTTGCCACACTCAAGAGTGATGGCCTGATTGTACAGTTCCTGAAAGTTTTGGAACTTGAAGGGCAGCAGCTCATAACGAATAGTTGGGTTCAGGCCCTTACGGAACAGATCCTGCTTGTCCTCGTCATTAGTGACATCACGAGGAGCGTAGCGAGCCAGATGGGTGAAAACACGACCATAAGCCTCAATGCCCATACTGCCATGAGTAAGAACAAGGAACTCCTTTCTTTTACCGTCCATCACTGCCTTCGGGATATAAGCCTCACGGAAAGCAATGCGAAACTCTGCCCAGGTGACCTCATGATCTGGCGCTTTCTACGCCAAGAAGCCTTCCCACCAAGCACCAACAGCACCCTCAAGCTTGTAGGTGGCGAAGTTCACGCGGTCACGGTCCTGGACACGGAGGGCAAGGAACTTGCGCTCCATTGTGCGAAGCCAATCATCGGCATCGAGAGGCTCAGTAGATTCAGCAAAGTATGGTGGCTGAGCCTTGAGGAAGTCCACAAGTGTAACTCCGGCAGCACGGCGTTCAGTGTTCTGGGCCACACGCTCCAGAAGATGTTCGTTCCTCAGACGGTTGTTCTCAATGTTCTGCAGCACCTGCGCCATTGAGGGTAGAGGGGAGGTGTTGGCTCAGGAGGAGGATTGTTACGGCCTCGAGTACCACCCGACATCCTGAGTAGAAGGAAGAAGAATCATGAATAACACATCCATGGAAAAGATACAATGGATCGACATGTGATAGTTTCAACGGAATCAAGTTACATGCCAAAAAGTAGCAGAACAGAACGGATGAACATGAAGTGTATCATTTCAACAACATGGAGACAACATCATACAACTGCTTATTGAAACCAGTCGAAGTACAAACCATACGCGGTGGTGGTACAAGCATACAAGCTTTAGTAGACACAACACTGAAGGAAGTATGGTAGATACACATCACCGAAGTTGTCCTCCTATACATTATTTTTCTACAACTTCGGGTTTCGAGTGCATGAAAGCAAACATTACTCTAGCTGGAACCGACAACGGTCTCAGTATCCTTCGAAGTCGAAAAGGAAGTGGAACCGGAGCACCATAGTAGCGACGAACAGACTCACTCTGCGGTCCATGGAGAGACTGTGGTACACCACGCACCATCCTAGGCCTCCTCATGCGTCCACGAGGGGGAACATCACCTCCAACATCTAGAGACGCGACCGTAGAAGGCACAAATACAGATGGAAGCTCTATCTCAGAGATTGGAACAAGACCACTCTCAACGAATGGCCTCACTCTGTCTGTCACAGTCCTAAGACTAGATGCAAGGGTGTTGACTAGTGCACTAAGCTCACGTTCACGACGAGCATAAGCTACAAGAAGATCAACGGTGCACCTAAGTCTAGGATCTTCCTCATGGGAGGAATCAGCAAAAGTATGGGTGAAACACCCCTCCAGAGTAGGTTCAGAACCAGGACAATAACGGAAAGAGCTATGCTCGTGGTCTGGATAGGAGTAACGAAGCACGTTAAGACAATGTCGTGCAGCATCCTGCACATCCATCTCAACAGTGAAACCAAGACCCTCAGCGTAGTGCCTAGTAGGATTGATGTTACCATCTAACTGTGGGAGACGGACACCACATAGGTACGGGGACTGATTGAAGTCACGGTACTGCTCATACACAGTGTACACAGGATACCAAGGGGCTCCTAGGTTTGTAGAGGCTGAGGCTAAAAGATAGGGAAAACCTGGAACTCCAAGGCAAAGAGTGTGTCGAACAACCTGTCCGGAGGTGATATGAAACAAACACATTTGCAAGATTTCATAAAACATGATGAAATGATTTGAATTTGGAAATAACAACCGGGTACGAAGTATTCGGAAGAAAACACCCAACAATTTTACTCCTAACCTTTGAGATAACACACATTAAAACAAATGAGGTACGGTGACTCAGAGTTAGAGCGATACCAGTTAACGAGTAAAAAGAATCCTAAGAAGGTTTTCATAACTCTTTTGTCTTTTCAAAATAGTTTTCACAAGTTCTAGACTCAACATCGACCAACGGCAAGGGTTTCCTACAGGCAGTCCTGCTATGATACCAAGACTTGTCAGACCCCGGACCCAGAGATATACATACTGTCATGTGCTCCTCGCCATGGACTCACAAGGGCTTCAGGGTTACCAGCCCTGGCCGCAACAAACAACGGCAGGCAGACCGGATTCATCAGCACGTAGTACGGATCCCTTGTATACTACTCCTTGTATCCATGCTAGTCATAACCAATTATGTGTACCCAAACGTCCACGAGTCGGATGAAACTGAAGGAACGGGACCAAAGTTATACAGAGCCGCTATGTGTCCAGAAAGTGCAACAACAATCGAGGGTTACTGGGGTTACCTCGCCCAGTCCGAATCACATCGGCAGGCGGGCTCGGACATGGATCATCGGCTCCACAACCCCTCGACTGCGACAACTATGCAGGCATAGCCAAAACTGTATAACAACGGGCTCGAAACCAACAATCGATCAAAGCAGCACTCTAGACATGAAAGTTGTATTAAAGAAGTCAAACTAAAGTAGTTTTACACGCAGAGGTTACACGACCAACATAGGTCAAGCAACCCAACATTACAACAAGCAGCAAAAGCAAATATGTTGCTATACAACAAGAGAACAAAAGGACTAAGAGTCCGAAACTTAAGAAATGTAGCCAAACCCATACTACAGATACCAGGCTGCCACCTGGGAACCCCTAACTACTCATCGACGTCGAGGTAGAACCCTTCTTCAGCTGCATCGCCGAAGTCTGAAACAAAACAACAACGAGGCAAGGTTGAGTAGAAAAGGTACTCAGCAAGACTTGGCTTTTAAGTTCTTTTGCGTAAAGCCATCTTTGTTTTCCGAAGTCGAGGAAGGAGAATCACGTGTAATAGAGCATTTCTAAAACATAAAAGGAATCTACTCAACTACTTTTTTTTTAAGGATACGTCTTAGGATAGACGTATCGGTTTCAAGAAGGAGGGCCAAAGGCCGATTACAACGCGCCTGCCACAGGTGTACAGAGCGCAACCACTCACTCACACTCTACAGAGCGACTACTCGCCAAACCTCCACTCATCCACCTGCCTAAGTCTACACCTGAACAAACCTGCTGAGATCCACAAAGCTGCTTCTGCTTCAACCATATGGATCACCCTCTCAGCAGAGGGTTGGTGTCCATCGAACACCACCCCATTACGGTGACGCCACAAGCACCAACACGTAAGGGTGACCGCCGTCCACAGATCCCTCCGGTCCGGCCCTCCCACGATCCTAGCCGGAAGCCACTGTGCCACAGAGTCATGCTGACCCGGAACCCACTCATCAAGTCCCCACTTATGAAGGAGCCTCGACCAAACCTGCCTTGCGAGGACACACCCCAAAAACAGATGATCCACGTCCTCCTCCTGTTGGTCACAGAAAGGACACGATGGCGGGTGCGGAAGTCCCCTCCGGCTCAATCTGTCGGCCGTCCAACATCTATTTTTGAGGACCAGCCACATGAAGAATTTGCACTTATTTGGGGCCCGGGAGCGCCACACCTGCTCTGCTCCCGCCAGGCCTATAGATCCTCGAAACATAGCGAGGTAGGCGGAGCGGGCGGAGTAGGCTTTATCTGATTCGAAGATCCAGTTGAACTTATCATCCACACCCTCGACGAGAGTGACCTCCGAGATGAGGTCTGCCAGGACAAACAACTCCCTCACCTCTCCCTCTCCTAGGTTCGGGGGAACATCCTGGATCCACCCGCCGGCCGCGCCATCCCGGACCACACGGCTTGCTTTCGCGCGCTTGGGCACGACCTTCCACAGCTTAGGGGTGACAAGCTTGATCCTCCCAGCCGGGAGCCACCTGTCCGACCAAAACAGGGTGTTGGCTCCATCACCTACGACAGAGGTGGTTCCCGCCTCGAAGAGGTTCGTAACCATTTTGGGCACCTGAAGGTTGAACTCTCTCCACGGCTTCGAGACGTCCGTTCTGCGAAGCCACAACCATCTAGCCCTTAGCGCCAAATTCATCATCCGGAGGTTCGGAATACCGAGCCCCCCAAGCTGCTTAGGCATGCAGACTCTGTTCCACGCTACTAGGCAGTGGCCCCCCTGCACATCTTTCCTCCCCTTCCACAAGAAACCTCTGAGGATCTTATCAATGTCTGCAACTGTCTTCGCTGGCAGGTCGAGAGACATCATCGAGAAAACAGAGACGGCCGATAAGGTGGTTTTTACCAGTTCCAGCCTCCCCCCTCTGTTAAGCAGGTTGGCCCTCCATGCAGGTAGGTGATTGGCGACACTATCCACAATGAACTGCAACTGTGCTGCCGAGAGCTTCCGAAGAGCGAGTGGCAGGCCGAGGTAACGCATGGGGAAAGGCATGATAGGGCAGTGCAGTTCCTGATCCACCAATTCAGCCACTTCCACTCCACAGCTAATGAGGTGTGCCGAGCATTTGTCCAGATTAACCCGCAATCCTGATGCCTCTCCAAAGATCTTCAGAATGTCTGCGAAAGTCCTGAAATCCCTCAGAGACGGCCTCAAGAAGGTTACCACATCATCGGCATAGATCGAAGTCCTGTGTCACAAGCCTGATTGAGACAACCGCGTGAGTAGCCCACACTCTGTGGCCCTCTCAATCAAAAGGTGCATAACCTCCATAACTAGTATGAATAGATGCGGGGATAAGGGATCCCCTTGTCTGAGTCCACGCCTGTTAAAAATCCTCGAGCCAGGCCAACCATTTAGCAACACCCTCGTAGAGGCAGACGACAAGAGAGCACAGATAATGGAAATCATCCGGTTGCCGAACCCCACTTTTCTCAAGACCTCGAGAAGGAAGGCCCAACTGATTGAGTCAAACGCCTTTGTGATGTCAAGCTTAAGGAGAACTGTCGAGGTCGCCGAGCATTGCAGCTTTCGAGCCGTCTCCCGAACTGTCATGAAGCTGTCATGGATGCAACGTCCACGCACAAAGGCACTCTGATGCACGCCGACCAGATTCGGCAAAACAGGCGCAATCCTGCTAGCTAAGACCTTGGCCACCAGTTTCGCGAACCCGTGGATAAGGCTGATGGCCCGGAAATCCTTTGGCTCTTCCGCGCCTGGCTTTTTCGGCAAGAGGGTGATGAAGGCCTGGTTCACCGCACTAAAACCACGTGCGTCAAGTCGCTCCAGAGATCTGAAGGCATTCATCACATCCTCCTTAATGATACCCCAACAGGCCACATAGAATCTATTTGTAAAACCGTCAGGTCCCGGGCATTTTTCTAGAGGCATACCCCTAATAGCATTCCACACTTCCTCTTCCGTGAAGCCCGTCTCGAGGTGCCTAAGGTCCAACGCGGGGAGCTGCACAAAGTCAAGGTCCACCGAGAAATCTCTATCCCTTTCCACGCCAAGGATACCATCGTAAAAGTCATCCAGGGCATTGGCCTTCTCCTCTTGACTGGTCAGTCTGTTGCCCTCCACCACAATATGTCCAATGAAATTTTGCCTCCTTCGATGGCTAGCTTGGAGATGGAAGAACTTCGTGCAAGCGTCCCCCTCACGTAGCCACAAGATCCGCGATCTCTGACGAGCTAAAGATCTCTCCAGAGAAGCAAGCCCCAACAACTTGCCTTTAAGCAGCTTACGCAAAGCCCTCTCCTCAACTGAGAGAGGCCTTGACTCCATAGCCACATCCAACCTCAGAATGACCTCATTTGCCAGTAGGATCTGCAATTTAACGTTCCCAACGAATTTGCTACTCCAGCTGGCTAGCCTTTTCGCCGTTTCCCTGAGCTTGTTGTCGAGGAGCTTAAAGGGGTTTGCTTCAAAATCCACAGAGGCCCAAGCCTCCCGAACAACATCTGTGAAGCCCTCGACCTTTGTCCAGAAGGACTGGAAGTGGAATCTACGCCCCGTGCGGAGGTCTGGAGCCAGGCTTAGGATCAGAGGGCAATGGTCCGAAGGACCCGACGAACCAGCCGACAAAAAGGCGTCAGGAAACAACCCTTCCCAGTCCACGGTCGAGAGGACCCTGTCAAGCTGCTCCAACGTGGGTTGCTGCCGTTCGTTGGACCAGGTGTATCTTCTTCCGTTTAGGTACACATCCTTGAGCTCAAGAGCCGAGAGCGTGCGGCGGAAACTACCCATCAAGGAACGGTTCAGGGAACCCTGGTTCTTATCATCTGGGTTCAGAATGAGGTTGAAATCTCCCGCCACCATCCACGGACCTGCGTGAAGGTCCCTAATATCACGGAGTTCCTGGAGGAACTCACGTTTCGCCTCCACCCCTTGCGGCCCATAAACACCAGTGAACCACCAGTCCTGCTCGCCCTCCAACGAGACACATGCGGTCAACGCAAACTTTGAGAGATGTGGGTTTGAGATGGTGACGTGTGTAGATTGCCAAGCCAAGAGAATGCCTCCACGTGTGCCGACGGCCGGAAGGAAAAAGAACTCATCAAACGCCGGACCCAGGCAGTCGCGCACCACCTGGCTAGTTATTACTTCCATCTTTGTCTCCTGAAGACAAACCACTTTAGCCCCGGTACCCGAGAGAACCTGAAAGACAGCTGCTCTGCGAGCAGGCGAATTCAAACCACGCGCGTTCCAGATTGCGAAAATCAAGTCAATTCCAGACATACAGAGCGAAGGGGGTCACAAGGAAAAACTAGAAACAGTCCACGGGCGAGAGGAGATCACCCAAACCACGCCCTAAACTAGGCACTACACCGGCAAGTCCTCCGACAGCGGCAAAGCCTCCGGCATCCACCCAAACAAGCTAAGGATCACATCAATGTGCTTCTGCGGAAGAGGTTGGTCGAACAGGTTGATGTAAGCATTTAGGGCCTCATCCCCAATGACTTCACCCTCCCTTGCGATCTTAAGGCGGTGAATTAACTCCTTCTGCTGACGCCGAACAGGGGTCCCAGCAGCAAACTTCCCCTTCTGACGGCAACTGCGGCGCACCGGCCCTGTCAGAATGCGCTTGGCCCTACTCCTTTTCGGCGGTCTGTGGAGGATAGGCGGGGAGGCCCTCACACAAGCCGAGTGAAAAGCCTCCACGGTGTCAATGGGACCACCTGTCTCCTCGCGCTGAACAGCAGGGCTGTCGGGGGGTGGGTCCACGCACGGGCTCGAGATATCTTCCACCGCCTCTTTCTCCGACCTGCACAGACTCCCTGGCGTGATCTCCACTGCGAAGCAGCTGAGGACCGATACAGGTGATCCAGGTTGCCACTTGGGAGACCGCGGGTCCGACGTCCACGTAGGCGATCCTACACGACTCGAGACTGAGGAGAGAAGGCCAGCAGATGACAAAACCATCTCCTCCCTCTGCCAGCCATCCTTTGGCCTGACGTGTGCCACGTCCGTTGCTAACAGCTGGTTTGAATTAGTTTGAAAACCGTCCACACCCGCGCGCGGGCTACCAACCGCCTGGTCCCAGTCAACAGGCTGGAAAAGCTGATCAGTTCCTGGCTCTGACCACCTAGCAGCGCCCAGCTCCCCCAACTCCACTTTTTTCTTTTTCAGTTGTTGTCTCAGCCAAATGATCAGTCCACGATGCAGGAAACTGCACCTCAACACACTGCAAAACGCCAGGGCGCCGGGCCCCACCAGATGGCACTTTTGACTGCGCAGGAGCCAATACCGCGCCAGGCCCCCGGACCCCACCCGTCGGAGCTTTTGACTGCGCGTGAGCCAGTTCCGCCTCCAGCACCATTGGGTCCCACCGGTCAGAGGGCCGAGCCAGCCCGTTGTCTACCAGGACCGCGTCCACGTCCAGATGTGCAGCAACGGAAGGAGACGTACCCCGCGCGGCAGGGCCCATGTGCGCCAAACTGCCCGCCTGCCACGACGCATGCAGCTCTCCACGATCCGGGGTGGGGTCCACCGCGTCCACGTCATCACCACGAACCTCTCGCCATGGCTGGACTTGCCGTGGGCAACCCAGCGCGCGGCGGCGCCCGCCATCACCGCCACGCCCGGAGGCCGGCAGCGAGCGCCCAGACCCAACAGGATCCCGGGAGTGGTACCGCTTCCGAGGACCGCGCTCCGGCGCACGACCATCACCGCCGTCTCCCGCGCCGCCATGAGCACCGCCACCACGACGGTCATCGTCTCCACGAACCAGACCCGGCGGTCCCGCCACATCCTCCGAGCGCAGCAGCTGGACCTTGATCACATACCGGAGCATATGTTTCTCCAACGGGATGAGGGCGTCGAGCGGGAGCACAAGGCCTTCATCCTCCTCCATGAGATCGTCGGGTTCCTCAATCCAAAGCTCGCGCACGCCTGGGATCCGCTCAAGCTCATCCGTCCACGCATACACGGTCATGCTTTTCATGTCTTCCCGGCTGGCCGTCGTCGTACCGAGCCGTTCCACCCACGCGGCCTGCCCGAGCGCCGCTTGCGCTGTCGAGGCGTTCCAAGCATGCGCCGGAACCCCGGAAAGCTCCACCACCGCTCTGTAACGAAGCGGGACGCGCTCGGCCTGCAACTGCCTGTTCCAGTGGGCGAAACGGAGCGAGAATCCACGGCCGTCCGCCGTGCCCGCTGCAAAGACCTCGTCACGGACGCGTCGACTCGAGCACACGACGAGAAACTCGGCTGGCCAGAACCAATGGATGGAGAAATTGTCTCCCGCACGCGGAACCACGGCCTCGATCGCCTTCGCCGCCTCGCTCAACGGCACCCTCTCACGACCACCTGTGCGGAAGGCCACCAGCGCCCACCGCAGGGAATGTTCCGCCGCTGCGACCTCCTCTGAACGGTGGATGAAGACCCTGTCCATCCGCGGAACGGCGCTCGCTGCAGCTGGGCCAACCGCAGCCACCCGCCCAGACCGGCCAACCACCCGGGGAGGTAGAGGCGGAAACTCCACAGGGTCGAGCCGCGCCACCTCGTGGCCTTGCCCCTCCACGCTGCGCTTGCCGAGAGCGGCGGCCGCCCGCCGCGCCGCCTCCGGCGGAAACGACCCGCCAGGCCGCGAAGGTCCCGCCGTCCTCGAGCCCGACGAGCTTGGAGGTCGCTGCGAGGGAGGAGGGGGGGAAGGGGCGCGCCACCTGATGCGGTCTCTCATCGGAGTCTGCCGAGCCGGCGGAGCGTCCACGGTCCTCGGCCCCAGCTGCGCTCGCAAGTCCGCCGGCGGCGACTCCTTCTGCTTGCAGTCCTTGGCGTGATGCCCAGGATTCTTGCACTTGAGGCAGACCGTCTCGCCGGTGCAATCCTTGGAGATGTGGCCGGGCTTGGTGCAGTTAAAACAACAGCCTGCAAGATCGCGGGGGAGGTCGTCGCGGATGACGAGCGCGGGAAGTTGGCGACGGCGCTTGGGCGCACCACCCCCATGGAGCCAAGGCCGAGGCGCCGCAAGCGAGGGACGGGCGTCGCGAGGGGCTGGACGGGACTGCCTCTCCGCGTCTCCAGCCAGACCGCGCCCTGAGAGCCGCGCAGGGGAGAGCTCGCCGGCACGCGAGGAGACCTGCACCGGGGAAGGGGACCGCCTCGCCTCCGGCGGGGAGCCACTGCGCAGCACGTCGCTGAAGGAGCGGTAGGACTCGGCGTCGTCCTCGTCATCGGAGACGTCAGCCCAGCGCCGCGAGCCGCTTGAGGGGGAGCCCGAGCCATCCATGGCGGGGAGCGGGGAGGCAAGGGGGAGAACGGAGAGGAAAGGTGGCCGCCGGCGCCGGAGAGGCGACCGGCGCGGGGAGGTGGACGCCGCCGCCGGAGTGGCAGACGGCGGTTGCTCACGCGCTCTCGCTCACCTGCTGTCGCTCAGCCACATTCAGCCCAAGCCCACCACCCTACTCAACTACTGAGATCATCATGTTCTTTTGTCCACCAGTACTTTCTCATCCCCAGACTACCTTATGCTACAAGAATCACCCCTCTCGACGTAGTCAAGGAGGCATCCTTCATCCGTTGTCAACAGGTTTTAGTCATTCCGTTAGAGTTGTCTATGATCACAGAATTCGTTGCCAAGTCGTCCATAACCGTGGACACGACTTCTCGAGGAGATTTATCCCTACAGGGGGTACACTTTACCCACACGTGTCAACCGACTCTTAACGCCACGCGGTAACGCTCCTCTTTAAGAGCGCGGCAGAGTGTGGTCGACCACGGACTTTACCTTGCTTAGCCATATCCATGAGTCAACCCAAACAGGGCCACCCCGTCAACAGGGAGTTCGCCCCCTCCTGACGCCACCTATTCTGTGAGTCGGGACAAGATCCGTGTACGTCCATCACTGGTCCCGGTCACGCCCTAGTTTTCTCGAAAACATTTTATGACACACCCGCAAATGGAAGCTTCAATCTACGTGACCCATGGAAGTGACTAGACAACTTAGTTAGCCGAGCGGGGTTCATTGGCCCGCGTGTGGCTGCACGTTCAGTATTGGCTTCGAAGGCGAGAACTCGCACCTAGGGGCATGAACGAGACAAAAACCACAACCCATAGTGGCCTCAACATCCATGCCATGTTAATCAACCACATCAAAGCGTAAACACCTTTCATACTAGATTCACGCATTGTCAACATTGATCAACCGGATGAAGCGGATCATAAGACTAAGCATGTCTAAGCATTGAACACACAAGGCTCTACGTTACTCAAACAACCCTAGTCATACTAGGAGGGTAAACATGTATGAAGGTAACATATAAGGGTGTCATGCAGTGGATAGGTTAACTCTAACAGACTCAAAACTAAGTTGAATCGCATGCATGAGTAAGAGGTTGAAAAGACTCAAAACATGGGTGGAGCCATGAGGTTGTGCTTGCCTTGCTCGTCGAAGGTGGAACTGGGGTTGTCGTAGAAGGCCAGATCAACCTCCGGATCTCGGTCTACCGATAACGAGCAACACCGGAAAGAAGGCAAACAATCAATACATGGTAACCGTTCAATGTGCAATATGTATGCATGATCAAAACAATGCAATTAATTTAAACCTTGGAAGGTAGAATAGGAAGCTAAGTTTCTACGCCGAGATCGATAATCACCGGATGGGGAGAAAACCCTATTCTAGAGGTGTGACCAAGTTTAGTTGCTCAAATGACTTTGGGAACCCCATAGATAGGTTGCATTTGTTTCACTGATCATTTTGGTATATTACACTTAATTTTCTAATTTTATTGAATTAAAACTTTATTTTAAATATTTAAATAGATTTAATTCAAACTCTAAATATGGCCTCATTTTGAACTTTTTCAAACATGGATGAAAATGATATAAACAGGTAGCTCATATTTTTCTGAACATTTTGCATATTTTTTTGTAATTTTTGGAGTTATAAATTAAAAGTTATTTAATTTACAAATTTTAATTAAATTCTGTTATTTCTATTTTTCTGCGGGCCCCACGTATCAGTTTAAAACAATAAAAGAAAAACACCTGGCGGACACGTAGCCAGGTGATGTCACAGTGACGTCACCGTGGCGTCACGGTGTGGCCGGCCGGTGGCAGAAGCGCTCGCCGGCGGCGAACCACGGAGCCCCCGGGCGTGCCATTTGGCCCACTGGCTTCCTCTCGTCGAGAGGAACCCAGAGAGGGTGGCCTCGCTTCTAGGGGAGAAACGGCGGTGAGCCGGCGACGATGAACGGCGGCGGAGGGCGTCGGGCTCTGGCGATTCCGGCGAAACCGAACGCGAGGAGGGCAACGGAGGGGATTGGGAGGGGGAGGAGCTCACCGTGAGCTCAATGGAGCGGTCGGCAGGGCCGGGGAGGGAAGGAATCGGCCGCACGGTGGAGATTCCCCGACATCCGTAGAGGAGGAAGGAAGCGGCGATTTGCCGCGCCTACGGCATCCCCGGCCTCCGTGCCTGCTCGAGGTGAAAGAGGAGGACGGCGCGGTTCTAAAGAGCCACTCGGGGAGGGCGGGGAGGCGGTGGAACACCGGCGGCGACGGATCGACGGTGACGGTGAGATTCGGGCGAGGGAGAGATACAGAGAGAGAGAGAGAGGAGGGTGACCGAGGGGCTTCTGCGGGGATACGCTCGATCCGGACGTCTCCTCGAGGTCCTCTAGGCGTCCACGTCGCGGGAGGCAAGCAGGAGGTGGAGGGCGGCGGCGGTTTGTCCTTCTGGCCGGCGACAAGGAAGAAGGAAAAAAATAAAAGAAAAGGAAACTTCACGGAAAACCCCCTGGAATAAGATTAGTAATCGCAAAGAGGTCCTTCTAGACTTAAAACAGACATAAAAAGGGGGTTTTGAGGGCCTTTCTGGAAACCAAAAATTACACAAAAATATTTGTTGGAAAGCTCTTCAAATTTTCCACATTTCTATCATATGATTGTTTCATTTTGAAGAACTTTGTAAAACAAGTTTGTGTGAAGCCAGGTTAAGTGATTTTCTTTTAATGCACTGCTTAAATTTTAAATGCAAAATTTTAGTCCATTTTTCATGCATGCATCCCATGTACACAACACCTCTCTTTATTACACAAAAGTAGGGATGTTACATTTGTAGCCTTCAAATGTGTAATGTTCTTTCATCGTCGTCTACTACTACTTTTCTCTCTTTAACTCATACTACTATTTTCCAGTATGACTGTTGTGTCACGTTCTGAGAAGAAACAAAAGCACGATTAGTTCTCGAATATGCCAAGCACAACTCAATATGCCAATAAATGATGTAAGACATCTTTGAAACCAAAAGAAAATGAAAACGGCATTCATCCATGATTCCAGAAGGCCTCAGGATACATGATGCCAATGTCCTTGAGATATGTGCCTTCAGTAAACCTTCAAATTAAGTGTACCTAGCGGAAAGAATTATGCGTGTGGACCGACTATAAGTTTTATGCTTGGATTGATTGAAATGAAGCTCTCTAGAAGCACATCGACTAGAGTACTAGACTGAATATTGATGCATCTTTTGACATTGACACTCTTTCTAGTGCAACTGGTGCCATATATTGAAAGATGCTAATAAATAGATTGCGTTTAAGAGATAAAATCTTAGAGACATAAATATGAAATATGTTTCATTTTTTGTTTATTTGTTACCTGCACAAGGGGTGCCAGAAGATGAAGAGACCAATGTCTTCCTAAGACCATAGCCTTGTTATCCCCAATACTCCCTCCGTCCACTTTTATAAGACACACTATTTATTGTTTTAATTTTGTCCATATACATATTTAAATGAGTGAATCTATATATATAGTGAGTATATATTCACTAATTTTAGAATGAATATGGACAAAAGTAAAATGCACTATAAAACTGAACAGATGGAGTATGTGTTTTACTTATGGAAGCTCTTTGTACTTCGGAGGTGGCGGACACAAGTGGTCACAGCCGTGGAACGTGGAGAGGCACCACCCTGATACAGTAGTGTCAATGTGCAGGAGTATAGCTGAAGATCACGTATTGTTCGACATCTGTATATTGTACTGTATCATAGTCTACGGAACATATTGGTATTTAGATTGGCCCCTTTTCTAGATATACTGGTTGCTCCATTTCGAAAAGAAGATATACGGGTTGCTGGACATTGCTTTGGCTATATGGTCGACAGGTCGTGCATCTTGCTTTAGCTTGGCGCGCGAGCGTGCTCTATTACACCGATCTGTTAAGGCATTACCGGGCTGCAAAATATGGAAACAGGAACATTTCCTAACGCACATGATACCACGTTGTTAGTCTTGACAATGTCTCATCTTTATAATTGTAGGATCCGATGCTCCCCAGCATTATAGTCATGTCGCGCGCAGGGAAGGTCCCTAAAGTTGCCTAGTATTTATTCTGCAAAAAAGAATTATACTGTGCTAAACTCTTTTGTTTTTTTGCGGGTATATACTGTGCTAAACTTTGCACATTACTTTTCATGACTATTAAGTGTCGACAATCTGAAAGTAGGATTCCTGAGAAAATTAATCAAGAATATTGACTAGCCAGTTTCCATTAACTCTCACACGCCACCAATGTAATTCGTGGCAATACTCAATCCTTCTTCCCTCTCTAATTCATAAAAAGTTTCGCTCACTTAGTATAAAGTTTGAAACTAGTTTAGTACAAAATGAGCGATACTTTTTATGGATCCGAGGGAGTATGAAGATGGCAGTCCTGCATATCATGCAATGTCGGGGTTCCTGCCATGTTGGCGTGCATGGGCTTTTGTCATCGTGTTCAGGTGTTCTCTATATGTTCCTTGAACATCCTACTCAATGGGATTCCTAGGAAGCACATCATCCATGGCTATGTGTTGTGGTAGAGGGGCCGTTATCGTTGTGTCTTATCCTCGTTGCTATTGATCCTCTACAACGGATTCGTGAGCTAGCCACACTGTTGGTTCTCCTTCAAACTCACCCGAGTAGATTCGCTATCCTTCATATTGCTATGTATCATGTATGCCGACTGCGTTGCGATTATTTTGGCACCAGATGCCAATGGCGTGTCGAATCCAACGACACTACTTCATAGCTGCTTTCGGGAGGTTACTGATCTTGTAACTAACATGGTTAAGATCTCTATTGCTTCCATTCGATTCTCGGATATCAGCCTCGCCACCATTTCGACAGACTTCCCCGTGTTCTAGTTTCCCATCAAGTGTATTGGCATGCCCTTGTCTCTCGAAAGGCTCGAGAGATTTTATCTTCAAACCGTTCTATTAAAAATTATCTTATCGACCAACCACCCCTAGAAATGGAAGTTCACCCCTCATCTATTTTGTGCCTCATTGATCAAATCTTTCTTCCCACCGAGATCAAGGTTGATAACGTCAAGCTAAAGTCTTTTGAATAACCAGAAGAGGTTTGGTTTGGGCATGCAGAGCCACTCTTAGTGGTAGCCAAAATGGGTGGCCCCGGGAAACACTTGGCAGGCCTTGAAAGTTTAAACCCCAAATGACTTGCTACTTTCAATGTGGCGACTAGGATGACCATTAGAAATAGTATGGGGAAGTCCATCACGAACTCCTAGCAGAATGGATTGAAACCCGAATTGGTGGCTCAAAATATTTTGGAGGCTCCCAAGCGGAAGAGCCAACACACCCCTGATTCCGTTACTACTCATAGTTAGATTTCTCATCTCTTCATAGGCAACTTCAAAAACCTATAGTCAAGTGAAAAGCTCAGTTTGTTCACCTTTGGCGCCTAATTCTAGATGCAACATTCTCCATAGTCATCGTCGAGACCATCACCTCGACGCTCATATCAAATGGCGCCTACTTTTCCAGTTTGTCTTACAGGGAAAAATTTCTTTGGACCGCCTCCTGATCTTTCGAGGAGATTGTCTCGAACACTTGGACACCTCCCAAATGTCGCTTCTTTTCTTGTGTGGACGTCAAGAACAAACGACAGTCTTATGAGCGTTAGATCTTTGGACCGAATACTAGCCTAGACATTCATCGGTGGTTACTCTTGTGTTTCCACTGTGAGGTTGATTCGAGAGAGAGAGAGAGAGAGAGAGAGAGAGAGAGAGAGGGAGAGAGGGAGAGAGGGAGAGAGGGAGAGAGGGAGAGAGGGAGAGAGAGAGAGAGAGAGAGAGAGAGAGAGAGAGAGAGAGAGAGAGAGAGAGAGAGAGAGAGAGAGAGAGAGAGAGAGAGAGAGAGAGAGAGAGAGAGAGAGAGAGAGAGAGAGAGAGAGAGAGAGAGAGATACCACCTTCGCTTCCCTTCGAGGACGATGGAGTGGAGGTGGACATGGTGGCGGAGCATCCCGTGAGCTCTGCGCAAACCCTAGATCGGAAAGGTATGTGGGTAGGGGTGTTTGGCGGTGCGGTGAACCTCGTAGGTCGTGCCCCGACCCCACCACCTCTATGTATAGCGTAAGTAACAGGGGCACACCAACCATTAAGCGATTGGGCGCCCCCGATCAGGACACGTGAGTCCAGGGGAGAGTAGGCCGTTGGGCCTCTCGGGAGACCATCCTAACATTCTCCCCCTTGATCTCAACTTTCACTTTTTAACTTTATACCTTTTCTTTACTCGTTTCATCATAGACTGATACATAGAACATGTTTCATCGTCACAACTTAATTGCCGACAGAATCAGACAGCTACAATATACCTCTCTATTTTGAAAAAAAATTGTTCCTTTTCGGGCCTCTCTTGATCCAGAAATCATAGTCTTTCCCTTAAACCCATGCCGACTAAGTGTTCCTTGAACACACTGGGTGGTGAGCCTTTCGTAAGCGGATCCGCAAGCATATCCTTTGTCTCTATTTGCTCGAGACTTATAGTTTGATCCTGGATTTTATCTTTCACAACATAGTAGTTTATTTATATTGGCTTTGTAGTATTACTCGACTTGTTGTTTTGAGCATAGAATACTGCGAGCTGGTTGTCACAGTACATCTTTAGTGGTCTGCTAATGCAATCTACCACTTTCATGTCGAGTATGAATTTTTTTAACCATATCGCCTGCCCCGTGGCCTCATAACATGCTATAAATTTTGCACACATCGTGGATCATGTAACTATTGACTGTTTAGAGCTTTTCCACGAAATAGCTCCTCCTGCAAGAGTAAATAAATATCCCAACGTGGATTTTCTATCATCTTTGTCCCCCTCAAAATTTGCATCTGAAATTCTAAAATACCCTCTTATCTCTAGGGAATCAGATCTTTTGTATGTTAGCATGAGGTACTTAGTGTCTTGCGCATAACGCAATGCTTTCTTTACCATTTTTAAGTGCTCTGTGCCTGAATTCTCTTGATATCTATCGAGTATCCCGGTGATAAAAGTTAAGTCAGGGCGAGTGCACACTTGTGCATACTATAAGGGTGTGTTCGGTTTTGGAACGAGGTGGAATGGAATGGAACCATTCCATTTCACCAGAATAGAACCGTTCAGACAAAACTGTCATGGAATCGTTCCATTCTTGTGTTCGGTTTTGCAATGGGACGAGGATGGAATGGAATGGGGTAAGAATGAAATTATTTCTAAACTCGATTAATTATTCCTAATCTCGATTAATTATTCATAAACTCAATTAATTATTCCTAATCTTGATTAATTATTCATAATCTTGATTAATTGTACCTAAACTTGATTAAATTTGAGAGAGACGAAGAACTGTTCCACTTGGTCCAGCCAATTTGGCCGGACGAGTCCATTATGCATATTGAGGGAATATTCCCTTCCTAGGAACCACCTTGTTCCATTCCATTCTTGAATCGAACACAAGAATGAGGTGTGGGTACCATTCCATTCCACTCGATTCCAGAACCGAACACACCCTAAGGTTCTAACAGTCGAAGCATATGTTACTGCTTTCATTTGATAGATCCCGTACTGGTTCTTGGGACATTGGAATTTTCCAAAGCTGTCGCCCTTGACTATAGGAGCAGGTGTGGCAGAACTCGCATGCATATTATAGTTTTTAAGAACCATCTCAAAATATGCCTTCTGCGATAGTCCTAAGACTCCATTTCTTCTATCTTGGTGAATCTCTATGCCCAAAACATATGATGCTTCACCAAGATCCTTCATATCAAAGTTTGAGGATAAGAACTTCTTTTTTCTCGTCCAAGACTAACATCACTGCTAGCAAGCAAGATATCATCCACAAACAAGATTAGGAAAATATATTTCCCACTTTTGAACTTTGCATAAATGCAGTTATCCTCAACATTCTCTTTACATCCAAAACTCTTTATCGTCTCGTTGAATTTCAGATATCACTGTCTAGAAGCTTGCTTTAATCCATAGATGGATTTCTTCAGACGACATCTCATATCTTCCTTGCCTTCCATGATAAAACCCTTGGGTTGTTTCATGTAAACATTTTCTTTTAGATCTCCATTCAAAAATGTTGTCTTCACATCCATTTGATGTAGCTCTAAATCAAAATGTGCAACTAGTGCCATTATGATTCTGAAGGAATCCTTACATGAGACTGGAGAAAATGTCTCATTGTAATCTACCACTTCTCTTTGTGTAAACCCTTTTGCCACAAGACATGCTTTAGATTTTATACATTCCCATCAGAGTCATACTTTGTTTTGTAGACCCATTTACAACCTACTGTTTTGTCTCCTTTAGGAATATCCTCTAAGTCCCAAACATCATTGGAACTCATCCATTTCATATCGTCTTCCATTGCCTCCATCCACTTTGATGAGTGAGGGATTCTCATGTCTTCTTCATATTAAGTGGGATCATTTTCCGTATGAGCCATTTTTGTGCTATAGAGTTTATAAACATCAGAAATACCTAAATTTCTATGTATTGTAGACCTCCTAAGGATCTTAGTCCTTGGATCATTCTGTGCCTCAACTTCCGGCACAGCCTCTTCAAAAGGATGTTGCACCTTCCTTTCATGCTCAACTTTGGGGTTCAGTTGGCTCCTGACAGGCAGGTTCCAGATCTTCACCTCTAGTTGTCATGGTTGGAGTAACAACATGTGCTTGCACCACAACCTCACGGGTTGACGATGCAAGTAGAACAGGTAGTGAGAAAAACGTCTCTTGAATCATCGAATTAGGTGCACACATTCTCTTCTCCTCAAGATCAATTTTCCGAGGTACAATGATCCCCCTCATTATTTCGTCCTCTAAGAAGACTACATGTATGGTTGCTACAAACATTGTGTATCTGTCTGGGCAGTAGAAACGATAACCTTTTGATCTATTAGGATAGCCAATGAAGTGGCAACTCACTATTTTGGTATCTAACTTGCAATGTTTGGATTAAACACTTTGGCCTCAGTTGGGCTCCACCACACCCTAAGGTGTTGTAGGGATGGAGCTCTTCCTGTCCACAACTCGTACAGTGTTTTGGGCACCGACTTGCTTGGTACTCTATTGAGAATGTGAATGGCGGTTTTCAGTGCCTCCATCCATAATCCCAATGGCAAAGTGGAATAACTCATCATGCTGTGCACCATATCCATAAGAGTACGGTTACACCTTTCAGCTACTCCATTTTGCTGAGGCTCACCCGACATTGAATACTGGGATACTATGCCATTTTCCTTTAAGAACCTTGCAGAAGGTCTAGGGACTTGGCCATATGGAGCGTGTCTACTATAGTACTCCCCCCACAGTCAGATCTCACAATCTTTATTCTTTTATCATGTTGATTTTCAACTTCAGCTTTGAATATCTTAAATCTATCCAACGCTTCAGATCTTTCTTTAGTTGGATAGATGTGTCCATATCGGGAGTAATCATCTGTAAACGTTATTAACAAGTCATAACCATCTACACTTTTCACAGGAAATGGTCCACAAATATCAGTGCGAATGATTTATAGTGTTGCTGTACTTCGGTTTGAACCATTTTTAATTTGCTTTACATACTTTCGTTTAATGCAATCTATGTATTTCTCTAGTTCTGAGAACTCTAGTGGAGGAAGAATATCATTTTTTGACTAGTCTTTCTATTCTCCCCCTCGAAATGTAGCCCAAACAACAATGCCATAATTTTAATGAGTCATGAGTTCTCTTTCTTTTCTTTTGTTCTTTATTCGACCCAGAAACATGTTCATTCACTTTGCACATAGAATAAACTTTTTCATGCAAGGATAATAAATAAATCTCATTGTGGAGGAAAGAAACCCCCACATGAATAGTATTACACCATATGGCACACTTGCCATGTACAAAATAACACCCATAACTGTCTTTGTCCAAACGTGAAACAGTAATCAAGTTTCTGTGTAATGAAGGAACATATAAAACATCTCTAAAAAAATCATGAAACCATCAGCTAACTCCAAGGAGATGTTGCCAACAGCTTCAATGTATCTTTCGCTTCTTTGCATAGTCCGGGTCGAATTGAATCACTGTAAAGAATTTGCAACATGAACAGTTGCACCTAGGTCAATCGACCAAGTATATTTTGAAAATTGTGTAACACGGATACATTTACAAAGGAAACAACATTGTTACCTCTCCTTGCCATTATGGACTTTAGCCAATCTGGGCAATCTTTCTTGTAATGCCCTGTCTTCTTGAAGTGGAGACAATTGTGTTTGTCCATTGGAAGAGATGGATGAGACTTTTGCTGATACTACGAGGGAGCTTTTTCATGTGACTTTGAAGGAGAACCAGAATTGCTTTGATTATAGTTCCTTTTCTTGTTATCCTTCACATAGTTCAAAGAACAACCATGTGAGACTTTAAGTCTGTTCTCCTCTTGCACGCACATGGCTATAGTCTTTTCAACATCCCATTTTTCAGGTGCCATGTTGTAGTTTATCACAAAGTTGTCAAATTGATTTGGCAGTGAAGCCATGATCAGATGGACAAGGAGTGTTGGATTGAGCTCCAATCAGCATCCATGTGCTTAAGCTTAGCTGCCATGTTGCTCATCCTTAGGATATTCTCCTGTATGTCATGTGCACCTCTGTTGTACTTTTCTGTTACCAGTTGTTTAATCAGCTGGGTGGCATATACTTTTGAATACCCAGTGAACTGGCCCTTTATCTTTTCAAGGAACTCCCTTAGAGAAGCACACTCTAAAATTGAGCCAACAATGGCGTTCTCAATTATATTCTTTATAAATGTCATGCACATTTTGTTGGTTGTTAGCCAATTTCTGTTCTCGAGGGAATATGACAACTCCAAAGGAGGATGACCCCTCTTCTTTTTCTCCCATGCAACATCATCATCAGTTGCCTCTCTGTCTGGATTTTTGGGCTTGACTGGGTGTGGAGTGTCCACAACCCAGTCAACCTCAACACATACTAAGGCCAAATCCAACTTCTTCCTCCATTCACTATAGTTGTCACCTCTGAGGGTTGGAATGTCCTTGATGCAGCTTATCAAGTAGTACCCTCATGAAAACCACAATGAAGTGAGAAAATAACAACAGTTGCATGTAATAATCCAGTGTTGGTCAAAATTAGAACAAACAATTTTTTATGCAATTAAAAATGTATCACCGTTGGGCAGAAAATACCAATAAAAGCATATATTAGACTATAACAATAAATCATGATCATGTTATTAAAAACATTAGTTATATAATAACAAAAATCACAATTATTACTTTGACATGCTCTTTTAAAATTTTCATTCTCACTTTTATATCTATTTACTTTTAAAAGAACACTTTTATTAATTTGTAGCGGAAAACATGAATAAAAAATTCATGCACTTTATACTTTATACGAATATTTTTTTACTTTTATATTCCGTAAACAAAATTTTGTTGGAAAAATTGAATAGGAAAATAACTATATCAATCTTGCTAAAAAAAATGGACAAAAAACTGTTAAATCTGGTTCTGGAAAAGAAAAAAATTAAACATAAAACAGAAAAATAATTTTTGCATGGCCCAGTTTTCTCTGCCTCTGGCCCGGCCCACGGCCTACTGCTTTCTCATGCAAGCACGCGACCTTCTACTATCTAGGGCCCAGCGCCTCTGCCCATAACAGAACAGGCCGAAAGTGGCCCGGGCGCAGCGGCCCATTGATTATCAACCGCTCTTCTGTACTCTACGCGCGCGACGCGTCCCTGCGCTACTATGGCCAAGCCTGCTACGCGCCCGCTCTGCTTGTCGCCTGTCATGCACCGACAACGGTGTCGTGGGATGATCACGGCAGATGTTACCAGGGGTAACTGATCTTGGGGCAAGTCGACACAGGCGTTTGGGAGAGGATTTAGCTCAGAGGAAAACATGATGGGATTTAATCTGGTAGCCGGCGATGAAGTCGCCGAGTCTCCAATCTCGCTTTATTAACTCGATCTCTTTGTGTACAATGGATACTCGATATTCGGCGATATGATTACTACTTGGATCTCTCTTAAACTAAGCCTAGGAGCCGGTTTATAAAACACCCGCACCCCTACCTGGCTTGCCCTCCAAGGCACAACTTGAGTCCTACCCGAACACCGCTTACAAATCCTAGCTTTCCTTACAGCAACCCACAATCCGGGTTACGAGGCCTACAAACTTTGGGCCTTCCAGAAGCGTCTTTATCCTTAGCCGGATCCTGCACAACGTCCTTTGGGCCGGGTTATACCTTGGAATTGGCCTACCGGGTTATTATCTCCCCATCAGTAGTCCCCAGAATAGCTTGGGCTTCTCGAGATTTTCTTTGAAGCGCACGCTATTCCCTGCAAAAATACCAAACTCACCACTTCACGGGGGGCCGGGTTAGGTTGCTTTGATAAACAGCTAGGCCTTATTCCATGGTGGCCATATAGCAACCCGGCTTTTCTCCAAACCCATTACTCGTTTTTCCGATCCGGTAATCACGGAAGAGATTTAGGTCACATCTACCCCGGAAATCTCGTCTAACATTTAACGTATATCTCGAAAAATCCGGGCAGACACGTTTTATCCGTAATTCCCGGTTCTCGCCCATTGGCCTAGGCTTATCCTGCCGCACCCCATAAATAGGCACTTAGGGGTTAACCTAATCCCAACGGCTCATTTTTCCTTCTTCTTCTCTTCGCTTCCGTGCTTGAACTCACGGAGCACCACCACAGAAACCCTGCGCTCGTCTTTGGATCCATCCTATTGCAGGCTGCGCTCCGCTGCAATTCGCCCCGCGCCGCCGTCGACCCTCACCGACGCATCTGCGAGTGTCTGGCCGGCAATCACAAAGGAGCATTCCTATCACGTTATTCGCCGCCGCCACGCGCTACTCCGATCTCCTCTGGTAAGCTTCTCGCACCCAGCAATTTGACCTTGCAATTTCTAGATTCACTCCAGATTGGATCTAGGTTGGTCCGCGAGCCGTTGTTCTTGCCGCGTTGAATTAAGCCGCTTAGATACTTGCTAGCTCCGTCAATAACTTGCTGGATGATCTCATACCACCCCCCTACCGCCATTAATCTCCAATTTCTTCGCAAAATCACTCGCGTGTTCTCCTAACCTAGATCCATTTCGTCCAAACTTCCGCGCGTATCATTAACACCCGGAAAATCCTCCTTTTCCAGTTATTTTGCTTGCAGTAGAGACATGGGAAACCATCCGTGCGCCCCAAACTCACCTCAACACGTAAGTGACCAATGATTTCCACAGCCGTACTCAATACCCGGACACCTCGCAATCTTTTCTCCGGGATGCGTTACCCAGATATTTTTAGTCTTCACACTTTCCGAATACTTCAAACTCGGGTAATCCAACACTTCCGAGTCTTATTTCCTGCACCTCTTTTTCTCGCGTTTTGCAGGTTAACCCCATGGCTCCAAAAAGGCAAGGGAAACAGCCGGCTCCGGCAAAGACTACCCAAACCATATCGGCCAATTGGGGTCGATCTACAGTAACAAAGGCCAAGTTGGACGAGCTGGCCGAACTAGGAATCCTCCCCTCTCAGAAGGACATACACTGGAGGGCACCAGGCGACGAGACCCGTCCCACTCCTGCCGACAGTGAGGTAATTTGCTTCGTTGAGCACGTGACCCGGGGATTCCGTCCTCCGGGTCACCCTTTCTTCCGAGAGGTCTTAAACTACTACGGTCTCCGGGTATTTGACATAGGGCCCAATTCCATGCTAAATATTACCCACTTCATCGTTCTATCGGAATCATACTTGTGCGTTCCGCCAAGTTTGACCCTTTTTATTGAACTATTCCAGTGCAAGCCGTGCTGCAAAAGCAGTAACAGAACACTTCTTACTTGCGGCGGGGTATCCATCCAACGCCGCAAGCACTCACCAATGCCAACCCTCAACTTAAACTCCCACGTCAAAAACTGGCAATTGTCTTTCTTTTATTGCCATGATACCTCCCCGGACGGCGAAAGAAAGCTGCCGGGTTACTCGGAAAGTCTCCTCGAGCCTTCTGAATGTTTCAACGCCTTTGCCCCTGACTCGGACAGGGAGGCGATCCAGC
This sequence comes from Alopecurus myosuroides, assembly GCA_028641055.1. Classification (NCBI taxonomy): domain Eukaryota; kingdom Viridiplantae; phylum Streptophyta; class Magnoliopsida; order Poales; family Poaceae; genus Alopecurus; species Alopecurus myosuroides. The sequence goes on along the minus strand of CM054057.1, from coordinate 307,130,531 downwards.
CTTTGCTGGCTAAGTTGGCTGTTTTCTCGGCCCAAGGCCTTCTTGGGCTCAACTTGGTGAAGACCTGGGTGGATTTCCGGATCCAACCCAACTCCATCCGCTCCAAGTTGATGCACGAGTACTCTGGGCACACCACCGACGCGCTCCGATATTCCACTAAGAACTTCGCAACCGGCGACACCATCAAGACCATCAAAGGCTTCCTGACTGAGAAGTTAGAGGTGATAAGAAATATCGCCGGGTTACCCCCATTCACTCGAGAAAACCCGGCTCCAGCAGTAAGACCCGGTCCCCACAACTTATTTCAATACTTTAACTTGATACTGCCTCTGACTCTTGCTTTCATTTCCTCGATCATAGGCTGAAGATCCCTTCTGGAGGATCAAAACCTCCCCCCCCGTCCAAAGACCCGGAAGTGGAGGACGAACCGGCCGATGATGATGAAGGTGCTTTCCCAAATCTTACATTAGCCTTTTACCTATACTACTTGCCTATCACCCATCTTTCTTCTTGTCTGATACATACTCGACTTTCAGGGTTGGAGGACGAGGAAGAAAAAGAAGAGGATGACCCGGAGGCCACCGAATCCGACCAGGAAGCCACAGTCGGAAACAAGAGGAAGGCCAGAGGGGTGATTGCAAAGGTTCCTTTCTCCTTCATGTCTTCTGAGCCTTACTCCTTCGAAACTATGCGCATCCTTAATGAACGGTTGTCACACTCACCACTCTTGAAGGATCTCCTCTCGGCTAAGCGCAGGGTAACCCGGAGTTCCCCGGGGGACGATCCCCTTAACCCGGGTATCCCCACTTCCCCTGCTCACCGAGCCAACATTCCTCCACCTCAGCGCCATCCCTCTCCTAACCACCCACACGCTGGGCAATTCCGGGTACCGCAGCCGGTGCCATTGACAACTTCGTCCGCCTCCAGCAGCGAGCTCCCGCCGGATTATGCCATAAACACCGGGTAAAGGTCCTTTACTTGATATCCTTTTACACTTATTAACTCTTTAATATGTACTACTAACCACTCTTTCCTTTTTCCCTTTTAGTGCCCAAGTGACCACCGATGACCCGGAAATTCCTGAAGCAAAAAGGCAAGGAGGGGAGGAGCCGCACATTAACACGGATGCTGCAGCTGATGATGAGGCTGAGGACGGGCAAGAACAAGACCCCTTCAAGGACCCAGCTAAGCCAAAAACCGCATCCCCCAAATCCTCTGAAGAGGTAGATGAGGACATTATCTTAGAGACCAAGCCGGGCTCTCCTAACCCGGATACCCAGACGATCCGGGTTTCGACCCCAAAGGTCGGAAAACTCCTTCAACCAGAAGACCAATCTGCCGGTCCTTCACGAATTCGTCCTGAAGATATGACGTTTGCCCAAATGCTTGATGCCCTCTACACCTTGAGGTCCGACGAAGAAAATATTTTAGACGCCTTGATAACAAAGCACAAGGTAAGTCCGAGCAATATCATCTGCATCCTTGTATAGTCCCCAAGTTCCGAGTGAATTACTGACTAATTTGCTTGGAACTTTGTGCAATGGCTCCAATTAACCCTTTTTCCTTGTGTTATCCGTCTAGGACTTTGCTGCGCAATCTGAGAAGAAACTGGCCAAAGCTGCCAAACGTATCGAGAAGGAGACCGCTCTGCGCGAAGCAGCGGAAGCTGAAGCGCATAGAAGCGGAAAAATCACAAGGAAATACAGAAAAAGGGCTCATATAGCTGAAGATAGGCTGACGACTCTTTCAGTGCAGATTGCTGATATCTATCGCGTCGCGACTGGTACAATTTCTGAACTCTGGCGATTATGACTCATATTTCATTTGGTTGGATAACCGGATTTCTTACTCGTTACTTTCCTTGCTTTTCAACAGGTCCGGGTGAAGCTGCCCCTGAAGAAGAAGATGATACCGCCAAACTACAACTGATTAAAGATACTATCCGGCAACTTGGCGCCGGCGTTGGATGGATTCTTGATGAGCTACGACTGCCGTGCGCTGCGCCGGGTAGCATGAAAAAGTTGCTGGAGGCCTGCTCCACCATTCCTGAATGGATTTGGCATTGGAAGCGCTCATCCTGCCGCTTTGGGGTAACCCGGGGACTCGCCCTGGCTAAAGCTTATATTCCAAAGCTAGAACCGGCCAAGATGATAGCCGGGTTTCCGGAGTTCAATCAGGACGGGTCCAAGTTTTCGCCGAAGGATTTCAAAGCCATTCAAAAGGAAGTTCGTCACCCGGCCAGTGTGATCGCCGATAGCCTGATCATTGACACTATTCTTCCTGCATATGATGCTAACGACAAAGTCATTAAAGCAGATCGCCCCAAGCCATTCGATATGCTTGCCCGATGGAAGGAAGACGTTGCCAAGATGCGAGAAGAAGCTGCACAGAAGAAGGCTGAAGCCGACTCTGCGCCCGCTACCTCGACACCTATCGTCCCTCCACCTGCGCGAGTCGGCGGTGCTGCTGATCCGAGTAGGGCTGCTACCCCAAGTGACGGCAAGGGTAAGGCCAAGATGGATCCGGCGGCCTAGAGTGCCGAGTAATATCTGCCACTTCGTACTCGTTAGTCGGCCGATGTGCCGTTGAAACAATTATTATTTTAATGGTGCGCTTGTGCGCCTTTGATACTCTTTGGTGAAATTTTGTAATGCACTCTAAGCTCCTGATGCACCTTGTGCCTCTTCTGGCTGAAATCTATCTACTTTTGAACTCGTTTGCTCTTGATATCCAACCTTCTTTACCCTTGATATGCAACTTTCTTTGTTCTTGATATCCGACATTCTTTTACTTTTGATATGCAACTTTCTTTGTTCTTGATATCCGACATTCTTTATTTTTCCCTTTGTGAGACTCGGCATCCGGGTTATATGGGTGTTTGGCAAGCGGACTTGCTTCTAAGTCCCCAAGTCCCCAAGACCCGGATGTTTGGGTTTGTTGGAAATTAAACAACTAAGCAATTTTTCCCTTCCAAGACCCAAGTCCCCCTGACCCGGTCTTCCGGGTCTAGGGCACGTGACTTTTTAGAGGAGAACAAATTGCCTGCTGCTAAATTCGCAAAGGCCCCAGAGTCGTTTCACATGGGGTTTGAAGTTATGCTTAATAATCATTGAGTTTCCGGCTATTAGCCTTGTACTCTACATAACTTGTGGTTTAGATGACCCTTTTGACTATCTTGTACTGTAAGCCGGCTTTCGCGTGGATACCATGTTATTACATCTATACGAAAACGAGGTCAGGCAAGTCCCATTGGGCTTCATGGCTGCCTGTAATCGCAAGCGAACAAATCATGCCACTTTAGTGCGAGTCACATCGAGCTTAAGTAAGAATAGCCAAGAAATTTGGACTTCT